>JACMZG010001911.1:32074222-32104222 GCA_018340805.1 Microvelia longipes | reverse complement strand
ATGGGCGTGCCCTTCGAAAAATAAACCAAAATAAAACATAAGTTTATTCAAGCATTTTCTAAGGCCCTGACCAAGTACGTTAAGGCCTATCAATGACTTTATTCTGAGTATTGGGTCCTTCTAAAATTTAAAATTTAGAATATTCTTAAAAAACATAAATATCTAGAGCCCCTTAGTCTTTAGCTGTTTGTCTTTATCAAAGAGACAAGAAGGAGGACATAGATTATAAAGGGCAGTAATAAGGGGTCCGGTAGGGGTTAGGTACTGTAAGGGGAAATCCATCATGTACTATATACTAGATGACGCAAAAATCATGCATTGTGATTGGTCGCTGGTCAGACCAGTGTTGTGAAAACCAAGGATCTTGAATAAAGGGGATGGCGGATTAAGGCACTTTTCTGACCCCATGGAAGTTGTATGAGATAGAGAATTAGAAGCAATCTTACTCCTTCTCCTTGATTATAATGAAAAAAGCGCCAAACGCAGGTTATGTAGCAAGGTTGTCGAGTTTGCTCCTCAACTTTCTTCTGTGCTTCTCGTGATTGTTACATTTGTTGTGCTTGTAAAGTCATTTGTGCTTATATAATTTTAAATTTTGGAATATACTTTGCTTCTTCAGTGAGTGATAATTTGAGCGTGTTTTGTTATAACCTTCTCAAGCAATAAACAATGGGAAACCATTGAGAGGTAAGTTTGCCTCTAAAATTTAAGACCTGCGCTGTTATAAGAATTGTAAGCATGCCCAGTTTGTACCAAGCATGTGCAGTTGGTTTTTGACGTGTGTTTCGTGTTGAATTCTCTCTATTTTTTTGGTTTTCGATGGGGTCATTTTTGTATGGCAAATCGACTTAGTGCGTTATCCCCTTTATTTAAGATCCTTGGTGAAAACAGACCTCGATATTCCTCCCTCTAGCAGATAAGACTCTTTGGTCTTTAGGTTAGACAAGTCATTAGGCTGTTGAGACCCGGCGTTAAGACTGCCTATAAGGGAGGCTCGGTTGGAAACTCTATTGAACGATATCCGGAAAAAAGTACACGGGTAAGAAAATACACGGAATAAATCACAAGAAAAAAACTACAGGAAAAAGTACACGGTAAAATAACACATGGAAAAACACACGGAAAAAATACAATGAAAAAAATACACAGTAAAAAAGAGCAACAGAAATATAATACACGGGGACAAATTACTCAGAAAAAAATATTTAGAATAAGAACACCATTAACTTGTAATGCTAACAATTTACGGGAAATTTAGGTTAAAGCTAAAAATTGGTTACGGGGTACTTTGGAACTTTTCCTCATTACATTACATTCGCTTCGCTCGTCCTCCCTACTTCGGACTCGCATCGCTCGTCCTCAGAATATTCAATGCTCCAAATTTATACTGCAACACGTCCTTGGACTCGCTTTGGTCATCCTTAAATAGTAAATAACATCCGTTTCATACTCAGCGATCATCCATACAGCACTGACCACGCTCAATGCTGCTTAACTTTTATGATCGAAAAAAATTATATGGACCTTAATGTATTTAAACAAAACTGGGTGTACATATTTATTACGTAAAGGTATACACTTGTACTAAATTTCAATTGAATTATATTATTTTTTATTTTTTTAAAAAACGTACAAAAGTAGTTTGATAAAAATTAAACTAAAACTGATAATGAGTTGAAACTTTGCTTGTATATTAGTCTTATACATGGCTAGATGCTTACCAAATCTCCGCCATTTTTTCGACATTTTTGCTGAGTCATTATTTCGGGTAATGAATGAGTCGGGGTGAGTAAGGGATTGCCAACAACTTACTATTGATCTCTAGTGCTAGCGTCGTCATCAGGTCAAAGTAAAATTCCAATTACAATAGGTGTGTGTGTGTGTGTTAAGTTTATTATACTCCTATAATGTACATTATACTGAAGAAATAAGATATTCCCGTTACTTGGTAAGTAAGAGGTAGTGAGTAGGGGATTTCCAACACCCTGCTATTGACCTCTAACCACCTCCATCCAAGGAAAGGACATAAAAAAGCTTCATTGCATAAATATGGTAGAGCTATTGGTAACTTTTTACTTTTTCTCATTTATACCATAGTTATATAACTATAGTTATATAACTATAGTTATATATAGTTATACCGTAGGGATAGTTTTGTGTTTTTAAAAAATCCGAAATCGAGATGTCTCCTGTGTCATCTGTTTCAGGTGTTTTTAAGGCCTCCTGTGTAGTTTTTACAGTTTTCTGTCTCTCTCTGTGTGTGTGTATGTCTGTTATCATTGTAGCTTTTAGTGCATTTATGCTAGAGAGTTAAAACTTAGTACAAAAATCAGTCAAATTTTTTAAAGTCAGTAGAAAATATGTTTTTAAAAAACTGAAATGACAGCAGAAATTTCAAAAATTCGCGGGAAAATGATGCCATCTGATTGAGATTTAGCACGCAGGTACCCATGTATAAGACAATACGTGCGTAGTTTCATTATCACCTTGAGTACGTTTTTTAAACAAAATTGGAAAATAATCTAATTGAGTTGAAATTGTATTTCAACTCAATACAAATACAATTATTGTATTTAGTAAATGTATACCTTGACATAATAAATAAGTACACCAAGTTAAGTTTAAATATATTAAGTTTATCCATTTTTTTTATCATGAAAGTTAAGCACAATTGAGCGTGGTCAGTGCTGTTGTATGGGTGACCGCTGAGAATGAAACGGATGTAAATATATAGGTTTTGCTCGCCAAGCATGGTGGCGGTAAGAGTGCACCGCTCGACTCTGGTACTTCAAATTATAATCTTCGGAATATTACTTGAAGGTCAGAGTGAGTTCAGTCTCAGTCGGCGCCCTGATGAGTTAGACGTAACGAAACAGAGTGGGACATGACATTATGTCGAGCCATCAAGTATGACGGATGTCGAATGATGGAACAGTTCCCAGATGTAGCATTGCTAAAAAGCAAGCAATGTATCAAGCAAAATCTTGTTACATTTCCAAGGTGTCCCTCCAACAATTATATTGTGTCATATATATACATACATACATACATAAAAAGACTTTTTAGTTTGACTATAATTCTGTAAAGAACTATTAGTTGTAATCTCAAATTTGTTTACTTTAATCACGTTAGCTTAACTAATTTATGAGAGTAATCAAAGCAAATCACAATTTGATCGATCAATACATTTTAATTTACTTAATTAATGACACCAATTATAGACTACTTCACTTCTCCATAACTAATAGATATTTCAGAGGATTTGAAATGAATGGCATATGTTAAAGCTTCTAATTGCCGCATTAAGTCAAAACCCCAAAACTGTGATCATTTCCAATCCGAGGGGAAACCGAAATCGATACATGACATTTAACTAAACATGTGCATTTAATATTTAGTATTAATGCTGCATGCCTAATATAATTACTTAGTACGCATATTGTTTCTGGTTTCTCTAATAAATTTAATAAACAATTTTAATATATTTATCAAGTTAAATTAGTCGAATATATCATAATATTACTTACTAAAGAATTTGTTGGTGATAAACAAGCCTATAGAACAATTTAATAAAGTATAGGCAACTTCACAATTAAATAATTTTTTTAAACCAAAACCTTATTAGTAAGAAAGGAATGAAAATTCTATTTATGATATTTGGTTGCTCTTCTGTATTGTTGACTATACTTATACTTTAGGTATCTCAACTCGTCTTAATCTTTAAGATGTATTTTAATAGGCTATTCTTAAACTAACAAAATAATTAAATTTACTATTTTTTTTATTTTTCTCATTTATACTGTATGTATATAGAAAAAGCATTGTGCTGGCAAAAAATTCGAGGAGATTTTATGAGTTTGAGGTTAACACAAAGTTGTCTGTCTCTGTATGTGAGTGTGTGTGTTTGTTGTCATTGTATCTCCCAGTTTAACTATGCTAGAGTTTAGTTTGCTGCCCTAGCTGAATTAATTTTTGGATTAATTGAAGACGGATTAATACTTGAGGTTATATACTTAAGATATTATCCACCTAAGATAATAACGAACTAGTACTCTAGAACACATTACGATTTACTAAGATTATTCAGTCAAATAAATTTTCCCACCCAACACGAATAGGACTCATTGCTAGGTTGTTTTTATCTACTTTGGTCAGTGAAATTAAATGTGAACAAGATAGTACCTGAAGAGGGAACTTTACTAAAATGCATGCACACAAGACATTAATTCACCAGACATTCTTCACATTAAAACATATGATTCAGCGCTAGAGAAACGAACTTATTGAAAGCTAGAACAATGGTTCTCAATTTATATATATATATATAAATTATCGCAAAACGTATTTTTAATTTAATAAACTTTTAATGAATTCAGGCCACTCTCCAAAGTTTGACTCCTGCCATGATGACTATCCAATAATCTGAATTTTATTTTAAGATTAAACATTAAGGAATCTAAAAGGTTCTAAGAGAGAAGGGGATAAATAATGGAATTTACCAAGAAAAGTTACTCTAACAAAAAATTTTGCTTGTTTGAGATAAAAATTTTCTGAGATGAAATTCAATATTTTGTAACACGTACTCAAAAAGTACCATTCTAGCACATTTTAGGTACGTGTAACTCATTATGATGTAAATCATTAGAATACAGTAGTGAACAGTTTACCAGTTACATAGTATACTCATACTAATCAAACTACATAATCTAAAATATTTAAGTAGGTCATAAAGATTATTTATCACGGAAACCAAAAACAATTACTATCGCTTAGATAAAGTGCTCCCCATAATACACTTTAGTATATTAAGCATAATATTACACCAAAGTATTAATTAGTAGCATCATTAATAATTATATAAGTATCCATTTGAATATGACTTTTCAAACATTTGGGGTACGATTTAGCCACAAACATTAAACCTACGCAACATATATTTAAAGTAACAACATAAATATTCTTAAAGCGTTTTCATACAGCAATTTAAAATGCTCATTAAGTTTTACTTAGCCGACTAATGGAAAACGGCGGATAAAATACCTCTTTGCCTATTTTAATAAATTTATATGAATGACAAAGTTCACTCTCTTTTATTATATCGTATTTCTTGAATATTATTTTCTAAAAGACGAGGCTTTCTTCTCTTGCCTTTTTGTAATTAAATCTTTATAAGAACGCATTAAAACTTTATAAAGAGTGTAATTGAGCATAAATTTATCATAAAATATTAAATTATACGGAAAATTTATTATGAAAAAGGAACTTACAATTAATAATAAAAAATAAGGTAGTTTTACATGGCCGTACCTGGAACAAAAAATACGTTTTTATAAATTGTAGTTAATTAAACATATTGCAATGCAAATATGACACTAAGATAAATGAAAGGGAAACTGCTATAAAATTAAAGTAACAGTTTAGGAATAGCTACCGAGAATAATTGGTATAGGGTGTCCTTAGGATATTTACGGGTATTCAATATTAAAAGTATGTGGTATTAAATATTAATTTCTCAATTTATATGTTTAACTCAACTGAAGTGTTTTTTTTTAGTTTTAAAAAACTCACAATGTAATGTGCTATTGTCAGGAAAATAAAAACTGGTTTTAAATACATCTTTGTTCTAACGTCACAAAACTATGAACTTTCATACAAGAGAAAAGTCTTGAAGCACGTTAAGTTTGTTTTCTCAGTGTTAGTTAAGTGTGTGTCTATATCAATGACTCATACTGACCAGACAGACAGGACAAATATGGCTCATACAGAACCACGGGGAACAAAGCAGGCCCGCAAAGGGACCTTGAAGTGATTTCCTTTAATTCGCATGCATTCTGAGACGACTGAACTATTCTGTACAGTGGCTGTAAGATAATTGTTTACCACTGCATATATATTGTTGTAAGCATGCCTATGTCTCTATGCATATGGCTCCAAAAGGGCCATAGCGAGCCTCACAAGCCTGCGGAGTGTCCGAAAGTCCGACACCACGAAGTTGCTACGCGCCGAAGAATCGTATTTTTTTAAGAAGTAAAAAATAAAATCTTAAAATCTTTTTAAGAAAAGATTTTTTTCTGTATTATATAAACACATCATTAACATTTTCTGAAGATTCAATCAAACATATTCTATAAACATATAGTTTTATGGCTGAAAGAATTCTTTAATTATCTTTATGGGTGTGGGGTGAGGCAGGAGTTTCAGTTAAAACCTCAATAAGCACCGTATAAAATACTGCATAGCGTTACCTCTGAATTTAAAATATATAATGTACTCACTAGTTGACAAGTAAACATGAAAATGTATGTTTGAGAGAGAAAGATAATTTAACCTTCATAAACTTTAGAAAGCAGAGCTGAGACAGAAATGCCAAATCATTTTTACCTGTCATTTTAAAATTTTACAAAATACATTACATAAAATATTACCTGTTTTCCAACATCTGCATTTCAATAATTCAATCAATAAATATAATCTTGAGTACGAATAAATCATCCTTATTCTATTATGTTACCCTAGGCTATGTTATCAATTGACATATAACACCTTTAAACAACAATATGAAGGGTTTCTAAGATGTAAAACACACGAGACAAGGTAGTGGAAAACTCATCTTACTTATGTCTGTATCTTTTATAAACTCAGCTTACATAGATAAGTATGAGTAACAAGTCCCTGCTTTTCTCTGTTCATTATTTTGTGTTTTCTTTTTCAACCAATATACCTTTACTTTAACTTTATTTAATCAAATATATAAATCAGCCTTGAAGTAAAATTTATTCTCTTTACATTCGAATTTCGTTGCATTAACTAATGACAATAATAATAATAATGCGTATCATCGAGATCTCTCTAAAAAAAGTTAGCAAATACCAGTTCTTAAAGATTTAATATATTTAGTAGTTTTACTTTTATTACACTGAAAATACCTATGGCTAGAATGATTTGAGTTATCCGGTTCAGGGGATATTTTGCCGTTGAAGGACTAAATGTGCAATAACGCACGGCTTTATATTTTAAACTAAACACTACCACCTTGTCGCGTGAAGGGTTCAAATAAGGAGTAGGGAGATATTTGCTCCTCATGCTTCACTAGGAAATAATTTACTAAAAGTGGTCTACAGACGTAAATAAGTTGGTAATTAAGTCCCAAAATTAATAGTGGTTTTTAGCAAAGTTCTAAAGGAAAGTGAGTTTTTGTTAAAGATGGGATAACTTTCGAACGTGTTTTGTGAGATCGGATGTAACTTGGTAACAAAATCAATCATATAAAATTACAAGACCCTATTGTTTATGAATTATTTATAGCGTTATTTTTAACCCACAAAAATGGCTCAGCCAAAATTTCAAAAATTAGTAGTCAAGAGGCAACAGAGTGGCCAAGAAGGCTTAAGTTTTTGATTCGGCAAATACTTTTATGGTTTATGTCGGGCCACGTTCGATACTGCTTAACTAGCAATATACTTAAAAGCAATATTAAGCGGAGTCGGGAGGTGGGTAATAAAACACTTGAGTTAAAACTGATCTTTCCTATGGGTCAATCCATTTCAAGTGATCCAGAGATGTTGCTCGAAAAAAATAAAAATTGATAATTTTTTTTCTGTGTTGTTCCTACCCATAGGTAGTCCAAAACGCCTTGTATTAATTTTTTCTACAGCCTCCTTCATTTTCAAAAATCACTTTTTAGTTCCCGAGACACCTAAATTTTGAGTTTTTTCGCCAATTTTTGAGGCTTAATATTTCGGCTTTGGCTTAACCTAGCTTAATAAAACAGGTCTCGTTTGAAAGTGTTCTCTTTGGGCTTTATATAAGAACCAATATTTTTTGTTCTACTGCCGCTAATCTACTCGTGAGTTTGCATAATAAATTTGACCACAAAGACTGAAAATACTCTTTTTCATTATTTTTTTTTAACAAGGAAGATGATTTTGAAAAAAATTAAAATAATTCTTGGTTACTAAGGTGACCATAAAGAACAAGAAAAAAAATATTTTAATGTTCCAAATTTTACCTTTTAGAGTCAATGAATTATTTAAAGTTCAGGTTTTCATGATTTTGGTGTTTTTCAGGGCGATTTATCGTCCAATGGGACTGGGGCGATTTTTTTCAAATTGGGCTTAAAATGACCTCTATACATTGCAGTTTTACGCCCAATATGTAACATTTTGTTTATTTTGGTTTTAAGGTACTTTAGAGCGTTTTTAAAATCAGCAGTTTTTCAGTTAATCGATTTCACAAAAATATACTGATTTATATTGAAAATAGGGTCTATCCTTGGGTTTCTTTGCTAATAAAACATAGTTAGAGGTATATATTAATTTATTATGGAAATAAATTCGACATCACCACCTAAAGTGACCAAAAAGTCGAAAAAAACGCTGTTCGATTACCATAAAATCTTAAATATGATCAGTAAACCACATATTTCAAGTGTGGAGTCGATTTTAAAGTTTTTTGGGCCTGCGAGTTGAAAGAGAGTGGTCCGGAGTCGATACGACCACTCAAAGCCAGAGTACCTGGG
The DNA here is from genome assembly GCA_018340805.1 of Microvelia longipes. Lineage (NCBI taxonomy): Eukaryota > Metazoa > Arthropoda > Insecta > Hemiptera > Veliidae > Microvelia > Microvelia longipes. The sequence continues at coordinate 32,095,704 of JACMZG010001911.1, read as the reverse complement.
TTCAAAATCTTTTTTACTTACAAACTTACATAAAGTAAAAAATGATAAAAAAATATTTGTCCCCACCAGGATTCGAACCCAGGTACTCTGGCTTTGAGTGGTCGTATCGACTCCGGACCACTCTCTTTCAACTCGCAGGCCCAAAAAACTTTAAAATCGACTCCACACTTGAAATATGTGGTTTACTGATCATATTTAAGATTTTATGGTAATCGAACAGCGTTTTTTTCGACTTTTTGGTCACTTTGGGTGGTGATGTCGAATTTATTTCCATAATAAATTAATATATACCTCTAACTATGTTTTATTAGCAAAGAAACCCAGGATAGACCCTATTTTCAATATAAAATCAGTATATTTTTGTGAAATCGATTAACTGAAAAACTGTTTAAAAACGCTTTAAAAACGCTCTAAATACCTTAAAAAAAATAAACAAAATGTTACATATTGGGCGTAAAAATGTAAGTAAATCATTTTTTGAAAAAAATTGCCCCCATTGGACGATAAATCGCCCTGAAAAAACCAAAATCATGAAAAAACCTGAACTTTCAATAATTCATTGACTCTAAAAGGTAAAATTTGGAACATTAAAATATTTTTTTTCTTGTTCCTTATGGTCACCTTAGTAACCAAGAATTATTTTAATTTTTTTCAAAATCATCTTCCTTGTTAAAAAAAAATAATGAAAAAGAGTATTTTCAGTCTTTGTGGTCAGATTTATTATGCAAACTCACGAGTAGATTAGCGCCAGTAGAACAAAAAATATTGGTTCTTATATAAAGCCCAAAGAGAACACTTTCAAACGAGACCTGTTTTATTAAGCTAGGTTAAGCCAAAGCCGAAATATTAAGCCTCAAAAATTGGCGAAAAAACTCAAAATTTAGGTGTCTCGGGAACTAAAAAGTGATTTTTGAAAATGAAGGAGGCTGTAGAAAAAATTAATACAAGGCTTTTGACTACCTATGGGTAGGACCAACACAGAAAAAAAATTATCAATTTTTATTTTTTTCGAGCAACATCTCTGGATCACTTGAAATGGATTGACCCCTATCTGAGGACGAGAGGAACGCATACGATGAAATTCATATTCTCAGGACGAATTTTTCATTATAGACGAGCGATGAGAGTATAAAGTAGTGAGGATGAGCGTAGCAAATCCGTTGTAGGCAAAAAAGAGTTCCGAGGAACCCCGTACCCGATTTTTCATAGTTATTTATGCAACAAGGGACGTAAGTAAGTTGGCAACACTTTCACTTTTCCTCCCTAGGGAGTAAAAGTACATTTACAGTGTGAGATAACAGACTGTAAATAGAACTTACAATACAAGGGAGTAGATAAAAATCATTTTACGTAGTATCCTTCAGATAAAACACAAAGGTGAATAATCCAAGGAACATTAGATTTTTTTTCTCGCCATTTGCTACGCTTATTCTCACTACTTTGCACTCACTTTGCACTTCCTCAGAATAAAAAAACACCAAATTTTTGACTGCAGCACGTCTTCGGACTCGCTTCACTTCTTATCAGACAATAAATACATTTACTTTATTCCAACCTGTCACTCATCCAGTCTATTTTCGTTGTAATCAAATAATTGTTCTGCGATTTATAAATTTTCATTATTGGCAATCATAAAAAACATAATTTCCGAATAGTATAAGTATAAGGCCTAGGAATGATTTTTTAACGAAGTTTTATAATACAAACACAACACAGACAAAATATTTAGTAAAAACAACTCAGAAGGTTTTAACACCTGAAACTGTTTCGGATTTTCTGTGCAAACACAATATTTGTTTATAATCATATTAAAATAAAATAAATTATCTATATGATGTTCTTAAATCCCACCTTTAGATTTCACGAATCCAAATATAGATTTATAGATATCGAATCCATAGTTTGATTTATAAGACAAAACAGAACTTTTATATTAGGTGTATGAATACAAATACGGTATAACAATGCTTTATATTTCTTAAGAACGCTTATATAAAGTTACAAAACTGATAAAACAAAAGACTTTACTTAACATAACCACGAGAACTCTTTCATTGTAATATCGCTCAAGACAAAATAAAAACTTTTTAATGAAACTCAACCAAACTCAATAAATTACATAAAAATAGACCTGTCGTAAAGTACACCAGAACAAAGAGATATATGAATATAAACTGGAAAACTTTTCACTTTCCGATGTTTTGGCAATAGGCGTTCTTTTTATTTAAAAATTGTAAATAACTGACGCCTATAGAAAAAAAACCTAATTTATGAATGCAAAAAACTGTATAAAATCAGTTAATTAACTAATTTACTAATTAATTTGGCTTTTTAACTATGCAAAAAAATTTGTAGCATAAAAGGTATAAAGAAAAGAAGGATGATAATGAAAATAAACTATGTGTAGGGGAGAAAGCTTATTTAGCTTAAAGGGGTAAGAGTTATTTTTAGAAATCCAGCCCTGTCATATAAGTTATTTTTAGTCTTTTTCGAGAAAATAAATCATTAGTATTCATCTTGATCGGTAAGTTTAAACAAAGCCATGTAGCTTAAAATAGGGCCTTTTGAAAGCAATCAAACAGTTTTCGATTTATAATGATTTATTTAAAAATTAATACAAATTATTTGACAAAAATTTAACTAATGCTAGTAATACAAATCCTAATAATACGATTTTTTGAAATTATATAAAAGCTCACCATTGTGATATCACCACACCATGTGTGTGGTGTGTGTGTGTGTGTGTTGTGTGTGTGTGTGTGTGTGTGTGTGTTGTGTGTGTGTGTGTGTGTGTGAGTGTGTACGTGTGTGTATGTATATACAGGGTGTCCCCGGATGGACTTAACGATACGTGTAAATGAAAAAAAAATTATTTTTCGAAAAAAAGTCACTCTTTATAAAAGCTTCTGCATGTCTTTAGACTAAGATTTATCATATTTGTATCTTTTTATTTTTAAGGGTGGACCCAAAAACTGCAATTTTTGAAAAATGGACAAAGAGTAAAGTAGGCTTAATTTTGACTTTTCGGAAAAAATTTAATTGTCCCCCTGAGACAAATTTTCCATAAAAAAAATTAAAATAAAAATTTTTCAAAATCACCCATTTTGCCCCATCACCCAAATTTTGGAAAAATTAAAAGTTGTTCAATGTGGATAAATGATACATCATTTTAAAGGTCTTGATTACTGGAACAAAAATTGTAGTATTGTAAACTTCGATTCAAGTAACACTAACTATGATATTTTAATAAAACTGGAAAGAAAAGTGAGAGTGGTTGAGTTTTGTTAAAGACAAAAACAGAAAAATTAAAATATCATAGTTAGTGTTACTTGAATCGAAGTTTACAATACTACAATTTTTGTTCCAGTAATCAAGACCTTTAAAACGATGTATCATTTATCCACATTGAACAACTTTTAATTTTTCCAAAATTTGGGTGATGGGGCAAAATGGGTGAATTTTGAAAATTTTTATTTTAATTTTTTTTATGGAAAATTTGTCTCAGGGGGACAATTAAATTTTTTCCGAAAAGTCAAAATTAAGCCTACTTTACTCTTTGTCCATTTTTCAAAAATTGCAGTTTTTGGGTCCACCCTTAAAAATAAAAAGATACAAATATGATAAATCTTAGTCTAAAGACATGCAGAAGCTTTTATAAAGAGTGACTTTTTTTCGAAAAATATTTTTTTTTTCATTTACACGTATCGTTAAGTCCATCCGGGGACACCCTGTATACATATACGTATGTACGTATTTCTAGCGGATATTTGTTCACACGCTATCTTTTAAACGAAATAATATTTTTAATCAAACTTCCTACAAAACCTATGAAAAACCATTTGGTTGTGACGTCATTAACCCGGTTGGCTGAGTCTACAAAATTTTCAAAAAAATTTGAAAATTATGGTTCTTATGTTTTGCCGCGAGAAAGGTCCTTATTTATGTTTTTTATTAATTCTTGTTATTAATAACCTAAGCAGTAGTGTCACAACTTGCTATTTATTCTTTATAATTTTTCAAAGAAAATGCACTAAAAAATAAGACTAAATTGATCATCATATGGCGATAAATGCTGTGCGGTGTAGTGTATAATCTATCTATTAAAATAAGCATTTTCTTTGAAAAAATCATAAAAATTAAATAACAAGTTTTGACACTACTGCTCAGATTATAAAATAAAATATACATAAAAAATTAAGAAAAATTGAATTGATAAGTAAGAAAACGCGCATTTTAAAGAAAATTTGCCAGTCTTGCGGACCCCCGCGCCAGAATTACTTATAAATCCCTTCTTGAACAGTCGGTAGGTAACTCAGCAACCACCGAATGGACTACATCTCATTTTTGCACTTTTTTAAAAGATTGCTCTGGCAAACCTTGTTTTGACCATACTTCCAAAAATATATGAATAAATTACAAAAAATATATAAATATCTTATCTTGTAGAATTGAATACAAATTCCAAACTAAAAATGTTTATACTCAATCGCCCACTACGTCGAAATAGCGTGTTATATTTCCCACAAAATCTTATCAAATATTTTCCTCATAAAACCAATATCCTATATTAATAATTCCTTTCCACGTAACACTCGTTCCAAAATTTTGTTACGCAAATGAAGAACAGAAAAAAAGTATCTAAAGCAAACTCTAGTATGGACCAGTAATAATATTAAAATTTTATTAAGTGTTACATAAATGAACATATTACCTATATATTTTATCCATTAATCTTTTATAGAGTAATTATCATTTATTTAACCTCATGCAGTATTAGCTTCATGTAGGCATACTCTAAAAAATATATAGAAAATAACCATTTCTCTATCCAAGTAAAGGGTTGGATGATACTAGAAATAAAGTACCCACATTAATTACACTACTGGAAATAAAATAAATTATTGATTTAAATACAAATGAAATCATCAATATTAAATAAATGCCTTCTAAAAACACTGATTGCATACAAATTTGGAAATAAAATACATTCATTGATCCTCTTGAGTAAATTTATAGCATGAATACGTATAACATGATAACTAATATATCATTATTAATATAATAATGATAACTATGCAGAACAGAATGAACATTACGATGAAGGAGATGTATATTCTACAAAGTGAAACATTGTTTTTAGTTTAATTATAGTTATTTAATACGAATTTTAATTATCCCCGCCCCCACCCAATAGTAAGAATATAAATAGTCTTTATGTCAGATTGATGAGAGTTTAATAAAACCAAATAAGCAGGAGCAAAATACGACCTTCACATCATATAAAATAGAGTAAGATAAATACAAAGAGAGAATTAAGACTGGTATCCATAGCACAATGCTAACGCCCTTAAGTGGATAAAATTCCAAAATAATATTCAATACTTTTAACTACAGATTGTTTATTATTTATTGTTTTATAAAGTATGTATTTTGTCTTATTAAATAAAGAAAGATTTACTTAAAAAAATATAGAGTTTAATACAGAAAGCATCAATAAATAAATATAATAAATAAATACAAGAGCAAGTGTTTTAAAATTCCCATCTAGTTAACCACCTTATATTGCTTAGACTGTGTCTAAATAAACTTTTAGAGGATCCCCTGAACCAAATATTTGAATTTACTCAGGCATCAGGTAATTCAAAGGACACAAGTAAAGAAAGACGATAAAATAAATACTTCTATTTATTTTACCATCTTTGTATAGAGTTTGTAAAAAAACAGCAAAGGTGTAGTTACCGTAAATTATATATCCCTTCAGATTTTATATATAACCCTCTTATACAATAAGGGAAGATAAACTACTAATATTAAACCTTAGATTACACTATTAAACGTTTTCTTTTTTTCTTTTCTATTGAATGAAAATTAAATATATCGTATGAAATATTAATGTTATACTTTAAAACCAATAATATTAAATTTAGTTATGAATAATATTTATTTAAAATATAGCTAAATAGTACTTTACGACACCAAAAGGAATAAATTTGCATATTGATCGGGAGTGTAAGTGTGCCTACATTACACACTTAAAGTTTCATTCCCACACAATTATATCTTGCGTATCGAACTCGATGCATGCAATTTCAACAAAACCTATTGCTAAAAATCAAGTAGCACAGCTATTAGATTTTTTTGCAACACAAAGAAGCTTATTTAATCCTAAACAACTCACAATTAGTAACAATACGTATTAACAAAAATAGTCTAATTTTAACAGTTCCTCAAGGTAAGTGGTCTCCGGTCAAACTTTTCATGTTCACTTATGAACCTTTTGTGGTATTTTTTATAAATAATAATAAATTCAAGAGACCCTAGTAAGCATCACTTTCTAAAACATATATCACGATTCATTATATTATCGGCACTAGTTCAATTTTTATCAAATGACAAACATGTTTTTTCAACAAGAGACATTCGGCCTCTCACAAGGTACGTGGCTTAGGCGCAGGGGGACGCTTCGCGGCCCTCACGCTTATTTTGGCCACTTTACAGCCAAACCACTCACATGGTTTTTTTCCATTTTCAGTTTGTCTATTACTAGTTTATACAAGTGGAATACTACCACGATACAAGCGAATTTATGCTAATATTATGGGTGAATGACGACACAAATATTTCAAAAATAATAGGGTTCGGAACATTATTGATGTCAATCGTCATACAAGTTTCATTACGATCCGAGAAAGTGGTCGAAAGTCATATTCGACCATATCATATCATATTCATATCATATTTATATATATTCATATTCATATCATATTTGTACATAATGCTATGTACGAAATCTCGTGTATATATTTATATACATATTAACCTCGGGAGTAAAATGGATGTTTATACTCTTAGAGAGCGAGCAAAGCAAGTTCAAAGTACCAAGATAAAGTAGGTAAAGGTATTTTATTTATTAGATAAGTAAGCGTAGCAGTGGTAGGTAAATTTAATGAAAAAAAGTTGCTATAATTAGTGGCAGGTATGTTTAAGTTTTCAACAAGTAAGAAACCTCGAGAAGGTAAGCGAACTCTTATTCTAAGAGTTAATGAGCAAACCTGTAACAAGAGAGTCTTATAACGATAATACTTGTAATTTTAATTAGAGGAGAGCTCTTTAAACTATCATGCAGATTTTAAAACTTTCAATATAAATAAGTAACTTAAAAAAACATTGTAAATTATGCATTCAAGTAAAAATATTTCTTGTACTAGAAACACTTAATTGGCTCCTTTCCAATTTATTTATGTATATATATATATATATATATATATATATATATATATATATATATATATATATATATATATAGTCCGGCTCTTGGACTATAACGTTGACTTATAACAATGGATTCTGTTTAAGAAATGGTTTTTTGAGCATACCTTAAAATGTAAAATAGCAGGATACCTTTTTTAACCTTGTATACTCAAAAGAAAATTTAATATTCTAGGTCTAAGTGACGATCCGATTTAAAACGGATCTTTACCTATTATTGATTTATTAATTATGGAACTAATCATTGGAAAATAGATAATGTGATTAATTAAATTGAACCCTTGTTGCGTGAACATATATCAGCAACATCATCTGACTATAAGCTGATTGAAAAACAAAAAGGTTTTTAATAGGAATTGATTCCACAGCCCCATTAATTTAATAAGGCTTCTTCTCCGTGAATATGTTTTACAAGAAGATTTCAGAATTTAAAACAGTAATTATAGGATTCAAATAACGCAAAATATCTATAATATATTGCTGTAACTAAAACGCATTCAATTTAGAATAGTGCGGTTATTACTATATCTTTGATAGAGTGGCGATTTTACAAATCAATATTGTTTGATTATAATATAACAAATGTTTCTTGTACGTTCATTAAAATATAATTTTTCACAAACCCTAAACATTTTTTAGTGGTCTAGAAATTTAAAGAATTTCTAATTTTCTTTAGAACTGAGCCGGAGCTTGTAAAAAAGGTTCTCGAGACAGAGCGAATAAATCTAAACTCTTCTTTTATTCAAATTACTTTCCTTAAAAACTTCGTTCTCCGGAATGTGATACTTTTTCCTAGACTTGGGTTTTTTTTTAAATATTATTTTATAAAAAGATTTTTTTGTAATATTGTAAGAAAATATCAAAAGAGTAAGTTAACTTTATCAAGAGAAAAATAAACATGAAGTTTTGGTTACAAATTTTCTCATTGCAAAGCATTTTTTCCATTTTAAAAAGATGGAAAAGCGAAAAAGATGAAGAAACACCGAGGTAAAAATGATTTTAGTTGGGAAAAATTATAAAATGAATTTTTTTTATAACTAAAAATTTTACTATTTTAATTACAACTTGAAAATATTGACTCAAGCGAATGTAAATGTTTATTTAAATTTTACTTATTTTTTTTATTACCAGTAAAATATAGGAAAACATTAATTTATGTTCGTGTTTAAAATAATTCAAGCTTGACTTTTTCGCGTGTAATCCGTTAAAAATTAACACTTTGACGTGTTGCATGTAGAGTATTATAGCTTAAAATAATAATAGATTAGATCAGATAAAGAAGTGATGAATAACTTGAAGTGAATTAGACTTAGAAGGGATAAGTTGGAAATGGTTTTGAGGCTTCGATGAGATTTTTACACGAAAGAATAAATCATCAATAAGTTAAGTTGTAAAATCCTGTCTTATGATAAAATAAAACTCTCTATGATTTTAGTTCTCATATTTTATAGGTATTTATTGCCGATATTTAGGCGATGTAGGCATACTCTAAAAAATATATAGAAAATAACCATTTCTCTATCTAAGTAAATGGTTGGATGATACTAGAAATAAAGTACCCACATTAATTACACTACTGGATAAACAACTTTACCATGTATTAACAGTAAATTAACAAGGCTATTTTGATATTTAATGATAAAATATTTTCTTACTGGGCGAAAATCAAATAAATTATTAATTTAAATACAAATGAAATCATCAATATTAAATAAATGCCTTCTAAAAACACTGATTGCATACAAATTTGGAAATAAAATACATTCCTTGATCCTCTTGAGTAAATTTATAGCATGAATACGTATAACATGATAACTAATATATCATTATTAATATAATAATGATAACTATGCAGAACAGAATGAACATCACGATGAAGGAGATGTATATTCTACAAAGTGAAACATTGTTTTTAGTTTAATTATAGTTATTTAATACGAATTTTAATTATCCCCGCCCCCCACCCAATAGTAAGATAATATAATAGTCTTTATGTCAGATTGATGAGAGTTTAATAAAACCAAATAAGCAGGAGCAAAATACGACCTTCACATCATATAAAATAGAGTAAGATAAATACAAAGAGAGAATTAAGACTGGTATCCATAGCACAATGCTAACGCCCTTAAGTGGATAAAATTCCAAAATAATATTCAATACTTTTAACTACAGATTGTTTATTATTTATTGTTTATAAAGTATGTATTTTTGTCTTATTAAATAAAGAAAGATTTACTTAAAAAAATATAGAGTTTAATACAGAAAGCATCAATAAATAAATATAATAAATAAATACAAGAGCAAGTGTTTTAAAATTCCCATCTAGTTAACCACCTTATATTGCTTAGACTGTGTCTAAATAAAACTTTTAGAGGATCCCCTGAACCAAATATTTGAATTTACTCAGGCATCAGGTAATTCAAAGGACACAAGTAAAGAAAGACGATAAAATAAATACTTCTATTTATTTTACCATCTTTGTATAGAGTTTGTAAAAAACATCAATGGTGTAGTTACCGTAAATTATATATCCCTTCAGATTTTATATATAACCCTCTTGTACAATAAGGGAAGATAAACTACTAATATTAAACCTTAGATTACACTATTAAACGTTTTCTATTTTCTTTTCTATTGAATGAAAATAAAATATATCGTATGAAAATATTAATGTTATACTTTTAACCAATAATATAAAATTTAGTTATAAATAATATTTATTTAAAATATAGCTAAATAGTACTTTACGCAACCAAAAGGAATAAATTTGCATATTGATCGGGAGTGTAAGTGTGCCTACATTACACACTTTAAGTTTTATTCCCACACAATTAAATCTTGCGTATCGAACTCGATGCATGCAATTTCAACAAAACCTATTGCTAAAAATCAAGTAGCACAGCTATTAGATTTTTTATTTTTTTGCAACACAAAGAAGCTTATTTAAGCCTAAACAACTCACAATTAGTAACAATACGTATTAACAAAAATAGTCTAATTTTAACAGTTCCTCAAGGTAAGTGGTCTCCGGTCAAACTTTTCATGTTCACTTATGAACCTTTTGTGGTATTTTTTATAAATAATAATAAATTCAAGAGACCCTAGTAAGCATCACTTCCTAAAACATGTATCACGTTTCATTATATTATCGGCACTAGTTCAATTTTTATCAAATGACAAACATGTTTTTTACAACATGTGATAGGCATTCGGCCTCTCACAAGGTACGCGGCTTAGGCGCAGGGGGACGCTTCGCGGCCCTCACGCTTATTTTGGCCACTTTACAGCCAAACCACTCACATGGTTTTTTTTCCATTATCAGTTTGTCTATTACTAGTTTATATAAGTGGAATACTACCACGATACAAGCGAATTTATGCTAATATTATGGGTGAATGACGACACAAATATTTCAAAAATAAGAGGGTTCGGAACATTATTGATGTCAATCGTTATACAAGTTTCATTACGATCCGAGAAAGTGGTCGAAAGTCATATTCGACAATATCATATCATATTCATATCATATTTATAAATATTCATATTCATATCATATTCGTACATAACGCTATGTACGAAATCTGGTGTATATATATATATATATATATATACATATTAACCTCGGGAGTGAAGCGGATGTTTATACTTAGAGAGCGAGCAAAGCAAGTTCAAAGTACCAAGATAAAGTAGGTAAATGTATTTTATTTATTAGATAAGTAAGCGTAGCAGTGGTAGGTAAATTTAAATGAAAAAAGTTGCTATAATTAGTGGCAGGTATGTTTAAGTTTTCAACAAGTAAGAAACCTCGAGAAGGTAAGCGAACTCTTATTCTAAGAGTTAATGAGCAAACCTGTAACAAGAGAGTCTTATAACGATAATACTTGTAATTTTAATTAGAGGAGAGCTCTTTAAACTATCATGCAGATTTTAAAACTTTCAATATAAATAAGTAACTTAAAAAAAACAATGTAAATTATGCATTCAAGTAAAAATATTTCTTGTACTAGAAACACTTAATTGGCTCCTTTCCAATTTGTTTATGAATATATATATAATATATATATATATATATATATATATATATATATATATATAGTCCGGTTCTTGGACTATAACGTTGACTTATAATAATGGATTCTGTTTAAGAAATAGTTTTTTGAGCATACCTTAAAATGTAAAATAGGATACCTTTTTTAACCTTGTATACTCAAAGGAAATTTAATATTCTAGGTCTAAGTGACGATCCGATTTAAAATCGGATATTCACCGACGATCCGATTTCGGATATTCACCGACGATCCGATTTAAATCGGATATTCACCGACGATCCGATTTAAATCGGATATTCACCGACGATCCGATTTAAATCGGATCCTCACCTATTATTGATTTATTAATTATGGAACTAATCATTGGAAAATAGATAATGTGATTAATTAAATTGAACCCTTGTTGCATGAACATATATCAGCAACATCATCTGACTATAAGCTGATTGAAAAACAAAAAGGTTTTTAATAGGAATTGATTCCACGGCCCCATTAATTTAATAAGGTTTCTTCTCCGTGAATATGTTTTACAAGAAGATTTCAGAATTTAAAACAGTAATTATAGGATTCAAATAACGCATAATATCTATAATATATTGCTGTAACTAAAACGCATTCAATTTAGAATAGTGCGGTTATTACTATATCTTTGATAGAGTGGCGATTTCACAAATCAATATTGTTTGATTATAATATAACAAATGTTTTGTTTCTTGTACGTTCATTAAAATATAATTTTTCACAAACCCTAAACATTTTTTAGTGGTCTAGAAATTTAAAGAATTTCTAATTTTCTTTAGAACTGAGCCGGAGCTTGTAAAAAAGGTTCTCGAGACAGAGCGAATAAATCTAAACTCTTCTTTTATTCAAATTACTTTCCTTAAAAACTTCGTTCTCCGGAATGTGATACTTTTTCCTAGACTTGTTTTTTTTTAAATATTATTTTATAAAAAGATTTTTTTGTAATATTATAAGAAAATATCAAAAGAGTAAGTTAACTTTATCAAGAGAAAAATAAACATGAAGTTTTGGTTACAATTTTTTTCTCATTGCATAGCATTTTTTCCATTTTAAAAAGATGGAAAAGCGAAAAAGATGAAGAAACACAGAGGTAAAAATGATTTTAGTTGGGAAAAATTATAAAATGAATTTTTTTATAACTAAAAATTTTACTATTTTAATTACAACTTGAAAATATTGACTCAAGCGAATTTAAATTTTACTTATTTTTTTTTTTTTTATTACCTGTAAAATATGGGAAAACATTAATTTATGTTCGTGTTTAAAATAATTCAAGCTTGACTTTTTCGCGTGTAATCCGTTAAAAATTAACACTTTGACGTGTTGCATGTAGAGTATTATAGCTTGAAATAATAATAGATTAGATCAGATAAAGAAGTGATGAATAACTTGAAGTGAATCAGACTTAGAAGGGATAAGTTGAAAATGGTTTTGAGGCTTCGATGAGATTTTTACACGAAAGAATAAATCATCAATAAGTTAAGTTGTAAAATCCTCTCCTATGATAAAATAAAACTCTCTATGATTTTAGTTCTCATATTTTATAGGTATTTATTTCCGATATTTTATTTTGTACTATCAATACAAACAGGATTTTTTGCATCTAGGGTTCACAGCATGGTTTATGCTCTCAGTTCATATTGATAGTCATTTCAAATTAGAGATAATCGCCTAGATATTAGAGAAGACAACTCGAAAAGGCTTATTAAGGTCCTCGGGATTCTAAAACGATTGGATTCGGTTTTGGGTCAATCGGACAAACGAACAACAATATGGCCGCGAATCGACCATGAGCAGGTCTCCAGGTCGTAAAGTGGCCCGAGAGGCCGACACTACGCAGTGGATGCAGGCCTAAGGCCCGTATTTACAAAGTTTTTGCTGCCTGTATTGTAGCTTTCAGTGAGTTTAAGCTAGAGCGTCTAAACTTGGTACAAAAATCAATCTTTATGTCAAGTTATGCAATCCGAAAAATGGTTTTCTATGGCTCAGCAAATATTTAAAAATCATTATCACGGAAAATTGCCGAGATGATTCGTAATTAGGACACATGTGGCAACACAATACAAGGTGTACCAGATATTTTTGCACAGCCAAATATCTCAAATAACTAGAGCAGATAGAAATTTTGGACCTCTGGCGGCCGTTAGCAATTAATGCGTTGACGAATTAATGAGTTTAATTGTATAGCTAAAAATAAGAACTAATTTATTTTAGTTCAATTTTTTAGTTCAAGCACTGAATCGAAGAATGGGCATAATTCAATCTTGAAAAACTTCCAATTCATACAATACTTATACAATAATATATAATAAATAAATATAATATCATAATAATGCCTTTAAGAGCCATTCTGCTTAACAGGGTTGTAACCCCAGTGTGAACTACTGAAGAAGGTAGTGGTAACCATACACTCAAAGAGTTATCTAGAGTTAGCGCAAATTTTATTTTAATAATAATCTTATATAGACTAATAGCGTAACTTGGAATGCGAACCCCGGTGCTTCAAGGTTTCAATAGTTAGTATACTACTGCTTTAAAACCCTCGACTTCCATACTTGTGTAATATTATTTTTAAACCTAAATTCTGCTACATTTGACTCCCTAGGAAACTCCTAGGGCTATGTTTTACTAGGAGAAGAGCCATTTCCAAAAGTCTAGTATCATGTTTGACCTTATTCATAGGATTTAATCTCGCCACATCTAAAATGGTCTACTCAGTATACACTGAGGTAACTCACAAATGGTTCAAAGGTGTAAAAGTTAATCAAGATTATTTCATTCTCGTCTCCAAGCATATTTGCATTTTTTTTTTATTATACTTTAAATTAATTTATTTGTATTATGTATATATTTTTTATTTTGCAATTAATGGATTATTATATTATATATTTAAATTCATTCTCAAATTTTAACATTCGTAATATATTTTTGTGTGCAGTTATGAATAATAGAATTTTTTTATATGTAATTTAAAAATAATAGCTACTCGTTATTTTTTATTTTAGTAAGAATTTCAACTAACTTTTAACATGAAAAGTTAAAACTAAAAACTTAATAAGGTGTGAAATCTGTGAAAAAGCCCATAAAAAGGAAAATACATGAAAATATCTGGAATAAGGCTAAGGGGCTGTAGTTAGGGGTTGCTTTAAAAACTCGTATTCTTTCTACCAGTGTGTGTTGAGTAAAGCTTTTACATGGGCTGTTAATTTTAATCTCAGAGGCAGATTAGTATTTTTTGGTCTACTAGAGTGTACAGTAGTTAAATTCTTAACTATACTTTTCCTCATGTTGGCGAGAGAGAGTAGATTACACTTAGAGAGAGTAAAGAACACCTGCTTAAATATCATTATGCTTCTGTAATTTTAGATTCAACACTAGAACGTTTAACTCATTTTTAAACCCTCATTTTCTGATGTTATTCTGAAGTTAAATGTAAAACTACTTCGTCCCACAACAATTTTCTTCCACACCAGATTTATTATTTAGAGAATAAATTTTAGCAACACATAAAACACTTACATTTTGTTAGACTATATGCTATAGAATAATAAGATAGTTTAGAAAATTACCCGGCTACTTCTGCAAATCTTTTGATTAAAATGAAATGTTATTCTCATATAAATTTTATTAAGTCCAAAGAATACTTCTAGTTTACTTTATTAGTGTATGGTTTCAAAGAAAACCTATTCTAGTATTCCCAAATAATTATATTGGCATTTAAAGACGGCATAATTTATTTTGCGGAAACTTATCTATTAAATCATTCTCAGTATATTTAAACCTTAAAATGTCAAACTGTCTTATTTGAAATCAGATATCAAAACACAGGAAGCTGGAAGCATTACTTTCTGCCTAATTTAAGCCTACTTAATTAAAACCTGCCTTATTTAAAGAACATTGATTCGATAGTGCTTCCCCCTTATCTCTTTAAACTTTAAGTGTCTATTTCAGAAGGTTTCTTTTATTTGAAAAGTATCTAAAATCATGGTCAATACCATTCACTACCCTCAATGTCTAATAGGCTCTTTCCTCAATTCGTTACAGCAGTCTCTTATTGGCAAAAAGGATAAGAAAACCATTTATACAACCCTACTCCTAGTTAACAGCTTAGTGGTCAACCCCTCTAATGGTAGAAGATAACTATACAGCACAGCATATACAGTGAAGCAGATACCGATCTAACTGAGGTAAGAACCCTGATCAGATGCATTGCAATATTATAGCATAGAGTTTTAACCGTATACCACCCAACATAACTCAGAGCAAAAACTATACTAAGCAAGACAATTGAAACAGATACTTTAAGTACGTTAATTTTTAATTTAAGAAATTTCATTATAAACTTTTAGGATCAAATTTTTAATAATTTTCTTAAAATTTTCCCTTCACTAAAATAGAATAGGAAGATAAAAAATATTAATGTTTTACTTTAAAAAAATAAAAAATTTAAAAGGAAAATGACTAAAAATTCAAAAAGCGACGAAGAAATGCGTGTAACAGGTTTTGTGGTAATAATTTAATTAACCGTGACACTTTCGTCGTCGAATAAACTAGTGAGAAGTAAAGCTTCGGAAAACCTGTTAAACAGAATTTCTCATTTATATTTTCCAGTCTGCTTGTAAAGCTAAAAGTCAAACTTGACTAAAAAACATTAAACCTGAAAATTGATAAATCCAAACAAATAGCTTTGCAAGAAATTTGCTATTTTTTACTTCTACAAGATTTTGTTCTTTTTATAATTTTCTTGTTTTTCTTTAAAATTTAAAACTTCGGTGTCTTAAATATCATTCTGTGAATATAATTTTAAATAAATAATTATGTTACATTTTAAACTTTTAATTAAATTTAATTCAAAATGTATATACGATAAATAATTGTAAAATATTAACTATGATTCTTCTCCACAAAATTAATTAATAGGGGAAAATAATATAAGGAAAACACTAGCTCAGAATGTAGGAGCGAATTCAATATAAGGTTGATACGTAAATAATTTATAATTCTATTGAAAGGTCACGTTATTACAAAATTATTCCACATGTCTCTCAAGATAATTATTAACTATTTATATATTATTTTTATAACGGAAAGAGATACTATATCTCTAAAATATGCATGTATGTCTATGAGAAACAAATCTAAATTACTTTGAGTCCACTATCGATCATTATCAAAATATTTAAATAGTCAAGTCATGACATCATAAATAAAATAAAAGGTCATGGGGGACCACCTTGTCTTCTACGTAAAATGTTGCCACGTAAAAAGTGAACTTTTAAAAAATGATTGTTGATGACGTAATTCATAGATCAACTTTTGTCGAATATTACAACAAGAGATGCTACAAGTACCATAGATAATACAGTTTTAGTTACTAGGTGTAGGACTATATATACTCTAATGATTGACGGAAAAATATTATTTTATTTATTTTATGGCGAAAGAATAAATGAAACCAAAAACACTAAGTGTTTATGATAACAAATCAAAATTTACTAACAAATTAAGGATATTTAATGTAATTTTTATACGTCCTATAATTAGATATGTATAACATCCTGTAATTAGGTAAGTAATGAATTTGAGTCTAATTAATCATTTGAGGTTTTAGCGATTTTCCATTGGAAAAAATCGCTAATGGAAAAGTTGTCATGGCGGGAGTCGAACCTGTTAATATATTTTTCTGTAACTAAGTATTATCAAATTTTGTTAGACAGTAAAAAATATTAATGTTTTACTTTAAAAAAATAAAAAATTTAAAAGGAAAATGACTAAAAATTCAAAAAGCGACGAAGAAATGCGTGTAACAGGTTTTGTGGTAATAATTTAATTAACCGTGACATACTTTCGTCGTCGAATAAACTAGTGAGAAAAGTAAAGCTTCGGGAAAACCTGTTAAACAGAATTTCTCATTTATATTTTCCAGTCTGCTTGTAAAGCTAAAAGTCAAACTTGACTAAAAAACATTAAACCTGAAAATTGATAAATCCAAACAAATAGCTTTGCAAGAAATTTGCTATTTTTTACTTCTACAAGATTTTGTTCTTTTATTATAATTTTCTTGTTTTTCTTTAAAATTTAAAACTTCGGTGTCTTAAATATCATTCTGTGAATATAATTTTAAATAAATAATTATGTTACATTTTAAACTTTTAATTAAATTTAATTCAAAATGTATATACGATAAATAATTGTAAAATATTAACTATGATTCTTCTCCACAAAATTAATTAATAGGGGAAAATAATATAAGGAAAACACTAGCTCAGAATGTAGGAGCGAATTCAATATAAGGTTGATACGTAAATAATTTATAATTCTATTGAAAGGTCACGTTATTACAAAATTATTCCACATGTCTCTCAAGATAATTATTAACTATTTTATATATTATTTTTATAACGGAAAGAGATACTATATCTCTAAAAATATGCATGTATGTCTATGAGAAACAAATCTAAATTACTTTGAGTCCACTATCGGATCATTATCAAAATATTTAAATAGTCAAGTCATGACATCATAAATAAAAAATAAAAGGTCATGGGGGACCACCTTGTCTTCTACGTAAAATGTTGCCACGTAAAAAGTGAACTTTTAAAAAAATGATTGTTGATGACGTAATTCATAGATCAACTTTTGTCGAATATTACAACAAGAGATGCTACAAGTACCATAGATAATACAGTTTTAGTTACTAGGTGTAGGACTATATATACTCTAATGATTGACGGAAAAATATTATTTTATTTATTTTATGGCGAAAGAATAAATGAAACCAAAAACACTAAGTGTTTATGATAACAAATCAAAATTTACTAACAAATTAAGGATATTTAATGTAATTTTTATACGTCCTATAATTAGATATGTATAACATCCTGTAATTAGGTAAGTAATGAATTTGAGTCTAATTAATCATTTGAGGTTTTAGCGATTTTCCATTGGAAAAAAATCGCTAATGGAAAAGTTGTCATGGCGGGAGTCGAACCTGTTAATATATTTTTCTGTAACTAAGTATTATCAAATTTTGTTAGACAGTAAAAAATTTAATGTTGAGAAGAAATTTGGCATATATAAACCTCTCTAAGTGGTATTTTTCTTCCACTAAGTGGAAGAAAAATAATTCCACTTTCTCTAAGTGGTATCTCGGATGTTTCAAAGGCAATGCGCTTAACACATTGAAGATTAGCATAAACTGAGCTTAAGTTGAGTGCCCAAAATGTAGTGCAGATCTGATAAAGCAAGGACAATCATAGTTTTGAACAACCTAAGGTAAATAAAAATGCGGGTTTCATTTTGGAATCCAGAATAATTGACAAGAGAGAAACACAATATATTTACAAAAAAAATACATAGTGGGGCTGCTCATATACAATGAGTTGCTAAAACACACAGCGTACTAATCAATCACATTAAACATGACAATTAACAATAAAATAAGGTAATAACTTAGGAACAACAATAATAACAACTTTATAATAACAATAAAATAAGTAAAACTATAGTAAAAAATATTAAATACATAAAATAAATTATTAGGTTAAACAAACAGAAAATTAAATTTATACATTATATCTAAAACTAGATAAGTTAATTATACACATGGTTATTAATTATGCCTAACGAATCTAAAATAATATTCTCAGATATTTGCGTCAGTTTTTTGGGGTCAATTCCCATATCGTCGAAGAATTTTGATGTTATTGTAGGAATGGCACCTCTCGAGCTAAACCATAGTCCTATTACTCGGAACTCTCTGTCGCCCTGTTGGTCTCTATATTTCTCTTTATAATAATCTAAACACTTTTCGTAAATCTGTTTCTTTTCCTCGTGGACTTTCTCACCTTGTAAAGGATCGTTAGTCTCGTACCTCACTGTAGGGTCAATCACCAAAGCTTCCTTACTGTTTTTATTAAAGGCTATAATGTCTGCGTACCTCGTGGAACCATTTGTATCAACGCCGAAGACTTCCTCATAACAAGTGTAACCTTTTTCTCTAACAAGTCAATGATGGTGTGTTGACATTATGGTGGCGGCGAGTAACAAGAAGCATGTTGTTAGGACAATTACCAAGCACATGTGCTGGTGTTTCAGTCTCTCTGCTGCATTTGCGACAGAGGGGTCCCACGTCTCCTGTATACTTGCTGCCTGTAGTCGGTACACCACGTAGAGGGGCATAGTTGATATTCAATTTGATCGCGTTAGTCCACTCGGAACCTGTAAGGATTCGCCTATTACTAATGAATTCGTTAGCTTTGGTGTTTTCCTTAAAGTGGCACACTCCGATTCCTCGCCACTTACACTTGACACTCTTCAAACGATTTTTCGCGAAGGGATTGTCGAATATTTTTTTATACTAATTCGACCGTTTAGATCTTGAAGTTCAAGACCAAGACGATCAGCACAATCAGACAGTTCGGCGTCATAATCGAGTATACCTTGTAATTGCACTTCATCGACGTCTCTTAATTTTTGCAATATACTCATATGTTGTAACGGAGCTTCCCACGAACAACGAAGAATACCTAGTCCTCGATGACGGCGAGGCGCATACAGCATAGTTGTAGAAGTGTTGGCTGGTAGTCCTACGATTGCTTTGGTACTTCTCCGGATCATGACATCAACACCTTCGAGAAAAGCCGGACGAAGTTTAGTCAGAGGAGCAGTTTGAAGAGGGTACGTAAGCGTTGGAAAAATATACTGGTTTAATATGTTGAGTTCTGGTCAGGTTTTAGCAGATTAGAAGTGACTAGACTGTTCAGGTTGGTATTCAGTTTCTCTATTGCAGCGTCATCATTAACAATCTCACCTGTAAAACTACATCCTAAATATTTAATAATTTCGTTATCGCTATTAGATGTTATATAGCTTCCGTCTTCTAGATTTAATCTGGAGCTTATTAGTTTACCTTTAGATAAAATAATGCACGTACTCTTAGCCGGGTTGATTTTAAGCCAATTTCCTTGAATCTACTAGCTATACTGTTAATAACTCTTTCTGCTCCACTAACACTGGAGGCGGTGACAGCTTGGTCGTCGGCGAACCCCGATAGAAGTATTTTTCCTGACCTGGATTGAGGCCATAACCGTATTGGTTTGAGAACTGGGGGTCACAAAACTCTCTATAGATGTGATCTATAGCCAGGTTAAAAGAGTAGCAGATAGAGGTCCTCCTTGTGGAACGCCTGTCTCAACACGTATATCGTCAGTGTCGTGAAAACCGACGCGTATTCTTATTAGGTTAAAGCACAGTAGGGCTTCTATACATTTTATCAGATTGTCGGAAACGCCTCTAGCCTTTAAAGTGTTTATTACATGAAGATGACCAATATTATCAAAGCACCGGTAACATCCAGAAAGCGACAGCACTATCATTACCATTTTGATTAGCGTGTTTTAAAACAGCATCAATGAGCCGAAAGTTGATATGACAACCAGGAAGACCCTTCACAAAACCTCTCTGACAAGAATGAAAAGTTACTTGCTGTCGAAGTTCGCCATCAAGTACCTTTTCTATTAATCTTCTCAAGATAGAGTACATTGTAATGGGCCTCCATGACGCCACATCATCACTTCTGCCTTTACCTTTGTAAATAAGTACTGTACGACCTCTTCTAAACGCATCAGGCAAATATGAATATTTCAGAAAAATATCGATTATGGTTTGTATAATATGGGCCACCTCAAGCCGTTTTATTGTCCTAATAAGAACACCGTCAGGACCAGGACACGTGTCTAACGAAGTTGATTTTATTGCTTTGTGTATTGATTTCAGGCTCACAGAAGCTATGTTTTCTTGAGGAACGGTTTGCTCGTAAGATTCACGTACGCGATTATTGGAATATTCAAATATAGGTCTGTAGTGATCTTCTACTTGCTTGATGTCAATAGGGCACTGTTTGGGTTTATCGGCAGTCATAATAGTTTGGACAACTTTTTTACGTCTGTTGTAATAATAATACTGAGCTACCTCATACTGATACTGCTCTTGTCTCCGTTCTCTGTCCTTCTTATTGCTTCTCTGAGGATTAGAAACTTTTCCGGCTCCTTTTCCTTTATTGTTCGTTTTATCCTTTTTACGTAATTTGAAATACCGTTGAGCAGGATGTTTTGGTCCAGGCAGCTCAGCATTCGCATCTTT
>JACMZG010001911.1:32006722-32069222 GCA_018340805.1 Microvelia longipes | reverse complement strand
ATCATAGAGGAAACAAGGGTTAGAACTCACCTAACTCTAAATCATTCTCAACTTAAATTTATCTCAGAGACAAAACAAAAGACGGCTTACTTGTCACACAATGTTACCCAGTTTATGAATAATTTAACTAAACTCGCATTTCTTTGTACACTATTTTGCTTTTAAGAAATAATTAATATTTATTAATATTGGAATGTTATTTGCACATAAATCCTAATATCCGCTGTTGTGAAAGAGGAGCTAATATAGGCTGTTGTTAACAAAAGCAATGTTCTTCTGATTGCTTTTAAAAATAGCTAGTACTACTTAATTGTAATTATTATTAAAAAATTAAATAGCAAGGTTCAGGAATGTTAATTTTCCGACCAGAAAAATTTATAAATTTATGTTGTTAATTTTCAGCCTTTAGCATTAACAAGACCAATGTAGGAGTAAATTAAAACGCAATTATTTTAATTAATATTTTGATCTTTAAACTTATTACTTCTAATTGTGTGTAATGATAAGGTAAAGACACTTTTGAGGAAAATGTTACTACAAGTGGAATTTTGAGTAATATTTATTTTAAATAAAGTAGCTTTGAATCTTATATTACACCCTCTTTTCTAGTCCTTTCTTTACCTGTAATTCCTACTCCCTTTCCAGAGAATTTTCTTAGAAAAAAATCCACATTGTACATATATATGTACATGTTATATGTTTGTTATATGTTGTTATATGTATGTTGTTATGTGTTTTATTTTTAAGTTTACGTTAAAGTTTTATGCTCTGTAATTGTTCAATAATTTGTTTTAAGCTATTGTAAATTTTGACTTGTTAAATCTTTATTTATAAAGCAATATATATATATATATATATATATATATATATATATATATATATATATATATAATATATATATATATATATATATATATATATATATATATATATATATATAACAATCTTTTATAATAATAATAACTTACAGGAGGTGAAGCGAAGAGATTTAAGGGGTTTTGAGAATTTTCGACATATGTCTTCTTCGGTCAGGTAAGGTTGGGAAGTCCCGAGTGAAGTCACTCGGGACTTCCCAACCTTACCTGACCGAAGAAGACATATGTCGAAAATTCTTAAAACCCCTTAAATCTCTTCGCTTCACCTCCTGTAAGTTATTATTATTATAAAAGATTGTTATGTTATACTTTTAGTATTTTCCTTTTTCATTTGTAATTATATTATATATAATACAATTAATTATATATAATTTGTATATTATATATATATATATATATATATATATATATATATATATATATATATATATATATATATATGAAACGGATACATTTACTATCTGAGGATAAGCGAAGCGAATCCGAAAGTAGGGAGGTTTTCGAGGCACCCCGTATCCGATTTTTTATTCTTGCAGACATGATTATACCTTAAAGAGAAGAAGGGGAAATATGGTCTTTTAATTCAAACACTTATTAAACATTTCCTCAAAAAAGCCCAACCTTTATCAAGGAACAAATTTAATATTTGATGTTACATTACAAATAAAGAGAACCCAGTCAAATTTTCTCTTTTTAATTATTAATATATCAGTTACATTAATTAATTATATGAAAAAAGTTAAATTACAAAAACGAAAACACTATTTTTAAATTAAATAATTATGTTTGCGTTATAAATAAATAAAAATTATAATCAACGCAAAATCAATTAAAATCAACAAGGTTTTATTTATAAATCTAATTAATTTTTTTAACTTTAATGATGACTCTGGATATCCGAGTTTAGTATAAAAACCTCTTTTATAAAATTAAAAAATCTCTAAATAAACTGAATTAATTAAAATAATTTGATATTTTTAATTTAGATTTGTACAATAAGCAACAGACAGATATTTCTATTTAAATGTTGTTTTTTTCATTGGAAACATACCGATAAAAACTATTTTAAATTTTATGCAAAATTTTAGCATCCCATATGCATAATAAGACATTAATATACTAGTAGAAGTCCGAGCTCGATAGTTCTTCTTCCCATCGCTGAATTACTGTTACATCTGGATAAAAATTTCTGTTAAATAAAATACTCGATTTTGGCTCCAGGGGTCTGGTATTCGCATCCTGGGCTACGCTCTCATTTTTTATAATAAACGGTATTTTTATAAAGAAATTTCGCCAGCTTAATTTAATACACTCTGAGCATAGTCACTAAAACTCATCGCAAGTGGCTCCGCAGAATAGATACTCTGAAGGGCCAAAATAACTCTAAACGAGCATTATCTTGCATTTTTTTTGTACTGCTTGCGCCTAAATCTCAAATATTGTTGTTATTTTAATTGCTTTAAAAATGTATTATTGTCTTGTTTTTCCCGTCAAAAACTGTTTTGTACCAAAATATGGACACTTCTTTATAAGGTTACTTTTACCATAAGGAGAGGATACTAAATTTATCATTTATAAGACCTCTGGTTACTCCAATTTAACTTCTTTGCCAATCATCAAAAACTTGATCAAAGTTAATGAAATCAATTCTCATAATAAATTAGGCACCACAAAGCAATAAATTATTTACTAAACATGTATTTTATTCATGCAAATATGTATTATATATATTCTTAATTTGTTCTTCTTAAAGCCAGTATTATAATACTATTCCCCAACAGAAAACAAAAATCTAATGAAGTGCAATAAAATCACAGTCTACAGCCAACTTAATCTAATAGTATAAAAAATAAATAATTAAATTTATATATATTTATTAAATACTGCATTATTTTCATAGAGAGAGGGGAGGCGTAATTCTAATTTATTTTCTTGTAGATTAAGAATAAAGTATTTGCTCTCATTTATTATTGCTTTATCTTTATGTGTGATATATTACATTAAAACTTCACTGTAAAATATTATTAAGAATTTTTTTTATTTTCTCTTAATAGCCCTGAAAGCCGATTTATAGGCTTATTTAACTAAAGCTCATAACACCTATTTAAGCATGTTTCTAGTTATCTCCCCCTCTCTCATCCATTCGCCCACGCCTTCTTTAATCGGTTGTATCTACAATTTAAAATTGAGCAAATCAATATTGCGGCAACATAATATAGTTTTTAATCATATTTTATCTTTTTAACTAAAAAAGTTACCCCGGTACCTTGGAGCTACATAGAATTCGCAACGCTCGTCCTCAACGAGAATAAACAAATCGTTAATTTTATACTGCAACTGCAATGCATACAAAATATTGTATTTATACTACATATAATTCTTAGGACTTGCTTCACTCGTTCTCAGATAGTAAATACATTAGTTCCATACCACGCGGTCACCCATCCAGGCACTGATCACGCACGATGCAGCCTAACTTTTATGATCTAACAAAATTCATGGATATACTTGTCATATTGAGACGAAACTTTATTTACTTATTTATTGCGTACAGATATACACTTGTACTGAATTTCTGATTTTCTACAAATCCTGTTGCTTGTGTGCGTTTAAAAAAACGTATTAAAGTCATTTAATAAAAATTGAACAAATGCTGGTTAGGTTACTTTTTCCATGTTTCGAAATTCAACCAAAAAGGCCCCTCTAGCCAAGGACAACCAAAAGGATAATTCAGGTGGCATCCCGGTTTCGGATTTATTTGCGAACACAATACTTTTCCTATATACCTGCGGTATAAATGAGGAAAAGTAAAAATACAAGCTTTAAAAAATAGACTAATATCTCTTAAGGGCTTACTGTCACTATGTTCATTGTATTTTCCAAATTGCTCCGTTCCTATTTGACTTTTTTCTACTATTTTCTAGAGACTAAAAAATATTTTGATGTATTACTCCTTTTTAGCTTTACGATATCATGCTTAGAATTTCATTTTTGTTCTTCTTCAATAAACTCTATTCTTAAGGGATTCATTCTATGGGTTTACGTATTAATTATCACGTACACGTATATATTAAATATCACTGGATATACTTTTGTTGTAGTTGTAATAAACATTTAAATAAAATAATAAATATTACGTATTCCAACAATTGTGTGTATAGTTTGGGAAGTAAAATTTAATTTTTATGAAATAAAAATAAGGATATGTAACATCAAAAAATCAATAGGGAAATATTCTGAAGTAAAAACGTGATAAGGTAACAAAATATATGATCCAAGAGAAATTTGAAAAATAAACCCCCATTATAATCGAAAATAAAAATGTTGCCCCCGTTGTCAAGGTGTTTATATCTTATTGGATGAACACCATTAAGAACACGGATTGGAGTCCTTCTAAGGTTGGAATACAACATTTGAAATATTTTTGTTTGGACGGCTTTAAAGTAAGCCCTTTACATCCACAAAAAAGTTGGTGAAATGTGTTTTTTACCCTCTATGACAGTTTCGTGCGGAGTGAGTTATTAATTATTTAGTATCAAGTGTTTGATAATCATGGATAATAATTCAGACATTGAAAATACGCCGCCAGAATTGGAATTTTTGGTCAACGAGACAATCGAAAGAAGTGTACCGACAAATTTTTATACAATACTGTTTTTCTTCTAATAGTTGTTTACTATTACTACGCCCGAAAAAAATGCATATGCAACACGACTAGAAATGGCTTTTTGTACCTTGGCTCATTTTACTGTCGAACAAAGCGAGACATTAAATATTGTCGCCGCGGTAAAAAAATACCTTTTTCACAGTCTTGTAACATAATATAATATTTTTTAAGAGTTTTTTAACTACACCATTTACAATTTATATAAGGAAGAAGGTCCATACAATTGAATTGAACCAAGTATTTAAATAATATAAATTATATTATTTAATAACTCAAATAATATTCAAAAATACTTATTGTGTTTAATTATTTAGAGTTCCAAGGAATAATAAAGAAGAAATTAAGAAAAATAAGGAATAAAAAATTTAGGAAAATTTTTTATTCAAACCTAGCTTTTTATAAAATGCTTATACGGAGATATGAAAATCACACTAAAACAGTGTAATTTCAAGTTCTCTTGTTATTAAATTATTCTAAAATATAAGGCAGACAAGTTGCAAAGAAAATTGTTTGAAAAGAGCAGTTTCTATGCAAAGAATAGGGCTAGCCTTGAAAAGAATTTCCTGTATACTGGGTTATACTTAAGAACTAAAACGTTAACTTCAGAATAAAAACACCCAACAAATGTTAACTTAATATTAAATTTGTATATTTTTTAACTTTTCTTCTTTTGTTTAGTTGAAATGTAACTACAGTTTAATAAAACTTTAATTTTTTATAACCATTTAGGCTTAGCATATTTTTTTGTTGAGACAAATTATAGTAGCATAAATCATGTAGGATTACACAATTAGCATAATATTTTATAATGATAACTAAGTGTATAATAGTCTAAAATAAAATATTCACTAAAGTTTTTACTTGTCACCTACATTATGTAAGAACAGAGGGAAGTATAAATAAATTTTCTTCAAGCTTGGGTCTTTAGCAATTAGTATAATCATAATTGGTTCATAATTTACTTAAATGACAAAACTAATCGGAACTTAGATAAACACTCGGACTGTCATAAAATAGTAGCATTAAATGAAGAAATTAATGCTAAATAGTTGGTATTAATTAAGAGCGTTTAATTGCTTCATGGTACATTTCGCAACCAACGAGAAAAAGTGCCATGGTTGCAAGTGTAAGTTTGCAACCCGAGCTAAGAAACGCTACATTTTATTACATGTTAGGGCCCCATTTTATATTATTTATATTATATATATATATATTATTATATATATATATATATATATATATATATATATATATATATATATATATATATATATATATATATATATATATATATATACAAACATACATATAAAGAAACAATATAGTTAAAAATTAAAAATACTATAATTAAATACTTTAATAAGAGAAAACTAATATTTCAAAAGTATGAGAGCCCTCTGTAGAGTAGTAGAGTGGGGCTCTGTCTCGTTCTCAATATTAAAAGAAATCTGACATTATCCATTATTAAAAAAAAATACTTTGAAAGATAGGGACTAAATAGACTCTCAAACATTATTAAATTATTCTGAGTCATGAATCATTAAAATAATAATTAATAGAATCATTACATGAGCCCAACTTCAAGCAGGTTTAACGTCAAAATTTACATATGCATAAAATATGTTAGATTCATGCGTATCTAAGGATCAAGCTGTTAGGATCAAGGTTTACACTTAATACTACAGACAGTATTCACAGTATACCGTGAATCCTTACTCCTCGTGCTTGCTGTATCATACATATTAATGTATGATATGTCTTTTAGGTTTGAAATAATAAAGTTAAGTGCTAAACCATACACGACAGAATTTTTCATTATATTCTATAGAAAACCTGAAAAGAATAAATTGTATTTCCGTAGGCTCATGTTTTTAAACAATATAACGCGAGCTTTAATAAAAACCTCTTTTATATTAGAAAGGGAGACTCTTTTCTTAAAACTTTAAATTTATAGGTAGAAGAAAATTTTCGAACAAAAAGAAAAGCTTGTAATTTATCAACGATAAAGAAATTTTCTTGAAGTAATTTTAATTTAGTTCCGTCTTGTTCTTTGATGAAAAGAAACTCCGTTAAACTTTAAAATATGCATCTAGGCTTAAAAGTTGATTCGTAATTTTGGTTAAGCAAAAACTTTTTTTAGAATTTAGAAAGATTTTTTCCGGGTAGTTAAAAGTCTTGGTTAAAATTTCGTCGTTTTCCTTAATTTCTTACTTAGTAGTCGTTTTATTAATTTTACACATGGGTTGTGAAGCGTTAGTAGAAGTGTGTAACAGGTTTCTTTGTGGTTATAATTTAATTAACTACTGCAAGCATATACTTTTGCTTCTAGTTGAAAAACTTAACGTAAAAAGAAAAGCTTAGGTAAGGGAAGCCGCTGAGCCAGATTTTACTTTCCACTCCACTTATAAAACCCTAAAGTCAAACTTGTCTTAGAAATATTAAACCCAAAGAATTAATCAAACAAAGCTCGTAGAAAATTTAAATTCTTTACCAAAATATCTTATTCATCTCTGAGTTAAAAATATTAATCTACAATTTAAGGAAGTAAAATTGAGTCTTTTTAAGAACAGTTACTCCCAGCAAATCCAATACTCACCTATTGGTCAAGTATTGGAAGTTTTATTATTCCACACATTAAAACACAGAAAGAGGGGAGGGGAGTTCCTACTCCTCCGTTGCATTTGGGCCTCATGTCTTTTTAGGGGACCACGGTGGCCAAAAGGTAAGAAATCACTACTCTATAAGAAAGACTGTAAACTGAAAACATTCCTGCAAAAATATTTAATAAATCCAAAAGCTTTATAAATATTCTTTAATATTTATTGATTCATCGTTTTATTCACAGTCACATGTTCATGGTTATTAGTTAAAACGTAAATAAAAAAAATCCATGGTAAAATTGTTTCTACACCCGACCTAATTTATGATTAATCAACAAAAATACTACCTTACAAACACCACAATTACCAACACGTGGAGTTTCTCCACGTGAAATATTATTGATAGAAATAATTTTCAACCGTTTGATCATCGTCGCTAATTGGAAAAAGATTATGGTAACTTTGTTGGTCACTTTACTACTAGAAATATTTCTAGGAGATTTAGCTTTGATTTTTATTTTCCCTCGCCCTCGCCTACACCGTTAGTGTAAGAAATATCCTCCCTCGAAACTTTTCCTTATAGTAGTACATAATACTTTTGTGTTTAGACTAGTATAGTACTTTATAGTATAGTATTTATAGTACTTTTATAGTATATTTACTTTTATAGTATATTTATAGTATTATAACCAAGTAAAAGTCAATTTTTGTCATCGCGGGTAAGTTGTAAACAGTGTTGCCGTATTTAATATTTTTGATTTGTTTTTAGTTCATTTATTTTTCAAATGTGACAGTTTTTACGCAGGTAAATAGAAAGAAATAAGAAAACACGTGGTCTTTTTATTTTTTTCTTTGTTTTCACGAATATTTTGATTTGTGCTCCTGAACAGTTTTAAATTATCAGATGAAGATAGAAATGTCATTCTTATGATTTCCTAACGATCACTGGAAGTTTAGTTCAGGTATTTATAACTTTACTCGTTTTCTATTGTTTGTTTATCTACTTTTGTTTGTTTAACTACTATTGTTGTTGTATTGTTTTACTTTGGATTCACGGCAACTAATGTCGATGTTTTATGTTGGCTTGCCCACAGTTTCAAGTTGGAGTTTGAAGTCTTTGCGTTCTTTCTTAATACTGAAGTTATTTTTGCTGTATGACGTCTGTCGAAAGTCTAGTCCGAGTATCTCTAGCGTGCAGTTGGATCAAGAACTCGAACCTACAAAGCTAGTTAGCCGGATTGGTTTATGTTTACCCCATTATTCGTTTCTATTTCCTTATTATTATTTAATTAAGTTTCGTATTTATTTTGATTATTTGTCTTTATTTTTTTTTTAATTTGTTTAACATTTATGTGTTGAGAGTTATAACCTCAACTGGCGCCAGGTTTTGTTTATAGTTTTAAATTTATGATTTAGATAAATTAGAGACAAAGCAGGGTTATCTTTGATCAAAGATGGGTTTTGCTCTTTAGATAAAAGGCCATGCTTATAATTAAACTTTGTTTTTTTATGTTGTACAATATTCAGGCGATTGCTTGTTAATATTTGTCAACATGTTAATAAACAAGCATAATTTTTATTTT
The DNA here is from genome assembly GCA_018340805.1 of Microvelia longipes. Lineage (NCBI taxonomy): Eukaryota > Metazoa > Arthropoda > Insecta > Hemiptera > Veliidae > Microvelia > Microvelia longipes. The sequence continues at coordinate 32,060,497 of JACMZG010001911.1, read as the reverse complement.
ATGTTCTTATTTATTTCTGTTAATGGTATATCATAAGTTTATTGTATTTGGGGTACATATAAATTGTCGTGCCAACGTGGGGCCATTAAGCCATTAAGCCATTAGGCCATGAAGCCATTAAGCATTAGGTCATTTTGCTATTATGCCTTATAACCATAAAGCTAGAATGCCATACAGTTTGAAGGCGAATGCCATATAGTTTGAAGGCCATAAGGACGTTACGTTATAATCTTTTGTTTTAGTGATTTTAGTCAGGATGGCGAATGAGAAAGCTAAATCTTTGTTGTTTTACGAGAGAGAAGATCTTGTTGCGTTAGCTCAGCAGCTGTATGACAGTTCGTTAACGTTAACGGAAGACAGTTCTTCTTCATTTAGAAGTCAGTTTAACAGACTTTAAGTATTGAACAACGTTTTGAGGATGTTCAGGAAAAGATTAGGAAGTTTAATTCTTCTCAGACGGATGCGACGTTGAAACTAGACACTACACAGGTATATTTAAATTTTCTTAACCTCATAGACACTACTAAAAACAACTATTACAAAATTCTTAAAACATCGCCTAAAACTGAAAATGTATCTCAAGAAAAAGATACCCCATCTTTCTTTGGCGGAATCAGTCTTGCCCCTGAGGTGCCGATTCCTGTTTTTGATGGTAATATTAACAAATGGAATGAGTTCTACTCTTTATTTATATCGTCGATTCATGAAGATAGTACTCTATCTCCTATTAGGAAATTTCAAGTACTAAGAGGTCACTTATCGGGAGACGCTCTAGCTGTTATTTCTGGATTTGAGTTAGTCCCTGAGAACTATGATGCTGCTTTGACTGCGTTACAGTCTAGATATCAAAATAAGCGTAGGCTAGCCAGCCTGTACGCTAATTCCTTAACTAAATTTGGTTCTTTACCCAACGGTTCCTACAATAACCTCCAAAAATTTCTTAATGTCCACGAGACCAATGTCAATTCTCTTAAAAAGCTGCAGTTAACAGATCTGGGAGATTTTCTTCTGCTTCAGATTGCCCTATCTAACCTAGATCCTGGTACTCTGAAGATCAGCAAAAATCTATCACTGTACCTACCTATGACAGTCTTATTAGTTTTGTAACAGAAAAATGTAGAGTGGCGGAACTCACTGGAGCTGATGAGAAAACTGATAGGAATTCTCAACCTAAACCTAGTTCTTCTACTTCGACTATTTACAGGCCTCAGTCACAATCACGTGATAACCTCAGGCTAGCTTTATCTAGGATTCATACCGTTTCTCCAAAACAACCTAAGTTACTGGAGGAATTGAATGAGGTAAAAACAAGAACTTACTCTAGACCTAATACAAATTCTAAACCTCCTAATATAAAAACGAATGGGACACAGTTGACTAACTCCTCCATTCGTGAAACGAAATGCTGGAATTGTTCAGGAGACCATGTGTTTGTCAACTGCCCAGAACCTAGGAAAAGATTCTGCTTTAAGTGTGGTAAACCTGGAGTAATTTTGCCTTCATGTCCATCTTGTTCGTTAAACTCGACAGGAAAAAGGTGTTGAGAGCCGCTCCTGATCCCAGTTCAATATTAGACTCTCATAGTTCTGAAACTTTTACCAGTTTCGATCAAACCTTCGAACATTTATTAGTCATAGAAAACCACAATTTAGATTCAGTTCAGTTTAGTGAAGACATGGATCCAAACTTATTAAAAGATGGGGTCGCATATCAGTAAGTTTAGTGAAGTAAAAGAAAATAATTTAGTCGGTAAAGAAATGAAGTTCAGTTGTGAAAAAACTAATTCAGGAGTCTCCTCAATAATTGACGATTCTAACAAAGTTTTAGATTCAGAAAATAGTTCAGTTTTGTCAAACAATAATTTTGAGTCAGAAAAATTTAATGCAAATTCTAGTTTAGTAAGGTCTAACGAAAATTTCAATTCAGTCAAGTTTAATGAAAATTCCAGTCCAGTAAAGTCAATGAAAGTTTCATTTCACTAAAGTTTAGTGAATCTTCTAGTTTAGAAAAGTCTAATGAGAATTTCAGTTCTATTTTGTCTACAGATTTACCTACGTACACAGTACCTGCTGCTGGAGTAGATTCTATGTCTTCAAATCGTCTTCATGCTAAGTCTTGGTTTGAAGTATTCTTTCTTGTCAGATAAAAGCCATAAACTCTATGATGCGCTGTATGACCCTGGGTCAAGCTTTTCATATATAGGCACAAACTATTGTAAACTGTTGCAGCATTTGGGATATAAAAGTGAAAGTATTCAACCCTTTAATGCGTTGATGGCTGATGGAAACACAAGTGTAGTTAATCAGAGGTACGTAGTGCCTATAAATCTTAATGGCCGTAGTTTCCGTGTCAGGTTGCATGTATTGTCATCCTTGACCGTGACTACTTTGTTTGGTCTTGACTTTATTTCAGAGACTGGTGTTTGTACTAACGCTCGAGCTAACGTTTGGTGGTTTGAAGATAACCCAGATAACAAATATAAGTTCGAACTCGATGCTTCAAATGCTGAAAAACTTAATAGTAATCTTGTAGTTTTTCTAAAGTTTGTGGAGTCCAAGAAATATCTCCTGAAGAAAAAGCTATTCTTAATTCTATAGTGCAAGAGGGCCTTGCTTCTCTCGAAGATTCTCCTGGTTTGACTACTCGATCGAGCACAAGATAGAGATAAATGATGCTACTCCTATCAAGCAACGAGCATATCAGTATTCCCCCAAAGTCCTGGAGGCTATGCATGCTGAACTGGATAAGATGTTGGCTGCAGGTTTAGTAGAACCATCTCATTCACCGTGGGCTTCGCTTGTGGTCATGGTCCGTCAGAAAGATAAGTATAGATTTTGTATCGACTTTAGAAAAATTAATAACATTACTATTAAGGACAGCTACCCTATGCCAAATTTATCTTCAACTTTAGATGGGTTGCGCCAAGCCCGATATCTTTCAAAAATTGATTTGAAACAAGCTTTCTTACAGGTCCCGTTGAAAGATGAAGCAAGTAGAGATTTAACTTCTTTTATTGTCCCGCTGCGAGGACTCTTCCGCTTCACCGTCATGCCATTTGGTCTTACGAATGCGCCTGCTACCTTTCAGAGGCTTGCAGATGAAGTATTTGGACCCGAACTTTACCCTTATGTGGTAGTATTTTTGGACGATATTTTGATTTGCACTCCGGATTTTGAATTACACTGTTACCTTCTGCGTGAAATTTTCCGTAGATTAAAAGAATCTGGTCTGAGAATTAATAGTAACAAATGTGAGTTTGGCTGTACTGAAGTTCGTTATCTTGGTTATGTTGTAAACGCTCAAGGCTTAAGTGCGGATCCAGAAAAGATCAGTTCCGTAACTTCTTTTCCTACTCCTAAAATCTTAAAGAGTTAAGGAGGTTTCTAGGTATGGCTGGATGGTACCGAAGATTTATTCAAGAATTTGCCGCTTTAGTTTCACCTTTGACAGGCCTTCTTCATAAGAACTGCAAATGGAAATGGTCTTCAGAGCAACAGAATGCGTTTGATCGACTTAAAACGTGCTTAGTCTCAGCATCTATCTTGGCTAGGCCTGATTTTAATTTACCTTTTTGTTTACAAACCGACGCAAGTCAGACAGGGCTGGGAGCTGTACTAACCCAAGTACAAGATGGAGCAGAGCGTGTTATTGCTTATAGTTCTAAGACCTTGTCTCCAACTGAGAGAAATTACTCAGTAACTGAGCTGGAATGTCTCGCAGTTTTGTTCGGTATTGAAAAGAATCGTCATTACCTCGAAGGATCCAAATTCACTGTCATCACCGATCATGCTAGTCTAAAATGGCTTTTAAACCTTAAAGACCCCACTGGTAGGTTGGCCAGGTGGGCTTTAAGACTTCAACCTTACGATTTTTCTATAGAGTACAGAAAAGGGAACCTTAACAGCGTCGCGGACGCCCTCTCAAGAATTCCCGAATCCTTAGTTTCTCTTCTCCAAGTTTCAGATATTAGTCCAGAAGATAGTTGGTACAATAGGAAATTTCGTAAAGTTGAATCGAAACCTGATGATCATCCAGATTGGAGGATCGAGAGTAATCATCTCTATTACTTTAGGAAAGTGTTTTTAAAAGGTGAGCTGACAGAACCTGCAGAGGACTGGAAACTCGTCCTTCCTTCTCATTTAAGACTTCAAGTACTGGAAGAGTGCCATGACAGTGCTCAATCTGGTCATTTAGGTATAGATAAAACTAATTGGAGAGTCGGCAGATTATACTACTGGCCCGGTCTCTATAGAGATGTTGTTAAATACGTTCGTCGTTGTGATATCTGTCAGCGGACCAAAGCTGAGAACATCGCACCAAGAGGAATTATGTATCCTCGTTACTTAAAATCACCATGGGACATTGTGTCGGCCGACATAATGGGTCCATACCCCCTCGGAGTAGTCAAGGAAATGTTTATTTGCTGGTATTTCAGGATTTGTTTACTAAATGGATTGAAGTTAGTCCCTTACGTCGAGCCACAGCAGAAGTAATTATTTCTCGATTTCGATCTCTTATTGTTAACAGATTTGGTTGTCCCCTTATTCTTATAACCGATAATGCCAAAAACTTTGTTAACTCCAAGATGTCTGCGTTTTGTCAGTCTTCTGGCATTCAACAACAGACGACTCCGTTTTATCATTCCCAAGCGAATCCTACGGAACGCTCTAACAGGAATGTAAAACAGCTGATAACTTCCTATTTGAAATCGAATCACCAACACTGGGACAAGTATCTAGGGGAACTACAGTTTGCTTTGAATTCAACTTTGCAATAGTCAACAAAATTCTCTCCTGCGTTTCTAAATTTTGGTAGAGAGCTTAGATCCGAACTTTCCTTGCGAAAAGAAGTTGAGCCTGATATTGATTGCGAAGTTTCTGAACGAGATCTCAGGATTTGGACCAAACGCATGGAGACGCTGAAGGAAATTCACCATCTCGCAGAAGAACATCAGCTTAAAGCCAGCAACTCTCAATCTCATCGCTACAATCTTCGACGTCGTGATGAAAAATTTCATGCTGGAGACCTAGTGTTGAGAAAGTCAGTTCAACTGTCGTCTGCTGCCAATAAGACCGCAGCTAAGTTATGGCCCAAGTACCAAGGCCCATTCATCGTGGATTCAGTCAGTGGTGGAGGCACTTGTAAGCTAAAGACTCTGGAAGGAAAGCTTGCTGGTATCTGGCATCCTTCTAAGCTGAAACCTTACCACACCGACTTACCCGCTGGAGGGAGGTGTGTAACCAAGTAAATGTCAATTTTTGTCATCGCGGGTAAGTTGTAAACAGTGTTGCCGTATTTAATATTTTGATTTGTTTTTAGTTCATTTATTTTTCAAATGTGACAGTTTTTACGCAGGTAAATAGAAAGAAATAAGAAAACACGTGGTCTTTTTATTTTTTTCTTTGTTTTCACGAATATTTTGATTTGTGCTCCTGAACAGTTTTAAATTATCAGATGAAGATAGAAATGTCATTCTTATGATTTTCCTAACGATCACTGGAAGTTTAGTTCAGGTATTTATAACTTTACTCGTTTTCTATTGTTTGTTTATCTACTTTTGTTTGTTTAACTACTATTGTTGTTGTATTGTTTTACTTTGGATTCACGGCAACTAATGTCGATGTTTTATGTTGGCTTGCCCACAGTTTCAAGTTGGAGTTTGAAGTCTTTGCGTTCTTTCTTAATACTTAAAATTGAGTCTTTTTAAGAACAGTTACTCCCAGCAAATCCAATACTCACCTATTGGTCAAGTATTGGAAGTTTTATTATTCCACACATTAAAACACAGAAAGAGGGGAGGGAGTTCCTACTCCTCCGTTGCATTTGGGCCTCATGTCTTTTTAGGGACCACGGTGGCCAAAGGTAAGAAATCACTACTCTATAGAAAGACTGTAAACTGAAAACATTCCTGCAAAATATTTAATAAATCCAAAAGCTTTATAAATATTCTTTAATATTTATTGATTCATCGTTTTATTCACAGTCACATGTTCATGGTTATTAGTTAAAACGTAAATAAAAAAAATCCATGGTAAAATTGTTTCTACACCCGACCTAATTTATGATTAATCAACAAAAATACTACCTTACAAACACCACAATTACCAACACGTGGAGTTTCTCCACGTGAAATATTATTGATAGAAATAATTTTCAACCGTTTGATCATCGTCGCTAATTGGAAAAGATTATGGTAACTTTGTTGGTCACTTTACTACTAGAAATATTTCTAGGAGATTTAGCTTTGATTTTTTATTTTCCCTCGCCCTCGCCTACACCGTTAGTGTAAGAAAATATCTCCCTCGAAACTTTTCCTTATAGTAGTACATAATACTTTTGTGTTTAGACTAGTAAGTACTTTATAGTATAGTATTTATAGTACTTTTATAGTATATTTCCTTTTATAGTATATTTATAGTATTATAACCAAGTAAAAGTCAATTTTTGTCATCGCGGGTAAGTTGTAAACAGTGTTGCCGTATTTAATATTTTGATTTGTTTTTAGTTCATTTATTTTTCAAATGTGACAGTTTTTACGCAGGTAAATAGAAAGAAATAAGAAAACACGTGGTCTTTTTATTTTTTTTCTTTGTTTTCACGAATATTTTGATTTGTGCTCCTGAACAGTTTTAAATTATCAGATGAAGATAGAAATGTCATTCTTATGATTTTTCTAACGATCACTGGAAGTTTAGTTCAGGTATTTATAACTTTACTCGTTTTCTATTGTTTGTTTATCTACTTTTGTTTGTTTAACTACTATTGTTGTTGTATTGTTTTACTTTGGATTCACGGCAACTAATGTCGATGTTTTATGTTGGCTTGCCCACAGTTTCAAGTTGGAGTTTGAAGTCTTTGCGTTCTTTCTTAATACTGAAGTTATTTTTGCTGTATGACGTCTGTCGAAAGTCTAGTCCGAGTATCTCTAGCGTGCAGTTGGATCAAGAACTCGAACCTACAAAGCTAGTTAGCCGGATTGGTTTATGTTTACCCCATTATTCGTTTCTATTTCCTTATTATTATTTAATTAAGTTTCGTATTTATTTTGATTATTTGTCTTTATTTTTTTTTCTTAATTTGTTTAACATTTATGTGTTGAGGAGTTATAACCTCAACTGGCGCCTAGGTTTTGTTTATAGTTTTAAATTTATGATTTAGATAAATTAGAGACAAAGCAGGGTTATCTTTGATCAAAGATGGGTTTTGCTCTTTAGATAAAAGGTCATGCTTATAATTAAACTTTGTTTTTTTATGTTGTACAATATTCAGGCGATTGCTTGTTAATATTTGTCAACATGTTAATAAACAAGCATAATTTTCTTATTTTATGTTCTTATTTATTTCTGTTAATGGTATATCATAAGTTTATTGTATTTGGGGTACAGTATAGTACTTTTTGTGTATAATACCTTATGTGTATAGCAATTTTATGAGTAGAGCAGTAAAATCCCTATTTTCAAGATGATGTGTAGTTAATCAATCATAGTATTTACAGTAAATAAAAATCTAGGGTAGCATAGTGGTCAGCAACTGAAAACTATAGAGATAAGATACACAATAAAGAATTTATATTTTTAAAAAATGAGAAACTTTTTCCCTACTTTAACATTTGGCATTATTGTTTCTATTTACTGTCACTCTTTAATCAATTAGAAATAATGTAATACAATAATTTAAATATCTTTCTCTCTCTCTCTCTTTCAATTCTCTCTAATCTTAAATTTATAATATAAGATTACTCTTGAATTATCTGCAATCTCTTTATAGAAAAAGAAAGCTTTGTTTAACATTTATAAATAAGTTTCACTTTGTGTTAAATCCTAAACAGAATTAACTATGCTTGTCTAAACATAACTAGTGCTATTGGATAAGAAAGGAAAAAGGGTAAGGTTGTTACCTGAATGTCTAAAGCTTACTTTCCTACTTAAGTAGAAAGAACAATTTAAAGGGTCCAATGACCAAGGTTTCTTGGGCTTTCTTCTAAAAATAGAGTCGGTTTATTTTAGCTTGATTGTATGGGTATTATCATGATTTAACATTAAACCTAAAGTCTAGTTTACCTTTTCTAATTACTCCTCGAAATAACTTCAAACTTTTATCATTTGGAAGAAAGAGAAAAGTAAAGCTTAAAGTTTACAAATAATTACATTTTAGCGTTTACCCTTTAGAAAAACATACACTAATGGGATAGGCGTCATAAAAGGAGTACAACTTCTGAATATTGTCAAAATCCGTTTCAGGAATATGTAACATATAAAATAATTTCGAATATATATATATATATATATATATATATATTATATATATATATATATATATATATATATATATACGAATGAATAAAATATTACAGATACTTAAGTATTTAAATAATGTTGAGAAATAATAATAACATCATTCAGGTGGTGAAAAAAAGAAGTGCGAGGGTATGACGCGATGTTTCGACAAATCGTCTTATCAAGCTCGACGCATCCGAGTACGCACTGACTCATTCTCATTTTGTTAATTAATTAATAAATTAATTAATTATTTCTTGCCTAACTTTTTTGAAAAATTTATTCTTATTTTTATGTGCAATGTCTAATAACCTATTATAATTTTTAATTATATTCTTCTAATTTTATCATCATTATTTTATTTTTTAATTTTCTGCTTAAACTGCTTTTTAGTTTATGTATTATTATTATTAATTTAAATACTCATTGTTTTGTTAAAGTTCATATACTTTTATTATTTTTATTGTGACATTTTTTGTTTAATTATTTTCTTTTATTTGTAATATCTATTTTTTGTAAAAAATTGTATTAGAGTCTTGTATCTGTTATTCTTGTTATAAACAAGAATAAAATTGAATACTAAATAAGAATAATAAATAAATAAACAACTTAATAAAGAATTGAATTGTTAAAGTTCAATTATTAAAAAATATAAAATTTAACTGATATACTATTTTAAAATATAGTTTTAAAATAATTATTCTAAGTAAGATAAATTTCGTTAATAAAATGGTCTCCTTGTAACATTATTTACTCACTAATATTATAATAATCTTCACTTGCAATAAACATTTTTGTTTCTACAAATAAGTACCTTTAAAAAGGTTAACGTAACAATAATTTCTTATTTGAATAAATGAAATGGTATAAAAAATTAAATTAAATAAAATTATCAAGAGGAAAAATAAAAAGGAAAGCTTAAATTTTCAATTGCTTACTGTTATATATAATTTACATAACATACAGAAAAATATTGAAAATAATGCTCATTTCTAATGATGTCTAAGGAAAAGGGTTTTCGTATACTATGAAATTTCCCTATTCGCATTGCAGCTAAGTAAACTACTAAAAAGTGAAAAATTGTATACGACTCTTTTTTTACACCCTCGTTTTTTTAGGAAACCATCGGTTGTGTCGGGTGTAAAATAAAAAAAAAAGAAAGGACGTTATAAAAATTGTTCGTCACTTGCTCCTGGGTTGAAATAGGTACTCTATTGCAATCGAAATCCAATACCATAAAAATATTTTTTAAAAATTATATAAAAGTGACACTTAATACCACATTATACCTTCGCGTAGTAGCTTTTCATCCAAAGTGAGTTACTCTTAAAATTGCTAAGGAATATAAATTTATTTATCCGCTGAGTGGCACGAACTTTACTTTCAAAACACAAACTCAATAAAGTATTAACTAAAACTTGATTAAAGCGTTGAAATAACTAGAACAAGAAAAACAGAGTTTTGAAAAGAAAATTAAGTCAATAAAAGTGAATAAAAATTTTAGGTAAATCAAGGAAAAATTAAATTGTAAAGTCAAACCGTGAAGTTCATAAAAAACGCTTCCCAGTAATATCTCATTTATTTTTTTAACAGACGATCCTAATTATTGTTATGGCGACTAAATATCGAATTTTAAATTTGCTTATTTAATTATTGAATGTCATACAGAGGAAAATCAAGGGAGAAAGTATTTATACTCCTAAGTAATATATCTAAGTTACCACTTTGATTTATATTAGTTTGTAGAACATTTAAAATAAAATAGACCAAGTTAAATAAAGAAAAATAAAGTTTTTAACAAAGTTATTAGTAATTATTAAAACTGGATATGCTTCCAATTTTAAATTGGAATTATTAATAGATTTGTTAAATTACTTTGGATAGAATAATTTATGCATTTCTATTAAAAGCTTTACTTCATTTTTTTATTTTAAACTATTTAGAGTAAATTAGATCATTTGTTATCTACATTTCCCAGACCTTAGCATAAATTATTAAGTTTTGGGGCATCGTTTAATTCATAGCTGATTAAATTATTCTTATAAAAAGTTTAAAAAATAAAATAGTTTATTTCTTTGAAAATAAATGGGACTTGTGTAATCCAATCTAATCATGACTCTAAAATGTTAAACAAGAACAAGGAAATAGAGTTAAGAACTACGGTTTGCAATGTAGAAAACTTGATAGCATTTAGCTAATTTTTTAAAGGTTATTTCGGTCATATTTCTAAACACATTAGTCGAGTTAAATTTCCAGTTAAATCTTAAAATTCTAAAAATCTAATCTCATAAACGAGAATAGATTTTTATGATTTTTGATTCTGACACTTATCAGAATAAATGTTCTCCATTGCAATCTAAAAGTTGAATACATTTAAATTAGAAATCCGATACTTATAAAATTTGAATTTAGCTGTACATCAATATGCGAAGAAAAATTGTCACAGGTCCCTACAAAATCCTCCTAGAACATGGCAGTGGGTTAAATTTGCAGGAATTATACAAATGGATAGTATTGAAATGCTGATCGAGTCTTAATGGGCAAAACTCCCTATATTAGGGAGGGGACCCCTATATCTAGGGCACCTAAGCCCACATTAACCTCTTCTCAGTACGCAATCCGAGAATATGAACTAGAAATGTAGCTCTCGGTCAAATTGGCTGAATCTTGGTAGAAAGATAGAATTTGACCAGCTGATTAAAAGTTGTTCTTAATCCCATTTTCTAAGAACAATGTACAATGAGAGATTTAAGAGACGTAGGCATAAGAGGTTTTTTTGCAACATTTCAACAAAAAGAGATATTTTTCATAAGGCTTTAGCAGGGATCTAGAACTGATTCCTAGAAAGTGATAGTTCTTTCAACACATTATAACCGAAATAGTACTAGCGACATAAGCCATCATAAAATTATCATTATTAATAATTAATTTATATCTTTAATAGTTTAATAATACTAAACATTTTCTTACAGATGTTTTTTAAGCCACGTTTTTTCAAAACAAAACTGTTTAGCAAACAATTTTATAATAAAAATACAAGACCAACAAACAACTCTTTAAACAATTGTCATATCAGAAAATGACGCTTTTGAGGTTGTTTAGATGGAGGTTTTACACAACTTTATGACGTTATCAAAATGACAAATTAAAATGGCGTTAATGCAAAGAGATTTTAAAGGTTTATGACATGCTGAAACCAATAAAACTGAATTCAGTTTTAACCAACTATCTTAAGTTGAACCTAAGTTAAAAAGTGATAATTTGTTTTTGGTGAGAACATATTTTAAGCTTTTAATACTAATCTTTCTTAGGAGATTAAGTAAAAAGAAAATTTGCAAGTTATATCATAATAAAAATAATTTAAGGTTACATTATTCTCATTAGACACTTATAATTAATTATAATTACAAATACCAAATCGTCAAAGACTTAATGAATAATCATTAGCAGTCAATTTAATTAACACTGTAAATAAAGATATTTAATATTATTTAATTACTTAATCTTCTTGTTAATATTTTTTTCTTAATGTTCTGTTTTAAGGCTTTAATTATAAATAATTGATTAGTCTAAGCAGTTTTATAGAGGCATTCTAATTATATCCTATTAAAGATCCTTTTTAATGGACATTTTTCCAATTTAGTAAACTTATCGATAAAAATTATAAATTATAGAGCAGTTTTAACGGACTGATAAATTTTCTCTTGTTTTGCTTTATTCTATCTTTATTTATTCATCCTCTCTACTTAAGTGTTATTTTCAATGTAACTTATTAAAATAAAGAAAAAGGATTGCTAGCAGAATACTAAGCGTTTATTTTTTAATTTCATCATTTGCATCTCTTTTGTACTAATTAATCAACATTTTAAACATTAATAACTTGCAAGCAGTTAGAATCGTATTCATTAAAAATGATTTGCCAGGATAAAATATCTTTTGGCTTAACCACAAACCATTCATTACATATTCAATGTTACAAAAATTCAGGGTTACTATTTTTTCTAAATCTAGCAGCACTAGTGACTGTAAATGCCTTTGTGGAGTAATATAATGAATTATTTTTGTTCTTATACCGAAAACAAGGCATTTTTACTCTTAGCAAATTATTTGTTATGCCAATACTTAAGCTTCAATTTTGAGGTAAAATGTCAAATTTTTCACTTTGGGCACTTATTCACGCTTAAAAAGCGGCCTTAGATAAAATTACGCAGGAGGAAAAATGTCTTGTACTCATAGCTAGACAACCTCTAATTTATCTTGCAGTAAATTACTTTTTTATTTATTTCGCAAAATCTGATGTTGCATGAGACTCTCATTGTTAACCATGCCAAAAAGAAATTCTCTTTTATTAACGGTATAACATTTTAAAAGGGGAGATTTTAGTTCCACTCAGTATATTTTACCATAAAATTTGATATATCTAAATAAAAATAATTATGCTCGTTTATAGAGTTTTACTTATCAAGGATAACCCTCGCATGAATTTGGTGGTATCATTTCGCCTAAAGTGTAATCTAAATATGGTGATAATGTATTTGATTTGAAGAGTAATCTTGTTGAAATGTAGCGTGTACGTAACGTAAGAAGCAACCCTAAACCTCCGTGGTATCATTAGTCAGTACAAAGAACCTCAACCACGGACGCGGCCCTGAATATATTTGAGTTATTTCAAATGATTGGTAATCATGTATACCAAAAAAGAAAAATGTTATGAGATTAATCTAATTTAACAAAGTTGGATGAGAAGGCAAGGATGCATCACTTATTCTACAAGGTGTCTGGAAAAACCAAAAAACCAACTTTTCTTTAAATATTTAGGTAAACTCATCACGTACGTTTTTTCGACTTATGATATATCTCTCACATCAAGGAAGAGAAATATCTCAAGTGAACTGGAAAAGAAGGAAAAAGATTTTCTTATTGAGGTAACAATTTTATTGCTCACGTTCCCTCTGTACTTCCAAGTAAGAAATGAAGGAATAAAATCTTTCCTAATATTTTCCATAACATATATTGTAGGTTTGCGCTGAATTAGTACTGTAAGACCATCATGTATTGGTCAATAGACGATTATCAAAGTCAACTTAGACAGTCAAGTTTGAGAAAGACAGCAATTTAACATGTTTTTCTTATATACTTTCAGACTTGGGTAGTAAACAACTCCGAACTATCTCCCTATATTACCCTAGAACTATCCCCCGAGATTACCCGTTAATTATGAATGAAATTAATAATCTTGCAAGAGGTCGTATGCTGGGTGAATTTTCTATGAAATACGCGCCATTTTCCTTATCAATTTTTTGCTTAAGTTTTTCATAATTGCTTAATATCCTAAACAACTTGTTATTAATTTTGTTTAGAATTTTTAAAGAAAATTCTCATATTTATCCCATATACAATCATACAATGCACGGCACATCATTATTTGCATTCATTTAACACTCAGTTTATGCAAATTAATTTTGGTTTCCTGTTATATTTCAAGAGATTTTAGCTTTTTGGTCACTTAGAGTGGTCGTATCGACTCTAGACTAGTTTTGTTTGATTCAGCTGCCCAAAATACATAAATATAGACCTTTTCTCCGGCGAAAAACTTAAAGCTTGAATTGTATCATTTTTTGATGACTCAGCAATAAAAGGGTTAATGACGTCACAACTACCTCGATTTCAATAGGGTTTGTGATGATTTTGAGATTACTTGGAGTTTGGTGTGTGCCGTAAAACGCAAGTATCTACAAGCCTATGCTCTTCCAGAACCTGAATTTGCCAGATGCTTGCAGTCTGAGCTTTCAATCGTATAAGTACTGCCTGCGCTCCAAACAAATACCAGTAACCGGTAACCGGATAGAGAGCTGCTAACTGGTTTATATAACAAAAGGAAGACTCACTAAATATAAAAGCAAAATTTGTCACTTCTTAACATTATGTAAAGTTATAAGCTATAGACCGAAAACTTAGGCAAGAAATGGATTGCCTAAGAAACTTAGGCAAAGAAAATTCGCCCGGCTTACGTACATCCGCGCGAGAATTATTTTGCAGTTATTAACTTATACAGTCTAAATATGAGAATAAAAAATTATCACTGTAACCAAGATTAGAATCTGGTACCCCTTCCTGGCTTTGTGTACTTTGAGTACTCGTATCGAATCCGGAATGATTTTATTTAATTCAGCACGACGAAAAAATCTTACTCAAGATTTGTTGCTTACCGGCGGTATTTTAGGTTTTTTGATCATTTACTACCGTCTTTTCGACTTTTCATATTAGTCACACTGTTCATCATGGTCATATTGAGTAGTCTTATTAACTCTTGACCATATTAATTTGACTAATCACCATAAGGAACAAAATAAACTCTTTTTTTACAGCTAAAAATTTTAACTCTTAATTTTACAAATTATTTATCAAAAATATTGTTAATTTGATTTTTTTACGTTTCCTCATTTATACCGTAAAGGAAAAGTGTTATGTTTGCAAAAAATCCAAAATCGGAAATATCCGTTTTAGATGTTTTTAAGGCCTCCTGAGTGGATTTCTTAAAGTTACTTATGTCTTAATAATAATGCAAATTATTCCTTCCAATAAGGATCTAAAAAACCAAGAAAAAAGTTTTTCATAATTTAAGTAAATTTTTTTTAATTTTTATGCTTAAATTCATCAAGTATAAAATTAAAATAATAAGTTTCCACATATTAATCTCTTAATTTTTTTTTGCTGAACTATTTATATTGAGCTCACAACAACGAGTGCTTCTAACTATTATGACTACATATTCATTGAAGAATACATTAATATTATATATATATATATATATATATTATATATATATATATATATATATATATATTATATATATATATATATATATATATATATATATATGTATGTGTGTGTGTGTGTGTGTGTATTCTTATATATATTTGTATTACTTTTATTAGAGCACAGAGCACACTAAAAATAACACGCAGTAAATTAGAGAAAAGTACAGAAAGTTTTAAGCTATTTTTAATACTTAAAAAGTAATGCACAACTCGACCTATTTATTTAAGCACCACCATAATAAAGGATTAGGCGCAGACAGGGGGGAAGTGACGCTTACTCACACAATTTATAAGATAACTGCCAAAATACTTAACAACTTAGCTATACATTTAACTTATCACAATACTTTTTTTCCTTCTTTCTACAGTCAGTTGAAAGTTTTATTACGGTTGATAGGAGTTTCCTTGAGTTAAAATCTTTATACCTTCTTGCGGAGCTAAATTTGATCCACTGCCAACATTTCTCCCACCCCGCCAATTTATCTTCCCGACGTTTTCCCCACCATTAACAATTCCTGGTACCATTTCAACTGATAAATCACAAAATATATTAAAAATCAGTTATTCCTCTGTTCGAGATTGGTTTTATCATTTAGTGTCAGCGATTTTTTAAACCATTATTTTTCCAATCGTTAAAAATCGTAAGAAATCAGCATGTAGCAAGGATTTCCTCACTAATACTGTAGGTATATAAGAAAAGAATTACATTAAAATTCCGAAACCAGAATTGTAACTATATTTATCATATTTGGTGTCATAGACCGACTGAATGGTTTAATGTCTATCTATATGTATGGCTGTTATCATCGTATACAAATAGCTCCAAGAGTGTTTATGCCACACAATTAAAACTTAAGTAGAGATCAAGTTTGATTTTCCTGTGTAGTAATTTTCTCATCAAGATTGATGAGAAAATTAATCTTTAGGCCTAGTTGTGCTTAATAAAAGACCAGCCATAAAGTGCCAAGTTTTATTTCATTATCACAACATTAATTCAACTTTTAAGAAGGAATCGTTAAAAATCGAAAAACGTACCTTCAGCCCATTCAGCCCTTAACCCGCTCCGCGGCTTCAGCGCCTAAGTTGTCGTTGTTCCGTATTATTCGTTGTTTTATTATTCTTTGTTGCTACATGAAATTTTGTAGTATATTTAGCGAATTTTCAACTTCTCTTCTCGCAGGTACGCTGAGCGGGCCTTTTAGGCGATATAGTTTCGGTATCAAGATGCCAAGGGGAGTTGATTCCCCTTATAATCCCTCCTCAACTTACATCATCCGATCAGTCTATAATCTTCATTTTCATCACGACAATTCTATTATAATATAATATATAAATATAGTAGGTTTAATTTCAATACGTCTAGTACATCTATGGTTTTTGAACGAACGTAAGTGAGTTCTTACATTTCAGAAGATTGGGACGGCGCGTTTGTTTGTGTGTTTGTGTGTTTGTTTGTACGTGTCGCGATAACTGCCGTAAAAATTGACCGATTTTAATAAAATTTTGTATACAGGTAAAACTAATTATGTGTCAGAGCTGTATAGTTTTTGGTAATATTCCGAAAAATATTTTCAAAATGGCAGCCAAAATGGCGGACCGGATAAAAAAAAGTTTGAGCGAAAAAATCGTGTTGTATATCGTTTCAAAGCTCTTAAAGAGTAGAAAAAGAAAATATATGTTTCATGGTCAGCATTTTAAAATTTTTTGAATAATTTTGAATAATAGATTGCTTAGTACAAAGTAAAAAAAAGGCTCGCTTCGCTCGCTAGATTGCGAATATTTTTATTAATGCAAAGTAAAAAAGGCTCGCTAGATAGCTTATTTTTATAATAATACAAAGTTAAAAATAGGCTCGCTTCGCTCGCTAGATTGCTTATATTTATAATAAAATATAAGCAAAGCGAGCCTTTTTTACTATGTAAATGTTTAAGATACCTAAACTAGCAAGCGAAGCGAGCCTTTTTGAGTTTATACTTTAAAATAGTATAGCATCCGAATGTTTTAATAAACTCATTTCGCTTGCTTTAAATAAATATTTTTTTATGTATTCTTTGACGTGAGTTCTTGATGCAACGCATTACTAGTTGTTAGATCACTGTATATTAAGCAGTATCGATCGAGATCAGTACCAGGATGTGTGACCGCAAGTACAGTTTTTAAATAAAACTGAACTTTAAAGGATGAGCAAAGCCTTATTTCGGCAGTAAGACTGAAGACGTATACTGCAATAAAAACTAAGTTATTTCTATATTCTGTGAACATATGAAAATAAATATCCATCCTCGCCCAAGTGGCCGTAACGAATCCAATTCGGCGAGGAAAATGTTCTTAGGCACCTCATACCATATTTTTTAGGTTTATCATAAAAACTAGAAACAAAAAAAACGCAATGAAACTAAAAAATACAACTTAACTTATTTTTAATAAATGACATCCTAATTCGTTCCCTGTTGAAAGGTTTGTCCCTTTCTACTATCCTTTTAATAATTATTTATTTTGTTAGAGAATCAATACATATTTCCGTAGAAAAAATTATTATTTTCATAGCACTAATAACAGATAATTTAAATTGTTCATTATCATTTATATTAACATTTAGATGTTAAAATCAATTGTTTGCCAAGAAGGATTCATTTACAAAAATAAATTAAGTTTTTAAAAAAAATCCCTTTTGCCTTGTCTTTTATCCATTTAAAAGTTTTTGCATCAAAAAAAGAACTTTATGTCTTTACTTTTTATTATAAATTTAGAACAAAAATACAACTTTTTTTTAATGAAAAACTATAAAAAAGTGAAAAACGGTCTACCTCGTCCTAATCAAAATGAGATTTTAACTTTTTACCCAAGAAACTTATTAAAGCTTTTTCATACCATTTCCTTCTTAATCCTCTAACAAAAGTACACTATAACAAATTTAAATATAAAGATTTTCTGATCTTGAATTTTCCTCATCATTTCTCCGAAATGATTCTTTTTAATAAGTTTTAAATAAATTACTTAAGTAGCCTCAAGGGATACTTTATGGAGGTTTAGGGTTTTTTTAATAAAATTAGTTCGTAAAGAATTTGCCTTAAATATAAATAAATCCTAAAAAATATACAACTGTACGAAAATTTAGAGTATTAGTTACTAAGTGCTTTCTTTAATTAATAGCTACCATTCATTATTTTTAATTTGTCTTATAACTGAAACAATTAAGTAATAGTGTATGAATTTAGGTTGCTGCCTACGAGGTCGCGGTTGAGAAAGCGTCAGTATTTATACTGACCTTTGACACCATGGATGTCTGGGGTTCACATCCCAGGTTAGTCTCTGGGTTTATATAAGCTCATTATATAAATAATCACCATTATATAAAAAAGCTCATTCAATTATTTTTTATTTTTTTAAAAAAATGAAATATCATAATATTATGTCATAAAAACTAAACTAATGCTGATAATAAGATGAAACTTGGCACATATGTTAGTCTAATATACTAATCTCTAATATATTTTTCGCTTATATGGATTTGTTTAAATGTTTTAAAATTTTTGAAAAAAAATCGGATAACACAAAGAGACTAGAAGATTGACTTGTATACTAAGTTTCTACTCTCTAACATAATCCCACTGAGAGTTACAATGATAAAAGACACAAAACACACACATACAAACAGAAACTTCGAGAAAACCACTCAGAATGTCTTAAAACGCCTGAAACGGATAATTCAGATGATATTCCGGTTTTGGACTTTATAAGTGTACACACAATTTTCCTACATACTTTTACGGTATAAATAAATGAACCTTTTTCAGAGAGTCTAGGATCATATTTTGTAGGAATTAATTTTGGCGATTAAAACCTCACAAAAATCTAGGAGGGATATGAATTGGTCAATGCTAAACCAAATAAAGTAAGGTTAATGAACCAATTAAAGCACTTCCACTAACTCGGCAGGAGGTAAACCGATTAAAATTAAAGTTATTATTTAGTTAGAGATATTATTAGTTAGTTATCAGCCTGCCCGAACGAAAATGAACGAAAATGAACGATTTTAATACTCGTCTTTAAGTAGTACTCGTTATCTTGAAGTACAGATGAACTGAACGTCACTCATAGATGAACTGAGTTCTAAATAAATAAAAAAAATAGTTTCTATAGTTTTTTGGGGCGCTGAATCGAATAAAACTGGTTCGGAGTCGTACGACCAGTCTAAGTAGCCAAAACATAACATGTGAGATATAAAACCACTGTTGTTTCAAGCGGTTTATTTATTACATGGTAAACTTTATAGGAACGTAATGATTATAATATTTTTTTTTTTACATTTCCTCATTTATACCGTAGTGTTTGCAAAAAATTCCGTAACCGGGATATCACCGGAATTATCCGTTTCAGATGTTTTTAAGGCCTTCTGAGTGGTTTTCGCAAAGTTGTCTGTCTGTATGTGTGTGTGTGTGTATTTTTGTATGCTAGAGTGTTTGTACAAAAATTAGTCTACCGCTGTAGTTTTGCTAGTCGGATAATAATTTGTTTATTACGTCATTAACCCGCAATAATGACTCAGCAAAAATTTCGAAAAATTATAAAACGCGCTAAAATGATGCGATCTGATTAAAATTTGGCACGCATATAAAAGACTAACATTTGTACTAAGTTTCATCTCATTATCAGCATTAGATCAATTTTTATCGAATGACTTGTATACTATTTTTTTTAATTGTAAAAAATCAGGAAATAATACAATTAACTTGGACTTTGGAATAAGTTTATACCTTTACGTAATAAATAAGTACACCTAGTAACGTTTAAAAATGGCGAGCATATCCATGATTTTTGATAAATCGTATGATTTAAGCAGCATTGAGAGTGGTCAATGCCAGGATGGGAGACCGCTGGGAATGAAACGAATCTATTTACTATCTATTGACGAGCAAAGCAAGTCCAAAGAAGTTTTTGCAGTATAAATTTAACGACTTGTATATTCTGTGGACGAGCGAAGCGAGTCCGAAGCTGGATGATGAGCGTAGCAAAGTCAATATAATATGGAAAAGTTCCGAGGTACCCCGTACCCGATTTTCTTTTAATTATTACTGTAAGCTCCTTACATAAATTAACGTTTAGAGTTTAGAAGATTAGCACAACCTTAAAACAAACAAAGATGTAACTTATAATTAAATTTTATAACAAACAATTTTAATATAACGATTTAGTAAATTAAAATATATACTAAGCCAGCAGGACTTACTTATGCAGTAACTAATTTAAATATTTTTACATTAAAGTACACAAAAACACTTACTAGCAGAACAGAAATATAATTTCCATTCAAGTGTTACACATTTACTTGTATTAAAAATGCTAATCATCTATTAAACTTTTTTTGTAAATATACTAGTGGCAGTACCTTTATATGCTTCTTTAAGTGCATGTTGTTATATACAATGCTTCATTGTTAGCCTAGCATACAAAACTTAGAAAATTAAAATTCTTGCATGACTTTGTTTTTTAAAAAACTACAGTTATTATCTGATATTATAGTACGACAAAATGCTAAAATCATTTGACAGCGCGGGAAAATAGTGTTGAGGAACCTATAAGGCAGAGACATAGATACTTTAAGAGTAAGACTGTCGACTCAATGGTGGAAAAATTTGGATTTCTGACGACACTAGCGCGACGGGGACCTACCTTTCAATTGAGTGGGCGTGCCTTGATTTCCCGCTTTTTGCCAATAGTCAGTTTGAAATTTATTTTTTATACTTTGTATAGATAAACTTCTAACTAACCTAACCACTTAAATCTTACATAGAACGCTTCTGATTTTTTTAAGTTTTTCATTCAAGTAATTTATTAATTTAATTGATTAACCAGGTAATAATGAAATAGTGGCTAAAGTTTACGTATTCGAATAAAACTACGTATTCAAAGGACCCCGCAAAATCCTTATGAAAAATGGCTCTCGGCTAAATTCGCTGAAACTTTGCATAAATACTAAACTTAACATGCTGATCAAAAGTGTCAATGGGCACAACACTCTATCTTCAACCCTTAGCCTTGTAAGGACCCTTAAACTCACCCCATCAGGGTAATGCTTATGAAAATGGCCTGATGGGGTAAGTTTAAGTGTCCTTACAAGGCTAAGGGTTGAAGATATAGCGTTGTGCCCATCGACACTTTTGATCAGCATGTTAAGTTTAGTATTTATGCAAAGTTTCAGCGAATTGACCGAGAGCCATTTTTCATAAGCATTACCCTGATAGGGTGAGTTCAAGAGTCCGTACAAGGCTAAGGATTGAAGATAGAGCGTTGTGCCCATTGACACTTTTGATCAGCATGTTAAGTTTAGTATTTATGCAAAGTTTCAGCGAATTTGACCGAGAGCCATTTTTCATAAGCATTACCCTGATAGGGTGAGTTTAAGGGTCCTTACAAGGCTAAGGATTGAAGATAGAGCGTTGTGCCCATTGACACTTTTGATCAGCATGTTAAGTTTACTATTTATGCACAGTTTCAGCGAATTTAGCTGAGAGCCATTTTTCATAAGGATTTTGCGGGGTCCTTTATCATTATTATTACTATGGTAACTACAACCCAAATATAGTACTTTTGTTACTAGTTATTATTATTATAACGTATTATAATAACTATATCCCAATAATTTTTTATTAAGCGATATTGTTTGAAATTTATTATAGATTTTTGTTTAAAACAAAAATCTATTATATATGTCAAACAATAGCGTGATAAAAAATTACTCAAATATTAGTATCCAATTTCTTACGATTCAATCTTGATCTCAACAAAATTTTTTTTTGGCAAGAGACACATTTACTATGAGGGGGCTATTTTGTCACCCCAGCGTAGGGTTATGTTTAATTTGTTCTGCCAAGGGGTATCCTAGTTGCTCTGAGGGCGGGAAGGGGGTTTACACCCCCGGTCCTTCCTTGAAAGAAACCCTGGTGCGTTAAGTTTTATATTTTAAAATCATTTAAAGACACCATTCCATTATTGACATGCGTCGTAGACGTTTGATGACTCAAAAGTCTACGACTTAGTACTTAAGACTAAGAGTGAGATAAAATATAATAATTTACTAATTATCCACACACAGGGAAACCTCATTAGCCTACTTGGCAGCTGTACCTTGACATAATCCAAATAATAAACAAATTAAATATTTCTTGGCAAAGTTTCATAAAAGAGAAGTTAAGAGATAGTAATATTTCTCTACTTTATATGTACTTAAACACCTAAGTATACTTGAAATAGAAACTCTTAGAAAAAGATTGCTCCTTCAGGGGAAAATAAAAATTTAAAAGGGAATGAAGTTAGCGAAGATATATTTCACACTGCAAAATACAATAGTTTATACTTTTAAAGAGAAATAGTTCACAACAAAGTGTATAATAGATTAAATCAGAGTATATTGTTTAAACTAGAGCCATAATATTTTGACTTATATTATAATCAAGTTTTCTCACTACAATACTAAAACAGTTTAACTGAAATTTAATCGACTAAAAATATAGGTCACATAAATAATTGATTTCGATTAAAAAAAACAATACAATACTCATTTCTGTATCTTTTAGTAATTCTTCAGATTACAAGAAATTATGAGATTTTGAAAAACTTATCATGAACATTATATTATAATGAATGACATTATGAAATATAACATAATGAACATAACATTATGAAACATAACATAATGAACATAAAATTATAAACATAACATTATGAACATAACATTATAAACATAACATAATGAGCATAACATTATAAACATAACATTATGAAAACATTATAATGAATTTTGGACTTCATAAAACATTTGGACCCTGAAACATGTTTCAGGTAGTACAAATATTTACCTATTTAATTATATGAAAATTAATAAATAACCTTATTTAAAAAGGTTAAATCAGTCAAGTACCTGATTGGCACTAGTTTAATTTTGCATAACAAATTATTTTAGCTCATAAATGGTTTTATTTTTAACAAATTAACGTTAAATAAAGATAAAAATCAAACGATAAATTATACTTTAAAGAGAAGTAGCGATGAAAATAATTAAATGCTTATTAAAATCCTGGGGCTCTCCATTGATTTATTTAATTGGAATTATATATATATATATATATATATATATATATATATATATATATATATATATATATATATATATATATATATATATATATATGACTATATATATATATATATATATATATATATATATATATATATATATATATATATATATATATATATATGACTACGTTCATCCTGTCTATTTAGATCTCACTTCGATCGTCCTTAGAATATACAAGTCGTTAAATTAACAATGCAACACCTCTTCGGACTCTCTTCGCTTGTCCTCAGATAGTGATTAGATTCGTTTTATTCCTAGCGGTCACCTATCCCGGCACTGACCACGCGACGCTGCTTAACCTTTATGATTCAAAGATTCAACAAAAATTATAGATATACTTGCTACATTGAAACGAAACTTTGTGTAATTATTTATTACGTAATGTTATATACTTGTACTAAATTTCAACTCATTTTTTTTTAAATAACGTACACTATTCATATGATACAAATTGAACTAATGCTAATAATAAGATAAAACTAGGTACATATGTTAGTCTTATACATGATTACATGCGTGCTCTATTAGGTGAGGACGTTCTTGGTGCTAGCAAAAAGCGTCCCAGAGACATAATTGCTAAGATCTAGGATTTTCCCCACCTTTACTACTATACTATACATGCGTGCCAAATCTCAATCCGATTGCATAATTTATCCGCGTTTTTTGATTTTTCGAATTTTTTTCTGAGTAATTATTGCGGGTTAATGACGTCATAAAAAATATTTTCCATAACGGTAGACTAATTTTTGTACAAAGTTTCAACTCTCTAGTACAAATACACTATGAGCTGTAATGATAACAGACGGACACACATACAAACAGATAACTTTGTAAAAACCACTTAGGAGGCCTTAAAAACACATAAAACGGATAATTCCGGTGCCATCCCGGTTTCGGATTTCTTTAAACACTATACTTTTCCTATATACCTACAGTATAAATGAGGAAGATTAAAAACACAAACTATGAAATAAATTAAAATAAATATGAAATCACAGCATAACATAGGCTGGGAACCCTGGACTATGTTATGCATAGTCCAGGGTTCCAGGACTATGCAAATTGACTACAGCGGAGTACGATCATAGCTTGACGACCACACAGGAAGCAAAACGATGATAATATCTAAACAAAACCTATTATCAGAAGTTATTATTCACTTGCGCTGACTGAATCATTATTACAACTGTAACTGCCTCGCTGTAGGATTGGCAAGTACAAAACAAATAGGAGCAATGTATCCCAGTCTTGTTGTAAAGGGATTCCTAAGCGGTTTGTGGAAGACCATTTCATTAGATTCCGTCCTATTTCAAGAGCAAACAATAAATTCTTATCCCTCCCAAGGGAATACTAAAAGAACCTTTAAATTAATTACATCTCCTTGTTTATATAAAGTTTAAACCAGAATAAAGGGTGCAATGGAGCCTGGGGGAGCAACCGGATTGTGAATTTTTCCGAGGGTCAGCCAGATTGATGGTTAAATGTAATTGGCTAAATACAATCATTGAGTGTAAAAACCAAACAAAATCTTTGCCTTATACACAAAATACTTCCGTACTCAATTAACTAAATAATAAATGTTTCCCTTTTCATCCCCTGTCTGTAAAAAGTTATTTAGAAGGAAGATATAAACAGGGTATCCACAGGCAATTATGAAAATCTACTTCAAAGCTGTGTCTAGAGCCAAGACAAATTTATTTTATACATTTTTTTATCTGTTAAACATAACAAAAAGAAAGGCACACAAAACATCAACTGAGAGTTTTTTAATTGATTTTAATGGATGCTATATTTTAATTTTAGTTCGATCGCATGAAATTTTTATTTTTTCTGAAATCTATTTATAGATAGTAAATAATTAAAAGGGTTGTATTAACCGCAAGTTGAAGAAGCAATGGAAGAATCAGCTACCGTCGATACTTGCTGTTGGATATGAATATCCCTGGACCGTTTTCGGCATAACGCCATCATCAGCAGGCGGGGCAACACTCGAGCTCTCAACTAATAAAGTTATATCAGTGAATAACTTCTAGTCTCAATGAGCACGACGAGCCCTCTGAAGATTTTCAGAGACGAACCTTCTTCAGAGGGCTCGTCGTGCTCATTGAGACTAGAAGTTATTCACTGATATAACTTTATAAGTTGAGAGCGCGAGTGTTGCTCCACCTGCTGATGATGGCGTTATGCCGAAACCGGTCCAGGGATATTCATATCCAACAGCAAGTATCGACGGTAGCAGATTCTTTGATTAGACAGTAAATACTAATAATAGCGTATTTTTCAAAGAGAAGTTGCTAAAATAAGATATTATGATATTTAAGTAAAAGTTTATGCAAAAATAGGCTTTAATAATCTGCAAAAGAAATTATGAAGAGTGATGACGAATATTGCTAAAAGAAAATAGTGAAAAGAGATTTTGATTTTTCAAATAATTAGTAAATATTTAAGCAAACTTTTTAAATTATTCTGTTTTCTGAATTGATACTCACCTTCACTTCCTCGTCAACTATTATCATCCTAACAACCTCATACTCGTAATTTTTCCGATGAAAATTCGCTAAAATAAAAAACCAAACCAGAGAAAGCTATTTAAATAACTAATTTTGTTGCTTATTTTGCTATGATGGTTTATCGTTAGCCTAAAACCAAAAAAGTTTAAGACAAAAACATCAAATAAGTCAATTCCAGACAAACGATTATGATAATAAACATCACGATGATGGATTGAATCAAGTCAGGAGACAAACTCATTAGGAGATTAATATTGGAGTCGCGAGCAGGAATCACGCAGAGGCAAACCAGGCTACCTGTGACGTGAAATATTGTTTCACCAGGAAGTTGATTGCTTTTTTAAAACATTTTTTTTTATAAATGACAAAAGTTTTGAAAGCAAGTTGTTTTGAAGAAGAATAATACGTTGACTTATTTAGCTGCACAGATTTTTTCTCTTTGTAATTAATTACCTTTATTATCAAAGATCTAACCATAATAATATAGAGGTGTTTGGAATATTTTTGTAAGAGGGCAATAAAAAAGCCATTTTATTAGTGGAAAATGTTCCGGAAAAGTAAGACTTGCTCATAAGCAATAATGATTTCACTTTACTACCGATGACGTTAATAACTTGTGATTATTAAAATTAGCTCTTTCTGTGAATTAAATAACGAGCTTGCATCATTCGACAAAAATCAAATTTATAGACAAATAAAAATAATGAATATCTTTAATTTTATTAGATACAAATGACTCTCATTATTTACAACAAATGTATAGTAAGAATACATTTTTATACTTTTTTACAATATTAATTTTTTAAATCAAAATTTACAAGGGAAGTCTTAGTAGCTCTTATAACAGACCTAAATAATTTTATATATTTTCAAAATTACAATAAATAGATAAAGGCAAGAAAAAAACATTTATATACAAAAGATTTATAATAATAGAAATAAATATCATATTTCATATAGCAGCAAAATACGAATATAGAATAATCACTATCATTTTTCAAGGAAAATTAAATTTTCAAGTTAACAAACGTTTAATTATTGAAGAGTAAAATCATTTGATTGGCAGTTAGAATTTGTTTTAAGTAAATTGAAAATTTTAATTAATCACACAAATAATTATAATCTATTTTTACATCTCCACACCTACAAGCGAAAATTAGTAACCCAAAAAAATTGAAACCGAGGTTTTTAGTAGAATTGTCCATTTTAGGACAATATAAAATACCTAATATTTTTAAGGCGTTTTAGGAGGTTTTAATCATTCTCTCAGACCGTGAGCGAGTGTTTCTGAGTCATGCCCGATGTGTTTATGCTTTAAAATGAAAACTTAGCACAAATATGTGTGTATGTCTGTAGCAAAAGGGAAAATGATAGGATCAATTTAAGATATGGCATGCATGCAATTATATAAAAGACTGACAAATGCTCAAGTGACAAAGTTTTATCTTATTTTAAGCCTCATTTAATTTTTTATCATATGACATTGCATGTGATTAAAAAAAAAACAAAAAAGACAAAAACATGTTTTTTTTGTTCTTTTATTTTTAAAAGAACGTTAAAAATCGACAGACTATTTATTGAGTTTTAACACTTTATCCTTCTATAAAATAAATAATTATAAATAGCATTTTAATACAGCTGGTATATCCAACTTTGTACTAGTTTGTTTTATTAACTTTTTTGTAGTTTTTTTATTACCATTTGTCTATTTTTTTTTAAAAAAAAGAAAAAAAATAATAATTTATAGTTAACAACATAAATAGTGTAAATAAAACTCAGAAGAACTAAGATTAGAACTCGGGTGTCTAGATATGTCTTTTGTGAGGTGGTATTAACTCAAGACCGGTATAATTCGACTGTGCACCCAAGACTCAATTTATCATGTAAGCCATGATAAATATACCCATTAATTTATATTGTTAAGCTTAGTTTCCGTAATTAGCCAGTTATTATACGGAGAGTTAGGGTAGTCATATAAATTAAAAGTGGTTTCAATCGATTAAGTAATCAATAAAACAAATAAAACTTTTCTCCTTGCCTACAAAAAGGTAAACCTCAAGTTAACCAAATTTCAAATTTTCTGACTCAGCAACCAAGATTAATGATGAATTTATAAACATAGATAGTTAAAAAACTTTCACCAACTTTACCTAAATTCCTTAAAATAAATAAAACTGAATTATTAAGTAAATTTTCAAAAAGAAAGAAATAAACAGGAAATTCTTTAAAAGAGAAGAAAAAATAAGAAAAATTCCTAACCTTAAAATGAAATCTATATTTACTTACTTATACTTATAAAACAACAAATTAATTAAAAACACTCTAATTAGATAACTGTGGGTGTAGATAATTCTTTAAAAGCGGTTAAAAATTTTGTTTATAATTAAACAGAGTTTAGAGTTTTTAAGAGAAACAAGAGGTTTTATTACATATTTTATCAAGGAAAATGTTGTAATAAACTTTAGGTAAAAAATGTAATTATGATGTAAAGGAGATAAGGGCTGTAATGTATGCACTGGAGGAAATATTTTAAAGAGGGTATTTCAAATAGTTGTAAAAGTATTCACGTTAATAAAGAGGGGATTTACCTTAACTAACTCGAATTATTTTCAACCACTCCAATTTATGAAGAGGAAGTTGATTTTGAATCTTTTTGAGTACGTAAGCTTTTTCCGATAATAGTGGAAATTCTAATTCTAATAAAGGTATTAAAAGTTTGAAAAATTCTTTTCTAATTTAAACTCTGTTCTTTTTAATCCCTGTTTTAGCTTTGTTGATTATCGACAGAATGTCTGTTAAATCCTGAGAATCTACCGGTTAGTTTGACTTAAGGGTGTAGTTGGTAAATAGGGAAGAGAAAAGAGGGTTTTAATATTGTTGTCACCAAAGATCCTCCGCAAACGAGATATGTGTGTGTAGTACATGTGAAGAAGGGTGGATCGAAAAAAAAATGTTTTTGGCGTCACTAAACTACCTAAACCTCAAAAGTTGCACCTACATTTTCGTAAAAACATCTGTTTTCCCCTTTCTTTTACAAATTTTACAATAAGGAACTATTGTATTGAAAAATATAGCAATAGTTATGGAATTGGCAATTGCTGAGGTTGCAGAAACATTGCTAGTAATGTTTTTAATGGTTATTATAACAGATGTATTGAATAACATAAATATATTTTTGTAAAAAAAGCCGTTACGCATTATGTAAAATTTCAACAAATTTAAATAGCCATAACTTACATAGAATAATGATACAGCAATGAAATTAGTGTCCATCCCCTCCCAACTCCTAAATTAAGCATAAAGAACAAAGTGGTGTACATTTTCTTGCTATGAAAAATGTCCCAGAAAACAGCTTTTGGTAATGTTACCAAAATAAAAAGGTAATTTTAAATTTTGTAATAATAGATAACAATTAGAAAACTAAATTAGTAAAATAAATTATATTTTAAGACTAAACGAGTCAGGATACTTAAAAATAATATATATAAATATTATAAATAAATAATAATTTGGGATACTTAAAAGTTCTCAAAGGACTAAAATTAACCTAAATTGATGCATCTACAGTTCTAGATAAAATATTAACAGTCTAAGAGGCTCTTTCGGTCTAATTTCAATTAAATTAAGCCGTTCATATAAGAGCGTAATTTTAAGAAATACGATTTTAAACACTCTTCTTAAAAAATTGCGCCCCTCTATTTTTACATAGATTGAGCCTATAGACGTACAGAGTTTCCAATAGGCCGAATGTTATTAAAATGGTCATAGATGTGCTCATTTGAGGCCTAAAAAGCGTAACCTCTAAAAAAAATTTTAGACACATTTCCCGAGTGGTGGACAAACTTCCACCAAGCTACCGATCCCATTCCGTGAGCGTGTTATTTCACAGGATATTAACAAAAAAAAGGAGCTTTAGTCCTGGATGCTTAGAATTTTGTTTTAGAAAAACAATCTTTAAAATTTTATCACAAACTTTCTTAAGGGAATTTCTGTCAGAACCTACCCCAAAAATAAGTAGTTAAAGAATTTTAAAACTTAGCCGTAATCCCTTCACCTGACTCTCATGTCTAAAGAAAACGTATACGAAATCATCGAAAACATTCTAGAAAATGTGGCATAACTTTCCAGTCTACAAAAGGATAGTTAGTAACTAATAATAGTTTAAAGCGAAGTCTAACCCACATCTCACACTACTTCGCTAATTGTTTACTAGTCTACCTCTTGTTTCAAAGTAAAACATGGTCGGTACAATCCACTAAACACTCCTTTAAATCCTTTAACTAAACTTTTCTTTGTTATTATTATTATAAGTGAAATGTTTAATAACTTTATAGTAAGTTTAGGAAACCAAAACAAAACTTTACAAAAGTTTTCAGTTGTTTACTAATTAAACTAAACTATTTCACTGTTTAAATTCGGAAAATAATTACCATCAAACGGAAATTGAGGTAAAACAAAACTAAATAAATTTATATCTAAAAACATAATGATTTAAACTGTGATTAGTTCTTTTAGTTAATGTAAATGATACATTTGAACAACTTTTCCTCATTTATATTTAAAGTATTTTGTTTGCAAAAAAAAATCCGAAACCAGGGTTTCACTGGATCTATCCGTTTCAGATGTTTAATACATTTTGAGTAATTTTCACATAGTTACTTATCTGTGTGTGCGTCTGTCAGTTATTATCGTAGTTTCCACTGTATTTGTGCTAGAGAGTTTAAACTTGGTAAGTTTCAATTTGTAGATCTAGTTATCGAAGAAATAATATTTTATGACGTTATCAACCGGCAATAAGAACCAGCAAAATTTCAAAAATTCATGAAACATGGAAAAATGTAGCAATCAAATTGAGATTTGGTACGAATGTAGCTATGAGACCAATACATGTGGTAAATTTCTTCTAATAATCCGCATTAATTACATTTTATTATAATATTTTAATACGTTGTCTATTAAAAATTATAAAAAAATCAAAAAATAATTCGAGTTGATATTTTATACAAGTGTATCCCTTTGCGTAATAAATAAGTATACTAAGTTTCGTTTGAATACGGCAAGATTTACGGTTTTTGTTGGATCATAAAAGTTAAGTAGCATCAATCGAGATTATTGCCTGGATAAGTGACCGTTGCAAAAACGAAAGTTACTATCTGAGGACGAGCGAGCTAGTTTGAAGATGTGATGTAGTATAAATTTGGCGTTTTTATATTCTGAAGACGAGCGAAATTAGTCATAAGTAAGATAAGCGTAGTGAATCCGAAGTAGTGAGGATGAGCGTAGTAAATCCAATGGGAGGAAAAATTGGGTACCCCGTACCCGATTTTTATTATTAAAACAATTTAATAATTAAAACTATTAAAATTTGCTCTTTTTTTATTGCGGGTTTAGGTGGTATAATTGTTTACACTTCAGTCTGCCACACAAAAATATTTCTAGATTTGTCCTTATTGGGACCTTAATTCGATGTTTATGCAGTAACATAACTCCTTGTGTATTTCACCCTTCGAAAGGGACTTGGTTTTAATCATGTAGAATGTCAGGAACGCGTAAAAAGCTCTAGCCCTGTAAATGAACCTGTGGTTTTACGCATAAATAGTATACCTATATTTGAACAATTAAACATGTGCTGCCTTTTGGCTTTATAAGGCATGTGATGTTCTTAGTTGAACCTATAAAAAGTAGTAATTAAATAACGGCTCTTTTGTGGATTACGGGATAATGAAATCACTCTCAATGAATTGGTACAGAATAAGTGCAATACATTAAGAAGCAGTTGTAATAAAATAGTAATAAAACCTTCCATTAACAATCTCCGTAGAAAACTCAATTTTAATAATCAGCAATTCAGAAGGGTATTTAAATGTTACTAGAAATAAAAGAGACAATAAACCTAAGCAGTCTTTAAGCAAGTCATCTGTGGAATGCTTAGCTCTAATACAGTTAGTACAGTAACTAAATTTATCAAAATTTTATTCTTTCTAATCCTTAAGTCGTACGTTAAACTGTTTTTGAAGCTAACTTATATCTAGCTCTAAGGAACAATTTTTTTTGTTCTTTCTTGCAAATAATAATGGATGAACCAGGAATCTCAAGAAAGAGAGTTTAATAAAACACCCAAGTCTCTCTACATATAATATTTATTGACAGAGCCAGCTTTCAACCTTTCGGTCATCATCAGTGCCTGAACAATGAAAAAAATAAATCAATGACTACATCTAGTAAAAAATAAGAAGGAGAGAAAATAAAAAAACATAGACATTAAAAAAAATAAAAAAGTATGTAAATTAAAATAAAAAGTATGTAGACGACATTTACTGCATATGGAAAGGGAGTAGAGAGGATTTAGATAGGTTTCTTGTTTATCTTAATAACTGTATGAAGCGCATTAAATTTACATGTGAGATAGAATCTGACAAACGACTTAATTTTTTAGATCTCACTGTAATACGTAATGATCATATCCAATCGTTTGAGATATAGAGAAAGCCTACAACAACAGATTCTATTATTCCAGCCTCATCATTCCACCCATGGTCCCAAAAGTTGGCTTAATTTCATTTTCTTGTCAATCGTTTGCTAAGAGTACCTATGACTCCCGAAGCCTTTAATAAGGAAAGGAATACTATTATAGTATTGCCGAGGCTAATGGTTACACATAAGGGTAGTTGACAAGATTATAGAAAGAAGCAACGTAAGGAAATAATAAATAGAATCTACAGTAATCCTGACCCAGCTTCTTCAATTCGTTGGTGCACTATACCTTACATTGGCCCTTCGTCCGAGAAAATTGCTAGAGTGTTGAGAAATCAAGGATATAACACCGCTTTTCAATCTTCTGGATCCTTGAGAAGTATTGTATCTAAGCCAAAGGATAGTACGCATACTCTAGACAAAAGTGGGGTAGATTTAATGTTTGTGATGCATCGTACATCGGCCAATCAGGAAGGAAAATAGGTGAGAGGGCATTAGAGCACCTGAAGGGACCGGACAGTCGGTTTTACGATCATCTAAAAGAAAAGGCCATGAGAATACAACACTCATGAAATAGCTTTGCTGCATGAAGTTAGAAAGGGTCCGAAACTTACGTTTTTAGAAGCTCTTGAAATTCAAAGGAATAACGCCCTGTTTGGGCCCTTATCGCTGAACGCCAGAGGAGAGGGAGGCTCTTCAGTTCTACTAGATGAACTAATAAAAATAAAGAGACCACCAGTCCGATTTGTCAAAGCTAACAAGTGACTCCTTACTACCTTTATACATCGTTCGCCGGTTTGTTTTTTATTTTTTATTCTGTTGACTTATTGCATGTTTTTAGTTTTTATTTTTTTTTGACATTTTTTATTTATTTATTTTCTCTTTTTATTTTTTACTAGATGTAGTCATTGATTTATTTTTTTCATTGTTCAGGCACTGATGATGACCGAAAGGTTGAAAGCTGGCTCTGTCAATAAATATTATATGTGGAGAGACTTGGTGTTTTATTAATACTAATACTTCACTTGCGCTTCTTCTTTGTCTGAAAGAGAGTTTATTAATATTGAAACCCCGTTTACACATCAAGTTCTAATTTATATGCAGGAAGTTCTAATTTATTAATCTATTAGGGCCATTCCTTACACTCGTGATATAGACCAGGCTAAACTGATTAAAGCAAACTGATTAGATGATCTACTCCGAATTTTAGGCAGGAATCCAGCATTTTGGTGTATTACTTACATTAGTTCCCTATTAAAGGATAAAAGCAAATTATATAAACCTTCGGCTAGACAGACCGGTATTGTGGCCAGGGTATTGATCTCCTTAAATGCAGGATACGGCGGTGAAACGAATATCTGAACCTACTGGACTGTCATGTTAGGCTTAAGTCAATGGCCGATTTGTTACGTTATGGTTGCTTTTGTCATTATTTATTGCTAGTTTGATTTCTTACTATTAATTCAAGTATTGATAATAACCGTTTGTATTTCTTTTTGATCATTAAAAGGGCAATTTTTATATTTTATAATTCATCGGCCTTATCTCTCATCTTTATTTCTACGAAACATCATCGTATGCTACAAAATCATCATTAGCCTAAACATATTTTATAAAAATACAATTAAAGATATACTTTGGTATATTTTGGCACATACCATTACATTGCTACATAAATAAGTACTTGAAATAATCAATTGAAGTAATAAAACAAAAAACTTATAAAAAGATTGCTTTATGTTTGAATAAATGTTATATTTTTCAAAACTACAAAAAGAATAGGAAGAATGTCGTTCTAGTTGTGAACATAGGCGTGAAAACATGTATAGAAATCCTTCTTAAACATACGTGACATGATATATATGCCAGTCTATGGACTGACAAATGTCTTTTAGCCTAGAGTTTTTCTTGAAAAAATAAGATAGAGGAGCTCACGATTTTTTCCTAGCTTTTCTGTTAAAATCTTTCTTTTATTTCCTAAGATTCTTTTAGTAAATGGTTCGTTTTTCCCTGGCGTGACAATAAAATACAAAAGATATATATTATGTTTTTTGAAAAAACACTTTAAATCTGACGTCATACGGAAAATAGAATAAGAACGAAAAAAGTTGTCATGATCTTGTTGATTTCTTTTCTTTATTTGAGGGCATTAAAGGATCGTTAAAAACACAAGACTGTGAAACATAATTTTTTGTTGTCACCAACAATGTTTCATGAGTTGACTCGACAATAGTTATGTAGGATGTTGATGAAAAAGTATCAAAAGAAAGTAAGGTGCTTTTTTCTTTTGTTTTCCTGACAAATCTTCTCTTGACATTATCAGAGAGTGTGAATTGTAAGAAAAATAAACAGTAAGAGCAAATCTCTCAAAAGCAACAAAAACTAAGAAAAAGCAAAAGAAGAGAAATTAAACACACTAAGATGTGATAACACACTAATATAAGACTTTATATTAGATATTTTAACTTGTAATTAGGGTCAAGTTAAGACTTGTTTATTAGGGTGAATGTGAATTAAATAATAGTACTAATACATAGGGTCACAAAAATAATGAGTATTTCTGCTCTAAAATTTCTTTTAATAATTTAATAGGATAAAGTTCCTCTCCCTACCTCAATATCATCTCGAGAACTGATCAAGTTACTAACATGCGATTGGGGTCTTGACAGACTTAAAAACCAAAATATTAGTCAGATATATAACTCATGGATTATAATGCATTTACTCGTTTTTTTAATAAGTTAGCAACCGAGTCCGGTAGCTCAGTGGTAGAGCGCTCGCCTTTCGACCTGGAGGTGGAGGGTTCAAATCCAGCCGGGGGAGGATCTCAATATGAGGTTATCCCTTGTACCGTACACTCGGGAGGTCTTGAATTCAAGGCCGGCCAACCCAGCCAGGGTTTTACGTGGTTTCCTTGGCTACTAATACGCAAATGCGGGGTTGGATCTAGTTTCATCTGAGACAAGTCTGGATCCACGTTTCCGTTGTCTCCAGCTCACGAAAAGTTAATGTTCTGCGGGCTGGGGGAGATGAAGGTCGGAAAGATATACTGAGCCTTTGTATGTCCGAAAACTTAGTCAGTGAAAGTGATGGCGGCGACACGAGTAACGTAAGTGACTAGGAACAAAGTGCTCGGTTCTTGAAGACAGACGTCTCCTAATAGCACTGCGGAGCTTTGACTTTCAGGTCAGGGCTATAGAATGAGTTTGTGCACGCTGACATCTGGGTGCTGGGTCCTTTGTCGGGTGGCGCTGGACTGGCCAGAGCGGTGAGCCTAGCTTGGAGTCTGGTGATGCTAGTGGAACTGATGAAATCGGTGAGACTGGAAGGACGAGGTCAAGTGAGACTAATGTGATCAGAGGAGCTAGTAAGACTAGATGAAACAAGCACACAGTGAACTAGTAGTCGGCGCTAGCCAGAGCGGTGAGCCTAGCCAGAGTCTAGCTGGTCTAGATGAACTAGGCACACGGTGAACTAGTCGCAGACACTAGCCAGAGCAGTGAGTTTGGATAGAGTCTGGTCGGGCTGGATGAACTGGACACACTGTGAACTGGTTATATGTGCTACCATGTACGGAGGGGGGCTTCCTGGATGATTGGATGTGCACAAACTCAGGTGCTAATGTTGAGTGAGATTTGAGTGAGGGGAAAACGCTAAATGACCCTACGGGTTAAAGCGTAAAAAAAAAAAAATAAAAAAATAAGTTAGCCTCTTTAGAAGTTTAGAGGGCAAGGAATATAGGTAATTACAGGTAAAACATAAGCAAAATACGTAGTATATTAATGTTTTTGCAAGCATTGTAAATGATAGAGGTTTTTCTTTGTAAATAATTGCTTAAAATTTAAAAATTCTTACACAGAAGTTTTAAATTAATTAAGGGAAGTTTTAAGATTACTTTTATACATTTAGCCCATTAAACCGAAATCGAGTACAATTAAGACTTTATGCATTTAAAAACGATTAGAAACCAATGGACAAAGGGTCTATTTGAGTTTGAGAATGCATCTAAATCTAATAAGAGTTGCAAGCAGTTAGATAAGATCTAGATTTTCTCAAAAGGAAATTGCTCTAGATTCCAAAAGGAAAAACACATGAACATAAAAGAGAGAAATAGAATTTTTACTCGCTTCTCAACCATTCTTGTCTCCTAATGAATATTGCATTAGACCATCTAACCCTTGAGTCCAGAATACTAGACAAAAATACTAGAGATAGTCGGATATTTCTCTTCTCAAGACCTTTAAAACATAATTTTGAAGTAAAAAAAACTGAAAGAGCTGCGATTTGTTATGAATTCGGATGTAAGCCAAATATCACAACTACTACTACTAGCCAAATATATGTAACAGGGTTTAAAGTATAGAGAGGTCAGGATAAAGTGAAAGATATAGAGATAGAACTTATTAAATAATTTGTTTGTCAAGTTGTAATATTATCGTATTTCCCTTTATTTGTTTAGTTAAATATTATAGCGCTATTTAGGGGAATTTCCAAATTAAAATTTCGCTACGGTTCTTAATTTACTTATGCCTAGCATTAGTAAGTTTTATGAATGCTGCCGAGCGCAAACTTTAATTTTTAAACTTAATAAATGTTAACATTAACATTTAAAACTTAAATTAATTTTTTAAACATTAATATTATGTAGTAGTAGCAGTTGTTTTATCTTAGTAGTAGATTTTAAGTAAAGCTACGTAATATTATTTTGTCTTTATAAAAACAAGATATTACGGGTAGTAAATTTGTAAATTTTAACAAGTCATATTTAAACAATGTTTTAACAAGGCGAAACCGAAGAATTTTTATGTGTATAACTCCCGAGACAAAGCCGAGGGAGTTTGAATATTAACTCCCGAGGGGAAAAAATAATTTTATTCCCAAGTTGCATACAATATTTTATCTCTAGACGCTGGTGTCATTTAATTTTTGTTATATTCTTATTTTCATACGTTTTGTTGTATTTTATTCTGATTTTTTGAATCGGGGGGGGGGGGGCCGATATAAATAATACCTCTCAATATTACCTAATTACCTAATCAATTTTAGGTGATACTGCACCCAAAAACATATTTTTTATCGCCCCTTTTGACCTGAAACGGATTTAGAGCCAATAAAGAAAAATTTGGTTGATCCCCCTTTTAATTTTTGGATGCTACCTCCAAGAAAGTGTAACAAACACTGAACAGCCATTTTATAAATTTAGAGGATACCACTTCCAAAAAAATGGATATAATAGACTCTAATAACTCTAATTATAGGAAACACCTTTTACTATCAAGGGAGTGAAAAGTAACTATTTCTCTCTTGGAAGTGCTTCTTTACTCCCTATAAACTAGTCAATAAACTTCACGTTCTAAACCGTCTGAAGATAAAAGATGTTATTGCTAGACACGGGTGGACAAACTCACTATTTTCCCTCCAATTAACACACTTGGAGTCTGTATCTCTTTAAGTTTACTTTTCCTAAAACTGCCTTACATCCCAAGGTATGAACATGATAAGAAAAACATAGGTACAAAAAACTTAAGAAGAAAAACTGGTTGATTTAAATGAAAATTTAACGCGATGTATAAATAGCAGTCATGTAAAACATTCAAAAGACAAACTTAGCCGAAGAAAGAAGAAATCAAATTTAAACATTCAGATGGAATTATACGTAGATTAATTTCAATCTACTACTTAGCTAATAAATGTTGTTAAGATTTCAAAGTAATTTTGTTAGTACTTTGTCAAATATAATTTGACAATCTTCGTTCATTTATAATTTTTAAATAAATAAATATATAAATTAACGAAAATATTTGTTTAGTTCAATTATTTCTAATATTGTTGAAATAATCTTTGTCCACCTCAGTTCTTTAGGGTTAAGAAACATTTGTGCTTTAAAATTTGAACTATACCGTAAAGAAAATTATTAAAAAAAATAAATAACACCAACAACCACGTCTCTCCACTAAACATTATCTATTTAAAATTAATTGACAGAACCGGCTTTCGGCAAATTAGCCATCAACAGTGCCTAAAACAAGCGAAAATCATAAACTTAAAAGTATACAAAATAAAAAGTATACAGAATAAAAAGTAAAATTCACAGACAAAAATAAATAGTAAAAATAAAAATAAACAAAATAATAAGATAAGAATTTTAATCACAAGACTGACGGTGGGGGTCAGTGATTATCCAAGCCC
This sequence comes from Microvelia longipes, assembly GCA_018340805.1. Classification (NCBI taxonomy): domain Eukaryota; kingdom Metazoa; phylum Arthropoda; class Insecta; order Hemiptera; family Veliidae; genus Microvelia; species Microvelia longipes. The sequence goes on along the minus strand of JACMZG010001911.1, from coordinate 32,022,087 downwards.
TGATCACTACCAGTCACTGGACGAGATCCTCCCTTCTACATCCTACCGGTATTTTTTTGTTTTATTTTTTCGACTTGTTTATTTTTTATCTTTTTATTGTGTTCATTTTTATTATTTATTTTAGTCTGTGAATTTTAGTTTTTATTCTTTAACCTTTTTAATTTGTATATTTTTAAGTTTATGATTTTCGCTTGTTTTAGGCACTGTTAATGGCTATTTGACGAAAGCCGACTCTGTCAATTTATTTTAAATAGATAATATTTAGCGGAAAGACATGGTTGTTGGTGTTATTTATTGTGCAGTACTCCACGGCGCTATTAAAAGTTATTAAGAAAAATTATAAAATCTGAACCACACAAAAACTCTTATCAGTTGTTTCCCTAATCACTGAATGTTTTTAACAAATATATATTTTAAACGTAAAATAAAAAGTTTACTTTTCCAAACAATTTATGAGGGTAGAAACACCAATGAAAATTTCGGAACAAAAAATAAAAAAGGTTGTGGGTAAGTTAAAGGAAGAGATTTATGGGTATAAAGTTATGAGTTATGGACCATGTTAGTATTTCCACTTCCTCGTGTACAGGCTAGCCTAAACCATAAATATATGGGCTTACTTAAAAGTTACAACTTTTTGTTACCGGATTTTAGTACCAACGTTGAAAAATTGTAGGAAGTTCTTTAGGTTATATTTTTAAATTCATTTTGCTTTTTACCAGGAATGCTTTTTATTTATATTAATAACAGGTGAATTAACTTCGGAAAAGAGAAAAGATGAATTGCAACTTAAACTGTCAAAATCAGTTTACGTCGACTAATTACACCTTTAGCTAACAATAAGTTTAATCTATTTAAATTTAATATCACAGCCAAATGAATTTAGTGCATATTTCTTTATTGTAAAAATTTTGTTGTAGAAATTTAACTAAATTTGATATGTCATGTTCTGCATAAGTATTTGTCACGGAATTTTAGTAATTGTTGCATTACTTGTAAGAACACAAATTACATTTTTGGAAGGTATTTATTACTTTTCCTTATTTATACTAGGTATATATAGGTGAAGTATTTAGAAAAAAGAATCCAAAACCGGGATTTCACTGTTTTAGGTGTTTTAAAGAGCTCATAAGTAGTTTGTACAAAGTTGTCTATTCTATGTGTGTGTGTCTGTTATCATCTCCCAGGGTATTTACGCTAAAGAGTTGAATCTTAGTACAAAATCCAATCTTTAGGTTTAGTTGCGCTATGCGAAAAATATTTTTACGACGTTATTAACCTGTAGTAATGACTTTGCGATATTTTCAAAAAATATAACGCGGACAAATATTTTGATAACGCATATAGTCATATGAGACCAAGATATCAGCAGCAGTTCAATTTTTATCGAATGACACTATATTTTCGAAAAAAAAATTTAAAAATTGAAATATGATCGAATTGAGTTGAAATTTGGTACAAATATATATATTTTTTTTTTTTTTTAAATTAGTATACTAGATTTCGTTTTAAAACGACAAGTACATAATATACAGTGTGTAAGTTCTTGTTTGATCCTAAAAGTTAAGCAGTATCGGGCGAGGGAAGTTATTATATGAACTCGTATTGATTTTGCTGATTAAACTGACTCATTTAATTTTGTTTTCTAAAAAAAAATTGAGGGCTTAAATTAAGTGATATATAATCAATTTTTAAACTGTGAATAGTTTTATTGTGTCAAGGGGTTTTTAGGGTGAAAAGTTAAATTTAAGTATTTATGATTGCATGACCATGAATAAATTAGACAAAACAATATCACTCGTCTCTTAGATAGTTAAGCGTTAATAAAACATTGCTCGTCTTATTTACATCTTGTGAACAAAAAAAATATCAAAAATGAAAGTCGACAAATTTTATATTTATAGTATGCTAACATATTTAACATATTTGTAGCGATTTATGAAAATACGTAAAAGGTTTTTAAGGCTTCAAACTTCAGGAAGTCTATATAATAATAATATATAAGCTATAACCGGTTCCTTAAAGATTAAATTCCTTACGATTTTGTTTATAGCGTGAATTTAGTCGTATAAACAAAAGGCATTTTTATTGTAATTCTTCTTTTTTTTAAATTGCCTCATTTATATAATATTTGGACATAGAAAACTTATTTGTTCTTACAGCTAGGAAAAGTTATTTAAATTGTACAGTTTATTTTGACCTATATATTCTTAATATGTTTTATGTGCCTCTTGTGTGTAGTATCAAGATTTTATGGCCTATAATAAAAATAACACATGGGTTTTCTTGCAGTCTAGAGTTGAGTGTAGGCAAGGGGGCAACACAATGCCCCATAGTTTTAAACGATATACATTTTTGGGCTTTTGTTGGACAAAAGAATCATTGAGGCATTAATTTAATGTGTAAGTATATTTCATAACAAATGAAAAAAAATATAGACAAGAAAAAAAGTTGATAAAGTTTTTACTTATAATTTACTGTTAATTTGAAACAGGGAGGGGTATTATCATTTACATGTTACAAAACGTATGCTTCATTCAAAATATATTTTTGAAAATTTCCTAGAAGCCATATAATTAAACACCAAAGTTAATACTCATAATTCAACAATATTTTTAAAAATATTTCATGACCGTTTTATATGTAACCAGACTGAAAATATTTATTTTCTTATATGGGGTACTTTTGTTGCAAGGAAATGCTAGACTAAATACTAGAGAAGTGATCTATAACTTTATATTTCTATCAATATATTTGTATAAAAACCATAAGGCTTTTTTTTCAAATCATTAAAAGTTAGGTACAATTTATTGATTACTTCCGTAAACTACACATTATGACTAACCACGAATAAAATCATTATTGACTTAATAAATTTACCCATAGCACGATGTATTTGCTATCTGTTTCCTTTTCTGTTTGCTTAAATTGTCAACATTTAAAAATAATATTCAAAAGTTTGGCTCATATGAAAGTGTTTACTCTGTTCGGAATTTATCTCAGGTAGAACGCATCTAATGAGACAAATATGCAGTTTGTCTCATTAGATTTCGTATGCAAGAATGCATACGAAATCTCTTATAGTTTTATATGCTAAATCTTAAATACCATTTAAAAAATGTAAGTACTTAAGTGACGCTACGAATTCTTTTGTAGGAATTCGCAATTTCCTCTATAGCCACGATTTTAGAGGAGTGTAGCGATAAATAACTTCGCTTTTTTAATAGGTTTAGATTTATTTTGTAGAGTGAAAGTTAGTTCTTAGAAAAAAAAAGAAAACTCCTACCTTCCGTTAAGAGTTAGGGAGTTTGTGATAACCCTGGATAAAAATAAAGGGTGAACAACTCTACGGCACTACATTATCACAGGTGGTTCGAAATAAGGAACGCAATTGTGGACAATACTGTGTTAAGGCGAATTTTTGAAGGGATAATATGCTAAATGATATTAGGGGTAAGAAAGGAGGTGGTGTTTCAGAAAGAGTATTTTCCGTCATTTTTCAGTGGCCTTACATACCCGCAGCATTTTTCGTTTGTAAATAGCGTCATATAGGCCAAGTATAAATAGATAAAACCATAGAGATATATACTAGAGGGGTATATATAGCCTATCTCAATACATTAAACATCAGCTGAAATGCCGCAAGATCTAACAGTTCCCCAATGGAACTTTGAGCGAAATTGGTCTTACTCTATACCATCTAGGACCGAGTGGGAAAATATAAATTTGGATACCAAAAGAGATTGTGAATTGTGGTTCACTGATGGTTCAAGGATTATAGACAGATCTGGAGCAGGCATTTTTTGTGATGACCCCAGGCATGAAATCGGCATTAGCCTAGGAGCTTATGCTACTGTTATTCAAGCAGAAGTATATGCAATTTTGGGATGCGCTCAGGTTCTCTTAAGTGAATCAAGGGTAGATAAAAATATTATCTTACATACAGACAGTCAGGCAGCGTTAAAAGCCCTCACCAACCCTAAGAATAACTCTAAACTGGTATCCGAATGTAAGTCCACTCTTAATAAACTGGGCCAAAGCAATCATTTACAGATCATTTGGGTACCAGGTCATTGCGGAATTGAAGGCAATGAAAGCGCTGACCGTCTGGCCCGTTCAGGATCAAGCCAAATCCCAATATGCCCAGAGCCTGTTATTGGCATTCCAAAATGCGTAATAAGAACCCAACTGAAACAGTCTTTGAGAAATGCCTTTGAAGAAGAATGGCGAAGCTCACCTGGGTTGAGACAATCAAAGCCTATGCTTTCTGGCCCATCTCAGAAACGCACTAAGCTCATTTTATCACTAAGCAAAGGAGCTTGCCACGACTTGACTGGAATTCTTACAGGACATTGCAGACTCAATAGACATCTGCATCTAATGGGTCTAGTGAATAGCCCGTTATGTAGATTCTGCAAAGAAGAGGATGAAACACCAGCTCATCTCATTGGGTCGTGTCCTGCTTTGAACCAACAACGTTGGCTGGATTTCAACTTGTTTTATTTTGAACCAGACCAGTTAAAAGAAATAGAAACTGATAAGTTATTACGATTTTGTCGTTCTACTTGGATTTTTAAGAAAATGGAAGAAACGCAGTGACTCTCCTTTTAAATTTATTTTCTTTATCTCACTATCTACAACATTATCTTAAATATTATGTATTCATTCTTACAATATATATATGTATATATGTGTATATATATATATAATATATATATGTTAAAATTAAAAAGGTTATATTTACCGCAAGTTGAAGAAGCAATCGAAGAATCAGCTACCGTCGATACTTGCTGTTGGATATAAATATCCCAGGGATATTTATATCCAACAGCAAGTATCGACGGTAGCTGATTCTTCGATTATATATATATGTGTATATATATATATATTATAATATATATATATTATAATATATATATATAATATATATATATATATATATATATATGTTTTATTTATTATTTATATATTATATTATGTTATATATATATATATATTATTATATATGTGTATATATGTATGTGTTGTATATGTATGTGTATATGTGTATGTATGTGTATGTGTGTGTATGTATATATATATATATTTTATTCTATCTATCTTCTCCGGATTCAGGTACAATGGACCCACATACGAGGTCTAAGTACCTAGGAAATTATTTCCTCCGGAATTTAAATAAAAAAAAAAAAAAAAAAAACATTAAAAGGCCTGAAGCATCGTTTTAGGGCTCTCAGGAGCTCTGTGTAACCTCATTAAAACCTCCTTCAAGAGTGAATAAAGGTTATAATAAATCAATTGTTTTCGGCTTTCCGCACATTGTTTGTGTTTTAGTTAGTATTTTTAATGTTCCTCTATATACGTTAGTGTAATTTTGTACTAATTATTAGATTACATTTTTAGCGAAGGCGGTCAGATTATTTTTTCGATGTTTCAATATTCAACCAATAGGGCCTCTCTAGTAATAATATCTCTATGGATAAAACCTAATTTGAATGTTTTACTTTTATACTTCAACAATTTCTATGTTTCTCTACCTCTTCCAACCTTTTTGACAGAAACTATTTGAAAAAAGCCGTAGACTATTCAGTGCGAACAAGGTCATATTTCTAGGTTAATTAATGAAGACTTCAGTCCTATAGAATTTTTATTTAAATAAACATTAATTACAAGACGTTTCGCATGGCGAAACGTCTGGCGTAACGCATGGCGATACTAACAATATTAATAGTATATATGCAAACATTCTTAACTCAAAAAAACCCGTTCAAAAGTAGCCCCCCGTAATTTGCAAATCTTATTTTAGTTTTTAAATTTCCACCAGACTTCCTTTCTTTCCTAACCTTATTTCAATAATACCTTATCTGTTAATTGTTTGATTTTGTTCATTTAACTTTGAGTTTTATGGTTTTTTAAACTTGATGTTGTTTTTTCCTTACATTTCAAATTTGTTTAACTTTGGTAAAGTTTTTGTGATGTTCTTTTGGTTTTGGTATGCTTTACTAAATATTTTTGGTGTTGGTTGTTTGTTTTTGGTATTTGTTTACACTGAAGATGCTTGGCTTCGCCATGCGAAACGTCTGTAATTAATGTTTATTTAAATAAAAATTCTATAGGACTGAAGTCTTCATTAATTAACCTAGAATTTAATTCTTAACAGTCCAATAACTATTTCGTTAATTATGTCTAATGGAAGGTCATATTTAACCACTATCATAACTGTTTAAAATAATTACCTTAGCATGAATTGATCTTTAACAAAGATGACTAAGCTAATATAAAAATACTGCAATTTACCTAAAACAAAGCAAAAAATGTTATAAATAAACTTATGAAGTAAGGAGAATCAGCCTGGTAAACAGACCTTTAAGAGAGTTAGGTAATACCACAAATTAAACATTTTCTGGGATGATTATAGCAGTTATGGTTATTAATCACAATGAATACTAATGAAGATACAATACAGTTATAGACAAGGTATTGAAAGATGTTGATGTGTTACAAGAAGCTAATATAATTTACTGGAAACGTTTACCAGGCGTCAAGGCGGGAGTCGAATCTAGGAGTCTAGCAAAATCCGATTCAGAGCTCCCTGATCACGAAAAAATACGTGTCGCGAAACTTTATATATATAATATATATATATATATATATATATATATATATATATATATATATATATGTGTGTACGTGTCTTGTAGACACGCTATTTTTCGAACGGATCAATATTTTTTAATCAAACTTTGTACAAAAATCAACCTTGGGGAGGATAAGTATTCTATTATATCTATGGGGAGGATAACCAAGTTGTTATGACGTCATTAACTCGGTTTGCTGAGTTAGCAATTTTTTTTAAAAAATGGTATAATTTAGTTTAGGGATAACATTTTTGCCAATAGAAAGGAAACCATGGTAAAAACAGAAAACTAAAAATACAGAGTTAAGAATAAAAAATTGCATGTAGGGTATGATTTTCAATATCCTCTGGTACGCTCAATTGAACAAACACCTGTCAGGAGTCATACGGCTAGTCTAGAAATCCAAAAAGTCGAAAAAACCATGATAAATAATCGGAATCCAAAATCACGACCGGTAAATAAAAACTTTCAATTTAAGTGTCGTCTTCAATGTTTTGGGCCCGTGAATTGAAAGAAAATGGTTTAGAGTCAATACAAGCACTCTAAGTCTGGGTACCTGGGTTCAAATCCTGGAAAGGACGATCATTTTTATTTTTTTTTATTTAAGTTCATAACTATAAAATAATTCTAGTGAAGTGTAAGCATCCAGGGCGAATTTCCTTTGTAATGCGTGTTACCGTTCTCAACAATCCATTTTTTGCTTGAGGTTCCGGTTTAAGCATTACTCATGACTCATTTTCCTGTATTTTTCAAAGGAAATGCGCTAAAACCTTTAAAGATAAACACTAATTGAGCTTTGTACAGGAGCAAATAGTGGTGTGCACTACCAATTTTAGAGGCATAGTTTTGCATAAACAATAAAAAAAATTATGCGCATTTTCTTTGTTAAATATGGGAAAATGAGTTACCTGTAATGCATGGAGCAACTGCTCAAGTTATAAATCATAAACTGGAACCATAATAAGTAATAAATGGATTGTTATGCACGAAAACACGCATTCCAAAAGAAATTCGCCTGGGATGCGGACCACCGTGCCAGAAAGTTTAAGAAGGAATTGATCGAAAATTCATGAGTAATGACCGTGTTTCCTCCCTTGGTTCGTAAATAACTATTTCGTAAGCAGAACCTACATATTGTTAACATGAAGAACTGACATTATGTCATTTATGATGGATAAATCTGCAATCATTCTGCATGGTGCTTACAATCGAGCATGCTCCATTAAAAATGAATCACTACGGCACAAGTCTATGTTTTATAATCTTACAACGTTTTATCCCAAGTATTGATGTCAAAATTATTTTTGACAAATATAAATAATTTTTGTTAAATAAAAATTATATAGATAAAAACGTTACGCAGCTCATTTAAGAGAATAACGTATTCGCAATAAATAAATTAATAGCGGAGTAAAAGCCGATTATTGGCCCTTTCGGCCCAACTAGAGCCGCCCTGCAAGAACATGCCTCAGGTGGGTTGCATCCACTATGCTCTTACTATAATTAAAGTTGGCGCAATCTTTTCATTACAAATACAAAAAAATGTATAAACAGAGAGTATAGCTCAGGTAACTAATATCGGATATCCGTTGGTGAAACCGGCAACCTTTGCTGCTTTATCCTTCTCGCTCCGGAATTTTGCTAAAATTATTATTTAGCAAATTTCTACAGAAATAATTAGCGAATGAAGTGAAGTGAAGGAGAAGGGAAAGTGATTTATTAAAAGGGGGACTCACTAATCAAGAATTATATAATATATATATATATATATATATATATAATATATATATATATATATATATATATATTATAATACTCTATACATAGAGCCAAAAATTATACAAAAACACTTAGAAACAGAAAGAATGGACGAAGATCAGCTACCGAAAAGTTCTTCTTAAAACCGGTAAGGCGATGGCTATGGAGACTAGTTGAAAGTAGATATGAAGCTGCAGACGATAAATGAGTTGTGCTCTGATCCACGGTCTTGCGACCGGGCCTTGACTTAACGGAGCTTTAAAAGGATCCTTTAGCGTGTACACAATCGCTTACCTCGTCAGAGTCTTTAGCTGCAAAGTTTGAAGATCTGAGATTGTGGATATGTGAAGATCATAGTGATACCGCTATTGCAAAAATAGGCAGACTTGGAATAAAAACAGTAGGTAGAAGTAAAACTAATCGGATGCAGATAATAGAGTGAGGACGTTGACACAAACAAAAGATTAAAGATGACAATAACAAAGATAAAAGATGACTGAAGAGCGAAGAGGTAATAACAGATGGTGAAAAAACAAACACATAACACACGAAGAAAAACAGATGGACTCACAGAGTCTGGTCACATAATATATAAGGAAATCTAAAGTCGCACTGCGATCATACAACTCTATACATAAAGACAAAAATATATACAAAAACACTTAGAAACAGAAAGAATGGACGATACACGAAGATCAGCTACCGAAGAGTTCTTCTTAAAACCGGTAAGGCGATGGCTAATATTATATATATATATATATATATATATTATATATATATATATATATATATATATATATATATATATGTTGTTGTTTTGCTGTTTTAAACGTTGTTATTACATTTAGTTTTAACTGTTTATTATATTTTATATGGTTTTATTTTTTGTGTAGGCACTGATGATGGCCTCATGTAAGGTGAAAAGCGCTCTGTATAAAATATTGTTTTATGGAGAGACTCTTTTCTTCGTTCCTTTAATTATGAACAACTCCACTGGTGCTCATTCTAAATCATATGTTGAATCGAGATGAAATGTAATATGCATATACTGACATACAAAGTTAACTCATAGAAGTACTTGTACTCATGTACTTTTTAAAACTAGTTCTGATTTTATTGATTAACATAAAAAAGATTTTAAAAAGTTGCTAAATCATGGCAGTATGCCACTTACAAAACTACAAATACGACAAACTGCTTTAGGAAAACAACCATTTGTTGTTGTCCTGGCAAGGCAACGACATTTAGGGACACCCTTTTTTATGTCTCGTGGAGGTGTTGAAGCCACAAAACATATAGACATATAGACTCTCGGCCGTGGAGTGGCCAAGAGTATTGTCTACAAAATTGATGTCTAAATTCGATTTAACTTGTTCTGTTACTAGATTGTTAACATGCATTACGTTGTAGGTTACATAACACGTTAAAAGCAAATCTTACATAAATTTATTAAAAGAACGATTAGTGATGAAGGGCTATGAGATAGAAGATCTTGCTAGACATAAAATACACACATTAGATTCGAATGAATTCAGTATAATCACGAAAGTTGGGGTGCATGAGAACAATAGATATTGTAAAACAATAGATAACAAAACACAAGGGAAGAATTTAGCTGTAAAACAGATGCTTGGTTCTCCATATAAGGAGATTATACTAGTTTTAGGAAATTAAAACTTTTACCATCTCTTTGTGAAAATCAAGCAAACAAAAGCGAGAACATTATTGATAGTTAAAATTCGATAACTTTAAACAATATAACAATTAAGTTCATAAATTATGTAATACTTCATGAATACTAAACACGTAGGTTTAAACAAAAACATTTATTTTTAAAAAACCGGGTACATGGTTTATTTAAAAACATTTTTAAAAACCTCAAAACTTTTTGGATAAGCTCGTCTCATCCAATTTTTACTCGCTTTGCTTGTTCTTAGATAGTAAAAATATCCGTTTTATTCTCAGTTGTTACCCATCTAAGATATAACCTAACTTGATGCTGCTTAACACAAGTAATCCAAAAAAAACGTGGATGGGCTGTCGCTATTAAATTAAAACTTTGTTGAGTCATATAAAGGGTGTAAAATATAATTTAAAACTTCAGAATTAAAACTAATTAGATGCACATTGTTGGTCTTATAAAAGACTACATTCATGCTAAATTTTAAAGCGATCCGTTATTTTTTAAATGTTTGCTAATTTATCAATAAATTGCATCATAAAGAAAAGTCTAAATTGGGAGCTGCGATAATATACTCGTACATGGATAAAATTAAGTAAAAACAAAATAGGATCTGTTAAAACATCTGAAACGGCTTATATCTTAGATTTTGATGTTTAAAGGAAACATGTTACTTTGCCTACATACATACAATATTATTATATTGAAGACCATGACACTAGGATATTATGTTGAATGTTACCGAACAATTAGTAATTAAAGCAAGTAAATTGTAACTGAATCAACAAAACTATTCTGAGTGACGCAAGTAAATTAATAGCTAATCGATAAAACTATACTGAGTGACGCAAATAAATTAGTAACTAATCGATAAAACTATACCAAGTAAATTAATAGCTAATCAAAAAATTATACTGAGTGAAGCAAATAAATTAGTAACTAATCGATAAAACTATACTGAGTTACACGAGTGAAGAGTAAATTAAAAACCTTACAGAACCAAGATTTTGTAATCACACTACAATGTTGTAAAGTTTGATTTTAAATAGCAATAAATGTTAAGAAATTCAAATAATAGTAAGTCAAACGAAAATAATTGTACCTAAATCAATAAAATTACTTAGAGAATTAAGAAAATGAGATTGTAAAAGGTGAGTGGTTAAAAATTACGTGCACATATCAAAAGTGCAGTTAATGTATAAGGGTGTATAACATAATAATCTCAAATACGTTCTAATAAAAATTGTACATCCTTCATAATGTTTTATTTATCTTTACTCTAACAACAAGTGAAGTGAGTTGAAGAAAATGTATCATGAAAGTATGAAAGACAAGCAATTTGTCTTCTTTCCTTATAATTTCGTAAAAAAAGTTATACATCCAAGTTTACTACGTTGAATGAAGAAAAATATAGAAACCTCTTATCCTAATAACATGTTAATGGTCCAGTAAAACAAAATCATAAACCAAAAAAAAGTAAACCTTTTTACATTCTTTTATAATTTTTTTCATAGCTCTTTTTATGTTTAAAAAAGAGCTTATGAAACTGTTAATGAAGCTGAATAAAAAAATCGTAAAAATTCAGTAAAAAATGTCATTTATAACTTAGCAAACATATAATCCTTATAGGAGCAAACGATTTTATAAAGTTTTATCAGAGTATCTGCACTACACAAGATGTTACTGCAAAAGGATCGGCGGTTTTGAAAATCATAAATAAAAAATAACTAATCGTTTGATTTTATTTCCATTTGATGGTATTGGTGATTAATACTATTTTAATGTCAGTTAAAATTATATTTGTTTGTCATTTAAGTTTCACGTTGTATTAAAACTACTGCCCTGTCCATAACATGTTCAAAATCAAAACCATATTCACGTGTAAACTTTTTGTTGTCTTCTTTCGTGTTAGTTTCCCTTTTTGTGTTTTATTTATTAGCTGGCTAGTTAACCGTAAATTTAAAAATTTAAATTTAAATTTAATGAATAAATTAATACATTACTATTCATGCTTTTTTATTATTAAGACAATTTGATAGATTGTTTTATAAATTGTATATTAATATTTGGATTATTCTCAATAAACATATTTTTTGAAAGCAACTATAAAACCTTGTATTTCATAACCCTCTAATACATTAAAATGTTTATTAACCTGTAAGATTGATGTTAGGGTGGATTTATTTAATTATATTTTATGCTAATTATTCAAAGTCGTGTAATCGACACATCACTAAATTTCGAAATATTTTTCTAAATAATGTTAATTAAATATTTTTCTGAAACAAAAAATGTCATTAAAATATGTTTAAACAAACGCACCCTTTTAATTATAAATTTTAAATTGTAAACTCCCCTTATAAATTGTAAACATGCGCTTAATTGATAAAATATATTTACATCTGTGACAAATCTTGTCTTTAATTAATTATAAAGTTTCTTAATAAATAAATATTATAATCATAGGGAGGCAATGACACGAAAACAAAAGCGCTATGCTGCATAATATCCAACCCTGTGTTTCTGTTGGCCTATGTCAGATTTAGTTCTATTAGATTCTGTTGATTAAGATTCGCATATTTTAAAATTAGACCAAACGAAAACATAACGCTTTCCTTAAATCTAAAAATAAATCTCTTCTCTTTCCGTTATAGTTCTATACTTTTTGACTTAAACTTAAGTAATGACGCTTTTATTATTTCATCACATAATGATTCTGTGTTGAATATAGAAAAAAACCTATTTAAAAAATTACGAAAAAAGATCCAACATCTTAATTTAATTTTTGGTAACTAATGTTTGCAACCTTGTTATTTTTTTTTAAGTGTAAATATAAGAATTAGTTAAAATTTTATGGGGTTTAAAAAAATCACTAAAAATCGAAAATTCAATCAGTAGATTATGAAAACGGTTACTACATTTGGAAAACCGGTTTCGGATTTTTAGTTTTAAGCATTACTCTTTATACACAGTATAAAAAAAAGTAAAAATAAATATTTTTTACAACATTCATATTAATATAATTAACATTATTATTTTAGATTTTAATTAAAAATATTAAAATCAGAATGTAAATAGTAACATGTTAATAAAAACTCAGATTTAAATTTAATTATAAAAGAATACGCTAATCTTTTTATAGCTTATTTATTTATTATTCTTAAAATATATTTAATTTGAGTTAGAAGTGGTCTAGATTATTTGTCGTTGTAAGATATAGTTAAAAAGCTACAACTTAATAATATCATCTTATAAAAGTTAGGAATGAGGAATTCATTGTTTTAAGTTGCTTTTGGAATTGGTCATGTTCTCACCTATTTTTCATTTACATTGCTGTATTGTGTATAAAAACAGATTAAATAAAGTATCTCACAATTTTAAACCCATATGACTCGTTGGATCCTTGATACAATTCTCTGTAAACCTACATAATACAAAAATAATAGTCTTTAGAGGAAAGCTTGAAGCTATGAAATTGAATGAAAACTAAAATCCAAACGCTACAATGACACATAGCTCTTGTAATAGACTCGGGAGATTAAGTTATCTACAATTAGCCTCGGCTTATAGATATATAGACTAAAGAATTAGACTATTATATCGTTATTAATTCAAGCAAGACTGGAAACCAGTACAAGTACACACTATCCGCTTTTCTAAAAAATTGTGGTATGGCTAAAGAATAATTAATTGTTTTTTTAATTTGTGCGCACATAATCAAGATTAATTATTAATACATCAAAAAGAGTTTGTTTAGCGAATGAAAATAAATATTTTTCTTGGGTACGGGGTACCTCGGAACTTTTCCTCTTTACATCGAATTCGCTACTTCCCTACTTCGGACCCGCTTCGCTCGTAATTAGAATATGCAAGTCGTAAAATGTATACTATAACATCTTTGGACTAGCTTCGCACGTGCTCACCTAGTAGATGCATCCGCTGGATGGTGCTTAACTTGTATGATCTAACAAAAATATTGGATATACTTGTCGTATTGAAGCGACATTTTTGTGCAATTATTTATTATTACGAGAAGCTTACATTTGAACTTAATTAGATAATTAAGACTTTATAAAATAACTCAATTATATCAAGTCATGAGAACATTAAAACAAATCGAGTACGGTATGGGGTACCTCGGAACTTTTCCTCATCACATCGGATTCGCTAAACTCATCCTTTTTACTTCGGACTCGCTTCACTCGTCCTCAGATAACAAATCTGAGGACGCTCCGTGCTGCATAGTTTTTATGTTCCAACAAAAATTATGGATATATTTGTTGTATTGAAACAAAATAAAACTTGGTGTACGTATATTTACAACATAAAGGTACACTTGTACTGAATTCTAACTCAATTTGATTATTTTCCGATTTTTTAAAAAAATGAACCTGAAAAAATTGAACTAATGCAATGAACCAATGAACTGATAGGATTCAAAGTATGAGCGCTAGAGGAGTTCATCATGATCAGAATAATAAAACAAGTCTTATACCAGTCAACAGTAAGAAAAGACTCAAAACCTAGCTTCATAACATCTCACCGGCACTGATGATGACCTTTAGTTGGTTGAAAGCCGGTTACGCTTTATTTTAAATAAATAATACATCAGTGGAGAGACTTATTTTATAAGATGAAACTCATTAGTACACTGGGAGTTAACATGATGATAACAGACACACACAAACAGACAAGCAACTTTGTGAAACCACTCAGGAGGTCTTAAATACACCTAAAATGGATAATTCCGGTAACATCCCGGTTTCGAATTTTTTGAAAAAACAATACTTTTCCAACATACCTACGATATAAATGAGGAAAAGTGAAAAATTATTAATAAATGTTTACTTCTGCTTATTCATACCGTAGTTAGCTGAATTCTCAAAACGTGAAATAATTAGGCACACTTGTAATTCTTTACCAATTAATCTCCCTACTATTATCCCATTATCAGCCTCCAGTTTAATTTTCATCAAATGACATAGATACTTAAAAAAATGTTAAAAATCGAATAATTCATCCAATTAAATTGAAATTTGGCAAAATTGAATGTGTAATAAACATGTATAGTAAGTTTAATTTCTATTAGGCTGTGTGTACGTAGTAAATATTGATAACCGTGGTACAAGGCGAAAACTAGCGCTTGGTGCGGTAGTTGATGCAACTATAATATGACACATGGCCAGTAGGTAATGCAGCGACTTGGAGCACCCCCACTCCTCCCCCTAGGCCACGCCCCCTTACCTAGAAGCATTGTGAATTGATCATCCTTGATCGGTTTATCGTTAGGTATA
>JACMZG010001911.1:31917705-31997810 GCA_018340805.1 Microvelia longipes | reverse complement strand
TGTGTAATAATTACTGTGAAAAGTGTCATGTGCCGTATGACCATAAAAAATGCACACCGCTGTCAAAGTAAATGTCCGGCTTGTCAGCAATCACCGGCTTGTATTAGCATCGTGAAAATAAAATGTGATGAATGTCGTAGACAATTTAGGAGTAAAGAGTGTTTCGAAAACCACCGGAAACCTGGTTCCCTAGAGAAAAGTATTGTGTGCAAGGAAATAACACAATGTGAAAATGTTTTAAAACTATTAGGTCTAGTCGAAAACATTTTTGTGGTGAAGTGTTTTGTAAAATATGTAATAAACATCAGCCTTCCGAACACCTATGTTATATGCAAAAAGATCACGGGAACCCAAAACTAAGGATTTTTGTTTGTGATCTATGATCTAGAAACCAGACAGGAGAAAGCTTTAGAGAACAAAACCTTACTTCATGAGCCTAATTTGTGTGTTTTTAAGCAATATTGTTATGAATGCCTAGAGACTAACGTTCAAGTATGCAAACTATGTGGTGTTAGGTTACAAATTTTGAAATGTGACGATCCTGTAACACCGTTTACCCACCACCTTCTTACTATAAGAAAGAAATTCAAAGATGTGATTGCTATAGCACATAACGGTGGACGGTTCGATCATCAGTTTATTTTAAATTATATATTAACACAAACAACTTTAACACCGGAACTAATAACAAGGGGTTCCGGTTTGATTTCAATGACTGTCGGCAATGTTAAATTTTTAGATAGTATAACTATTTCCCAATGGCTTTAAGTGCACTCCGAAAGCTTTTGGTTTGACGGAACTGAAAAAAGGGTATTTTCCGCATCTTTTAAACCGTACAGAGTTTTCAAATTACAAAGGCTTACTTCCTCGTATTGAATACTACGACCCCGATCATATGAAACCAGACGCCCGTATTGAATTTTTAAATTGGTACGAAGAACATAAAAATGATGAATTTGATATGAAAAAGGAAATTATTGGATACTGTGTATCCGATGTAGAAATTTTAGCACAGTCGTGCTTAAAATTTAGAAAACTTATTATGCAAGAGGGGAACGTATGTCCTTTTACCGAGGCATGTACTCTTCCTTTGGCCTGTAATAAAGTGTTTAGAAGAAATTTCTTAAAAAAAGATACTATAGGAATAATACCTAAGAAAGGTTACAGATGGAACGATATCCAGTCTAAAATAGCTGTCCAGTAGTTGATTTGGGAAGAACGTCGAAACAATATTGATATTATTCATGCTGCCAAAAGTAAAGAAGCTTTAGTGGCTGGTGTAAAAGTTGACGGGTATTGTAAACACACTAATCAAGTGTTTGAATTTCACGGGTGCTTTTTTCATGGATGCCCGAGATGTATTCGGTACAATAGAAAGGAGCCCGTTCATGATGACCCTATGGATACAATGGAGAACCGTTTTATTAGTACTAATATGAAAGTAGAGCGTTTAAGAAGTAAAGGTTATGACGTCATTGAAAAATGGGAATGTGACTTTACAAAAGAAGTGGAAGAAGATTCTAGTATCAGAGAGTACATTAGTACACACCCTCTGGTTACAAATTTACCTCTTAATCCTAGGGAATGTTTTTATGGAGGTCGAACAGGTGCTACTAAAACATATTACAAAGTTAAAGAAAACGAAAAGATAAAATATGTAGACGTGTGTTCGTTATACCCTTGGGTGAATAAGTTTGGTAAATATCCCGTGGGTCACCCAGAAATTTGCGTCGGTGATGTTAAATGTCGTCAACTAAATTTAAATTGTACAGAAGGTCTAATTAAATGTAAAATATTACCACCGCAAGACTTGTATCACCCTGTATTACCAATGAAATGTAACGGTAGGTTAATGTTTTCGCTTTGTCGGTCCTGTACTGAAGAATTAAATAAAAAATGTGATCATAGTGTGGAAGAGAGAGCCATAACAGGGACATGGGTTATAGACGAAGTTAGAAAAGCCATAGAAAAAGGGTATCACGTGGTACATATTTATGAAATATGGAAGTATGAAACTATTCAGTACAACAAAGATACCGAGGGGCTTTTTACTGGTTTTAAAACAAATTTTTAAGGATTAAGCAACAGGCTTCCGGCTGGCCTCTCACTGTTCAAATCAAGAATCAAAAACCAGTATATTAAAGAATATTTAGAAAAGGAGGGTGTTAAACTAATCCTGATGAAATAGCTTTTAATCCTGGCTTAAGATTATTAGGTAAAAGCCTAATTACAAGTTTTCTGGGGTAAATTGGGTCAGAAGAAATCAGCCTAAGAGTACGATTGTTAACAAAGCGGAGGAGTTTTTTTTCTGTCAGATCCTGCTATTCAAGTGAATAATATAACAATGATAAATGACACGACAGTGATCATTAACTGGGAATACAAAGAAGAATGTTTCAATGTTCTTCCTACTGTAAATGTTGTTTTGGCAGCTTACACGACTGCCCAAGCAAGATTAAAACTCTACGACTATTTGGACAAGCTAGATAATCGGGTGGTATATTTTGATACAGATTGTACAATATACATTTCTCAACCAGGAAAATATGAAGTTCCAGTCGGTAGTTTCTTAGGAGACATGACTGATGAATTAGAAGTTTATGGAAAAGGGAGCTTCATTAAAGAATTTGTATCCGGTGGACCAAAAGAACTATGCTTATAAAGTGTATAGTCCTCAAAATAATACGTATCACACCGTATGTAAAGTCAAAGGGATAACTATAAACTATGAGACATCAAAATGTCAACTTTGAAAAAATGAGAGACATGGTACTGAAAGATGAACCCCAAAGTATATTTGTACGAAACAGATAAGAAGAACCAAAGCTCACGATGTGGTTACTGTAAATGGACAGAAGATATTTCAACTTAACTTTAGGAAAAGAAAACTATTAGAAAATTATGACTCTTTGCCTTGGGGGTACAAAAAAAGAAAATTAGATGTAAGTGAAATTAAAGTTTGTAACTCCTAAAAATGTATTTATGTAAATAAAATAATTAAAATCTTGTACTTAACTTGTGTTATTAACCTTCAAACCTAAAATACAATAGGAAATGAAAGAAAACAATTCTTAATAAAAATAATTTACTAAAATACAATAACCTAAACATAACAAATAAAGTGTTTAAGAAGATTGAATGAGTGGGTGAGTACGAAGTATGTAGAGTGGAGTGTAGTTGTGGCGCATGCGCCCTCTATCTCTTACTACCCAAATAGGATGTACACACAACCGTATGTACTCTACAAACGAGTTATGCTGAAGGAGATACGGGGCTTGGCTAAGAACTCTATCTGCTTAATCTGTCACAATAGAAGAAGAAAAGTATATACTAATTGGACCAAAGAAAGTGGTTGGTGGAGGGAGGGGGGGGGGTGTATTTTAATGACCTAAACCACCAAGGGGTGTTGTGATTGGAGAAGGAGGATGGGGGGGGGGGTAGTAATCATGAGAACATGGGTATCATAATGGGGGGTACTGTAAAAGTCATAAGAATCTAGCAAAAAGTATTTAGAGAGAGGCAATCCTACTCTCCCCATATGGAGTCACACTTATGACAGTTTTCCTAGTATCTTGTCATATTTGCTACTCAAATCAAATAAGTCATGCCTAAAAAAGTAAAGTTTTGATGACCCTAAAGGATTATGGTATTCGAAAAACTATGGCTATAACTTGTAATAAGAAGCTAGAAAGCTGATCAAGAAGTTATTCACAGTTAGCATGTATTTTAGAGGGTGTGCTCTAGAAAAAGGAGTGGGGGTATTATAACTGAAAACTAAACATAACGCAAGAATTTTGGGTAAGAAATATGTTTAACCCCATATAATAGAGGTATCAGGTGAAAAAATTTGGTGAAGTAGATGGTAGGGGGTAGTATGGTTACAAAGTAGCCACCCGACATGCGTTATGGGTGGGGTGGGCTCTGCAAGACATATTAAATCTGGTCATAAGTAGTAGAAGGATAAAATAAAATAAATGTCCGTTTTAAGGTCTTTCGACCCATCAGGGTATGCACTCTGCAGAAACCCCTCAGGTGGATTGCATCTACTATCCGCTTAGAATTAATTAAAGTTGGCAAAATCTGTTAATTAGAAATACCATTTATATAATCTTAGCACTGGCTGCGAACCCGAGTCCTCCTGCATACAAGTCGCGTACTATAACGATCTCGACCACGGAGGTATATGAACCGGATATTATGTTTTGAAAAATAAACACGCAGCAAGGGTGAGGAGTGGGGAGGCTCTTCGTTAGGTAAACTCATACGATAGGGGTATAAGATGAAAAATTAGACTAAAACCAAGTCTTAAGTAGAGGGAGTGGAGGAGGGGATTATAACTGAAAACTAATATGGAGCAAGAGTTGAGGAGAGGGGTGGGTCATCGTTAAATAAACTCATACGGTATCAGTCGAAAATCTGTTCTCAAGTAAAGGGGTGGGGTGGGCGATGTAAGAGTTGTGGGGACTGGTAGGATCTACATGAAATATCATAATAAGGTATGTAAATACAAGGAGAGACGAAATTTAGTTAAGTCTAGTGTACGAGCATAATACATCGAAAAGGGGGGGAGGGGTACATAGTAAGGGTAGAGGGTGTTCAAGGAAGTAGCCATCCATTTATACCTAACGATAAACCGATCAAGGATGATCAATTCACAATGCTTCTAGGTAAGGGTGGCCTAGGGGGAGGAGTGGGGGTGCTCCAAGTCGCTGCATTACCTACTATGGCCAACCTTATTGGTTCCTCAACAATATTTTCCCACGTATCACGTATATATACATATATACGTACACGTCATAAACCTACATACACAAAACTTCAAAAAGTGTTTAGATCGGACTAAAATTTATTACTCATGTATTTCTATGTCTGGTAACAAATACAAAGTTACATTTTATCACCATTAATTTAAGAGGTTTGTAATAAAATACGTCTTTCCACCAACATTTACGGGATTTATCAACATTATTAGTTCCAGTTTTATCGATTGACACATACAAGATAATGTAAACAAATAAAGTGTTTACTTTTCCTCATTTATACCGTAGATATATAGGAAAAGTATTGTGTTGGTAAAAACAACCAAAACAGGGATGTCACCGGAATTATCCGTTTCAGGTGTTTTTTAAGGCCTACTAAGTGGCTTTCACAAAGTTCTCTCTATGTGTTGTGTGTGTGTGTAACTAGGTACAACTAGTGTGTGTAGATAATAATATATTAGATTATCACTAGAATAACTTGCTACTAAACTTAATTCTAGAACTAAAGTAAAGTAGTAAATAATCAAAATCGCATATAATAACACTACTAAATGACAAGAGAGTTCACACGAAACAAAACCAAAAATATCACAATTTTAAATAAATAAATATGAAATCCACTGAATAAAGGAATAAAAACTAAAGTACATAAAACACTATAAAAAGACCTGAAATCTGTTGTATCTACATTAGTGTGGATAATGTTGATTATTATTATTATGAGTAATCTTAAATCCGTCTACAATTCAGTGTGTTATAATCATAGCTCCGAGTGTATTTATGGAAGAGAGTTGAAACTTTACACAAAAATCAGTCTATATGTGTAGTTGTGCTATCTGGAGAATAATTTTTTATGATGTCATTAACCCGCAAAAATGATTCAGCAACAATATCAAAAAATATAAAAGGCGGAAAGATGATGTGATTGGATTGATATTTGGCACGCATATAGCCATGTATAAGACTAACATAGGTGCCAAGTTTCATCTTATTATTAGCATTATTACTTTAATTTTTATCAAATGACTTGTGTACGTTTTTTAAAAGCTTGGAAATAATCGGAAAATAATCTAATTGAGTTGATATCCGGTACAAGTGAATTCCATTACGCAATATTTAAGTACACTAAGTTTCATCTCAATACAAGTATATCTATGATTTTTTGGATAATAAAAGTTATGCAGCATCGAGCGTGGTCAGAGCTTGGATGGGTGACCGCTGTAAATGAAACGAATGTATTTACCATCTGAGGACGAGCGAAGCGAATTCAAAGGTGTTGCAGAATACATTTGACAAATTGTATATTCTGAGGACGAACGAAGAGAGTCCGAAGTAGGCACGGATTAGCTTAGCAAATCCGATGTGATGAGAAAAAATTCCGAGATACCCTATACCCGATTTTTTCACCAATGCATAAAAAATTCGCTTTTATATCGTGGCATAATACCACTTACATAATCTAGTAATATGGCAAACGGATAAAGAACAATAACCATGTGGCCACGAATAGGCCCCCAATGCCGATCCAAAGACCTCTTGTTTTTTGTTTTCGTTTTTTCTTTTAGTTGGCAACTCATAGATACCATTTAATATGCAACAAGGATGGGAGTTTTCAGCTCTCGTGACATATGCCAAGGGACATATCCCTTGGCAGAGCCTCATGAGCTCAAATATAAGAAGTCTCCCTCGGCGTGCCTCAGCTTGTCAGCCTCGGAAGCAAGTAAAGTTTCCTCCTCCGACTTTGCTTTAAAAGGAAACTTAAACTTGAAACTTTCTTCCATCTCTGTTACATAACTATTTTTCCGAACTATTAATGTCAATTTTTAGTTGACAATACATAAGTAAAACTTGAATCATAAAAAAAATGATCAAAATAACATGAAAAAATATCAATTATTAAAATAACCTTTGTTAAATAAGACAGCAGCTACGAGGAACTGTCGCATGCAGAGCAACATCGCACTGGTTGTATTAAGTCACTTAAAAAAATCAAATTTTACTTATTTTTTAATCATTAACTTTTATTTTGTCTTTTTAAGTTGGCAAATTTTTGACTATCTTAAAATCACTAACATGTTTTTTGGTTAACTTTTAAATTAATCAAATGCATGCTTTATTTTAAAAATGCTTAAATTAAATAACGAATATAATTAATTTGAATTGACTAATGTCACATAATTACAATTAATTTTAAAACTAACACTGATAAGATTTTAATAATGTGTGATAAAAATATAAGTATTGAAATATATGTAAAGAATTGTAAAAATACGTTAAGGTAGGGCAGGAATTATCAGAGCGAATCGAAGGATAGAAACGGTTATATCAAAGGCCGGTTAAGGACTAGTGGGGTGGAGACTGTATACTTTAACATGATATCCGCTAGTCCGCACTACTTTATCCTTTAGCCCCGCGGTCCTGAAACCAGAAAATTATTTTTAAGGTTTTTTTATGGGTGATATATTTTTTATATCAAATATTGCTATTTTATCCGATAGTCCTGTTTTTATACAGTACGACATCATATATCTTATAAAAAATCCTAGAACGACTAACAATTTTTACTTCACCTCACCTACATACAGAAGGTATATAGAGGAAAAGTATTGGTTTCACCCAAAAAATTTGAACCCGAGATTTCACTTGAATTATCCATTTCAGGTGTTTTTAGGACAATCTAAACCGATTTCAGCTTGATGTCTGTCTGTGTGTGTGTGTGTATGTGTGTCTGTGTCACGCATAACTCCCACTGTGTTTATGCTAGACGGTTGAAACTTGGTACAAAAAACAGTCTTTGGGTCTAGTTGTGCTGCCCGGAATATCAAAATTTTATGTCACCATTAACCCTATTTGCTTAGTCAGCAAAAATTTTAAAAAATCATAAAAAATCGAAAAATGACCCGATGATTTTGGGCCAACAAATCTTCCAAATTTCGTTTTGATATTGGTCGCCATTTTGAAATTATTTAGTTTTGAAATTTAAATTTTTGACGCTTAATAATACACGTGTTTTTGACCTATAACACGTCGTTGGAGCCGCAACAAAAATAGGAACAAATATAAAAAACTCCGATCAAAATCTATTAATTAGTTAAAACGTTATAAGCGAACTTAATGATTAATTAGTGCGACACTTTTGTTAAACGTAAAAGTTTGTTTACATTTGTCAATATTACAAATTTCCGCCAAAAATTCTAATAATTTTAAAAAACCGAGTAAACATCGAAACGTTTTCTCATTTAAGATTATGAAGGGTGAGGAAAAGTTCCGAGGTACCCCGTACCCGATTTTTTTAAAAGATTTTTCATAAAAAAACTTAATTTTGATTATCATAGTTTTTCAATGAAATGTTGCATAATTAGGTATGTATAAATAGATAGATTGATGGAAAGTTTTGTGATGGGTTTAAAATTTTAAGTACATACTGTTACAGTTAAATATATACACAATATGTACAATGCACATTGCATATACATTAAAGTTTAAGGCCTAAAACTTTAGGCCTTAACCATTGTGAACCTTTCATGAAATCGCAAAATAAAATACATGTGGACAATAAATTGTTTATTGGCTTAAATACTGTGCTTAAGGTCCAAAGTGATTCTATTGAAAAATACGAATTCTAATTAGAAGTTATTTGTTGGTATCAATAAAGTTCTTATTGGGTGATATTTAGTTTTATTAAGTTCACAAAAGTTAACACCCGTAATAGGATGAGTTATTTGTTGTTAAAATAAAATAATTAATAAATCAAGTACGGGGTACATCCGAACTTTTTTATGCTACGTTCACCCACACTACTAGGACTCGCTTCGCTTGTCCTCAAAATAAAATATCGTAAAATGTATACCGCAACACGTTCAAAATATTAAAAAATCGCACAAATTCCAGTCTTCTTTCAATAAGTGGTTCCCTGTAGCTCGTGTGCAAAACATGAAGAGAACATTTTTTAAAGCTGATAAAATTAAATCGCATAAATACAACTAAAGTTATGACATTAGTTAAATGATAAAACAAATGCACAAAAGGCCAATATTTTTTTAAAGAAATTCGCTGACTTTGCATAAATTAACCATTTTTTGGTGTTTTTGAAAGATCCATGCCCTCGCTTTATTAGACATTTTTATATATTCAAGTTTTGCACAAGACCCACAGGGAACTGTGGTCCACCACTAGAATATATAACCACTAGAATATGGATATATTCTAGTGATAATATATATATATATATATATATAATATATATATATATATATATATATATTTGTGTGTGTATACCGTTTGCGCCATTTGTGATGGTTCGATTAAGCTGAAATTGATCTTAATCTATTATTACCTAAATATGAGATACCTTGTTTTAAAGCCATTTCAAGTATCAAAAAAAATTCATGACGTCATAATGTTTTCATAAACAATAGGCCTCGTAACCTCCTCAACATCTCGCGTTTTGTTAAGTTTCGTTTCAATTTGAGAACGCATTCAAGAGTTATCGTTCGTCATAAGAAAGGGTAAAACTCTTACATATATATATATATATATATATATATATATATATATATATATATATATATATATTATATATATATATATACAAAGTTTTTTGATCAGGAAGCCAATAGGAACCGATCCCCCTCATTCCCACCCTTAACTTCCGTCATCCGAACAACCTCATAAGCGTCATTTTCATAATGAAAATTCGCTAAAAAAAAACTCAATTAAAAAAATAAAGAATCATAAAAAGACCAGTATATATGTTGGTCTTATATATGATTGTATGCGAACCAAGTGTGAAATCAATCTATCAAACATTTTTTTGCTTTTACAAATTTTCGAAATCATTGCTGAGTCATTATTGTCATGACGTCACAACTAGAGCTCAAGATTTATTGTTGTACCAAGTCAAGTGTCAACTTTCTAGCGTAAATACATTGGTAGCTGTAATGATAACAGATACAGATAGAAACGGACAATTTAGGTGAAATCTTGATTTCAGAATTTTAGTGCGAACACTACATTTTTCTTATATCTCTACGGTACAAATGAGTGAAAGTAAAATTTAATCAAAAAGTTATGAAGTTTGTAATTTTTAAATTGAAAATTAGTAAAAAATAAGAAACCAAATACAGCTTCAAAAGCTTCCTCCTACACAAAAAACAAGCTAACATTAAAAGCAGACCAAGACTAAATGAAGACTACATTCCCTTGTAGTTAATTTTTTTAATAATAAAGAATCCAATCCCTTAATCTTAATTTAATTAATAATTTAATAATAATGAAGACTGTAGTCGCTTATTAGTGGTTATTTATTCATCAATTTAAGAATAATGAAGACTGCAACCCCTTATTGTTAATTTATTTAACAATTCAATAATAATAATAAAGACTGCAGTCCCATATAATTAATTTATTTAACAATTCAATAATAATAAAGACTGCAAGCCTTTATTGTTAATTCATTTAACAATTTAATAATAATAAAGACTGCAGTTCCTTATTGTTAATTTATTTAACAATTTAATAATAATAAAGACTGCAACCCTATATTGTTAATTCATTTAGCAGTTTAATAATAATAAAGACTTCAGTCCCTTATTGTTAATTTATTTAACAATTTAATAATAATAATGACTGCAACCCCTTATTGTTTATTTATTTAACAATTCAATAATAATAATAATAAAGACTGCAGTCCCATATAATTAATTTATTTAACAATTCAATAATAATAAGACTGCAGTTCCTTTTGTTAATTTATATAACAATAACGGGGTATTTTTTATTATTCTTGATTTTTTTATTATTCTTGATTCTGTCCTAATTATCGGTTTAAGCAATTCTTTTACCGATAACGTCTTCTTTCTTTTTCAACACGATCTTTCTTTTACTTTAACATGTTGAAAAACATTGAATACATTTGTCTAAAATGTCATTGCGCTTGGTAATTGGAGAACTAGTGATTCCCATCACATTCTAAGTTGCACCGCACTAGAAATTGGATGTATCGTAATTTTCCAAGGACGAGCCAGGGCATAGTTAAACCAAATTGTGCTAAAGAATCTAGACCATTCCACCGTGAGTGTAAACACCATTATATGCATTTAGTAACGACTAAATTGCGAGAGCGAGCGAAGCCAATCCAAATTAAAACGTCGTAAGTTGTTAAACAACATTCAAATTAAAAGAATTGCTCCAAATAACCTATAGAAGCCATTAAATTCAAGCTGTTATAAATATTGTCATAAAACCCCTTAAATAAGCTTTTACTCAAGGAAAGACAACAAAAGATGAGCTTTAGAAAACAAGATAAAGGTAGAGAAGGGCCTTATGACCTACAGTAACTACCTCAATATCCTCATATCTGCCCTATACTATACATATTGACATTGACATAGCCCTTACTGCCTTACAGACCCTTCCAGAGGAGTTTTCACGACATTTCTCCCCTCATCTATCAAATTGTTAGCTTTATACTTCAACAAATACGAACCTATAATATATTTCATGCTCGTATTTTACTTTTACTGTATAACTTGAACATAATAGAAACTAATATTTATTTAATACTTTAGAATACACGCAATAAACTACTTAGATATTAAATAAAGCTCTAATCCAAGTATGGCACTACTATATCAGATTACATCTCACTACTTTAACCTTTTCAACTGTAATTTGACCTTAGGTTGATTATTTAATGTATACCGTCTGATCTGAATGACACGAACTGATTTTTAACACGCTTTTTCTATTGAACTTGTCATGTGCAAGGTACACGTTTTATTGTTAATATAATTTAAGGGTGTATTGAAGCGATGTTTTTCGTATTCCCCAGATTGCTTCGTCCGTATTTCACTTAGAGGCTTAGATGAACCGTTCTATTTATGAATTTTCGAAATCATGCTTAAAAACACAGTGTTTTTCTTCCTAAAAAATCCATTTTTAAAGGATCCATTCTATGAGTTGAAATATTATCAACACCAAATTCGGTGCGATGCAAATTAAATTTTTGGCCATAGCTTGGGGAACAAAGTTGAATTTTCGCGTGATACAAAATAAGGCCTTGCAACGCCCAAAAGTAAATAGTTAAGCATTAGGATATAAAAACGTGATAATATTACGAATTTGATGATCCATGATCAATTTAAAAAATAAACACTCATTATAATCGAAAAGAAAAGTTTTTTTCTAGTAAAAGCAGTACACTTTAGTTTAAATAAAAATTTCTCATTACTCAAATTATATGTTTGAAAATTTTAGCAGAATAATTTCTTCATCCATTCTAAAACTATCAAATTTTAAATATACCATTTTTCATAATATTAATTGAATAAAAAAGTCACCAATAATACACTTTCGAATAAAAATATAATTCTGACAAATGAGATATTTAAAAAGTTAAAATTCTAAACGAATAAAAAACTATTTCAAACAAATTAATAGTAATTAAAAAAGACAAAAATAAAAGTTGGTTACAGAAACAAATCGCTATTAAGTAAAAAGTATCAAAACTAAGGTATCAAGTGAAAAAATGAACAAATTATTATTAATTGTTTTTTTTTATACTGAAGGAGGGTATAATATAGAAGTTTTGTATATCCTAAATAAACAAATAACTAAATGGTTGAGTGAGAGGAAACTGTTTTCTTTTCATTTTATACATCAGAGTCAATGTTTGTTTAAAAGCATATAAAGGTAAAAAATATACGGACGTGAAAACAAAGGAAAAAATAGATATTTCGTTTTGAAGATACGATGACCTTTTATAAAATGAACTTGGGTTTGAAACATTGAAAAAGCTTTCATTAACAAGAGAAAATAAATGTAACTTTGGAGGTGTCGATTCATCAAGTTGAACGCTCTTGTAGAGTGTTATTGAGTCAATTTAACATTGACATCAATAATGCTTAGACTGCACTTTACATTCTCAATCTGCAATTATCATCAATAGGAAGGAAACTATACTTACGCTCCTAACACACAGCAAATTGATCGAGAAAATGCAATGTAATGAAACAACAGTTTATAAAGATTATTGACAATGAAATTTTGGTTTCCGAAGTGAACAACGTCAAACTTTCACAAAATGTGGTAGAGAAAATATAAACACCATACGAGAAATAGATAATTATGTCATCAACTTAACGAATACTTATATAAAATAACAATACTTAAAATAACATATTTAGGACTAAAAACGTTTTTCCGTGTGCTCCCACAGCCTAGCTAGAGGATTTAGCTTATCGTAATAATTCTTAATATTCAAAATTATATAGGTGTATTTAGTTAGACCGAAGGGTAACTATAACATAACATAACTAACATATCACCCTACGTGCACGATTTTCTATGAATTCTGTGATATTAGAATTCGTAGTTTATTTTTCTAAAGGTTAGTCAAGTCAATTGGACTGCTTTGGCAAGCCAACCGTGTAATGGATACGGTTATTTGTAAAAATTAGAGACACGGTAGCGAACTCTGTTGTCCAAAGTAATGCAAGACCATC
Source organism: Microvelia longipes (assembly GCA_018340805.1). Taxonomy (NCBI): domain Eukaryota; kingdom Metazoa; phylum Arthropoda; class Insecta; order Hemiptera; family Veliidae; genus Microvelia; species Microvelia longipes. The sequence continues at coordinate 31,984,546 of JACMZG010001911.1, read as the reverse complement.
AGCTTCTTTATCAACTTTAATCTTCTTCTACCATCATCAGTGTCCCTGGGTGTGGCGGAGCTAGCATGGGGCGATTAGGAGAGCTAAATCAGGGATCCAGTGGTCATATGTGGAAGCCTTGTACCATCGGAAAGAGAGCAAGAGAGCTGCAGGGAGGATCTATGGGTGCCCTATGGACTGGGGGGATCTACCACATGAATGAGTCCCCTTGAGGTTCCGTTCTAGATGCTGTTATTCTTTGAAAAACTCGGAGATACTTCATTACATCAACGGCAGTCAACCATGCATACACCATCGATGGATAAAGATATTTATAGGAAGGGAAAGCCCTTCCTAACCAGGAAGAAAGAGCCAAGAAATCAAGAATTCCCTCCATCGCTTATTAGAAAATCGCCGACTATAAGCTCTGGGACCGTGGAAGAGAGATAAAACTTTTCCTCTAGACCCCACCGCAATTCCCCTTTGTTCAAAAAACCTTATACAAAGATTATTGACCTTAAGAACACATTTGAAATTTTAACCTCAAGTTTTGTTCTCATTTGTTAAAACATTTCAGAAAGTCAAATTAAAATCACTCATTCATGCATTAAATAACAAAGAAAAAGAACAATTTTAACACTTACAAAAGTTAATTAATAATTTCTAATTATAGTTATATTAAAAATGTATTATAACAGAAGTAATGACCTTTAACGAACTTTTGAAATTTTATTAAATATATAATTAAATATTCAAATTAAAATTAAATTTTCTTCTTGTATAAAATCTATATATTAATTAAAATCACAATTTCTCGCCATTCTGCGTCTATTTTTTCCATTAAACTTAACTTATTTTCTAGTCTCACTAAGGAAGCAAAAACTATTTTTTAAATATATAATTTAAAGATAAAATATGATTTTTTATCATTTTAAGTCATCTGGAATGCTGAGTAAAATCAGTATTTGTGAAAAAATATGAGTGTGGGATGTATAGAGTTTTGATTAGAGACAAGGGTTTTATTCTTGACATTTCAGTTTTAAATTCGGAATGTATATTGATATAGACATAAAGAAACCGAGAGTTCTCTAGATCATTACAATTGTTATTGTAGCAACTACGATGCCTAAAATGATGGGAAATTCGAAACTATACGACAGAAGTTGGAAATCTCTAGAGACGTATGGTGAAAGGTAGAAATAAGGAAACAAATAGAACCTTGATTATATACAATACAGTAACTGATTGGGACAAGCATTAGAAATAGGATCTTAAAATGAAAATGAGAATTTTAAATTAACAAGTTTGTTTTCGATTTATATGTATACTGATATAGATTTTTAGAATAATGTACCAAAATTAAAGTATTGCTTATCTACTTTACTTATCTACCCCCTCCCTATCTCTCTATTTTACTTCCGTTTTCCGATTAACCTGATAAGCGTGATTTTCTGAAAAAATTGCTATAAATAGACAAAAACTTGAGCATTAAGCCTCTTTGGAATGCTTGACTTTTTGCTCAACAATCCATTAAGTTAATGTAACTGATTTCAGTAATTAAATAAAACAGAGTCTCTCCACTAATGATATATATTTGACATAGCCAGCTTTCAATCTTAACAGATCATCAACAGTGCCGGGAAGCAGCGAAGAAAAGAGTCAGGAGACAGCGGTTACAGTTTTGTCTAGAAGGTGTATAGCAGACAAACCATCAGCTACAGGTACAAACCATCAGGTTTTGTAGTCAGCTACAAACCTCTAGACAAAACTATAACCGCTGTCTCCTGACTCTTTTCTTCGCTGCTGGCCGGCACTGATGATGATCTGTTAGCTGGCTATGTCTAATATATGTCATTAGTGGAGAGACTCTGTTTTATTTCATTATTTGAAATCACAAAACTCATTTTCCCTTATTTAGATTTCAGTAAGTTTTGACTTACTAAAATTATATAGGAATTTTTTGCTTCGGAGCACAGGGGAGATTTTCTACTTCATGTTAGGACTTCTCCTATTTATTTATATTTTTGTTAATTTTTTTTAATTTAATATAATCTAGCTAAAAGATATACCATAGTTGCTACTTAGATTTAATTTACTCCATATTTAGGTCCCCTGGAATTAACGAAGTATGATACTCCCGCAACGCACCCATGTTTTGCAGATTGCTGGTCACAATTTATTAGGGAGCGTAGACTCAGCAACTTATAGATCTATGTTATAGAGTTGCTGTGGCTGTTCAAGCTGATAAATTGTGATCCAGCAACCTGTGAAAATTTCGATGCAGATAAATTGTGGTACCACAGGTGATCAGTTGTTCAGTTTGCATTTTCCAGAATTCATTTAATTTAAAGCCATTTCTGTCACCATTTGTGATTCAACGCCATTTCTGGAGTATTACGGTTGTGTGAGAGTGTTAACAGCGCCATTTCTTGGACATTGCCACTTCTCACCAACTCGTTCATCACTATCACCAGTGGATCAAGATCCATGGTCTTATACCATCCATAATCCATAATCAATTAAGGATAAGTCGTCGTCACCTTCAATTTTAATCTCAGGTTTACGATTTAAACAAATCCAATTTGATATTAAGAGGAAGGAAAAGAAGAGGACACTTCAGCATCATAGGGTCCCTGGGGTCTCATTGCACGCTCATGGCAAATTATTTATTTTACCTATATGTACAGGGCCTCAATGAAACCAAATTGATTTCATAAGGTGTTATTTGTTACCCATCTCATCATTTACAGTAATATACAGTCCGATCTATTATTCATTTTGTGCTAACCAGCTTATAGGTTGTGAGGTGTATCTTGGTTCGGCCAATTCACCCCAACACTTCATAATGATAATTAATGAACATGTGGTCATAGGGTTTACTGGACCATAGAGTAGAATGAGAAAACCACCAGTCTGGTGATTATAGTCTGGGGCTAGACTTAGTTTAATAATAATTTTATAATTTAATAAGATAAGAGCACAAATAGAAAATTAAAGTTTATTAGGCGACTATTACTTCGTTCAAACGCGGGGTTTGGCTGGAGGATCAACCCCGCGTTTAATCCCCTTGGGGGATCAACCCCGCGTTTAATCCCCTTGGGGGATCAACCCCGCGTTTAATCCCCTTAGGGGTTCAACCCCAAATGTTCAAACAGTATTTTTAACCTTTAGTTAAAACTACCCTGATGAAAAATGCTGGGGGTGAACTCCATGCTTATCACGTTCACCCCCCCCCCCCCCCCCCCGACTACAGCCAAAGGGGGGGGGTCAATCTTTTGATTGATATCTGGATGTCTGCCCGTACAAATTATTGGTCAGATTTTAAGCCGAGATCAACTCATTCGACATCCCATGGAATGTGGGATGTTGATCACATAATAACAATGTAAACAACTTAATAAATAATATTTTTTGACATTTTTCATTAATAATAAATTTTCTTTATTACACTATATATGTATATATATATATATATACTATTCTAATTTTTGTATTTTTAGAGCAAAATGTTCATAAAGCATGTAATATATAAATTCTAGTTTAATTGTCAAATTAATACCTAATAAAACAAAGTTTATCAATAAAAAAATAAATTTACTATAGCAAAACATTTACGTCTTGCTTACATAAATCTTTTTATCTTAAACGTTTTCCCGACGGTAAAATATCACCTGTATTTATTACATAATGCATAAGAAAAGACCTCGAGAAAAATCACTAGTGTATCTGGATATACTGCAAAGCTTTTAGATTTATCTCAAGGTAAGAGAGGTTTTTTATGATTAAAATCTATACCAGATAAATAGTATGTGGGGATAAAGTGACATCAAAGTGTAAAAAAATGTAAATTTAAAGCTTTTATACCAGTTTCAATTTTTTACACTGTATCTATATAAGTTAAAGAGTAACACAGTACCCACACTGTGCTTTGAAAGCCATCAACTCTACAACTCTTATCAAGATTTCTGTTTAAACAAGCTCTTGAATAAATCTATTTCTGATTTTTTTTTTTTTCACAGGGAAAAAATCTGAAGCTTTTTATTTATTTATTTTTGTTTTTAGTTTTATTTTTAGCGATTTTCGCAGAAATTTACGTTTACCTCCAGAAGGGAAAATAATGTACATTTCTTCCTCATGTAGAAGGAGAAAAGTACAGGGAGAAAATTAATTAGCGGGAGTAAAATAGCATTGGATGCCATGCAACAACTTTACTCCTGCTCTGAATTTCCCTCTTAGTTTAGTTGAGAGTGTCTTTAGCTTGAATTTTACAAGTTCGATTCTTAGAGGAGACGGACACTTTTATCAATAACTACGAACACAACGTATTTAACAGGTGATAGTATTCCATACGCATTAATACGATCCGGTTCAAAGTGATCAAACAAAGTGAGATAACGTTATAACTGATCAGCCAAAAAATCACGTCTTTTATTGTGAAGGTAAGTGAACCTTTACCATAATAAGGGAGTTAATAAGGTAATAAGGAAGTTTCAAACAAAAAATATATTTAAATAACTTGTGACTTCTTTGCATAATAATAAAGCTACACTAAAAAGATAATATTTCAAAAGTTAATGAATTCATTATTATATTCATGTAATAGAGCCAGCTTTCAACCATTAACGGTCATAATCAGTGGCTACATGACAAAGAATTAATCAATTAATATAATAAACAAAAAAAGTAAAAAATCAAAGTTGCCCCCACCCTCACCCTCACTCCTAGCATTTAGACATTTGGAACTATCCTTGTCTAGGAATCGCTGAGTTTCTAACCTCTCAAGGAAATTCAGTTTACTACCCTTTGCCATCTGGTGGAGGAAAGCAACTTGGTGTCCATTTGTATGTCCTTCTTCTTTAGTATGCTTATAAAAACAACTGTCCTTACGCACTGCGTGCTCCGCAAGTATAGTGGAGAAACTGCGTACAGTTCGTCCTAAGTAGACTAAATACAGCGGTGTGTATTTGAGTAAATACACACCGCTGCGATCTTTTATCTCTACTTCATCTTAGTAACGCGATAAAGTGCTACGTAAAGATCCTACACTGCTATAAGCGATGTTAAACCTATTAGATCTCAGAACGGTGCATACTTTCTCCGAAATAGTGCCAATGTAAGGCAAAGATGGCTACGGCAGCGGAGAGGGAGGTCTTGCTAAAGCGTCAGATTCGTTGATACGATTGAGAACAGCCTTTTTCTCTTTCTCTTCCATAAGTCGTTTTATAATATCAGGCGAGTAACCGTTTTCAGCTGCAATATTCTTGATAATAGCAAGTTCTTTATTATATTCATTCGTTAAAAGAGGAACTGTATTAAGCCTATTGATCAAGGAGTGAAACGCAGCCAACTTATGTACCCAGGGGTGCATCGAGTCAGCCGGAAAGATATTATCTGTAGTAGTGGGTTTACGGTAAATAACACAATGAAGTAATAACTCATTACTCCGCGTAATAGTGAGGTCCAGATAATTAAGGACACCTTCTACTTCTGTCCCATTTGTAAAGCTAATACCCTGATAACAACTATTAAGGTATAAATAAAGTGTATTAGCATGTCTTCTCCCCCCCCTCCAAATACAGGATATGTATTAACTTTTACATTTAATTGAGTAGGTAAACCAAACAAACTATAACATCGGGTTTGACAGGGGGTGGACCAACCCCCCCCCCCCCCCCCCCCCCCTCGTTAGTTTGTCGTGTGAACGGGATTGAACACGAGGTTCAACCCTGAAACTCATTTTTTATCTGGGTAGAGTCTAATTTATAGGTTAAAAAATACCGTGTGAACATTTGGGGTAGCGCCCTTCAGGAAGCTGAACACAGAGTTGAACCACCAGCAAAACCTCCGTGTAAACGAAATAGTCGCCTCGTAAGTTAACCAAATGGGTCCCTTTAATTAACCACCTAAATAAATCCCTCGGCAAGCTTTGGCATCTAATTAATATTATTCCTTCGGCTGTATGGCCTTAAAAACCAACTTGACTCCCCACCCCAGGGAGCATAAACTCACTTTTCTCTGAGGTTAAGTTGATAAATATTCTTATTTTTAAAAGGAACAAAGTTTCAAGTCGTGTTTATTCTTACACATACACACAAAATGAAGTTGAACAAAATTATTTTCCCCTTCCCCCTATCTAATACTTTGGACCGTTTGATGAAAAAAAAAATTAACGGGGCTTTTCCGTTAAAAAACCAACATCCAAATGGTAATTATATTCCGAAATGTTAAATTTTAATAAAAAGGACTGAGCAGTATCGAATAGATGCATTGTCATTCTATGTCAAACCAACACAAAAAGTAAATTCTTGGACACGATGTCGCCGATTTAGGCAGGCTCTTTGAAAAGTTAAGTTATAAGATACCGTAATATTGCCGATTTTAAAAATTGCATAAATAACTAATAACGTTGATAGTAATATATTTATATGACGGTATTGTTTTATGAAGCTATTGTATTACATGTCATAGATGTTTGTTTAATACTACAAGAAATAAATATCTTTATCAAAAATCTATGATATATTTCAAACAATAGTTTCGGATGAGAGTTACATTTAATTTTTCTTTTTGGGAGGTGGGGGTATTCTGGTGTTCCGGGGTAATACCCCCCGGGCGCTCCTTGATAGGGCCCCCCCCCCTAAATGCTAATATCTTAAGATTTTAGCATAGAACACTGGAATTTTTATTTTTCTATGGTACCTACCTGTCAGCCAAATTATATTAAATGGAGGTATCACGGGTATACCCCAACGCAGTTTATCTATTTTAAACACATGTCACAATTTAACCACAATAATATTGACAAATGTTTTCACAGCTGCTGAGCTTTATTTATTATTTGTAAATTTTATGTATTTTTTTAAGTAACTATAATATAAACCTATATTATAGTATACAAAGAGACTAAACTATAGTTTTAGTCTCTTTGATAGTATAGCACTCGGTTATTATCAGTTGACAGCGTGGGAAAATAGTGATCCGGGACCAATGAGGTAGGTCCGATAGTTTAACATCCAGGACTAACCTCATAGGCTCCCTAGCATTATTTTCCCACGCTGTCAACTGATTATAACCGAGTGTTATAATGTAATAGATGGGTCATTCGATATTATCGATACCCAAAAATATGAAAACATGTAACACACTTAATTTAATATACAATAACAATAATTAAGTTAAAAATCAAAGAAGTAGTTTTGCGCCACCCTTATAATACGAATCTCAAGCTAGTAAAAGTTGGCATTTTTAAGACCGAAATAACAATATAACTGCATGCTTGGCAACAAGGGGTCAGGATTGTAGGCCTGAGTGTTCCAAACGTTGTACTACGTACGGCGTGTACAAGGTCCCTTTGGCGCAGTGGATAGCGCGTTGGACTTCTAATCCAAAGGTCGTGGGTTCGATCCCCACAAGGGATGCTTTCTTTTATAAACAACAAATTTTCACTCGAAAAAATTAATATCAGATATCGAAGACGTTCCCAAACCTTATCCATATATACTTAAAACAAGATAAGACGATAATAATAATAAACCGACTCACTTCATTCAGGCTTTATGATCCATTCGCAATAACGAGTACTCATTTCATACGTAGACACTTCCTTATTATTGCATTCATTTAAGTTTATTTTAATTTATATAGATTAAATAATTATTTTTTAATTTTATTTTACTACATACTAAATTAAATTATTCTTGCTATAATCATTAATACTACCCTAGTTAGAAGTAGACCCTTCTTTCTTGGAAAGCAATATAGGACCCCCCCCCCCCCCCCCCCCCATTAGACCCCCTATTGATCAAACATTTTGAATCAATAAAATATTTAAATTTCCTCACTCTCAATGACGACATGTCCAATTTTTTTTATTTTGTTATATAACATAAAATAAAATTAATTTCATAATGAAATATATCATTAATTATAACAATACACACGTTGTGTCGAATTAACATATATAATTTAATATTCATTTCAAGTTACATTATGTAGCGAGTGAGCAAATTTATTTATTTTACCTTTAAAACAATATTAATTAAATCAATATTTCGTTTTAAGTTTGTTTATTAGTTGCAATGTCAATAAAAAAATCATTATGCGTATCTTTAATGGTTGTATTAATACCGTATTCTAATATAAGTTGACTCAAAAGAAAAGTTATATAAGTAACTAATATATAAATAAATTAATATAAATTCTAATATATTCTATTTGTAATAAATCCCTTATATAAAAGTTATTTTGTATCTTAGCATATTTACACAATCTCGAACTATTTCTAACAACTTACTGAGTTTCTGTCATACATAGGAGGAAAATGAACCAGTAGTCGACCACCAATAAAAATTCAACAATCAAAGACATCATGACACCCATTTTTTAGCGACATTTTTCCAAAAAAAAATACTAAAAAGGATTTAATACCTAATAGTAAGTAAACATTTAGTTTCCATATACATACAATCTTGTAAAACTAAAATTCATTTGAAAAATGAATTTTAGTTTTCCGGGCTAGCCCGGAGGTACCCCCGGGCATGGAGTACCTCGGAAATTTTTCTCACCTCTTCGGATTTGCTACGCTCATTCTCCCTACTTCGGACTCCCTTCGCTCGTCCTCAGACTATTCAGTCGCCTAATTATACTGAAACACGTCTTTGAACTCGCTTCACTCGTTCCTAAAAGATGCGATGATAACACACTCATACATAAAGACTTTGTGAACACCACACTTTGAAGTCTTTACATAACCTGGGATATTTTTTCAAACATAATACTTCTCCAATAAACCCACAGTATAAATAAAGAAAAGTAAAAATCGGATACAGGGTACCTCGGAACTTTTCCTCGCCATGTCGGATTCGCTACGCTCGTACTCCCTTTTTCGGATTGCTTCGTTCGTCCTCAGAATATAAAAATCACCGAATTTATACCGCAGCAAATACACTTGTTTTATTTTCAGCGGTCAGCTATCCAGTCACTGACCTTAATCGATGTTGCTTAATTTTTATGACCAACAAAAACCGATACTTGCCTTATTAAAACGAAACTAAGTACATATTTATTTATTACATAAAGTGTTATACTAAGATATATTAATAAGTAGTATATTAAGATATACTCGTATTAAATTGAACCAATACATCAACTAAATAATTCAACTCATTTTAACATTCAATTATTTTTCGGTTGTTTTGACAATTTTTAAATAAAGTATAAATTTTAATTAAAATAAGGTAAATGAACAGGAACTGGTAAAGTAATTTACAAATCTAATATAAATTAACAGTAGAGAAATCTTTACTAAGTCAAATATAAGATGTATTTTAAGATTATATTTAAAAACATAACTATTCTATAAAATATGCTAAACAGGATTACCGTTGAGCAATGCAGGTGTAGTCTACTTAAAAATGTAAAGGCGCAAATACATTTTGGCAGTATCAGGCCTACCTAATGTAAATAAAAAGGTGTCAAAAACGAGTCTTTACTGCATTCACTAATGTAGTAAAGACCTGCGATCATACTTGGCTTCCTAATTGTTTATTACTATTCTTAATAAGAATATTAGCACTATATTTTATCAATGGATCACAAAATATAATCATTTAAATACGGTAAAACGTCGTGATTTTGATAGATGTAAACTTAAGTTTTATAGATAGAACTTTATTTCAATTTATAAGTTAAGAAGTTCTATTTATAAAACTTTGATGTAAACAAATGTTTCCATATAACTTTATATGTCGCACCAATAAATACATTACGTTCGCTATAACTTACAAACTAAAAGTTGAATATAGAAATCTACTACTAATTTATTTCAAATTTCGTTATCTGACGACTTGTCTAACTGTCAAAAAGCAATAAAAAAAAAACAAAAATTTATAGGCCGTTAGAATGTCAAAATGTAATAGTAAATATTTTCAAAATGGCGACCAATATCATGATGAAATTTTGTGGATCGATTGACTTCTTTATATGTACATTTGGATAAAATTTCAACTCGATCGGCATAATTTTCGGTTATATGTTTTTTTTTTAATTTTATGAATCAGCAAAATAGGTTATCTTACGAGAGCTGAGCATGATTGAACTAGAAAGTTTATCGAGGAGGGGGTTCGAGCCAAGAATCAGCCGTACCCCGAAACTCCTCTTTGAATTCGAATAGCAGCACCTTGAACAGCACACATAATTACTTCGTTCATACAAGGCAGGGGATTCAACCAAAACCACACACACGAAAGAGTTTAAACAAGGAGTGAGGTTAAACAAGTAGTTCAACCCCCACCCAGAAGAAACTTATTATATTCTTACCTTTTTAAGGGTTTTTGTTTTCAATTACGACTATTCATTGTTCATTCATTGTCTAATTACGTCTATTCATTGTTCACAGTTAATTTTCGAGTTAAATTACACCTTTTAACATCTAGAAACACTATTAATTTAATGAGATAAAAAACTATCCGTAATCTGAAGACTCACCTAATAAACAAGCTGGCCAACCGCATGCTTTAAAGAAACTACAAACTTTTTAAGATTTGCGGATCTTTTTTTAGTTTCTTGATTAAAAAAAGTGGTAAAATTGAAAAATATTGTGATCTCATAAATTAGTTAAGGAATTACCTTAGAATAATACTTTATATAGAAGAGCACTACTGATAACACGAAAGCGGTTGGACTGGTGCAACTAAGTAATGCTGCCACCCTAAACAATATACAATTTTCTAAAAAAAAGTGGCATACTTCCTTGCTGAAATTTTATGTTCTATTATCAATTAATGATTGATTATTCATAAATACTATATAAATATCGGTGCATTACAATATTTAAAGCATTTTAGATTGTAGTTTATCGTATTTATTAAAAATTATATATAATTAAGTCCTCGTCAACTAAATGTAGATTCTTGTATTCCGCACCTTTTGCCATCTAAGACCAGTTTTATTAAATATTCAGCAGGTGTTTTAAGTTATTATATTTGTTCTTTACGATCTTTCTTCATTAATAGATATTATGACAATATTTTAATATTGTTTGTTGTCAGGTTGGCAGCATTACTTAGTTGCACCAGTCAACCGCCTTTTCGGTGTATTCAGTGGAATTACATTGTGTTTTACGGTTCCTGTGCTCCTTCTATAATATAGTATGATTTCTTAAGGGAATTACACATTTTTATTTTTTCAAAAAATAATAATATATTAGCAGATAAAGACGAAACTTAACCCCCGTGGGAAAGGACCTCAACTTTTTTGACGTAATTCTAACTTGAGTTTCAGTTACATGTTAAAATGTCGCCTGCAAAATAAAACCACTTCTTTAATAAACTTTATTTACCCTCATTAAGAAATGAATAATTTCCAAACAAAACGATTGCTTTATATCCGATCAACGTCTATAAAATTACACATCAATTAGTTTGGTGAAAAACTAGAACCAGTGAAAACTATCTAGTCATGATACACATTACATATATTCTCATAAAATTACAAAGTTATTCATTAAAGTATTATTAATATAGAATAATATAAATTAAATAATTTACTCATAAAATTCCTTACTATTAACAATCAAATAAATTGACTTACTTTTAAAGAGAATTTCGAAAAGTTTATGTTGGCTCCTTTCAAACATTATGGCTTGTAGTAGTTCCGTCATGAGAGTTTATTGTTTATAGAGTGAAGCAAAATTATTTATAAATACGTAAAATTAATAATCTAAGCTTCGATATAATTTACATCAAATGCTTGAAAGCATAACACTTTTAACGAAAACTAATAAGAAATTAAAAATAGATGACTATTTTATCAATTTAATACAATGAAATTGTCAATTTCTTTTAAAAAAATTAAATCCGTAAAGACGATATGGTATCTCCGATGTAAGAGGATTAACTAACTCCGTCACTAAGCCCTCAGCCCTGATTTCCTATCGATTATAATAATCGATATATTTAAGTTAAATCAAGATATATTGAATCATAGAAATATTATTACTAGAGGGGCCCTATAGGTTAAACTTTAAAACATCGAAAACGTAACCTGACAACTTTCGCTAAAGATAAAATAAAATAATCAGTACAAAAGTTTAATAACTTATATAGTAGAACGTTAAAAATACAATTCAAAACACAATCAATGCGTGGGAAGCCGAAATCAATTAATTTATTTATTACCTCAACTCAATCATGAAGGAAATTTCAATGAGGTTACAGAGAGCCCCAAAATGATGTTTCAGTCTACTCAATAAATTGAGATAGGATTTGCCCCCTCTAGTATATAAATCTATGTATTTAATCAATAAAATCAATTCAATCGATCCTTAATATCGATTGTAATTACTTAAAATACTTAAGTACTACACCTCATATAAGTGAATTTTGAGAAAATTATGTTTCCGAGAACCTACAAAGTAAAATTTGTCAACAAATATATGTTTATTAATATATATTGGTTATATTAATAAAATATCTATTCCACAAGACATATGTCTTTACCACAGGGAATTCCTTCGTCAACTTACTCTTCACTAGGAAACTTTCATAAAAATCATACACGCACGATTCTATAGCTTTCTCTATGAAACACGGTAACTTTAAAAGGCTTGGCATAGGCGATCCTTAGGAACAATTTTAGAGCCCAAGCTGAATCGATCCCTCACCGATCGTAATCCCAACGACTACTTATTAAGCGTAAAAACAAGGTAATAAAAAGTCCCTACTCAAAAGAGATATGAGGCAGAGAGTAACGACTCTTTGAATCGGCTAAACCACTAGCATTATTTCCTATTAGCTCAACAGCAATGCCTGTTCCGACCGAATTGTGGAATTTAAATAACAAGTCTTCTGACTAGCAACGCTCGCCCTCAGAAGTGAGCGTATAAGTCATTCGATAAAAATTAAATAAAAATACTGATAACGTGATGAAACTTATATCTTATATATGACAACAAATTTCAAATAGATGAAAACATTTTCCCGTGTTTTCTGAGTTTTCAAAATATTTTTAAGTTATTATTGCAGGTTACTGGCTCAAAAAATTATTTTCCGTATAGCACAACTAGGCATAAAGGTTAATTTTTGTACTAAGTTTTAACTCTCTGGCATGAATACGCTGGGAGCTATGATGATAATAGACACACACACACACACTTATAAATGTGTGTGTCTATGTGCCAGGAATTCTGCCCCTTTGACAAAGTAGTTTTCAGTGGAAGTCCCTTATAATTTATTCATCTGGAATTTGATTCGCCCCCTTACAAGTTTTGGCTGTCTCGGCCTGGCCTGTGTGTGTATGTATTTCTAGCAGATTCATGTAAACACAGGAACTTTTAAATCAAACTTATTAACCTTATTGAAAACCAGATATTTATGACGTCATTGACCTGGTTTGCTGTGACAGGAATTTTTTTTAAAAAAATTGATAAAACTAATGGCTAAAATGTTTTGCGGGGAAAAAGTTAAACCTGGCACGGAGGTCTACAGCCAGGGTATATTTTCTTTGAAATGCACACTTTCTTGTTCATTAATCTTTTCTCATTAAGATTCCAGTATATGCTTTATAATATGAGCAGTAGTATCACAATTTTTTATTTAATATATTCGAATTTTCAAAAAAAAATTGCTAAAAATTAGCAAGAAATAAGCTAAAAGTGGTGTGCCATACATTGTATAATCCATTAGATAAATGTGCAAATTTTCTTTGAAAACCCTGAAAAGATTAAATAACAAAATGTAATGCTACTGCTTAGGTTATAAAGCATATAACGGAAACTACGCCCGGCTTGGTTACCTCTGCACCAGAAATATTTTTAATATAATACATAATAAATAATATGCCGGCGAGTCGAGAAAAAAGAGTCAAGCAACAGGCATAATTGAGTTGTTCAAAATGTTGAAACGAACATGTTCTTCTCGACTCGCTGGCACTGATGAGGGTTTGTTAAAACTGAAAGCTGGCTCTGTCTATAAATTATCTTTAAAATCAGTGGAGAGACTGTTTCTTTCAATTCCTTTTAGAAATATTTTTGTTTTGCATGAGCTCTCAAAAAAATATGTATTATATAACAGGTTTTGCAGCAAAGTGTTATTTTGTTTTAGAGATCGATAAACTCACTCGTCTATCAACAAATAAAGTGGTAGTTTAGACCAGAGTTTATTCCTGGTACAGCTAGGAATAAATTAAATGATAAGTAACCGCAGAGGCGTAGCCAGGGCTGAAACTAAATATTTGTCTGACAAGAAGAATCAGAGTATGATAATAATTTGACAAGCGTTGAGACAATGCCATATCAGGCAAATCATAATTACCTGCCAAACTGAAACCAAAGTAGCTAATTTTAAAAATGGATCAGGAACAATTTTTTTTAACTTGATAATATACTAAGTTTTGCAATAACATGAATAGTTATTACAGTATAATTGCATGATAGAGATCTACAGGAAATGTAACAAGCAAAATGCTATACAACATGTTAATTACATCTGTTAACTGTTCCATCATTCCACATAATCGATGGCTAGATATAATGTCTAACTTCTCAGGGCGCCAACAGAACTTGAACTTACTCTGCCTTTCCCTTAAAATTTCTGAAGAACTTTATGCGAATCAGATGAGTTAGATGTAACAAAACAGAGTCTGACAGGACCTTATGTTAAGCAAATGTGTGAACAGTTCCCAGATGTAGCCTTGCAATTTTATGGTTACATTTCCTAGGTATCTCTCGAACTCTTAAGTCAACTATTCATGTTTTGCAAAACTTGGAAATTATCAAATTGTGATGTAGGAGAGCACCGTTAAGTATATCTTAGGTAAATACTTATCTTTATACTCTCCAGAATTTTAAGTTAAGGTTAGGGATTAAATTGTGTGAATGATTTCTTTATTCACAGAATAAATTAGAAGGTCAGAATTATGACCCAAATTTAGAAAAAAAAACTAATAAATACATTTCATCAATACTCTCTGACTGAACATTACAGGAAATTTAATCAAGAAAATTAATAATTTAATATAAACATTAAAAAGAACTGGATCACTAAATCTAATGTATTTACTTGACTGGGCTATAATAATAAGTAATTCACAGTGTAAATATTAAAAAAAGTTAAACAAAAAGGGTATTTACACAAATATAGATTATTGTAAGAGCCTTGAATATTTTGGTCTTTAAGAAATAAAAGAATATATTTTTTATTATAATTTGTAATTATGTTGGATAATATTTTTTTTATATTTTTCTTTATTGTTTATTTTATTATTTCAAGATAAGAACCCTTTTATAATTTGTGCTTCTCTTTATACATAGTAGTTTCCTTACAGCTTTTAGCATAGAAAGAAATCTTTACATATCTCAGTAGTCAAGAGAATAAAGCTGATGAAATACATTAAAGCTTTCTTGTCATACATGTAAAAATTCCTTTCAGTGGTATCACTATAAATCTAAAAGATGCACACATCTTCTATACAAGACAAAGACAAGTGTCTTGATAATTCTCCTGACTTCTTAAGCAATCAATGTAGCACATCTTAAAGCTTACAACATATTATTATATTAACATTACACTGACCAAATCTAAAACTTATAAAAATAGACTTAGTAAACAGCAAACAAATCTTATTGTAAGCTTAATGAAAAGTAAGACAAAGAATGTAATTTATTAAAATCTAAAAAACAGGCATTTTGGCACTAAATTCAACAATGGATACAGGATCTAAACTGACTGCAGTTATAAAAGGGTAGCCACTGGCATTCCTTGGAGGTTTTATTACAATCTTAGCCAAAACTGGTTTCAGTAAATACTTCCATTTTATGTTTAATTTATCTGATTGATTCATGAGCATGTAATCTTCCATCTAACACAAACAGTAAATTCATAATCCATAATTAAATACACAAAAATTATACAAAAAAAATGTTAACGTCTTACGAAAAATTATTTGGTGGTTCATATCAGTAATTCACAAATTTTATTCTTATTGCAGAGGGAATAACTATCCGTTTATTTTAATTTCACAATGAAAATGACAAGCAGCTGTAACATTTTTTTTTCTTTCAAAATAAAATCAAGTAAAATGGTCCCTTAACAAAAAGTCTAGAGTAAAAAAAATCTTGTGATATGCCAGGTCGTGCCACACTTTCTTATCACATCGGATTCACTACGCTCATCCTCCCTGCTTCAGACTTGATTCGCTCGTCCTCAGATAGTAAATGCATCAGTTTCTGTTGGACCTGACATAATTGTGTCATGTCACTAAAGTTTTGATTTGAATTTTTATTATAAATATTAATAGTTTTACTGTTGAATACTCTGTTATAAGAATATAACTGTTAACAACCAGACAAGCTTCCTTACTGAATAGTTACAACAAAGGTTATGGGCCCAGTAAGTAAGTGAAATTTAAAAATTACCTATAACTTTAAAAATAATTTTACTAAAATATTTTAAAAAATGTCAAACATTTATCAAATTGAAAAGCTTAACAAGAACAATTTTGAAACATGGAAAATTCAAGTAAAAATGATTCTAATCCATAGTGAATTATGGAATTATACAAACGGAGTAATTACACCTAAGGTTAGAGTATGATAAGAGACCCACCCGTAAAATCAAAACAAAAAAATTTCCCTACAAATTTTTGACATACAAAAATAAATAAATACATCCATTCTCGGGTATGTAGAAAGGCTTTGGGGCTTTGAGTAGGGCATATATAAGGGAGATAATGTAAGAGAATACTCTACATTACATGTAAGACAATGATTTATCCAATATAAAGGGTGGGTCCCTTATCATACTATCTACAATGGGGTAAGAGTATTATAAGGGACCCACCCTAAAAGAATACTATACAACTATTCTCGGGTTTGTAGAAAGGCTTTGGGGCTTTGAGTAGGGCATATATAAGGGAGATTCGGGCAATGATGTTTCCAATAACAAGGTTTTACTTTAAATGAAGGTGGGTCCCTTATCATACTATCTACAATGGGGTAAGAGTATTATAAGGGACCCTCCCTAGAAGAATACAATACATCTATTCTCGGGTATGTAGAAAAGCTTTGGGGCTTTGAGTAGGGCATATGTAAGGGAGATAATGAAAGACAATAATTGTACATTAGATGTAAGACAATAATGTATCCAATATAAAGGGTGGGTAGGAACCCATCTATCATACTATCTACACTGGGGTAAAAGTACATTACCCATTGTACTTGATACATTCTTGCCTTAATCTCCCTTATATAGCCCCAAAGCCTATTTACAAACCCGAGAATAGATGTAATGTATTCTTCTAAGGTGGGTCTCTTATAATACTCTTACCCCATTGTAGATAGTATGATAAGGACCCACCCTTCATTTAAAAAAACCTTGTTATTGGAAACATCATTGCCCGAATCTCCCTTAATATGCCCTATTCAAGCCCAAAGCCTTTCTACAACCCGAGAATAGAATGTATTCTTTTAGGGTGGGTCCCTTATAATACTCTTACCCCATTGTAGATAGTATGATAAGGGACCCACCCTTTATATTGGATAAATCATTGTCTTACATGTAATGTAAGAGTATCCTCTTACATTATCTCCCTTATATATGCCCTACTCAAAGCCCCAAAGCCTTTCTACATACCCGAGAATGGATGTATTTATTTATTTTATGTTTACAATAATGTCAAAAATTTGTAGGGAATTTTTTTTTTTATTTTGCGGGTGGGTCTCTTATCATACTCTAACAATAGTGGAGATAATGGTGATATAGAATGGACTTTGAAAGACGAAAAGGCATTAGCAACTATAATACTTGCAATATCACCACCGTGCATCCATCATGTAAAAAATTGTAAAACCTGTAAAGAAGCGTGGGACACACTTGAAAAAACTTTTAAACCAACTGGACCAAACAAAAAGGTACAACTTACAAGACAATTAATAAATTTAAACAAAAAATGTAATCAAGACATGGAAGAACACATCAAACAATTCTTTGAAATATTAGATCAACTGAAAGATCTAAAATGTTCACCATCAGATGACTTTTCAACAATACTACTTTTATCTTCATTACCCGACGAGTATGAGATATTCAAATGTTCCATCGAATGTAGAGATGAACTTCCTTCACTAGAAGCCTTAAAAATAAAAATACTAGAAGAGGCAGAGAAGAAAAATCTATTCCTTCAATATCAAAAAATGATAATTTTCTTTAACAACAAAATTAAAAAATAAATATAAATCAAACAAATTTACTAACAATACTTTACATGCAAATTTGTAAGAAGTCAAATCATAAAACAGAAGACTGTTTCTTTAAGAAGAAGAATAATACTTCTTCACTAATAATAGAAGAAGATTTAGAAGAAAATGTACTATCTATCGAACCAAATGCAAATAAAACAGTAACAGATTTTATTTTGGATTCAGGCTCAAGCTCACACATTTGTAACAATAAAAATATGTTCATAACTTACAACAACATAAAAGAAATTGAAAAAGTGCGAATGGCAGATGGCAGCCAAGTCAACATTCAAGGTAAAGGCACTATCAAAATCCACTCAGTAGTTAACAACAAAATCGAACAAATAGAATTAAAAGAAACTCTATTTATTCCAGAAATAAAAACAAATTTGATATCTATAAGTAAAGCCACACAAAATCCTAATGTCACAGTAAAATTTTTTAAAAATTATGCATTCATCACTCAAAATAATAAAACTTTAATCAAAGCCAAAGTAAATAGAAACTTATACTACGTTGAAAGATTAAATAATATTAAAATAGACAAGGATAAAATACCTACAAATAAACAAAAGCATACACGTCAAAATCAAAAAACAAATGCAGAAAAGGCAGTGAATACAACAAATGATGAAATTAAAAACAAAAGAAATAATATACTTAAAATTAGAACTAATCGTGAAAAAATAATAAATAAACCAAATGAATTAAACAAAATTTGGCATTCAAGATTTGGACATCTAAATAGAAAACAATTAGGTAACATGATAAAGAAAAATCTAATTCATGGTATACCAAACCTAAAATTAGAAGAATTCAATAAAAATTGTGAAACTTGTATCGAAGGAAAAATGCACAGGTTACCATTTTCAAAGAATAAAATACCTCCTAGAAAAGAAAATTTACTAAATCTTATTCATTCTGATATATGCGGACCTATGCCTACACCATCAGGAAGTGGTACTAGATATTTTGCTACCTTTATAGATGATAAATCCAGAAAAATATTCACATATTTTCTTCATAATAAAAGTGAAATATTTGATAAATTTAAAGAATTTAAAAATTTCGTGGAAAAACAAACAGGAAAAACAATAAAAGCTATAAGAACGGACAATGCTCAAGAGTATTGCAGCCGAACTTTTAATTCATATTTAAAAAATCATGGCATAAAGCATGAACTAACTGCTGAATACACTCCTCAAATGAACCCTGTAGCTGAACGTGCTAATAGAACATTAGTAGAAATGGCAAGATGTTTACTACTAGAGTCAGGGTTACCAGAGTCTATGTGGGCAGAAATGATAAACACTGCTACTTATCTTAGAAATAGATGTACTACAAAAACTATAGTAAAAACTCCCCAAGAAGAATGGACAGGTAAAAAACCAACAGCCATACACTTACGAAAAATTGGAAGCATAGCATACGTACTAAATAAAAAGCCAAATAGAACAAAATTTGAATCTATCTATCTTCCATATCTTGGGAATCCAAGAAGCAAAATCTTGTTTCCCTCTCCAGTATGGAAGCCGAGTATATTGCGTTAAGCGAGGCTGCTCGGGAAGTTCTAAATCTGAAATTCCTGCTCGAAGAATTAGAATTTAATCATATAATAAAAATTCCTATTAAAATTGATAATCAAAGTGCCCAAGCCCTAGCAAAGAATCCTGTATTTCACAAAAGGAGTAAGCACATTGATTTGAAGTACCATGTAAGAGATTTGGTAAAAAATAATATTATCGAATTAGAATATATCAGCACTGATAATATGTCAGCTGATATTTTTACCAAAGCTCTTGCAAAACCTAAATTGAACAAATTTTCGGAAACTTTAGACCTAAAACCAAAATTAAATCCAAAAGAAAACAACCCTAGTAAAAAATTCAACCCAAATGGGGGCGTTTGTTGGACCTGACATAATTGTGTCATGTCACTAAAGTTTTGATTTGAATTTTTATTATAAATATTAATAGTTTTACTGTTGAATACTCTGTTATAAGAATATAACTGTTAACAACCAGACAAGCTTCCTTACTGAATAGTTACAACAGTTTCATTCTCAGCTATCACCCATAAAGCACTGACCACGCTTAATGCTACTTAAGTTTATGGTCCAACAAAAATTATGGATATACTTGTCGCATTGAAAGAAATCCTTGTGTACTTATTTATTAAGTAAAGGTATACATTTTTACTGAATTTCAACTCAGTTGAATCATTTTCTGATTTTTTTAGATTAAAAAAAAACGTACATGAATCATTCCATAAAAATTGAATTAATGCTGATAATGAGATGAAACAAAGCACATATGTTAGTTTTATACATACCTACATGCATGCCAAATTTCAATCAGATCGCATCATTGTACCGCGTTTTATTATTTTTCAAAATTTTCGCTGAGTTTATATAAAAATTATTTTCTGAACAGCACAACTACAGCAGTAGACTGATTTTTGTACAAAGTTTCAACTCTCTAGTATAAATACACAGGGAGCTAATATGATAATAGACACACACACATACAGACAGACAACTTTGCAAAAACCACTCAGGAGGCCTTGAAAACGCCTGAAATGGATAATTCCAGTAACATCCAGGTTTCAGATTTTTCGCAAAAATACTTTTCCTATGTACCTACGGTATAAAATGAGGAAAAGTAAAAAATATGTTTGTATTTTTAGTTTTAAAAATATGTTTATATTTAAGCACTGGCAGAATTTTTTAACACTTGAAATTTGAGGTTAGAATTAACTTTCAACTCAAAAAGTTTATATTAGGTAAAAGAAATTGGAAATATTAGAATTTGATAGTATTTCATTAATATTGATATCAATGTTTACCTATTTACTAAATTTCAAGAGTCTCCAATCCAGGAGCTACCTTAGAATAAAGATAATTAAGTAAGAATTAGTCAGTTTCAAGACAGCTAACCTTAGGGTCTCAATAAATATATTTATAATAGAGTCAAAAAATTTGGAAAAATGAGTCAGCACAATTAAATTTTTTGTATTAAAATAGGTTTTAGAATTTTAGCAGACCTAATAAAAAGATATGAGGGGGGAATATCCTTGAGATGCTCTAAGGGTCAATGCAAGAGGCCATAATATGAAAATATAAGGCCCAAGGCATGGTTGTCTGACAAATTATTTGTCTCCTAACTACCACTGCCAGAAATAGAATACATCAAATTTACTTATAATTACATAATATAACATTTTAAAATGTGAAATAGAACAATCATTTTTACTTTTCTGTATTTATACAGTAGGTACATAGAAAAAGTAATGAGTTGACACAAAAAAATAAAATTGTTTTTATTATTAAATTTGATCTTATAATTAAACTTACAGTTATCAAGAGCACTTTTTCAGCAGTTCTTGAAGCTATTCTTAAATTCAAAACTCCAGTGTGATCGGACAATTTAAGTTTTAAGTCAAATGTTGAACTAACCTTTGATTCATCGCCTATAAAGGCACATTCTTCATTATGACACACAATGTCAGTTCTTTTGCCACAACCTCCACTATAAACAAATTAACATGAAATTATATTATTTTATGATGAGAATTATCATTAGATCGACTTTTTATTCTGGTTCCTCATTTTCTTTTATTTATAAATTTGGGCACTATGGGAATTTATTGTAACTCATATCATTTCATTAATACCATATTCCATCCTCTTCTCTCAGGACATATTCATGTAATCTTATTTAATAGCACATTAATACTATCAGTAATTATTTATTTGAACTACAACACACAGAATATAATTAAAAACAATTCCATAGCAAGTTAAGTAGTGGTTAAGAACAAGATGGCCACTATAATAAGATAAATATATTATTGATGAAATGATGAGTTATAATTAATTCCAATTTATAAATAAAATTAATAAATATCATTAGCATGTTCCAACATCATAAATTTGCCAAAAAAACAATAAATACGCAAATAATAATAGATCTGAAAAATGTACCCAAGGAAATAATGGTGCAGTAATCGTGTATAATTATAGCTCAATTAAATAACAATTTAATGAGAGGAAACATAAATATTTATTAGTTGGATAAACAAGACACATAATTATTTTTATACCAAGTGATTTATTATTATTGTTATTTATTATTTTTTTAATATTTTAATATAAATAAATATGTGTGTGTATATATATATATATATATAATATATATATATATATATATATATATATATATATATATATATATATATATATATATATATATATATATATATATATATATATATTATATATATATATATATATATATATATATATATATATAATATATATATATATATATATATATATATATATATATATATATATTTGGTGTCAAGGTTTTTTGTGGATCTAGACATTTTGCATGAGAATTTTTGCGAAAACCTTGACATAATAGACTGGAAGAGGATAAGACAGGGGAGCCAATTAGCTCAAGATAAGACACAGTCTGAAGTAGGGTAAAAAACGGATTTTGGCTAGGTTCAAACAAAAACAACAAAATAATGGAACAAATTCATTTATTACTTTTCCTCAGTTTTAAAAATCCAAAACTGGGATGTCACCGGAACTATCTGTTTCAGGTTTTCTCAAGAAATCCTGAGTAGTTTTTACAAAGTTGTCTGTCTTATGTGTGTGTGTATGTGTCTGTTATCATTGTAGCTCCCAGCGTAGTTATGCTAGAGAGTTGAAACCTTGAACAAAAATCAGTCTAAAGTGTAGTTGTGCAATTCGGAAAATATTTTTTTGACATGACTAACCCCCAATAATGACTCAGCAAGAATTTTAAAAAAATTTAAAATGTGGAAAAAATATGCGATTAGATTGAGATTTAGCATGCACATAGAAATACATAAGACTAACATATGAGCCAAGTTTTACCTCATTATCAGTATTAGTTCAATTTTTATCTTATGACTAGTTTGCGGTTTTTAAAAAATTGGAAAATAATCTAAGTAATTGAGTTGATTTTTTACCATCTATTGGAGACAGCTGTTTCAGAATCAAAATCAAAATGTGTTAAAGTAGCATAAACTGCAGCTGTAAAATCTTCATCAGCATTTAGTGATTTTTTCAAAACTGATTGACAAGACATAACTGTAGTAATGCTTTCAGCTGAAAAAAGAGAATATGCACTCTAAGAGCAGAGATAAATATTATAAATTTATCATTTACTTCTGTAAATACAACTTGATGAAACAATCCATTAAGAAAATAGATTGTTGTTTTCGGACCATCATTGTGCTTCCTGGTCAAAATCCAATATAGCAGACAAGGTGAAAAATAAATTTTGAAATCAGTGCGTTCTTCTTTGAAATCTGTGGTTTTATCTGCTAATAGTTTGGCTATTAAATCCTAAATTTCCGCCATCTTGGAATTATCTGTTTTGTCATTATCTTGGACATTCCAACTGAGATCGTACAAAATTTCAAAAAATCATAGCTAATGACCTATTTGAGATATATGCAGTTTATGGGAAGAAGCTTCATGAAATAGTGAATAAAATAGATGATATTGTAAACCATGCCCATGACTGGTAACTTATAGTATATAAGTTAACTTTAAATGAGTCAAAAAATCAGATCTTAACTTGCACTCTTAAGTATAATAACAATAATAATAAAAATAATTTGTCCATTAAAATACTTGGAGGGTGCCTTGATAGCACACTTAACTGGAAAGCTCATGTTAATGAGTTAAGCAGTAAACTTTCATCTATTTTATTTTTGCTGCCTAAACTTAGTTTAACTTTAGATAATGATACCATGAAGCTTGCTTACTATGCACATTTTCATTCATGTATGCTCTATTGTATTGAAGAATGGGGAGCAGCCCCCGTAGCAAATAGTATTTTCATTATAATGCTAAACATGACTAAGTGCAAACAATATTTTATTGATAGTAAAATGTTAACTTTTCATTCAGCCTACATTCAGTCATTGTTGCTGAAGTTCAATTATATTAAGAACCACAATTATGGCACTAGATTTATTGTTAACATCAATATTCCCACAACAAATTGCTCAACAAATCACAGCAGTCCACAAATATTAATGGAATAAGGTGTTTTAATAAATTACCCGTTTCAATAGTTGAACTTCCACTCAAAACTTTCAAAAAAGCATTAAATCAGGGTTGCTTGAGAAAGCCTACTACAATGTTAATGAGTTTTCAGCTGATAACTTAGTATTCCCACCCTAAATGATTGGTGTTTTTTTAATCAAATTTGTTATTCAAGTTATGCTATCTATGTGTATGCAGTCTGTGTAGTAATTTTTGTATTTGTTAATTAATAATTGTTGTTTGAATATGTTTTTATAATCTTTTTTTTCATTTCATTGTAAAATTTTGAAAATTGAGAAACTTTATAAGAAATTAACCTCAAGTATGTAAATAAATAAAAGATATGTACAATAAAAAATATTATAAATAGTAAATAAAAAACATCTTATAAGGATGGCATACGATTAGGTAGGATAGAGGATCCTCTCATTGTTGTTATATCTAGATTAGAGTAAGAAGGATTATTTTTTAAATACTGTGACAGCAAACAGGCTTCTTTAGTAGTCGGATTCTCAGTTATGACTGTTTTATCTACTAGATTTCCTTTCATCTGTTTCTTATATCCATCCCATTCAACTTTGACATCAGATAAAAATAAAACTAAAATCAAATAAAATAATCTTAATACTACTACTGATTGAATCAAGACCAAAATGAATTTATTTTGGTGTACATCCTAAATTCTTAACTAGAAGTTCTAGTTGGACTAAATACATTTATAAATAGGGTAAACAATTATACAATTTTGACACCATGTATTAAGATATCTTAAGTTATTTACTATTCAAATAAGGGCCTAACAATTTATGAACTGTAAAATGCATTCACATTAAATGATACCTATACCATAGAGGAATGTATAGTACTAATGTATAATACTAAATGTATAGTACTAATAGTACCTAATCAGTGACCTATACATAATATTAAGTCATTAATCAAAGTAAATTATTAATAACACTACATAGAATTAATACATAAATAATTTAACACAAGTAATTTATTTAGGAATAAACTATTCAAGTCTACAACATGAGAAGAACAGGTTTTCTTTTAAAGAAGAAGAAATCATTTTCTCTATATCTGTTCAAAAGAGAAAACATTTATTCAATTTTAAGAAACCTAAAATAGAAATAAAACTATCATTATGATGGAAAAGAATCAACAGATGTCTTCACTCCTCTCTTCAAGTTCAGAGAGTTTATCAAAATATTTATTAAAGTTGGTTAATTTGTAGGTATATAATACCAAATTTGTAGTTATATAACAACACTATCTTAATAAATTCTCTGTGGTTTTTGAAGTATCAAAAAATAGTGATAAATACCACAAAAAGTAAATAGGCATAAAAACATGTATTAGACAAATTTGGCAGTTTTTACACATTTTGCTTTAGGGAGAACCTCCTTAGACAAAATTATCTTCTTCAAAGATAGGCAAGATAACTAATTCATAAACAATTCATAATCCATAAATGATTCATGATAATCATAATAATTCATAAATAATTCATACAATTACAATATTACATTGTCTCTCTGTTTCATTTCCTTAGTGAAGTCATCAAGAAGGAACAAAAATAATCTTATAACTTAAACAGGTAAAAGATAAATGGCGAGATGAAATGTTAGTAGAATTGCAAAAAACAGCAGCTTAACCTGTTCAACTTCTAGCCTAATCAGCAATGCTAGATGAGGCTAGGGATTAAATCCTGATCAAAATTGTACGTTTCACTTGCTTAGGCAGCTCAAAGTGTATTATTAGTGTATAGTCTGATAATAAAAACGGGCCTCAGAAATAATCCTTCCTCACTTTCAATTTCATTGTCAGGACCAGCAGGGTCAAGCTTCAGGGATTTGGTTATTCCTTAGCAGCACTAAGGAAGCAGAGAAAATAGTAAGCTTGTCAGTTATAATTGGTTAGACTCTTGTATTTCGGTTGTGACAGAAACACTTGAGTACACAATGTTTGCTTGATTATAAGATATTTGTTATAACAATTGGTTAATTTTATAACCATTTGTGGATTGTTTGATGGAAAAAATTTAATTTAGTTTTTCCTTTTGATGATTTCTTTTAAGTTCACGTTAATTTTGCTTATTAAAATCAAAGAGCCATAAGTACACGCTTTAAATAAGTGCCAAGATTTTTTGGCTCTGTAGTGACATTATTTTCTTTGGCACATTTATAATTAAGTGAAAATAAAACAGAAAGTATGCTAAACTGTGCAGTAATGTCCCACATTACAGCTCCATGAGCTAATTTTTGCCAATTTCCAAAAGATCAAGTAAAGATTTGTAAAAAGGCGGGAGGGAGTGTCATGTGTCTCCTTTTTTGACAGCTATTTTGGGTTTTTATCGCTAGTAGAGTGTCAAAAGTAGAAGAAGAGGGAAGTAGGCAATCTTGCTGTAGAGGGTTATATTATCTGTGATCAGGATTACCTCAGCCATTTTCTGATGAAAATTCACTAAAAGCTCTAACAGTAAAATAAGTAATTATTAGGGTTTGAACAATGAATATTAATACAACCACAAGTTAAAATGTTAGCTAAGTACTTATTGCACATGAATAAAACATACCGGTAGATCTAGATTCCCATTGCTGTGCTCTGACTATAGAATCATGGTTCCATGATTGTATATAAAAACCAGAATCAGACCTATCCATCACATACATTTCAAGCATTTTCATTTTTTTCCCATCCTTAGTAGTGATTTCTCTGGTCTCAAATACCTAAAATTTACAGATAAATTGTTAACAATATTATAATTATAAACCCAGAATTTATTAAATAAACAATTTATAACACTTTATTAAATAAAGTGGAAGCAATCTATAGGGTTATGGCTAACCCTATGTTTAAGAAAGGAGAATAAACACATATAGGTGGTTACATTTTTATAGTAGATATATACTATCCAGAGCCAGGCATGATATCTATCAGATCAGTCTTTGCCCCTCCTGTCTTGCTTCTCCTTATGGCTCTGGCATAATATTAATGAAAGAAAGAATAGATTTTTTATAAAATTTTTATTTCCCTGCTTATTTTAATGTAGTAAAAACGTCTAACACAATCATTTAAAAGTCAGACTTGATAATCTAGATATCAATGATCTTGCAATTTTTATTTTTACTTTTCTTTTCTTTTTACTTTTATTTTTCTTATAGGTAAAGTGTTTCCACTAAGTATCTGAAACCGGGATTTCAACTGAATTGTATGTGTCAGGTGCTTTAAGGTCTCTTAAGTAGTTTTTACCAAGTTATCAGTCTATATGTGTGTGGGTGAATATTATCATTATAGCTCCCAGTAAGATTATGTTAGAGAGTTAAAACTTGATTAGAAAATCAATCTTTAAGTCTAGATGTGCTATCCAGAAAAAAATATTTTTAATGACGTCATTAACCATTATTGACTCAGCAAAAAAAAATTAAACTTTGAAAAATGTCAGGATCAGTTTGAAATTTTTAGAAGTAGTAGACCTGAAATTTGTAGTAGTCTTATATCAAACCAACAAATGTACTAAGATTAAGTTCATTAACATCATTAGTTAAATGTTTATAAAATGAAATGTTTACTTAAAAAAAATCAAAAAATAATGCTAATGAGTTGAAATTTGGTAACGAGTACATCCCTTTATGTAATAAATAAATACTTAGCAGTATCAAGTGAGGGCAATACCTGGATGGGAATAAAACAGATTTTTTTACTGTCTGAGGACAAACAAAGTGAGTCTTAAGAAGTCAGATTTTTTTTATTTTACTCTTTAACTTTTAACAAACATAATTTGATACTAATGAGTATAGAATAATAGTTTCCCCTATCTAATTGTGCGAGAGACACCTAGGAAATGTAATACGAGAAAAATACTATGCTACTTCTGCAAACTGTTCCATCATTCAACATTCATCATAATTAATGGTTCGACATAATGTCATTTATATATAATATATATCTATTTTGTTATGACTAACTCATCTGCCTTTCACTTAAAATTCTGAAGAACATGAAGTGAAGTATTTAGCTGGGAAAAGTGGAGCGTCCTGTTGCATTTCCTAGGTGCCTCTTGCACAATTAAGTTGTTTAAACTATTAATGTGTGGCAAAACTCAGTAGTATCAAATGAAATATGTTTTGCTTGCCAGACACGATGGTGGTAGGAGAGTAGTACTCGCCTCAGGTAAATACTTCATGTGTCTCTCACACAATTATATTGTGTAAATTTTGAACATGGTTATGTTTCATTCTTTGTTTTATTGACCTTTAATTACTTCAAGTTTTTATTTCTCATTATGTAATCAATTTATATTAAGTGGAGCTGTTAAAATCTGCTGTAAAAGTCGCTTATAGTAATTTTTAATAAATAAATAAACAATAAAAACTTAAAATTTTCAATTGGGTTTTTTCCAATCTGAAATTCTGAATTCTTTTTTATTCATCAACATGAATTATGGCCATCAATATCTTTTGTACCAACCTGTTTTGGTCAAACTTATTATTCTGTTTTTACAACAATATAAAATAGATTTTGTTTCAGTTAATATTTAACCATACTACATGGTATACTTTTACAGTCAAACTAATTTTTTTTTTTAATATAATAAAGTAAAAGAATTAACTAAAGACGAACTCACTCTTTGAACAGCAACTAGTAAATTAACAAACTGCCCAGCTAAATTTTTATAGTTGGACGTTATATCTGATAAAGTAAAGAAATTGGAAGGTGGTTTAGTCGGAAGAAAAAGTAATTTCTTATATTCACCAATATCGTCATCATCATGAAGGTATATTTCACTCTTATCTTCAGACAAATTAAGCTCAAAACAACTAAAATAAAAAAAAAGCGTTGAAGTAAACAAAAAATAATACACATAACACTTCTTTGATCAGTGAGGTTAATAAATAACCAACAGAACCATAAAAAAGTTTAGTTTAAGGATGAATAGTAAAAACCAATTTATAGGCCCAAAAGATAAAAACATGGTTTGGGTTAATTACTATTACTTTAACTTGCCATTTATTAAGCTAAAAGTTTAAAAGCATATTTGGTTTAAATTCAATTGTCATCCAACCAAGTTTTAATTGCTGTAAATGAGCAAAGTAATTTTAGGAATTTCATTTAATTTGCTGTTTTTTATGCCTGGGTTATTTTTTTGACAAAATTCATCCATTGCAGTAACGAACCCTATCCACCCAAAGTCTCTGATATCAGTAGTTTACCCCTATTAGACTTAATTAGACTTAATAGTTTTAAATAATTTTTTATTTAAAAAAATGTAAATAATGTTAAAAAGTATTAAAATACAATCAAAAATATGGTTAATTCTATAACACCTATGATTAGCTTTGACAGTTTTAAAATTTTTAGAACTAATAAAAGAGATCTGCAGGTAAGTGTAAAAATTAACATAATGATCAAGAAAATTTATTTCCTTGTTTCAGAAATTGAGAAAACCAAAAATAAACAATATTAACATAGATGATTCACTCGAAAATTTTTTTTTAAAAATTATGGGAATCAGAAGGCTCAAGTAGTACACTCTAGTGGTGGAAGCATGAAACTTTCAGATATTTTTATTAATCAAACAAGGATGTGTTAAGGGTAATCAAGTCTTTCCACCCGCTATTCAGCTCTAGAATGTTAGGAAGATATGGACGAGTGATCCCAAATAAGTTCTACAAGAATTTCATGTAAATTGGTAAAAAGTGATAAATGTCATTTGTCTTACTCTTAATTATCATATTGCCAAAATTCTCTAATGTCAGTTTCATTTTTGAGTTCCCTTAACTTATCTGATTGTGCCCTGGGTTTCTTTCAGAGGTTCTTAGCTGGGGGGGGGGGATATACCCATTAATTTTAAAAATTGTTGACCGAGGGGGTATGTGCTTTTTTAATTAAAAAGTTTCTATTTGTGGACTTATAAAAAAATATATAAATAAAATCAGATTAATAACACAAAAGTCCTATATGTTTTAATATATAATAACTTAGCATTCAACTAAAAATTAGTCATCATCAGATTTAAGCAAATATAAAATAAAAAAAGCTTACCAAACCATACCAAGGTGCAATATGAAGTAGTTTGTAAAATTGTTTTTTTTTTTTTTATATTTGTTAAACTCTGATGATGACTAATTTTTAGTCGAAAGCTTAGTTATTATTATATATTAAAAAATATAGGAGGACTTTTGTGTAATTAACCTGTTTTTATTTATATAATTTTTATAATGTTATTGCCCAGTGACAAAAAGAGAGATTTAAATGTATCCCTCCATAGATCAAAACAAGTAAAACTTCATCGAAGGAATTATAATTTCATTTATAAAATTATTTAAATAAAAGAATTATTAAATTAACATAATACAAAGTATTTTTAAAAATATTTAAAATTGCACATAAGTAACTCAACACAATAATAATTTTAAATAAGTAATAAAATAGAGGTACCATTAATGGCAATATACAATAGGGTAAAACATTTCAAAATAACAGCACCGAAAGTAAATCCTTAAAAAATAAGGGTAAAACATGGTCCTAGACTTTCAAAAATGGTCTCTACTTTGTATGAGACCATTTACCACAATTTACAAAAATGGCAAATTAACTCGTGCTAAATTTACCATTATTACTTTGGTAACTTAAAATGGTAATTTTGTTACTACTTTTGGTAACTTTAAAAAGTTAGGTTATAGGATACCGTAGTATGGCCAATTTTGGAAACCGTATAAAATCCTAAAAATTGATACTATTATTATATTCCGGTATTTTTTTTATTAAGTTAATTGTTTCACATATATTATAGATTTATTTTCCATAACTACAAGGAATAATATTTTTTAACAAAACTCTATGGCATATTTTCTAGAATTTAATGTGTTCATAGAATAGGCAATACTACTGTATCCTATAACTGAACTTGTCAAAGTTATCAAGAGTAGTAACAAAATTAACATATTTGGGTAATAGTTACCAAAATAATTATGGTAAATTACGATTTTGATCTTGACAAGTATTTTAAGTAAGAGACACACTTTTATTACTAGGTTAGCAGCCTTTTTTTCACTGCTCTGCGGTACAGAGAAGGAATATATTTTACTTTTCCTGCCAATATTCTGGCTGCTCCAGGGGGGGGGGATCCCCCTGGACAACCCTAGTTAGAATCCTTTGATTGCCCTAACCCGAGATGTCATATTCATATAGCAAATTTGAATCATAAGTCTAAAACACTCAAAATGAATTATTGTTATTTATTTTGCTGTCCCGCGTAATGGGACCCATTGCGAATATTTTAATATATTGGCAATTGTTTGTATTAAAAAATACTATAGCACAATCTAGTAGGGAATAGAGCAAATATGTTCTAACAACTAGCGCTCTTCAAGACTCTAGTGATGAGGCCCCCAACTTAAATCATATACACAAACTTGTCAATTGAGTGTTCCTAAAACACTCAAAACTGAACCATTTATTTAATATTGTTTATCTAAGGAGGAAAGCCATAAACAATTGAGTATTTATCTAACAGAAAAAATATAACCAAAGGAAGGCTGTACAAAATAAATAATCTATTTTTTATTATTTGTGACTTTTCATTCATTTTTTTAAATAATTTGTGACTTTAAGATTTTAAGTATTTTTTCAATACTATTATCTCTATTAGCCAAGATAATTCAAAATATCAGTGAGAAAATATTTTTTTTAATTACATCCTTTATTTTTTATTTCCTTCTTAATATTTTGATAGACTTAGGTTAAAATCTGAAATACACAATGTTTATTTGATTATTAGATATTTGTTTATTAGTCTCCATGACAATTTGTTCATTTTATAACCCCTTGTCTACGTTTTATTGACAAATTTTCTTTTAATTTTTTGGTGAAAAAATTTCCTTTGGGTTTTCTCTTAATTTTGCTTATATTAAAGCATACTTACTCATTAAGGCATAAGTACATACTTTTACAATTTGTGTAACATAAATTCTAATGATAATTTGTAAATGCTAGCAGAACACAGAGTTTTTTAACTTTGTAGAGAGCCATTTTGTCATTTGGCACATTTATATTTAAGGAAAATAAAACAGCTTGGACAGCTAATGTATGCCATTTTTCAATAGATCAAGTTTCCATTTTTACCACTATTTTAGGGGACCAGCATAAGTTGAACATTGAAGGTAGAAGAAGAGGGAAGTAGGCAATCTTGTCATATAGATTTATAAAACCTGTGGCTCTAATTATTTAATGATATCACAAATTTTGAAATATGTAATAACTTTGTCATCATACATTGAGTACCTAAATTTATGTCAACATTGCTAAACAAGAAGTACAATTAATGTTATTCAGTGAATCAGTCAAAATATTTAATGAAAAAAAAATATTTGTAAAATTTTGGTCAAGAATAACATTTTATTTAGGAGTTAAAAGAGTAGAAAAGTAATAATTTATGATCTTCTATATCAAATTAAACAATGGTTGGAAAGATTTTCAAATTTATATTGATTATTTCTGTATTTATATTAATTAAATATTATAAAAGCAAAAAGATGTCATAACAGTCTATAAAATATGCCAAAAGAGCTAGTTTGCAAATAATCCCATTTTCACTCTACTACCTTGCTTCATGGGAGAAGGTTTTAAAAATAGTACTCTTTTCATAAAACGTTTAGTTCTAAACAAACCCCGATTGCCTATTCTTTAACATAGGGATCTACAAATAAACTGTTTATCAATAAAAGCATTTAACAAGTGATTTTTTTTTTCACTAACTATTTAGTTCTAACTATTAATTAGTCAAAACATAAAATATAGAAGTTACAGGTGAAGGTGTATTATTAAAAAAATTAAATGAAATTAAAAATCCTATGTAAAAGCTAATAGATATAGAACTTGCAGGCAAATTTAGTCTAGTAAACATTACCTTAATCATCTATTAGCGGATTGATGGTATTTAATTATAAATCCACCTATAAGAAATATTATTGAAAGTAAAAACAAAAAAAATGTTTTGGCCTAAAATCTGTTTTAGGCCAAAAGAAAATTTGGACCTAAAATAAATTACTTGTTCAATCTTTTGGGGGCGGCACCCCTAAACTTTATAGGAGCTTGACCGAGAAAAGTTTTTTATTGGCTCTAACTCCATTTCAGGACAAAGAAGTCATTTGGAGACAAAAATTGTAAGGGGCCCGAATTTATAAGGGGGCCTAAAAAGTATATATAGAATGCATGTTTTTATTTACTTTACTTATATGTAATATTTTATTTTAAATCACGTTTACCACAAAGTCCCTTAGGCCCCTAGGGTTAAATATTGAAAAGCAAGTGGAGTTAGAAAAAAAGCTATGTACCACCTGGGAGATTTAAAAAAATAATTATAAACGCCATCCTTAATAAAAAAAAACTGTCATAGGATTTTTCAAATTGAAAATACATATCAGATGTTATTATTGGTTGGATGTATTTTTAATTTTATCATAATCTAAGGCTTCAATGATTAATGTCAGAAAACAATAACCTGATAAATACTTTATGTAAATAATTTTTATTACTAAAAAGTATAAAAGTTACTACCTGGTGACAGGAGGCAGATACCTATCAGCCTCATTTTCTAAAGATCTTCTAAAATTAACTCTTGGATTGGTAATGACAACTGAAAAAGTATAGCTTGCATTAAATATTTATACTTTAAATTATATAACATACTTTAAATTGTATGTTATGAATAACATACTAACACACATCCCTTTGAATGCCTTAGTGTAGGAAAGCAGCTAAAAAGTAGTTATGACTCATCTCACTTGTATATTTATTTACTTTTTACGTTTTGTGTTCTTTATTGTATTTTGATTCTGTATTATTTTATTTTATAATTGGATCAAGGCACTAATGAAAATCGTTCAGGTCAAAAGCTGACTTTATTTAATTTTAATAAATTATCTATGGAAAGGCAAACTCTCTGACAATGGCATTATTTGCCATATATAGGGAATTGAAGATTTTAAATTAATTTAAACATGATAACTTAATTCAAACATGGTATAGCACATGGTTATAATTAGTTAGCACCATGGAAAAATATGGAAACTGGATGGTAAACCACATCCACTATTTTATATGGGATTAACATCATTGGTGTCTTAACACTATTTTCCCACGCTGTCAGCTGATTATAACCGTTTGCTATACTATAGATTGACTGTAACAAGATATTTAATAATAAAATGGCTAGTTAAAATGGATAGTTATTTTTCTTCAGGGTTAAACATAGTTTAATAACAACATAATATAAAAACATAAGTTAGACAAGTTTTTGATGTTTCAAAATAACAGAACAGTTTATTTTTTAAAACTAATTGTCCCAGATATTTTTACCTATAAATATCTCAGACACTTAGGACAATTTTTTTTTAAATTAATTCTTCTTAAGAAGTAATAAGCCGAGTAAAGACATGCACTTACTGACATCTCCAACACTAAACATATTGGCCAAATTTGATACATAATTAGGAGTTCCCCATACAGTAACATTGATGTAATCTGCAGGTGAGTCACGGAATGTAAATCCCCAAACTCCATTTTCTCTACCATCTGAAATCAATCAATTAATAAGAAAAGAACAAAAACAAAGAATAAAATTAGCCTGTTTTTAGTCTAAGAAGTCTCACATTAGTGGTGCATCAAAATAATTTTATTTAGTAAAATATCTAGCCTATCACCCCTAGTATGGAACATAACATGTTTTTTGGAATTAAATATTCCAATATTTATCCAATACTTATCATGCAAGTCGTATTCCATGATAATTCTCATAATATAAAGGCTTTCGAAAAACTAAAAAATATTTTATAAATATTTAGCTTAGTAAATCAGTTTATTAATAAATTAGAAACCTTCCATTTTTTTACAATTTATAACATTTACGAATTTATTATTAATATTTTTTATTAATATTATAATTAATATTTTTAATTACTCATGAAAAAAATACAATGGAACTAGCAAATTAAATGTTTAAATATACAGGGTGGATGTTTGTTTTGATTTGAAGGCTGTCATGGTAACAGGGTGACAGCTTTTTTTAACCTTATCTATAAAAAAAGACCCTCATCTATAAAAAAAGACACTCATCTATAAAAAAATACCACTCATCTATAAAAAAAAGACCACTCAAATATAAAAAATAACCTTTATGGATCATCATAGGTAAAATTGAAGTACATATAAATAAATTATAAAAGGCGCCATTAGAATATGTGTTAGTCTACATGATTACAAATAAAATTGATGATAGCATAATGAATACCATGATATTGTATCAAGGTAGATACGAATATAGTTAGAATTATGAAAATAAACTGAAGTGATTTTTAATGTCTCACTAGTGCTCATCATCAATTACACATAAAATGCACGATTTTACTAAAAAATTACTTAAGGTTTAAAAAAAGAAAGAAGCATTCTTACTCAAAACAATAGTGCAAAACATAACTTCAATTGCAAATAAAACAACAAATTAAGATCTTATATATATCGCAGTCTATAGTAACATAAATTTTAATGAGTAGATTAATTTTTAAATTATAACTCAATAATATCATATATACTTAAGTCACTTTAATCAATATAATATAGTGGAATGCAGAAATATTAGAATCACGAATAACCTTATCTTACAGTCTAATCGTTTAGTTAAAAAATCTTGACAGGTCAGTTTAGACACACAGATTCTTAAGAAAAAAAATCCCTGCAAAAAGGGAGCGGGAAAAAAACTATGTAAACAAATCAGGTTATTTTTAACCCGTATTTTCTTGGCGATGTTTTTTCTAAAATTTCTTTTGTGTAGTTTTTATTTTAAAAAATATCATTCTTAGATTAATTTGAAAGTAGTTTTCCAAAACGATGTAATCAAGAAGAATCACAAAACAAAAAGTGAACGATTGCCGGGAATAAAGGTTTTTTCCCTACACGCGATTATTGTGGTAGGGATTTTTTTCCTCTTTTTAAGTAAGAGGTTGGCAGCGGCCTCTCTGATTGGTCAATCCCCAAATTACTTATGACCTTGGGATTTTTTAAAACTAACACGATGACTGTAGCATGATTATTTTAGCTAATAACGGCCCTCTTGCATATTATGCTATTAAAAATTATCGTTTATTGTGATCAATATGTTTTGTATATAACTTATGCTGGCATTGCTGACATAACAAAATCATATTTTAAAAAGCAAAAATAAAAAATATTTTAGAAATTTACAACTTAGATAGAAGTAATACTGTCTTTACTTTTTTTTTACAAATTAACTGATCTGTAAATTGGTTCCCAGGTAGAATGAAATGCTGAACTATTCTTTATCTTATTCTCATTCAAAAACAATTAAACCATTTGTTGTACACAGGATCATATCATGTAGGACCATATCCATTCCTTCACTTCTTCCCTCAATATTTATCATATCCCTATATTTTCAACTTTATGTTATTTTTTTTAAATTTAACAATATTATAATAATTTGTACACTAAAATTTTGTCTAAATTATAAATTTTAAAATTAGGAAGAAGAAATTTTATATAAAATTTTCTAGGTGACAGCTAGCGCTCACTTAAAAGAGGAGAAAACAGTAAACTTAAAATAATGTTCCGCCTAGGCCTTATTTTGGGAGAGTTTTAACACTGCGTCCCCCTCCCCAACTACTATAACATACAACACACGGCTAAATCAGTTGACAGTGTGGAAAACAAATGCAATGGAGCCAATGCAGAGTTAGTCCAGAGATGGGTAAACTTAACGCCTCAATTTTCAAATCAGGCCAACCTCATTCACTCCCACGCATTATTTTACTGCACTGTCAACTGATTTTAGCCGTGTGTTGTACTTTAGTATAACCCCATTCTATTTAAACCCCTATACCATCTAAAATCCCTTCTTACAGTTCTATTTTCTTCTATGATTAAATTAAATGTATTATTCTTTACAAACATTTCACACCGTAACCATGCAATGAGTGTTTTACTAAACAGCTACAAAAACACAATATTTAAAACGATGAATAAAACTTCTCTTATTCTAATGTTTCTTGACAACGCAATCAACATGATGTTGCTGGGCTCCTGCTGCTTAGCTCTCTCACTTTTTTAAGTTAAGAATAAAAAAGCTTAGGGACCTTATGACTAAATCTAATAACAATTAAATCTTGATAAATGATCTCTACACCATCCTATACATTACGAACTTCTTTTTCTATCAAGACCATCGATCAAAATCAAAAGTATTCTTTATATCTACCATTGATCCAAAATTATATAAACCCAGCGCTTATACGAAAACAAATCTATCTTCCTTCTCTCTTCTTATCTTCTTTATTTTTTTGTCTTTAACTTCATATGTATCGACATTACTCACCTGTTTATAAACATACTTTGTACTTTGTTTTTATTTTTTTACTTTTTTTTTTTTTTTGGAAGCCCATGGACCTCTTCTTTTTAATATCTTTACACACTTTTGAACATACGACTACTTCACTTTGGTGGTTTCCACTTTTAGCAATTTTTAGTTGCATATGAATAACTTATATTTATTGTTCTCTCATCATCGCCAACAGTATTGTGAGTAATAGGTAAGTCAATATTCTTTATTAGTGTGAGAAGATACATTGATATGAAATAAACCAAGCCACAGATTCTTTGTCTGCGTAAATATCACAATAAGATCCTGGATATTCTTTTAAATTGGTAAAAATATGATATTGTGATGGTGAAACATTTGTGGTTAATCTATTTTATATTGCTATTGATGAACAAAATAAATAGAAGGAGACGTAAATAAATAATGAAGCATCTAAAGTCTACTTTATAGAATGTTTGTTGTATTCAATTTGTTGTGATCTAGAATATACTTTTTGAGATACGTTAGGGTGGGCATTTACAGTTGAACCAGCTCTTATTAATTTACCAACGTTGCATTTGGTTTAACGATGTATTTATTATTAGTCTTGTTAAATTGCTATGTCTACTATAAAAATTTCAATATTCCCTTGGCTCAGCTATTGGCGAATATCTGTTCTAAGGTTCCGGCTGATAATCAACAGGATCGAATTAAACTTTTCTTGCTTTTCTATACTCGACACGTCCTTTGCCTGAAACGTTGTGTTCAGATCCCATGCAAAGCTGACTAACTTAATTATTCTATAGTTTATATGATGTGAGCATTGGTAGCCGCTTAAAAGTTCTATTTATCTGTCTCTCTAATTATTAATATATATAATAACTTTTTTTTCGTTCTTCGTTGTGTTATATGTAACTAAATGATCGCAATAGTGGCTAGTTTGTTCTTCATTTATCTTTAAGCATCTAGCTCTCGTACGAATATCTTGATAATATTTGAGATCTGATCAAATACCTATTATAATCCCATGTGTATCGTAATATAGATTTTTGCCGCGAACATCTCTCTACTTCTCGTGGTTCTTTTTATAAACATTAGTATATATATGTTGGGTGATTTCGTGTGTATAGTGTGCTAATTTTGAATGCTATAGACATTAGAATATGGTTCTTCTGTGTCGATATAATATTACTATTTCTTAGAATCTGTCGCGCGAGATTAGACAAAGTGAGATTGCCTCTCTAAAAAACACAGGCTAAGCAACCAACTTAGGAGTTCAATACTGTAATGGTGCAATTCTCGTTCTATCATGTGTCCA
Source organism: Microvelia longipes (assembly GCA_018340805.1). NCBI lineage: Eukaryota > Metazoa > Arthropoda > Insecta > Hemiptera > Veliidae > Microvelia > Microvelia longipes. The sequence goes on along the minus strand of JACMZG010001911.1, from coordinate 31,945,554 downwards.
GTAGGTCAATTGTGTTGAGTGGAGATGATGGACACCTATATGTGTACTTACACTTAAGGAACTCTATAGCTCTCGACATTGGGACCAGACAAGATTCATTTGCCTATTGATAGGTTATTGAAGTGAAAGTTACTAGGCTATGATGAGCTTCGTGGTGAGGAATAAGGTGCTCCTTTGTCGTGATCAGATAGTTGATGTTCTTAAAATATTGAATTTGTTACTGGATGCGTTTGAAGAGCTATAAGGAATGCTTTGACCTCCTAGCGGCATTTTTCGCGACTAGAAGCCGGGAAATGACGAGGTTCTTCTTTGAACCTGATCTTAGTTTCGCTCGAATGACGGAATAGATCAGTAAAGAGGAGGCTGATATGATACGTGTGTAGAGGATCGGTGATTCAGATGGAATCTGGCTCAAGAACCTTGTGCCGGTCCGCTATTATGCTGATTTTTAGGGTATTTTCTGTGGATAATCTTTGATGTTGCGTTATGACTCAGGTATCATGTATCCTTCTCCTTCCTAAAGCAATCGTGTGTGTTGAAAAGAGTAGTAAATTACATGTACTCTCTGTGATCGTTCATCGACAACAGCGACTTTAGGCATATCTGATACTTTTATAGCTACATCTTTAAGCTCCTTCAATGGACGCTAAACCCTCGTAACCTTCTGAGTCATATTAATCTTTTTTTAGCTTCAAAATCTTCGTTTGAACTAAGGTTCTTTTTCGCGCAGAAAGATATTAGATGAGCAAAAAGCTGGTCAATGTTGCTACGATTTTGGCACTTCTTGCAATACAAAACTTTTTGCGCAACTTTTTTGCTACCTCTGTTTAACTTGGGGCGCATCTCTTGTGCTGAATTTTACTACCCTGTGGCCTCTTCATATGCGAAATGTAATGGGTGATTTTTTAACATTACGCCACTCTTGTAAAAAGTGATTTTATTACGGCCTGGGGCTTATGGGCTTGCGTCCGCTCCGCCCTAAAATGTGTGCTTCCAGTCTAGATAAATGTGTGAGTTCTGTTGTTTATCTGTAATGAGGACTTTGATTTGAACATTTCCTTCTCGTGATTTAAGAGATGTCTCAGATTATTATGGATACTGTGTATCATCATAGATCCTAAATACCATTTTGATGTCTGCGAGTGACTTAAGTTAGCTTTCTTAGACCTAATTTTCTTTGATCATTATTTAACGGTCTATGTGTGGAGGATAGGTGACTTAGAGTTATATAAATATATCGATTTGTCTCCCTAGCTCATGACAGATTGGTCTAATTGTACTCCCTTACCAAATAGTTTAGAATTATGTTGTCTTTGAGTTAAGCTACTCTCGAATTTGTTGATTTGTTTTACGCATAACGCCATTAATAAATTTTAAAAACTTTTTCGGATTTGATGATGGTGTACCAAATTAAAAGTTTATGATCTGTCCGTGGTCTACAAGCGTGCTTGCCTTATAGGTGGTTTGTTTAACGCACATCTACCTAGAATTTTAAGTTGATGATAACTTGTGAGTTTTAATAATATATACTAATAATATTCATTGATTATAATGCTGTATCAAATGTTATAATATGATTTTGTGTTGGAATAGATTAGAAATACTTAATTTTGGTTTATATTTATATTGAGATGGCGCATAGAAGGACATCGCAACACAGAGCGAACACCGCCTAGAGCGGTATTTGTGATAGCCTTGCCATGTGTTTAAGTCTGTTATCATCTCGTGATTTCATATCGACCTTAATTCAGGTCGCGCTTTCATGATAAGGACATAAATAATCTTTATTAAGTTTTAACGTATGTGGGGATTGGGGATAGGGACATTGAATGGAACAAAGGTCCAACTCAGTGTAACTACGGCGGTGGCCGGTGACTCTGTGGCGTGTTTCTTCGCGCTGGTTTTTGTATTTTTTAACTTCTCCTCGCAAAAATTATGCTGCTAGAAGCTGGTGAAATACTGCTTAGTAGATGGAAATAGTATAGTATGAGGTTCGCGGCGTTCTACTTAATTGTTGGGGTTGTTGTGAAGAGCAACTCTATCTTCTTCTCACATCGTGATCCGCATCTCCTTAAACGCGATTTATTCTAGTGCTGGTACTTTTCTCGTTTGTTGCTCGATCGATTGTTTGTACCAGTCTTTTTTTCATGTTGTACTCTTTATCTACGGTTATATATAGTGTGTGTTTGTACTTTATGGTGATATGGGTATGCGGAAGACCTATTGAAAATAAATAATAGTGTACTTTTCATCTGTGTCAGTATGTGTGTGTATATTGTGTTAGCACAGATAATAATATATTAGTTTAAAATATATATATTGTTATTTTGTAATCTACTGTTTTTAATAGTACGTGTTTTGTCCTAGAGAAATTTCCGTATGATTAGAATATTTCTTATAGGGCTGTTATTATCTTTTCGTTGCTCGTAGTGGTAATCTGTTCAATGGTGCTGATTTCTCAATACCGGGCAACTCAATTAGCTTAGATAAGTGAATTTTTATTGGTGTCATAAGCATAATCTAGTTCCTCTATCCTATTACAATACTCAGGAAAAAAGTGAATGCTCATCACCTAAGTACTGGCTCACTGCGGCCATTTGGCTATTTTATGATATAGCCCGAATTCTTCTCATCTTTTTCCGCTTAATACGAAATTAAAGTTATTGATTTCTTTTTAAAAGGAAACCACTACATTTATAGTGGTAAGTGGGTGTATCCGGCGTGTACAAGTAGGTATTGATGGGGTGAGTTTCCCTAGCAGATCATATTAATTATGTGTGCTATTTAAATACTATAATAGTGTCTGTTCACTTACTCAGAATATGAGTAGTGTTAACCCACCATTATCCATCATATTTGCACGACCTAGATTATTAGATTGTAGATGGTTAATATCAGATTCAGATGCGCGTCGATTTTGTGCTCTCTAGAGAAAATGCTAATTAAGTGACATCACGAAGTGAAAGTTGATCCCCCCTCCCTCCCAACTAACCCATTGTGTAAACCGCGGTGTTTAGACGACGTCTTATAAGATTATTATGTATGGAAACAAAACTTAGTGTGAGTTAAATATCGCGCACCTTTTCACGGGGCGCTCGATGATTATTTACTTCGGATTAAAAAAGTGACATTATTATCAACTCAGTTTATAGTAAGTTTAAGGCTGACTCATTTCCAAATTGTCCATAAACGTGGCTGCGGGATGCTCGCGCTCTCATATACAAATTTTAATATATGAGCTTTGTTGTTTAAGATATTACAAAGGATTTGTGGCATCTGTCATTAATTAAATTGGCAGCAGTGACAATACCTTTGTATGTATTTTATTACAGTCCCGTTTCAGGACATTGAGGTTTTCAATAAGGATTAACTTTTATGGTTTTTCTTGATGTTTACGTTTTTGAGCTAAATACACTAGTCCTAATTATTATCAAGTGATTATTGTCACGATATCGTAATGTTTATTCCGTGGTATTTATTTTTGCGTCATTAGTAGATAAGGATGGCTAAGGAAGACAGATGGTATTTGTAGCTAAAATAACTTTAGTTGCCACTCTAGTTTAGTTTAGTAAGGTGAGTTGGCTCTGCTCAATAAATATACTACAATGTCAAGTGCTCTTTGTGAAGTTGTAGATGGTGCAAGACTACCTAAACAGCGTTGCAGCTGTTTACGTATTTGCATAGATCCTCTACTCTGCCATGTACATCCCATTATATGTAATGATAGGTGCTATACGGGGATAGCTTTTTGGATGACGAACATGATTGTCGAGCCTCTTTTTTATTCTTAATATATATATGTATAATATAAATAAATAAGCATATTCATTCGCGCGAATAATATGATGTGTGTCACGTCTCTATGTATATTATGATACGTTTTTTTATTAATATACTTTTATTCAATATGAAAAATATTAATAGCAAATTTTAGTGAGCGTAAGCGAGTCATTGTTTTATGACCCTCACGAATATTATAATTTAGCAAACTGAGCGATGGCGAAATGAGCCCTTTTTTAGTGTACTAATTTACCACTTCACTGGTTTCGAGCTTAAGCAGGAACCTCTTTTTAATATATAGCTTTTGGCCATTCTGTGCAGCGAAGAGAGCCCTATTTTAATGAATTTAATATGTTTGCCTTCTTGATTTGAGCCTAGTTATCTTGCGAAGCGAGTCTTTTTATACGCTCTTGTATATATTATCTTACCAAAAACCATTTATATAGTAAAATATTCCGCCGCTAGTCTTTGGTTTCAAAAAGTAGGGAAATCACCTATTTGTCCCATGCACCAAGTCATGTCTTGTATTGGTGTGGAGACTCTCATAGGCGTTTCCAAAAGTAAAAGCTGCTAGAGTTGACAACATAGTTAAGGGCCCTGTTTAAATTAAGAGACAATCACCGCTCTTCTCACTTAGGCGGCAAATTTAAATAAAGTAAGCGATCGCTAGCTAAAGTTTCTTAGCTCCGTTTTAGCACAGGAATGTTAAATGGAGATTTTTATCAAGGCCCGTTAAGACAAATTTCAAAAAGTCACCACATATCAAAATGTGCTTCAGTACTCATTGCTGCAAGCTTATGGTTTTCGCTTCCGCGTTAAGCGTAAAAAACATAGAATTTTAGATATTTGGAAGAGGTAAGAGAATACACATGAGCATAGAGGAAATCTAAAAAGTCTTTTACACATTCAAATCCGTTCAGTAGTTAGGCTGTAGGGGCATAAACATATAAAACATATCGTTTTGCTAAAAACTATTTTTGAATCTACAAGGCACGCCCTTTAAAGATATTTATTATATTATTTACGTACCTATAGCCGTTTTTTACCTACCAAAACCCTACTTTGTTGCGTACAGATATAATATTACACACGGCAGACTTAAAGTGGTTTTTGACTAAGCGGGGATTTATTTTATACTTTTCTATCTATGACTTTGCGCGGGGCCGGAACGCATGCTGCAGTATTACTAAATAAGCAACTTTGCGAGCATGATCATATGATAATGTTTATTATATGTATATCCACTTACGTGAGTATCCTAATATAACCCATTTACTAGTTACATTATTGGATCATTTTTTATTTTGCACCAAATATACAATATAAGAACACTAATTACACGTAATATTAATTATATGACAATCTACTAATAAGCTATAAAAACATAGGAACTAATGCTATAGCTATATGATTTGTGGATCAAAGCTATAGCATTTGAATATTTAGCTATGCATAAATGGAAAATTACGATAAAAAATGAAAGGAAATAGCCAAATTCCAAATATATTATATATATTACAAACTTTTTATTTTGATTTACTTAAAGTTATCTCATATATTATTTAATAAAGTAACTTTAAATTTTTAATAAATTAATTTATTGCTTTCCATAACAATTAAATGATTCGCAAATACTGATTTGTAAAAAAAAACTAATTAAAACTGTTTCAATTTATGTGTTAAAGGACATTACTAGTTCAGAATGTTATTTGATTTCATTTTTTGATTGACATATATTGTATTTGTTTAATTTTATATGCCCTTGTTAACTTGTAGTAGTAGGACGACTAGGTTAATAGTGACCTTTTACAATCCAAACTATATTTACCACTAACTTATTGAAGCATTTTAAAACACTATAAATAAAATAATTGTTGTCTTTATTGTTAAATTATGAATATACATATGTGTCATATGATTTTTTTAACTATAATATTGATTGACATATATAAAAATATTTAAGTTATGGTTTACATAGGAAAGACCTAGCCCACTGAAAGGGCGAAGGTAGCTCGCTACTCCTGCTTCTGACGTGTTACAGTAAGTTCGAGTATACCTTAAAAAAACCTGATGACTGACATCTATTCGGATAAACGCTGGAACTTAAAAATCCCATTTTACGCGTTATTTTCGCCAGCTTATTTACGCCTTGAGCAATTAATATTTTTTATTGAAATTTTGGTTTTGAGTTCTAAGTCACATGATAAAGGGGGCTAGTAATTACATTTTAAAATTTGAAGTTTAAAATGAAAATTTTTGATTTTAACCAGCGCGTCCGCTTGATTAAAAAAATTCAAAAAAATAAAAACTAGGTACCCTTTGGCATTTTAATAGTTTTAAATTAAAAAAAAAATTACGTCTCTATCTTAAAAATTACGTACGGGAGACGTGGGATAGCATTTTAAGTTCGCGTTCCACCCACCCTTAAGGTAAAAGTCCTATTTATTTTTTTCTGGGGCGCTGAATCAATTAAAACCTGTCTAAAGTCAATGCAATCACTTAGAATGACCAAAAGGTCGAAAAAACGGCAGCTAATTTCCGGAAAACCTATAACACGGCCAGTAAACGATGTTTTTTGGCCATGTGAGTCGAATGAAAATAGTTCGGAGTCGATTCGAGCACTCAAAGCACTCAAAACCTGGGTACCTAGGTTCGAATCCTGGGAAGGACAATAATTTTTTCTCGTCTTATTTGCGTTGTGTAAGTTTATGACTACAAAATAATTCTGGCACTGTGGTCTGATTGTCGGGCAAATGCATGTTCCTTTGGAATGCGTATTTCCGTGCTTAACAACCTATTTCTTGCTTAAGGTTCCGGTTTATGCTTTACAACCTAAACAGTAACTCAATTATCAAGCACTACTTCGTAACTCATTTTATGTGTATTTTTCAAAGGAGATGGGCTAAAACCTTTAAATAAATGCGCTAAAAGATAAACACTAACTGAGCTAGTTCAAATAATAGTATGACACAGTTTTTTATAACCTACTGGATAATTATGTGCATTTCCTTTGAAAATACAGACAAAATGAGTCACGAGCAGTGCTTGATAATTAAGTAACTACTTAGGATATAATGCATAAACCGGAACCTTACGCAAGAAATAGGTTGTTGAGCACGGAAACATGCATTCCAAAGGAAATTCGCCCGGCATGCGGACCACCGCGCCAGAATTTTTTATTAAAACGTTATTCTAAAGTTACTGTTTCTTTGATTACAAAAATCTACCGATAGGGACACTAATATTGATATCTCTAGGCATAAAATACATAAATAATAAAATTAACTTACCTTTTCGTCTGTTATACGAACGAGGTGATCTTTTAGCAATTATTATTCCAACTAAAAGTATGTTTTCAGAATCAGTGTTAATAAGTTTAAGATTGACTTTCTTTATACCAGCGTCACACATTGTTAACAGATTAAATATATATTTAATAAATACACAGTATATAAATGAGTAGTTCAAAAATATTTCAGCGTCGTATTTAACAGCGAAGAATGATTAGCACATTAGAATAAATGTTGCCAACTGCAATTTAAACCTGCAAAAATAGTTCTAAATCAAGATGTACAATGCTTAACACAGGCTGAACCTTTAAGGTTTTTATGGCTGATATATAGAAAAAATGTGTGGGAAATTTTATACTGCAACACGTCTTTGAACTTGCTTTGCTTGTCCCCAGACATTAAATTCATTCGTTTCATTCCCTGCGGTAACATCAGTGCCTTATCCAGGCTCTGACCATGCTCGATGCTGCTTAACTTTTATGATCCAACAAAAATCATAGATATACTTGTCATATTGTAACGAAACTTTTTTATTACAAACTTGCTTACGTAACTTATTTATTACATAAAGGTTAAAACTTGTTCCAAATTTCAACTCAATTGGATAATTTTTTCAATTTTTAATAAAACGTATACATACGTTTTATGCATGTTTTTAATAAGATAAAAATTGAAATAATACTGATAATGAAATGAAACTTAGCACATATGTCAGCCTTATACATGACTACATGCATGTCAAATCTCAATCTGATCAAATCATATTTTTTTATAGCTACACTAGCTAGCTCTAGCATAAATACACTAGGAGCTACGAGCTACGACAATAACAGACACACAAGTTTGTAAAAACCACTTAGGAGGCCTTAAAAACACCTTAAACATTTAATTCTATTATCCCTGTTGTGTAAACACAATACTTTTTCTATATACCCACAGTATAAATGAGGAAAAATAAAAATAGCAATACCAATTAGCATTTAAATTGCTAGAATTATCACGATTTTTTATATAATAAAAAGGTTTAATATTTTTATTATTTTATTTTTATTAGTATTGTATTGCTAACGATTTACAACTACAAGTACGTAGGGAGTAGGGAGTAGAGGGTAATAAAAGTTTCAATTCATTATAATTTTAAGAGACAATAAGTCTTTTATTGTTTACCAAAAACCTCAGCTATACTTGCACACAGAAAAATCGGGTATGAGGTATCTCGGATCTTTTCCTCGTCACATCGGATTCGCAATGCGCTCATCTGCCCTGTTTCGGACTCGCTTCGCACGTCCTCAAAATATGCAATTTGCCAAATTTATACTGTAGCATGTCTTCTGACCTGCTGCGCTCGTCCTCAGATAATAAATGGATCCGTTTCATTCTCAGCGGTAACCCATACAGCTCAGACCACGCACAATGTTGTTTAACTTAGATGATCCGACAAAAATCATGGATATATAGGTATATACTTGTACCAAATTCCAACTCAATTGGAATGCTCTCCGATTTTTTATAATTTTGTAAAAAATCTTCACTTAGTCATTTGATAAAAATTGAACAAATGCTGATAATGAGAGAAAACATGGCTCATAATGTTAGTTCTATACATGGCTACATGCGTGCCAAATCTAAATCTAATCACATTATTTTTACGAGTTTCATAATTTTTTCGATATTTTCGCCGAGTCATTATTGCGGGTCAATGACGTCATAAATAACTATTTCCGAATAGCACAACTACAGCGGTAGACTGAATTTTTTACAAAGTTTCAACGCTCTAGCATATATACACTAGATTGCCTGTATATTATGATATACAGGCACTCTAATATACACTAGGAGCTATAATGATATTACATGATAAACACACACACTTACAGACAGACAACTTTGTGAAAACTACTTAGGTGTCCTTAAAAACACCTGAAACGAATAAATCACATCCCGGTTTCGGATTTTTTGCAAACACAGTACTTTTCCTATATACCTACGGTATTATTGAGGAAAACTAATAATAATTATTCTAAACAGCCCTCTGGATTTTTGGAATATCTGCAAACTTAAAGAAAAAGTACGGGGACAAAAAAGTGATGGGGACGAAAAAACCACCCATCAACCTATAAACTACGCTTAATGCTGCTCCACAAGATTGAACCTATAAAAACCGTGGATATATTAGCCGTATAAACTAAAACTTAGTATACTTGTTTATTTATAGGATTAAATTATTTAATGGAACACACACTTGCCAAATTTTAGTTTAATTGGGCGATTTTCAGATTTTTATCGATTTTTTAAGAACGTATTCATGTCATTTGATAGGAACTGCAATAATGCTGATAATGAAATGAAACTAAGCACATTATTTTACTTATATAGGCCTATATGCATGCCATATTTCAAATTGATCTATTCATTTTTACTTTTCCACATTTATACCGTAGGCATATATGTATAGTATTGTATAGTATATATTTATGCATAGTATAGTATAGTATGTATGTATGTAGTAGTATGTATGTATAGTTTGTAGTGTGTATAGTATAGTATATATGTATGTATAGTAGAGTATGTATATATGTATGTATGTATATATGAATATAAATATATGTATGTATAGAAAAGTATTATGTTTGAAAAAAAAATCCGAAACCGGGATGTCACCGGAATTATCCATTTAAGGCGTTTTAAGGCCTCCTGAGTGGTTTTTGCAAGTGTAATATACATCATAACGTACTAAGTGTAAATACATCCTCCAAAAAGAAAGTATCGTTATGTCATCATATCTATTTAAATTTACATCATATCAGGACTAGCAAAGGGTTAGATTATAGATTATGGACTGTATAAAAACATTCTTTAGACGCGTCTGTAAGGAACTTAATCTAAGGAACTATAATCGACAGTGTTTTTCAACGTCATTTGTCTATGATGATGGTGTTTTCAATCCCCTGTTGAGGAATTGAATTTTCCCAGAAACAATCTTTTTGAAGCAAATTTTACTATCACTGACGATTGACGATGGTGTGGCTATCAGTGGCAGGTTGAAAAGTACCTTCAGATGATTGGATCAGTAACCTTAGCAGGATTAATCTCACGATCATTTACCACTATTACTTTAGCTACTTAGCAGTATAGTGTTGCTGTGATTTGTTCATCAGGACTTCGCCCAAAAATCAACAAGTTTCGAAATCAGAGGCAGGGGGGTTAGAATAATAAAATACTCGTAGAAATTAAATTATAAATAAAAGTTTGCATCTTCAGTGTTGTTAAATTTGACCGATAATCTATATACCAAGTGGAATTCTTTAGATGCACCAACATTAAATTCTTTAAATATAGGGAAAACGTAATACTACTTTAAAAAATTATCTCTAACCGAAGTAAGTCAAGTAGAGCAAAATTAAATGTACCATTACATATAAATGGTATTTTAAGTACTTAAAAATACGTGTTGCTGTGATTTAGTTACTATTACCCATAACTTTGAGTAATTTTAAAATGTTAATAGGGAGCGTACCATAATCTTAAAAGTTTTGAAAACCACAATGAAGAAATTTTTATGACAGTATCATAACATTTCCGTAACTTTGTATAAAAATATTGATTAAAATATATCTTAAATTTTATTAAAAATACTTGTTGCTTGTGATTTGCACAAAAAGCTATTGTGCAAATTAAGTCATATATATGTATGTCAATGACTTTGTTAAAATTACCTGAAAATGGTAATATTGGCATGACATTTTCTTAATGATATAATGTAGCTTTAAAAATAATTTATAATAGTATAAGTTCTAATTCTATTTTTCAGAGTTACCAATTGAGGTAACAAAAGTATCTTGTTTAGGTAATATCTATACAAAAAGGAAACGTTACAGACAATTTACTGGGGGGAGGATATTATCGAAAGTCTAAGACCATATTTTTCCATATTTTTAAAGCTTTTAATGTCATTTCACCTAAAATGTTCTACACAGTATATATAAGGTCTGTTTTGTTTTATTGCTACTGAGATTAATTTGCAATCAAAGAACTATTTAAATAATAAATATATTTACAGTAACACAATTTGGTATATATATATATATATATATATATATATATATATATATATATATATATATATATATATATATATATATATATATATATATATATATAATATATATATATATATATATATATATTATTATGCGTGTGTGTGTGATTAAGCTTGAGTCCCCTCTTACATAAATACTATCATCTCCCCCTCCATGACCCTAACCTTATTAGCTCATTTTTCCTTTGAAAATTCGCTAAACAGGTTCTTCGCAAAAAAAGGTGATTACCACTACAAAGTGGTGGGGCTCGATGTAGTAGTGGGACATTTATACTCCTTTCAAAGCTAAACTATATACAACCAGGCAGATATTATTCCTTCATCAGGATTCGAAGCTGGAACTCGTATAGCACCAAAATTCCAGCTTCTTTTAATCACTTTTCCTTTTGTCAATAAAAAACTCGTTTTTTATTTAATAATTCCAAAAACGGAAATTTAGTAAATATTTCTTTTTAAGATACAAACTTATATAAATATTACACAAAAATGAAATACTTGCTGTGTTTAATAGCTCTGATTCCTGCTCTGCCACAACTGGGTGAATCTAAGATTCACGCTTATCCTTTACGTAAGTTTTTTTTATTTATTTTATTTCTCTATTTACTTGATATAGATTTTTGTGTTAAGTTTAATTTGTTATTTTATATACATTATATTAACGTTTAATCTTTCTACTTACTGTTTCTAATTTAGCTTGTTTAAACACTAAAGTCAATGATTTTTATGTACGTGCACTATTGAATATTGATGGGTTAATTCGCATGGGCCACATAAAATCTTTAGCTAACATATATTTTAAGAAATAGGGGTGTAGCATTGATAATGCAATGTTCTGTACACTTCGCCGGTGACCGGTTGTAAAATCGTCTGAATATTACTGTAATATAAAACTTTTGCTTGAATACATAATAATAATAATACATTCTGTATAATAATAATAATCCTCATTTATACTGTAGGTATATAGGAAAAGTATTATGTTAAGGAAGTCCAAAACCGGGATGTCACTGGAATTAAACGTTTTAGGTATTTTTAAGGCCTCCTTAGTGGTTTTTACAAAGTTGTCTGTCTATACGTGTGTCTGTTATCATCGTAGCTTCTAGTGTATTTATGCAAGAGAGTTAAAATTTTGTACAAAAATTAGTCTATAGGCCTAGTTGTGCTATTAGGAAAATATTTTTTTATGACGTCATTAACCCGCAATACTGACTCAGCGAAAAATTTGGAAAAATGATACGATCAGATTAAGACTTAGCACGCGCGTAGCCATGTAAAAGAATAACATAATAAATAAAATAATATGTGCCAAGTTCCATCTAATTATCAGAATGAGTTCAATTTTTATCAAATGACTTGTGTCCGTTTTTTTTAAATGGTACAAAATTGGAAAATTATCCAATTGAGTACCGAGAAATTCGGTACAAGTGTAAACCTTTATGTCATAAATAAGTACACCTATGTTTCGTTTCCATACGACGAGTTTATCCATGATTTTTGTTGGATCGGAAAAGTTAAGCAGCTTCGAGAGTGTTCAGCGCTGGTGATGGGAGACCGCTGGGAATGAAAGGATGAATTTTCTATCTGAGGACGATCGAAGCGAGTCTGAGGTAGGGAGGATGAGCGTAGCGAATCCGATTTGATGAGGAAAAGTTCCGAGGTACCCCGAACCCTATTTTTTTATTTATTGTATAACGAAACATCCAGAAATGTTCCGTGGATCACTTGAAACATTTTAACGGACCATAAGTCGTCCACGGATAGGGACCACTGAGCAAAAGGGTTGTTTAAGGGATTTGACAAAACCTTTTTTTTAAACATTCCGACATTTATTTGGACACTTTGTTGACTAAGTTCGTTTATGTGTAAACCTGTTTGTTATGTGATTTGTGGAAATCGAAAAATAATACAAGTTAATTAAAATTTGGTACTCGTATATTCCTTTATTTAATAGATAATTATACTAAGTTTTATTTTAATACGACAAGTACATCTGCGGTTTATTTGGATCCTAAAAGTTAGCAGCATCGAGCAAGGTCAGTGCCTGGATGGGTAACCGGTAAAAATAAAATAAATTTGTTTTCCATTTGAGGAAAAGCGAAGCAAGTTCAAAGATATGTTGCATTACAAATTAAGTAATTTTCATATTTTGAAAACAAGCAAAGCGTATAGCTCGTAACGAGATGAGCGTAGCAAATCCGATGTTGTGAGGTATCCTGTGCCCGATTTTTTTTTTATAAAAATTTATGTTAGAGTTTCAACTCTCTAACATAAACACAGTGGGAGCTAAGATGATAACAGACACACTCACACATTTATATACTCACACACACACACATTAAGACAAAAAAGCCGGTAAAAACTACTCAAGAGGTCTTAAAAACACCTAAAACGGCGAAATCTCGATTTCAGGCCTAAGTGCAGACCCAATACTTCATACCTATGCTATGAATGGGGAAAAGTAAGAATAACAAATTATTAATTATCTGTCAAATCAATAAAACTTAAAAGATTAGACTATCCAACGGATAATAATCCGTTGTAGTATTAACTAACAACAAAAAAGTATTAACTTGTTTTCCTTCTTTATTGTTTTTATTTATATTTATTTAATTATGCTTTAAATTAATAACTGCATTAAATTTACACACGAGGGAACAATTCGAGCTGCAATTTTCGCACATGAACAAATAATTATGTAATCATATTTCTTTATTTAATTTCATCTTCAAATTGCATTTAATTTGAAAGAATAAATAATTAAGATAAATTGTAATATAAAGAATTTATCATTTTATATTTGCTTCTGAGTAAAAAGTTTTTAGTTTTAGAGGAATGTTTTAAGTTATGAATTATTTGTTAGTTTTTGCGAGATCAATAGACCGTGAGCCAATCGTAATCAAGCAAGAAATCAAGTACGGTACGGGGTAACTTGGAACTTTTCCTCATTACATCGGATTCGCTACGCTCATCCATATTACTTTGGACGTATTCAAGTCATACAAGGTTTGTTTTGTTTCCAACAAAACAAAACCTATTTTTCCACGTTTTATGAATTTTCGAGATTTTTGCTGAATCATTATTGCGGGTTAATACCATAAAAAATATTTTCCAGGTAACGCATAACTAGACCTATATATAGTCTTATATATGACTATATGTGTGCCAAATTTATAACCGATCTAGCAAAAATTATACTCTATTTCGCTAGGGGTTTTGCTTGAGCGTTATGATTTCCCCCACTAATTTTGATTTCTGGCGGCCATCTTGCTGCGAAGTACCTTCATTTGGAAAACTTTAATTTATCTCAAATTTATTAAAATTTCCGACCATAAAAAATATACATAATATTCAAATATACAATTTTGCAATTTTAAATGGAATGGCTAGGCCGTGGTTTTGCGATTGACGTCATGTTTCACTACTTGTATGTTATTATAAGACCATAATTACTAAGGTAGGGCCGAATAAGAAAAATTAAGGACATTTACCTGGCCTACGGGTGCCTCAAAGAAGCCCTGCTATAAAATTATAGCCCGCCATATCCAATAAATAATTTATTACAAAAAGAATAATGATACGGAAAAATTTGCAAAGCTACAAACTTGTACCATTTTTTCAAATATAATTTTTATTCTTTGAGTTTAATCTTAATGTTATTGTTATTCCAACTGCGTTATTTTTTTAATGACGTAATCTAAAGAGATTTTTTGTAGGAAAGTTTATAATGAAATAAATTAGTTGTATATTTTCATTCCAAATATAATTTGCTGCTGATAATTAATGCCCATTAAAAAGTGACTAATCGAATATATTTTCGGTTAAACTTATTGTGAACGGAAAAATTTATCAATTAAAGCTTTACGCTATAAAAATACATAATTAGTGTTTTACAAATCTTCCTTTATTATCTTATAGTTATTATGTGTACATTTATTACAAATTTTATTTATGACTAATTTAGTCATAAAAATTTATAATTATTATGTAATACAAGGCCAACAACTTAATTTAGAAAGATTTAATAGAAATATTCGTCTATGCAGTGAATTAGCAGTTTTACTTCACAACCCGATATACCAATTTACTAAGTTGGTACAAATGGAATAATATTGCGTTCACCCTAAAACTCCAACCCTGTGATTTCATCATAACCATTTGTTTTAAGTACTTTTATGTCTTGCTGAGATAACCTTATCCAGATAAGCTATTTTTAAAATTCTTTAAAAATAATATATTTGACAAAAATATGAATCTTTTGTAATTAATTAATAATTAATATCACTTAGTAAATAAGAGATAAATATATGTATTTTTTTGAGTAGTGGTAAATCGATCCACTGAATGTCCTATAGATAATGGTTACCTTATCGACTATAATATAGTATGATTACTATATTCTATTTTCTATATTCTATCCATAGATACCTTAATCCATAGAGATATTATTACTAGAGAGGCCCTAGTATTCTAAAGACGAACGTATATAGCGAGACCAAATTAATGCTAACTTTTAGCTTTGGGTATTCATGGCGTTCTGTGGAGGAACAAAGCGGGCCGACACCATAACACCCTAGAGTCTAGGGTGTTATGGTGTCGGCCTAGACCTTGGATGCATATTTTATTCTAAGATCCAGTGTATCGAAACCAAAGTATAGTAAAGTATCCTTAGCTTTAAGTAACCATGGCATTCTAAGGATGACGAGCGAAGTTGTGAGGAAATGGTACTCTGTAGCCAATTTTTTTATTAATTTATATATTTCCATTTTTACCGAATGGCAAGTATTGTATATCTTTAAAAAGCCTTAAAAAATCGGGAAAATATCTTTTCGCGTTAAATTTTGGCACGAGTGTCAAAATTCAACAAGTTAAATGGATCAAAAAGTATAAAATCCTTTAATAAACAAGAACATAAGTTTTATTTGAATATAATTCATGGCACGGTTTATTTGCTTGATAAATTGTTTCACGATGCACCGAGCGAGGTAAGCATATGGAGAGGTGACCGCGTATTATTTTACTACTTGAGGACGAGCTAAGTGAGTTTAAAGTGGTGTGGATGAGCTTAGCGAATCCGATTCGGCGAGGTACTCCAAACTCAATTCATTTAAAAATAAAATACGCACTTAGCTTCTTCCGGAAAAAATAATAAGTAGATCTCATAATAACTATTATATTTATTAACCGGTAGAAATATAGTAAAGAAAATGTGGATCGTAAAACGAGTAATAATAAAGCATTATAAAATACTTAGGCCTCAACAACGTCAATTCCTTTATTTGCGGATAGTAAATTACATGATGCTAATTTAACAACTCTTGGAGGATGAAGTATCGTTAAACGTAAATAAAAAATAAATAAAAATTCTCATAACACTACTGACTCGGGTTTAACAAGTTTGTAAATTACTCTTTTGTTTGCGTAGCTAGATTTTTTGTTTCCTATATTTTTAATACTAATGAGTAAATAATGTCTTGGTCGAACGAAGCTCAAGGTGCTAAAGGTAAAATACCGAGATCAAGATTTATACAAATAACTCAAGATGGGTTCAAACAAAATATTTGGTTTTAATAAATGACCGTCATTAAGAAAAAGCAATTTCATTAAAATTCTATGAAAATTGCGTGGAACGATGTTTTTATGGAAAGACTCTTTTTATACCTATGCGGTACGCTTGACGAGTTCAAATATATCCTAATGCTACTAGTATTTGAATTTTTGAATTAAAAACCGTTTTTACCACAATATGTGTCTGAATTCCGAACTAAGCCTTTAGGCAGAATCTAGAGCACCTTGTAAATAAAAGTGCATTGTCAGCTCTTTAGGTAGATTCCAATGCTACTTTTTTAGCGTCTATTTTTTAGTAGTAGCTGGCTAGCATTTGAAAGCGCTAATCAATGGGTGCATATACAAACAAAACCTGCCTCTAAAATCAGCTTACCGATTAAAGTTATAGAATAACCCTCATAACAATTGAATTAAGTTTGATATATAAGAACTACAAAATAACTAATTTTAATTAACTAATTTAATTGATTAAATTGATCAAATGAGATATGATTAATAAAATTTAAAAAGATAAGATTAAACAGATAACAATCTTATATGAGATCATATATTTATATGATATCTATTTATATCATAAATTTATATGATAAATTTAAATATATTATATAATATATCATTTAAATAATCTTAATTTTGGTGCCTGTATTTTTGTAAGTTTTTGTAAGTTTTGCATTTGCAAATATATAGAAGTATATATCATATAAATATATATCATATATTTATATGATATCTATTTTATAAATTTATTATAAACAAATGCAAAACATTACAAAAATACAGGCACCAAAATTAAGATTTTTTATATGATATATATATTTATATCATATATTAATATTAGAGCTAATTTTAGGGTCAATATACATTGAGTATTTTGTACTTTCAACTTTCTTGTGGTATAATATGAAGAATATTTTAAATCGTTACATGGTAAACCGGGTATGTCAATAAATATCATTCTTTAAAAAACATGAAAAGTAAATAAATTGTTGAGCACCTTGAATTAAAGTATAAATAAGATCCACTATTTATTTATAGCTAAATAATTTTTACAGACAGATTTGAATTGACGCATATGTTATGATATAAATCGTAATACTTGCCTAAAATAATAATCAATAGCCAATAGCCAATCAATAGCCAATGGCCAATCAATAGCCAAATCAATAGGCTAATCAATAGCCAATAGTCAATTGCCTATAGGTTAATAGACCCTAATAGCTTGGGCAATTGCCCTCAAACCCTGCCTTTTATCTATCTCAAAACGCAGATCTAGTTTAGCTAAGACCACTTGGACTGCTATTTCACTATCCACGAAAGATTTTAACTTTTATGACTAAACACATTTCATTAAGGAAATATTGTCGAAAATATTTTTTCTAGGTTAAGTCACAGATGAGATGATCCGTAGATTTTTCTGGTCATTTAACTTTCCCTTTTCAATGCTTGTACATTATATCGACGCAACTTTATTTACCATTATCAACGGTTACAGTTCTAAGCGGTTCTGTTTTAAATATTTTTTCTATTAGCCACAGTCATTGATTACTTTTTATTCGGATATAAACGCGTTTTTTAAACTGATCGATTTTATAATTTTGCGTGAATTCTATTACGCATTGACAATAGAGTAACCTTTTAGTAGCGTATCTAGTGACCGCAATTGTGTAATAATAGATTTTCATAAGGTAAAAGGTAAAGAATAATAATCTGATTTAAAACAAAATAATGTATTAAATAATACTCAAATGTTTGAAAGTCCACAAAATGAACTAACTTAAAACAATCTAAATAATTTAAAAGCTTGATTATCTGCCGTATTTATTAAAATACTGCCCTCTTAAATAATGTGATTTTTAATACGAAAAAAATGTTGGTACAATCAAGTTCCTAAAGTGAGTAAAAATATTTTATACTATATATATTTATATATATATATATATATATATATATATAATATATATATTATTGTATCCTACCTTGCAAATAGCATCGCATACTTAGTAATAATATTTTTAACCAAAAAGTGGCTCTCAACTCCAATTTTTAGCGTGCCGCCTCGCGAAACCCAGATTAAAAGTTAAATTTTAAGGAGGACAAGTGCAGTATTGTTATTTATGTTTTTAGTAACGCTAAACGCTAAAAATTTTTTATATTAACAAAGGGGCCACAATGAGCCGATTACTCGGCAAGGTCTTTTTACAAGTTTTATTATGTTTTGATTAGTATTGTAGTTTATTTTGCTTTTTTTACTTATTATAGTTCTAGTTTTAACTCATACTAAAAATAAAATAATACAGCTTATATCTAAACCTAAAATAGTTCCAAATAAATGTGTTATAGTATAATAAATCAAATAAAAAGTATGCGCCTCCAGCTTCAAGCATTATGCTTACTGGAGGCGAAGCATATATTAAGCATATTGTTTTAATTATAAGAATATTGTATAGTTTAAATATATATTAATAATTAATATAAAAACCTTTTTTGTAAATTTAAACTATGTATTTTTTGGTAAATAAAGTTATATTATTTTGAAGCAAAATTAGTAATTTTTTGGAAACTTTTGTCATTCTTAAAAAATGCTTTGTTATTTTATTTGAATTTAAAGAACATATGTATATTGATTTAATTTAATTTATTATACAATCCGCAGAATATTTAGTTCTTTTAAAAATAGAATGTGCAGTTAGGGATTACTTAAACACTTTAACTATCAATTAAGAGTCAGTTAAAACATCAATTACTAAGGTAATTGATTTACTGAGGTAATAATATTAACCTGCATATAATTGACAACTTAACAACTTGTTTCTTGTAGCTTTGTACTTGTTCCATTGCTTGCATACCCATCATTTAATGATAAATTGCTGGCGTGCGAAGGACGGCATGCCGAGCGAATTTCCTTTGAAATATATTCTTTTGAGCATATTCCATTCTAGCTTAAGTTACCGGTTCATTCTTCATTAGTTAAGCTGTATAGCATCACTAGATGTTACTCATTTTTACCGTAGGTATATAGGAAAAGTATTTTATTTTTAAAAAAATCCTGAACCGGGGTTTCACTTCTGTTATCCGATTTAGGTGTTTTAAGTCCTCTCGGTTAACGTTTTAAAAGAAAACAACCTTCACTTAAGGTTTTCACAAAGGTGTATGTGTGTTATCATCGTAGGTCCTATTCTATTTCACTAGAGAGTTGAAACATAGTACAATATCAATCTTTAGGACTAGTTCCAAAAAATATTTTGTATGACGTCATGAACCCAAAATAATGACTCAGCAACAATTTCAAAAAGTCATTTAACGCAGAAACGTCGATGAATTTGAGATTTGGCACGCGTATAGTCTTAGCGTATTTAAGTCTATCATATGAGTTAAGTTTCAGCTCATTATCAGAATTAGTTCATTTTTTTATCGAATGACTTGTCTATTTTATTTTAAAAAAATGTGTCTGCAGCACAAATAATGTTTCTTTTATATAATTTCCTAAGAAAGTATTAAACATTAATTAATTATATTTTTATTAACATTGTAAGATTACAAGTAAACACATAAATCAAATGTTTACTTTTCCTCATTTATACCATAGATATATAAAAAAAATATTGTGTTTGCAAAAAAACAAAGTTATTTTAACAACGGTGACGTTACCGGAATGTCACCGGAATTATCCGTTTCAGGTGTTTTTCATAATGTAGTCTGTCTGTTATCATCGTAGCGCCTAGTATATTTATGCTAGAGGTTTAAAACTTTGTACAAAAATCAGTCTATAGGCATATTTGAGCCATTCGGAAAATATTTTTTTTATGACGTCACTAACCCGCAATAATGAATCGGTATATAATTTCAAAAAAATCATACGAAAGGAAAAATTATGCGTACGGATTGGGATTTAGAACTCATGTAGCCATGTATAAGACGAACAGATGTGTCAAGTTTCATCCAATATTTTTTAAATTTTGATTATCTGACTTGTGTACGTTTTTAAAAAATAGTAAAGAATCGGAAAGTAATCTAATTGAGTCTAGTACAATTGTATACCATAAGGAAAAAATAAGTAGTCGTTTAAATACGACAAGTATATCTATGATTTTTGTTGGACCATAAAAATTAAGCAGCATCGAGCGAGGTCAGTTCCTGGATGGGTGACTGCTAGGATGGAACTGCTATGAATGATGTATTTATTATATGAGGCCTAGTGAAGCGAATGCGAAGACGTGTTGCTCTATAAAGTTAACGTCTTGTTTATTCTGAAAACGACCGAAGCGAGTCCGAAGTAGGGAGGATGAGAGTAGCGAATCCGATGTAATGAGGAAAAGTTCCGAGGTACCCCGTACCCGATTTTTTATTACACGCTTACTTCTTTTGCATACCGCAAAATCTAATTTACTTCATAAATCTCGTTCATAGGTGTGTTTTAGTAACAAATTAAATACTTAATTGATTAAAGGATAGAATTAAATCAGCGTTTATGATAAAGGATCGTTTAGATAGACTTGAAATACTTGTCTGGCGATAAAACACTGTATACCAACTCCGACTTGCAACAGACTCCTGCATTTCCCTTTCTTAAGCTGTTTTATTGGTAGTATTTAGAAAGACTTCAAATTAACTTGCTCCGACTTTATATTAATCTAAATTTGAGGTCAATTGTAAGGTGTACCTAGCATAAATCTCGATTATGATGTATTACTAAACATTTTCTGTGTAAGAATTTATTACTGACAATATATACTGCGTGAATAATGGATCAGCACATAAAAAAATTTAAAGGATCACAGATAACTGATTTGTGATATGTGATTTGCATCCGTCTCAAAATAAGCAACTAACAGGCCGCTTCGCGGAGATCGCTTAGCGATCCCCCAACGCCTACTGCATATTTAAGAGCATAAACTAAACAACAACAAACAAACTAGACATGAATTGTGGCATAGACATTATTATATAAAATAGACACACACACAGATATATATATTATATATATATATATATATATATATATATATATATATTATATATATATATATATATATATATATATGTGTGTGTGTGTGTGTGTGTGTGTGTGTGTGTGTGTGTGTGTGTGTATGTGAGTACATCCATATCGGCATGGAATTTGTCTCATAAAAATGTCTAAGCAAATCTGATAATTAAGGTCACAATGCGTTGCAGATAACAAATGTCATCTTAATGTCGAATCCTTTTGTTCAAAGTTAAATTGACATTATGACACGACCTTGCTTCTTTATAATTGATCATTGGAGTTTAATGATTTAAACAATCAATTATCTGAATCAAAGATGTATTAATTATGAAAGCGTATTATGAATAATTACAATTAAAATAGAATAGAATAAGGAAAAATATAATAGTCATTGCATAATAGTAGCAGGTAATTAAAATGTATTAAATAAAGGAATGTTTAAAAATTAAAAGAGAATTTAAAATTGTTCTAAAACTTTGAAACGTATTCGTCAAGATGGTATGATGAACATTTATAGAGTTAGCATACTTCGAAAAGCTCAAATAATTATTAATTGTTTCCTTTATTTAAGCACTGTAATTAAAACGTCAGGAACGAATTATTAGGTATACTTAATATATTGTTCGACTTTACATGCGCTGTAAACTAGAACAAAGATATAAACTAATAAAGAACATTAGAAGTAGATTCCACGTCCAATCTCTTTTATAGATTATAAAACCAATACTATTAAGATTGAATAAGAAACCAAGTTTTAAATATAATACAATTGTGTAAGTGGAATTAAAAATTAAATTGTAATGGTTTGTAAAACTTTTTTGTTAGAATAAAGTCAGGAAGGTGTGAAGTAAGATAGCTTACTTCCCTTAAACTTTAGGAGAGAAATCTTGGCGTCATAAAAATATCAAATAAATGAGAAACAACTTTTCCTGACAAACGTTTATTTCCTTAATCATATATGATAGATAATAAAAAAAACTTTTTTAGTACGCAAGGAATGGCCTTGATTTGTAGAATTCGTCCTGTTTAGGAACAATATTATAATATATACCCTATATATCAGCAACCAAGTTAAATTAAAACTCCTGTTAGTTTATATTCATGTGATATACAAGGAAATCATCTTTAAAAGTGCCTACTTGCAAAATATTTCGCGATTATACAGTCTTTTATCGAAAAATACATTCAAATTCAAACCTGAGATTCCATTCTTTACTTTTAATTAATTAATATACATAATAAATAATAATTTTGTACATATTTACATTTTTAATATTTTTATATTCACTAAAACTATGTAGCGGTTTTCAGAGTCACTTGTTTACCCAAAGCTATAAAGGCGGTATTACTCGCCTCGGCTACGCTGGACCACAGAATAATAAATTAATATAGAGTCTTGAGTTTTGTGGTTTATTTAAGCTTAGGATAGTATTACGATAGATAGCTGGCTATTCAATCAAATACATACAAACTGCTTTTATTACTCCAAACAACTTCTTTTTACCTAAACGAATTTTGAATAAAAAAGTTTTTACTTTTTTATTTTGTCGGGTCCTCCTTAAAAGTTTAAGGATGGGCCGCCCTTGAGAAAGTGTTACTTGGGAAAGTGTTGATCGCTTCCGTTTATAGATTTAGAGGACACCCCCCCCCCCAAAAAAAAAAAAATATGGATATGATTGGCTCTGACCCCAAAAATAAGAAACAACATTTTTTTCCCATGGGAGTGAAAAGAGATTTTTTTCTCCCTAAAAACTAATTAATAAACTTTATTGGGGTTGAAATGCTATTTTTCCACTCGCAATTACCCATCTCGGCCTCAGAGGTTAATAGTCATAACTATCTCGGCTTTACCTCGGGAGTTAAACATAAATTTCTCGGCTTCGCCTCGGGAGTTAAATACTTTGGTTCTCTAGGCTTTTGGCAACTAACTGCTGAGGGAAATGATAGCGTTCTTTACACCTCTGGTGCATAAATAATTATTCTATTGTTCACGGGTGCATTAGCAGCCTATAGTTAATGTAATATAGTATATATATATATATATATATAATATATATATATATATATATATAATATATATATTAATATATATATATATATATATATAATAATCGGCAATTACTTTTAAATTAAATGGCCATACAAATGTTGTCTATTTGTTATGTATGTTTTACGCGTTCTAACTATTTGTTATGCGTCGAAGAAAAGTTAGAAGTTTGAAAAATTTAGACAACCTTAATGTTGACAAATTCAAACTGGCAACCTTTATCAAAATTAAATGTGGGTAATTCACTGAGGTCAATTTTCTTTTTTGTTAAATTTTATCTAGATTGGTCAAATTTCCTAAGACCTAAGGAAAATAGGTTAACATGAACTAAAAAGTTTTATTTTACGGGCAGGACAACTATAAACATAACAATATTTTTTTACTATAAATCTAAAGTTTTTAGTTTTAACTCTTAAGCGTGCAGAGACAGCGTTAGTTATGCGTGACACAGGTATCAACACACATAGACATAAAGATTAGAGATACACAGCTAACAGACGAATGATGAAAACCACTCAGAACGTCAGAATAGGGAAGATTTGTATTTGTGATGAAGATTTGTATTTATCATAATGATTTGTATTTATCATAATGATTTGTATTTATCATGATGATTTGTATTTATCATGATGATTTGTAATAATCATTATGATTTGTATTTATCATGATGATTTGTATTTATCATGATTATATTTATCACAATGATTGTATTATCATAATGATTTGTATTAGATAGTAAATGAAGAAATCCCAGTTTTAGAATTTTTTGGGAAAACAATATTTTTCCTATATACCTACCCTAGTAGGTGGGGAAAAAGTAGATATGAGATACATTACATTAATTATTACCAACGATTTTCTCATATGTTTGCCAAGGGAATAGAAAAAGATGATTTTAAGTAAATTACTTATATTTTAACTTGAAGTCTCTTAAGTGGCTTATTTTAAAGAGTATTTGAGTCGTTCAAATGACAAAATGAAATCCATTGATTCAGATTCAATTAGACATGTAATTTCATGCTTTACGAACATAACATTATAAACAACATTAATTTACCGGCCACGTGTTTCGTTTGAAGAAATAAAAACATGGATAATTGCTTATATACAAATTTATTTAAAAGATTTCATGTTTGGTGTCTAAACGTAGATGAAAACAAATAACTTTTAATAAATTAATTTGTCAAATAAAAGAATGATAAAATTATATTAAAATTGTTTAAAAATTATTACGCGATCAAATTTTAATAACAGGATAAATTTTTTTAATAAATGGTGTATAAATAGTTTGTTCTTGTGGAATTTTAATACTAACAAGTCAACGTTCTTTAAAATTTGGAACTACTTTCCAACTCAAAATAATTATACCATTGAAATTTTACTTCAAGGACTATAAGTTGAATTAAATTAGTTCAATTATAAAATCTATTTGGACCAAGTTTAAAATTGGAAAGAATTTTGAAATGTTCTAAATCGAAAGTTCCCATGAGAACTTGAAACACGATTAATTTCACGTTATATTCTGGCTAAATTTACGATGCACGATTCAAATTCAACATGCTCGTAAAACCACTTCTATATTTTCATATTATTTTCATTTTAATAATTATTTGATTTTATTATTTTTATCTCCTGCTGCCGTACTTATAGAGGGAAACTATTGTGTCCATTCTATCTCTGAAGCTAAAGAGATAGCTTTTGTTTTATGATATTAACAACAATATCATTTGTTTTATTATAACAAGCATTTGTTTGCCTGTCGCCTGTATGATACCTCTTCTCATCTGTAGCAAGCTCATTTCTCCAGACATTTAAAAACATTATGTGCCGCGGAGTGCAAGGCGTTTTTTATGATTTTTGAGACAAACGAAGAACAAACTTAGTTCTATATCAATCCTTTCATCAATCCTCATCTGATCACTATAATCCTTTTGTTCAGGCTCTTTTCTCTTTAACCATTCCAGACAATCCTCCTAGGCGGCTGAAGAGACAGTGGCCGAGAGACCTCTTAGTTTAAATGTATTTAAAATATTATCATGTTAAAGTTAATTTAATTTCTCTTGGTTTTTTTTCAAATTTAGTTTTTTTCAATGATCTTTAAAACTGAACGCTATGGAGTGATATCAATGGATATTTCCTTCTAATTATCTCACGATAATATAACTTATAACATAAGTACTAATAACAATTGTTATGTAGTCGTACTTAACTAAATAAATAAAAAAAAATATTTTTTTCTATTAATTAAACATCAAAATAATAAATAATCATTTTCATCAGTTTAATATAACACTGAGAAAAAATTCCGTGTAGGACAATAGGAAAAACATTGTCGCAAACAGAAAATTCAGTAGATCTAAGGACAACTAGAATATACTAATCCAACAGAACAGATTTAGTTAAAGGCATTTTGCGAATTCAACTAAATATTTTAGTTAAAGGAGTTTGTTGGTATCAGCTAAAGGTTTCAGTTAAGTACTTTCAGTTGAGTCAAATAAACATTTATTGACATAGCTAAAGGATCAAGTTACTTTAACTAAACATTTGTTAAGGTTGTTTAGTAGAAGGAACTAAAACTAGTAACGCCAACTGAACGAATTTTAGTAGGTCGAACTAGTGTTTGTAAGGGGCAGTGTAAGCCGTACAGTTGGAAATTTACTGAGTGGTGCTTAGGTACAACTAAACCTTTTAGTTAGGTGCAAAGAATTTTTGAGTCAAACCCAAGTAACTTCTTGTTGACTCTACTAGAACTTCTAGGTTGGCGATCCCATTATTCTCTTGCATCTACATACAATTCTGCTGCCAACAACTATATATTCTGTTGCCAGCAACTATATATTCTAGTAGCCGCTACTAAATTTTCTAGTAGCCTCTTACTAATTTCTAGTAGCCTCTTCTATAATTTCTAGTAGCCTCTACCATAATTTCTAGTAGCCTCTTCTATAATTTCTAGTAGCCTCTACCATAATTTCTAGTAGCCTCTTCTATAGTCGCTCTACAGTACAACCAGTAGAACCAACTCTATTTTCTAGTTGCCTCTACTGTACAACCAGTAGAGCCAACTCTATTTTCTAGTTGCCTCTACTGTACGTACAGTAGAGCCAACTGTATTTTCTAGTTGCCTCTACTGTACGTACAGTAGAGCCAACTGTATTTCTAGTGTCTCTACTGTATGTACAGTAGGACCTACAACTCTGTTTCAGCAGTATATATATATATATATATATATATATATATATATATATATATATATATATATATATATATATATATATATATATATATATATATATATATATAAAGTAAGTAATATGGTGTGGGTATTTAATAGAATAAGAAAATTTGAAAAATTTGGATAACTAATTTTTATTTATACTAAAAATATAACAATACAATTCAAACAATCCATGTCAAAAACAATATGATTATCTACAATCATAAATAATTGTAGATAATCCTTTTTTATCATAGTAATATTACAATAAAAATAGAAAAAAAATTTCATGTGCAATTTAGATAATCCTTTTGTTACAATCATAATTAATATCACAATAAAAATACACGAAAATCTTTTTTTATTATTTAATATTCAAATTTTTAAAATGTTATGAAGTTATTAAAATAAGAAATAAGAAAAAAATTGAAGTAAGACCATATATACATACAATCAAGTGATTTATTAATTAATACAACAGAATTTTTCAGGATATTATTTAGTTATAATAAGTATACGTTAGTTAACAAACTGTACTGTAACATAATTACTTTCCTTTACAATACAATATAACTATATTAATTATACAATCACTTCACTATAATACATTTCTTAACTTTGTATTAATACATTTCTTTAAACTGTATATACTTAAGTTTAATATTTATATCTTACTAAAATACATTTTTTAACAGTATATTGTTACTATGTAAATTAAAAGGGATGACAGCTGACTCGAAGTCTGAGGATATATATTCAATCGATACAATAAAAGTATAACATTAAAGGAGAATGCAACACTGCATTATTAAGTTTTGTTAAATACTACATTAGTATGTGTTGATATTTTTCTACCATTGTACTGATTTT
>JACMZG010001911.1:31867412-31916705 GCA_018340805.1 Microvelia longipes | reverse complement strand
CTATTAGTAGAAGGTGAAGAAAGTAAAAATTAAATATTCCACTAGTGATAAACAGAAGCCGCTTATTGTAATTAACTAGGGTTTACCATTGGGTCTCAACTGTTAGATAGTCAGTAGCAGCGAATCCGAACTTACTATTTTTGTTCAGTTATAACTAACTAGCACTCTCATTGCTCCTAACTGTTATATAGTTAAGTACAACTAAAATAGTTATAGTTAAAGGTTTAAAAAAATCCTAACTAAATATGTCTAGTTAGCTCTACAGAAAAAGCTATTTGTAACTAACTATAGTTTAATTTTGTATCAACTGTAAAATAGTTAAAACAGTACACTTAAAACTTAACTACTTCATTCTGTTATTACAACTGAAACTTTCACTGCCCATAACTGTTGAACGTAGCGCTCAACAAACAAATAGTTGAAGGGATGAAAAAAAATCTTTAACTAAATTCTTTCAGTTCGCGCTACTAAATTTTTTTATTTAGATCAATATTTTTGACGTTGTTGATTAACTATAGTTTAGTTGACACAACTAAAATATCTTTATTAGTTAATTAACTAAATTAACTAAATTCTAGATGGCCGCAATAAAATTCTGTTTCACACCAACAAATATGCCCTTAACTATAATTTAGTTGTGCAGAAAAAGTCATTTTTTCTCTCAGTGAATAAACTACCTCATTCTAAAATCTGTGGCTATGTTATCAAACTTTATGTAATAAGTCGTGTTATTTATTCTCATCTCAAATATTCAAGAGAAAAATATAACTTTAAATGATTGCTTTCGCAGGAGTTGTAGTTAATTTGTTTTGTATTACGTGACACGCTAGAGTAGGACTGTGCTTGAAACTTAAATGTATTTCTTTTTTGTTTTTAGTTACGTCTATACTGACTCAGTGCCAAAAAATGGGTAAATAAAACGATTACCTACTACATATTGTACGTAAAATACTAAAATACAACGTAAGCTACCAAGTAACTCGTTAAGTTACAAAACTGATACTTTTGGTTGATTTATGTATGCAGTCGTGAAAACGGTTCGAATACCAGGTAGGCAAGGCGCCGGGCGTTAAGACAATATTATATAAGGTGTTGATATAAGAGAGAGGTTGAGGTCGAACTCAAATCAGTTATATAGTCTGAAAACGAAAGTATTTAGCGAGACCCAGACCCAGTTAACATCTTACTAATAAAGATAATACCTGCTCATCCATTTCCTCCTTTGTAACTAAACTTAGGACTTTTCAACGATCGACAACTAAGTATATATGTCAATCATTAGTTTAATAAATAAACTAAAATACCACAGTTTTAAAATCATGTAAACTTTTGATCCTGCATATCCTTAAACAAGTTGAATAACAAATTATTAAATAACTTATAATAATAAAAACATGCTCTAACAGAAACATTTTCCTTTGTACAGTTGAATAAAGCAATGCAGAACTGACATGCAGTATTACATATATATTTATACATATATTTATACTCTTCTACTAATGCCTAAATTGACATATATAATAACTTTCTCTGTTTTCAAATTTTTAACTAAAACTGGGTTAAAAATAATAAGATATAAGGAGTTATATAAAATCTAAGGAATGTTGGACGACTGACCCGATTATACAAAGTGCCATTTTAAGGTGTACAGATGACGTTACAATTAAATGAAATTATTTATGAAATTAATATGAAAATTGGGTACCCCGTATAAATCCAAAAAAATAATTAGACATTAAAAATTAATCTTTAAAAACCTCATCCTAATTTAAAATTATCTCATATAATTATAATTTAAATATATAAAATAAAACTCATTTATATCAATATAATTATAAATTACATTAGTATTAATTAAATTATATGAATTAATTAAAAATTGAATGAATTTGTAGTTTAATTTTTAATGATTTTTTTGTGAATGCGTATTGTTTTCTGTTTAAAAAAATGTAAAAGAATCGGGTACGGGGTACCTCGGAACTTTTTCTCATTATATCTGATTCACTACGCTCATCCTCCCAGCTTCGGACTCGCTTCGCTCGTCCTCAGAGATACAAGTCGTAAAATTTATACTGCATCACATCTTCGGACTTGTTTTGCTCGTCCTCAGATAGTAAACACATTCCTTATATCCCCAGTGGTCATTTATCCAGGCACTGAGCACGCTCGATGCTGCTTAACTTTTTTAATACAACAAAATTCATAGATAGACTTGTTGCATTATAACGAAAATTAGTACACTTATTTATTACGCCAAGGGATACAATTGTACCAAATTTAAACTCAATTTGATAATTTCCCTATTTTTTACATTTTTTTAAAAAGACGTATACAAATCATTCGAAAATTAAACTAATGCTGATAATGAGATGAAACTTAGCTCATATGGTAGTCTTATACATGGCTACATGCGTGCTCAATTTCAATTGTTTCGCCTATTTTTTTTGTATTTTATGAGTTTTCGACATTTTTGATGAGTCATTAATGCAGGTTAATGACGTTATAAAAAAATATTTTCCAATAATAGCACATCTAAAGCGGTAGACTGATTTTTGTGCTAAATTCCAACTCTCTAGCATAAATACACTGGGCGCTACGATGATAACACACACACATACAGACAGACAACTTTGCGAAAACCACTCAGGAGGCCTTAGAAACGCCTGAAACGGATAATTACAGTGACATTCCGGTTTCGGATTTTTTACTATACTTTTCCTATATACCTTCGGTATAAATGAGGAAAAGCAAAAAGATTACTTTTAGCTGTTAAAATGCCCAAGTGGCCTATATCAATATATACTACAATATCTTATTTTAGAAGTGAATATAGTCTGACAATATATTTGTCTATTTATTAGCATATATAGAACATACTATCTATTTATCACCCTATTACTCAAACGTAAATTATGCATTATTTGGTTCAATTTGCATCTTCTTTATAAGGTCATTTAAAATGGACCAATTCCTTTATGTAATTTTTATTTCTCTCTAAATAAATTTGGAGCATTTATTAGATGTTATGGCGTTTTAAAACTGATTTTACACTCTATGTACTGTCCATAGAAAAATTAATTTAAAAATTCAGTTTAGCTCAATAACGTATTTATTTAATAATTTATTCTAATTTATCAAAACCTTGTCAAACTATGTTCTCAAGAAATATATCTCTACAGTGGAATATTTTTATGTGAATTGTTATTCCAATAACTTATAAATGATTAATTACATAAAAATATACATAAAATAATATTTTATGTATTAATGTAAAATAAATAAGGTTTATTTTATCGTAATATTGGTAATTCAGTCGTTTGAAAATTAATTATTGGACCGTTACAATTAAATGCTTAAATTAAATGTGATGATATGTAAATGTTGATATGTAAATTAAACATGTTTTTAAAAAGTCTTCATTATTTTTACATCTAATTTATTTAAGCTTTTATGTCTGCACTATCTAAAACTTAGATTGAGCATATTATCATAAAACAACAAAAATTATTTTATATCAATATAAAGAAATTAATCAAACAAAATAATTCACTTATATTGAGTGAACTAACAAAGGAAAAATATGCTTAACAAATTCGGATCATGAAAGGAGGAACGATTTTTTAAAATAGATATGGACTTACTGATCGATATATATACATATATATATTATATATTGTATCGTACATACTTAAAATTACAAACGCGAAGGATTTATGTATGCAGCCGGTTTTTTCATATATTTATATATATATATATATATTATATATATATATATAATATGGTGTGTGTGTGTGTGTGTGTGTGTGTGTGTGTGTGTGTGTGTGTGTGTGTGTGTGTGGGTATGGTGTGTTTCGAGTGAGTGTGCAAAAATGTAAACAATATGATAACTTAAGATATAATAAGACAATGACTGCAAAATTTCAAAAATTTACAAAACCTTGAAAAATATTATTTTAGGCTAACAACTTTTACATTTATACTATTATGTATTTAATTAATAAATTATCATGAATTCCAGTTATTTATCATTTGACATATATTTATTTTTTTATTTTTTGACATCTATTAAATAGTCAAGAAACTATTGGTTTAGGCAATATATCTTTATACGAACACATGACGTCTTTTGGCTATAGATTTGGCAATTCGTGTATGAGCCACATACAATATTGATACTAATACGACAAACTGTTACTGGACAAAAACCAAGAAACGAAGAGCCGAACCCTTTTTTCCTTTTTTTAGCAAAACTATAAACATATCATTGTTTGAAAAATTATAATAAACACAAAAAAAAAATAGGAAACAATCATGTGAAGATTTTATGACAAATTATCATATATTATATAATAATTTGTCAGCAACACAGATAAATGATATTTTTACTGTAAAAAAATTAATATATAAGAAAATATGCAAACTATTATTATAATTTGTTACGGGTTTCTGCACACCTCCCACACAAGGGCATCAAAATTATATTTTAAAACGTTTTAAGCCTTTTATATTTTTCAATTAAAATATGCGATTTAAATAAATAGATGGTAATTATTATTAAATGATAAATGAAATGGTGAGCAAAAAAAGAAAAGAATAATGACTAATGAATAATTAGCACGCAATATTTATTACTAACTAGTTATTAATTAAAATAAATGCATTAAATATGATAATAAAATTATTTTTCATTTTGGTTTTATTAAATATATTTGTTATTTATTAAAAGTATCAGATGTAATTTATTCTTGAAAATTTTTAAACCCGTATTATTATTAATTAGATGTATCAATGTTTGTTCTTATTAAGTTATTTCTTTTCAAAAATAAACCACGAAAGGGAACTTGAGTTTTATTACTAAGCATATTAATTAATTCTTAAATAATTTATGTTTTTCCTTTACATTGTAGGTAAGTTGGAAAAGTATTGTTCCATAATTCTTTTAATATTTGACTTCAATTCTTTGGCTTATTTTAAGTTTAAATCACTTAATTGTTTCTTAGTCGTTTTGTCTGTTGTTATTGTAGTTTTTAGTAATCTTCATATCTTTCCTAAAGAAGAACCAAATGAATTGAAATAGATAGTTACAGTATATAAAAGTATTGCGTTCACCTTAAACATTCGAAACCAAGATATTATCAGTTTCAGGCATTTCTGTATTTGTCTCTTTGTCCCCGAATAATTTTCACACTGTGTTCTTACGAAAGAGATGAAACTTGACACAAAATTCAAACTTTAAATGTTTGACGCGCAAACCTATTTTTCTGAGTCATAAAAATTCAAACAATTCGTGAAAATTTAAGGTTTACCAAATCAAGTTGAAATTCGACCCAACTAAACCCCTCTTGAGCCGCAATTTTTTAAATGTCTCCAAAACTTGAAAACTTAATTGTTACAACAGAAGTCAGTTTTTAGCTTAGTTAGCTTAGCTTGAAAAGGACTTTAAGAGAAGCAGTTCCTCAATTATACCGAAGGTATATAGGAAAAGTATTGTTTTCAAAAAATCCGAAACCGGGATGTCACCGGAATTATTAGTTTCAGGTGTATTTAAGGCCTCCTGAGTATTTTTGCAAAGTCTGTCTATATATGTATGTGTGTGTGTGTGTTATCATCGTAGCGCCCAGTGTATTTATGCTAAAGAGTTGAAACTGTACGAAAATCAGTCTACTGCTATAATTGAGCTATTCGGAAAATAATTTTTTATGACGTCATTAACCCGCAATAATGACTTAGTAAAAATTTAGAAAAATCATTATTAAAACGCAGAAAAATGATGCGATCAAATTGAGATTTGGTACGTATGTGACTATGTTAAGGACTAAGCATTTATGTTAGTCCTAAACATAGTCATCATCAGTTTCATCTCATTAACGGCATTAGTTCAATTTTTAATAAATGATTTGTGTACGTTTTTTTAAAAAACTTTAAAAATTGGTAAATGGTCCAATTGAGTTGAACTTTTTATGTATAAGATTAAAACATGTGCTAAGTTTCATTTCGTTATCAGCATTAGCTCGAATTTTATCAAATGACTTGTGTACGTTTTTTAAAAAAAAATATAAAAATCAGTAAATAATGCAATCGAGATGATATTCCGTACAAGTATCTACCATTACATTTAGCGAGTTGTATATTCTAACGATGAGCGAAGCGAGTCCGAAGTAGGAAGGATAAGCGAAGCGAATCTGATGCGATGAGGAAAAGTTCTGAGATACCCCGTACCTGATTTTTATTATTATAATACTCTTTTATTGTTTATGTTAAATTTCTTTTTATATTTAACATTTGAGAGTGTTAAATGCAAAGTATTTAAGCAGACTTTTGTCTTTTATGCTTCCATAAGATACCTAATTAGAGTTGTAATGGGACCAGAGTTACGTATTTTAAATCACAAACCGGCTTCTCAAGCAAATTACATATACTATATTCTTTTATATTTATTTCCGATAAAAAAACTTTATTTAATAATTGCTGCTCTAGGATTATTTAAGAAACATGTCAATCAAGTTACGTAAAACTCCAGAGTTTTGATAACTATTTTGGGGGTTTTGGGATTCCTAACAGTTCTGCTGTTTTTACAGATAACCGGAACTATCATTTCAGATTTACAAGAATTAATAAATAAAATGCTAACGACCATATTTAACTTAACATTTTTCTTAACTGTGATTATTTTAGTCTTTCCGTTTAATAATTTATTTATTTTAATTGTTTATTAATGTAGTTTGTATATAGATTATGAAGATGCCTACAAAGATAGGTGAAATATATTAATCGAATTAATCATTCAAAACTTTTATAGAACTAAAGTTCCCTTGATTAAGTCTGAGATTGATTTCTATTAACTTTCCAGTGCTACAAAGAACAAACTTAACAATTATATTACTTATTGGTTTAATTAATTATATTAACCATAATTATGACTTACAGATTATCCGATAAACTTTTTACCGGAGTGGCATACATTACAGTTTATATAAACACGCAGCTATATTTAATGAGGAAATTTAAGTATCAAAAGTAATTTGAATAAAACCAAAAATTAACTAATTATAAAATTAAATAAATTTTGGTATTAGATTTTAAAGTGTAACAGTCTGTCAGGAATTGAATTAATTGCTGCTGCAAGTAAATGCAAAAAATCTATCAAGTGTATTTCATCATTCTGATAGTTAATTTTTGCACCAATTAAATTGCGAAGAGATTTAAGCTAGCTTAATGTGTTGTTCCTCAGATTACACAAAACCGCAACGCGTCAAGGAGAACATGTGTGTCCGGTACTAATGTAACTTTCGCAATATATTCCTTGTTAAGATCACATTTTTATAAACACATTTTGACTTTTAATGGCCACATTAACCTCACTTATAGTTGATTTTTCCATTTGAATATAACTCTAAACTTTTATTACAAGTGTGTTAGAAAGAACGACATTGAATCATCTTCACTCGGTAAAAATTCAATCTGGAAAGGAATTAAAATTATCTAGTAGCTCAGGAATATATATAAGTTTTATGTATATTTAAGTAAATATGTTAAAAGGTAATATTATAATGTATTAATGTGGTGCAAAAGGTGTGAAATTTATGGTGTTACAATGTATAGAAACAAAATATAGAACATTGTAGGAAAATTTATATTAAAAGTTTCTTTTCGAGCCAGGAGTTGGCCAATATATATATATATAATATATATATATATATATATATTATATATATATATATATATATATATATATATATATATAATATATATATATATATATATACACGAGATTTTGTATATATTAGACGTTTTTATGGCACCTGATAACAGTCGAACGCTTTTTTGGATCTTAAAGAAACTTGACACAAAAATCGATGTTATAATTGTCCAAAATCCTATCCTCCAAACCTACAATAATGCCAGAAAAAATTTCAAAATGTTATAAAGTCTCAAAAATGTATCTGATTTAGCTGAAATTTAATACAGTCTCGATTCTAATGACAAACATTGGGTTATATTGTTTTTTGGGGTGTATGTTTTCATATTTTTGAAGTCCTAAATTGTCCAATTAAGAAATTAAAGAGATAGTAAGAATTTTAAGTCTTAAATGTTCCGCTGAGACTGGCCAATAATAAGACATATACATAATCGCTATATTTATGCGATATCTCTGTACTAAAAAGTAGAATAGTGCTAGGACTTTTTGTAATCAAAAGATTAAAAATTATTATTTAAATTATTAAGGATTGAGGAATAGAATTAATTATTGAGGATTAGGCATATAAAAATGTTTATGCAGTAAAAGGCTATTCCAGGAATAGCTATAGAGGATATAAATTAGCCTAAAACTTCTATAACTACTTGGTTTTCTAGAATTTTCTAAGGTTAACCCTGTGGATGTAGAATATCCTTATGTCTATTATATTCAAAATTTGATTTAGCTTGTAAGTTCTGAACATTTAAAGCACAATAAAATTAGTGAAATAGTATTCGTAATTTAATCTTAATTCATAACTAAACATGAAACTTTATGTCTGTTACAGCATCATATGTGGATAAAGCATGTATGAGAGATGATCCAAAACTTGAACAGTGTATTCTGGAGACTGGTAATAGAGTTATCAAGAAAACATTACAAGGTAAACTTGTGCAAACTTTTACTTGAAACTTCTTATACAGATCGACTTGATTTTTGTATAGCCCCCTAAAGATTATAAGAAGCCATCTTTGAACTTAACTCACTGCTATCACTTGCATAATCTAATCATAAATAAATAAATAAATAAATAAATATATA
This sequence comes from Microvelia longipes, assembly GCA_018340805.1. NCBI lineage: Eukaryota > Metazoa > Arthropoda > Insecta > Hemiptera > Veliidae > Microvelia > Microvelia longipes. The sequence goes on along the minus strand of JACMZG010001911.1, from coordinate 31,907,926 downwards.
TATATATATATATATATATATATATATATATAATATATATATATATATAAAATTTCGGATATCCACAGTATTAACTCTAGAAATAAAGATCAGTTATTGTTGCCGCTTTGTAGAACTGCACTCTATAAAAACTCTCCTCTAAATTCATCCATAGTCATTTACAATCATCTCCCTAAATCTTTGAAGGCATTAACGGAAGATAAGTTTTTAAAGTCTTTAAAAGAATATTTAATAAAAAAATCATTTTACACAATTCAAGATTGTTATAGATAATTACTTATTATCAAGTATAATAGGCTTTAGTATAATATAAACAAGTTATTGTAAGATAATTATTCGCTACACAATATACACAATTAGTGATAAGTTAGTTGTTATTAATATTATAAGTAATTTTTTTTTTTGTATTGTGATTTTAGGACGTGTTACATCTAAATGTATAATTTGGCCACGTAATAAAGATTTTATTTATTTATTTATTTATTTATATGTATGTATGTATATACAAACACATATAAAAAATATAAAAAAACTGTCCAGAGATACCAGTATATCTTATATAATATCCTTATCTTGTAGTTATTTAGATATCGATAGTAAATGAGCATTAAAATGCAATAAGAAGGTTAGAAAAATTGAAATTAATGTATCGCACTATACAAACATTAATACATGAAATATTTTTTATTTCACCCCCCCCCCCCTACTGAATTCAGGTTTTATGGGAACTGAGAACGAGTGCGTTTAGTCGAGTTGTAAGTATAGAGGGCTATGGTTTTTATTTGTTTGGGGTCGTTTATGAGGAAAACTTATGAAAGACTCATTTCTTTCACCAGTTTCCCTCATAAACCATCCCAAACAAATAACACCATAACATTCTATACTTACAACCCGACTAAAGGTATTACTTATTTTGAAAGAATCGATGTTTTACAGGTGATGCCAAATACAGAATCCCAAAGCTAGAGCCTCTTATTATTCCTGAAATTAAAATTAGACAAGGTACTCCTCAGGTCGGTGTCACCATGATTTGTTCAAACTGTGCACTGTCAGGTCTTGAAGATGCCAAATTTACTAAAGTCAGGTTAGTGTTTTCTTAGTGTTATTTATTGCTTTATTTTAAGGTCATAGATTAACTGAATAAAATTTGAAAAATATAAGACTTAATTATACTATCTGCCTCCATATGCCCTCAGTTTTTATAAATAGATTTCGCCAACTTTAGCTTTACTTTGAGCATAGTAGATGTGACCCACCCTAGGTGGTTCCTGCTGGGCAAATACCCTGAAGGGCCGAAAGGCCCTAAAACGGGCATTAATATTATTATTATTATACTTCTAGCTAATTTCCTTTGGGATTTTACATCTCGGCGTCAAATAAGCTAAACCATTTTAAAGATCAGCTTAAAGCTGAACTTTATACGACTGCAAGACAATATGTGTTGATTTTTTTATAGGGATTATCAAGCTCCAGCCTAAGCCCATTTATTAATTTTTCTCAAGATCTTACATTGACTGTATAGTATTGAAAAGGTATTGAACGTCATTAAGTATTACATTAAGTCATAAGAATAAAAGTTAGAGTAAAAGAACTAGTACCCGGCACTACCCCCAGTACCTGGCACTCCCCCCAGTACCCGGCACCCCTCAACGGTTTTCCAAAAATAATAAGAAAACAATAAATAAAATACAATAATAAGAAAAAAATGTATTTTTGGCGAAAACAAAAATACATATTTTATTAGATTCGTCCTTAACCTTAAGGTTAATACTAGATGTATTCAAAAACATCGCCTAATTTTTCTAAATGAGCTGATCGAATGGCTTGAGCTCTTGAATATGACGTGTTCTTTTCACAAGTTCACTAAAAAGATGATCAAAGAATCTAAAAGTAAGTTGTTTAATAACAATTGAATAAAATTATATATTTTCTCATTCGTGTGTGTTTATTGAATATAAAAATGAATATTTTGTTAATAAAAATTAATGTTTTAATTAATTAAGAGGGGTGCCGGTTACTGGGTTATAGTTGTGACTAAGCTGTTTAAGTTTTTTAGCGTTGACTGGGTCTTGTACAAATACACGCTAATCCAGTTGTGGGCACTACCTTATCTATTGTTTTGTTATGAGTATTTTTCACTTTTATTTTCCGTATTATTCTTTCAAATTAGATATTCACATTTTGTAAAAAAAACATACCCGGTGTAATAAGAATTTACAATGCTTTTATGCTTAATTAACATTTTACTTAGTCATCTATTCCTGTTATAGTTTTATTGTTATATTATTTATATTACTATAATTATAATTAATTAATTACAATTCTTCACTATATATTTGTTCTTTAGTAGCTATATACATGCATATGAAGGGTGGCACAATTATTATGTTCTTTACATGCTGACATAAAAGAAGTTCAAATTCAGTGGGTAGGTTCTTATGTATTGAGATATGGTATGCTCCCTCTAATAATACATCTCTATCGCTAATGAAAAAGATTGTTCAGTGAAATGTTAAATAAGCTGAGCATTTTTCAAAATCAGCTTAAACTGAACTTTGTACGAGGGCCAAAACGTTATGTGTGGCGATGGTTTTTTAAGAATGATCACAGGGCTTACTTCGTAGTATTCACGCCATTTACGAGGATCAATACTAAAGGAGCCATTTTAAAGGATCAATACTGACCATCAGAGTAAACCATGAACCAAAAACTTGTTTTTTAAGCTTTTGGATTAATTAAAATTAAGGAATAGTATAGTGAGCTAGAAAACAAGTATTCCAAACAAAATATTAACCGGCTTGACTGAAATTGCCGTTTGTCGTATTTCTTGATTTAGTATGTTGAATTCATAAATTATATTTCTAACAATTGTCTGTTTTTTTGTTGTTTTTTTTGTAGAACTAGCATGGATGAAAGATGGGCTGATTGGTCCTTTTCATTAGATACACTTACGATGGCTGGTAAATATAATATAAAAGGAAAAGTTCTCTTACTTCCCATCAACGGTGACGGAGATGCCAACATTGTCATGAGTCAGTAAAATTTAATATTATTTTTGCTTTTACTTCTAGATTTCTCTAGGGTTTTCAGGAGTGGAGACCCAAGAATACCACGTCCATTAACTTGAGAGAACCCTATAATTTAGAAAATGAAACAAATAAAGCTCTAGATGCAAAGATTGAGCTTATTCCTATTATTTATAAATGATTATGAAGTGTATAATAAACTGGATTCTATTTATTTTAATTCTATAAATATCATGGGAAAAACAAGCTTCTTATAATACAGTGCTTTATTAACATTAAATCCTTAGAAATAAAGTAAAACATGGTCTTAAGACTTTCGAAAATGGTCAGTACCGTCAGAATAAGTGACTCTTGCGAGTTCGAATTTACCTTTATTATTTTGGTAACTATTACCCAAATATGGTAATTTTGTTACCATTTTTAATAACTATAAAACGTTGAACAGGAGCATACCGTAATATAGCTCATTAGGGAAACTGCAATAAATCCAATGAAATTTGATATCAACATCACCTTAATTTGGTAATTTTTCATCAGTCCAGGAGTCAGACCTGAAAAATGTGACTCATTTTGTACTGCTCTAAACCCAAAATTTAAGTTTGGTTTAAGACCAAAATTAAGAGGCGCTTCGCGCATCTTCCGCTTCGCGGCGTCGGCCGGTTTGGTTTTTAGCCGTAAAAAAATCGGCCGGTTTTTAGCGTCGTAAAAAAAATATATTCATGATTTTTGTTTTTAAATATACCGTTTGCGCCACTTAGAATGGTCTGATTGACCTGAAACCGGTCCCCATTGAAAGACCATTGAAAGACTACTTTGAGGTTCTTGTTTGACGTGCCTGTTTAGCCCTGTTAAACATTTTTTTGAGTATAATCTTTAGGTTGATAATAAAATATAATCACGATTTTTGTTTTTAAATAAAAATACAGTTTGCGTCACTTAGGATTGTCTGATTGAGCTGAAACCGGTCGCAATCGATTGAAAATAACTTCGACCATATTAAGACTACTTTGATGTTCTTTCGCATCACGAGCCTGCTTAGCTCGGCGTGGTTCAGTGAAAGCCATTTTTGTCCTGTCTCTCGTCTCTCTGGGACAGTAGGCTTACCAGGATGGAGCAAGAGGTAAAGGCCCCTCTTCTAAACAATATCTTCACCCTCTAACACAACTCAACCCAACAGATATCGTACGAGTCTTTGACCTAGACGTATACATATATACAACATTATATATATATATATAATATATATATATATATATATATATATATATATATATATATATATATATATATTATAGGGTGGCCCTTAGCTATAGGGGTGAAAAAAAATGTTAGAAATGTTGTGCTCCCAACCCCTAATTTTGTTCGAATATATGAAAAAAAAAAATCCATAAAAATTTCAGCCCGATCGGGGGTGATTAACAGGTGCCGCCGGGCCTTTGAAGTTTTATAGGTGTCAAAATTCGTCAAAATTGTGATTTTCGTGACAATTTTTTTTCTGTGATTTTTACATTATTTTCTAGGTAAAAACAATACCTAACCCACTAATAAGACACTATGAACTTATCATTATGACCTGAAATTATCTTAGTTTGTACTTACTCTGATACTTAATGGTGCACATATATATTTTTTCTGAAAAAATTATCAAAAAACAATTTTTTTTTCTCTACACTGCAAAGTTTAACTCATATAATATGTTTTTTGTTATCAATTCATTGGTATATTATGTTTTTGTATACTATCTTCTATAATTTAAGATCAATATTTGGTTATTTATACCAAAATTAGCAGACCTAATGTGTAACATACAAAACACTGCCATCCTATCTCGCAGTAGGTGAAAGCTAAGTAATAAGTATAATTGTCCAATTCAGTTTCAAGAATTTTCAATTAGTTTTTTTGTTTGAATTTATTTTCAAACAAGCCATTATTGCGGCATTTGAAACTTTGTGCGTTACCCCCCCCCTCCCTCTCCCCTTTGCCTGACCCCTCCTCTTCCCTAACCGAATTTATTAATCATTAACAAATGGTTAATACATTTTTTTAGTATAGCATTGCTAATTTTTGAATCTATAGCCTCGTAATTGACTAATGACTGAATAAAATGCAAGTCAGACATTGAGGCCTTACTCGCATTTGTGTCACCATACCATGCTCTCAATTACACTCTAATAAGAAAAATGTTAATTTTTCTCATCGAAGATTTTTCTTTGGTAGACAACTTGAAGTCACTTCTAAATAAAAATTTTTGAACAATAGATCGCCTTCGACATCCATATTGCATGGCTAATAGCACCTGGCTTTCTAAATGACACTCCTCGAGATGGTGTCTCTCCTAGAAAAATCACTGCCAGCTCCATTAGCTCCCTGTTATCTTCTCTTAATTGTTTTTCTTTGAAACTTTTTACGAAGAAGTCACGCATATCTCTTCTTAAACTTCTGAGATCAGAAGACTATATTTTAGAGTCTATCTGACCCCATGAATTTCTGAAACTAGAAAACAGTGGAACATCTGGCCCAAAAGTCGGTCCCACTACTTCATTGAATACACCCTTTAATACCACTTCAAATACGTTGTGCCTACAAGGCAGGTATAGAAAATCCTTTTCTAAGAGGTTCTCAATATTTCTGCAAGCTCCATTGTTCTTACTGGTGTTCGATGCCGTGGTGTAAAACACATCGCTTGAACTGAATCAAGAAGTCACCATTCTTCAAGACATCTATAGACTGCGGCGGCTTATTCTGTTCTAGTAGCCTGTGGTATGCTCGGAGCTCCATGGTCCATCAACTTGTCTTTTCCGCCATATGAAATAAGAACTGCCAACCTTTCTATCTTACTGTCTTTTGTAATATTAGAAAGAAGCTTCCCATCCCAATGCACAACAGCACACTGAATTCTATCAATACTAAAGGTTTGTAACAATTAATTGTATCTAAAAATCTAAAACTGGGATCGTTTATGGCTTATTGAATTTCTGTTAATTACCAAGTACTTTGCATTATGGCCTAACGCTTCTGCTGTGGCAACTAATATATGAACAGCATCTCTGTCTCTAACTTTGCACCTATCTAACGTTGCTGCTTGGCGATCATTAAAAAACCAACAGTTCCTCTAAAACCTGACGATGAAGGAAAAATTGCATCAGAGACAAGCTCATCTGAAACTCCTCACTGTCGTCTGTGCTACTACTGCTGCTGGTGCTTGGTAGCAATTCCGCAAACAAACTAGATCGATCAATATCCTCCATGCATCGAGTTTTTCAACGGACCTCTTCCTCCTTCCGTTCTGCAATTCTCTATTCTGCCCTGTGTAACTTAATATCAACTCCCAGCATAACACCAGGTCGCCCTTTCATTCTTTGCATCCGCAAAAACTCTATGTCCTCCTGAATTTTTATTTGATTTTCGGCGTCACTATGGGCAATATCAAATAAATCATCCAGCCTGTCTGTAAACGCAAAACTACTACTGATAGCAAACTCAGTCGTTTTAGAAGAATTTTTCTGAAGACAACTCCAATCGTTTTATAATTTGATTAAAATCTCACTGCAGTGGTCTTTTCTTTTTGTAGGGATTCTTGCTTTTCCCAAAAGATGCTAACCTCCTTTATCATCAATTCAGCACTATGTTTTACATCTAACTTGATTATTTTGAGATTATAAAACAACACACTTGTCTGTTAGAAGGAAGTTTGCCCCCAGTAATCTGGTGGGAAACAGGACCTACTAAAAAAGGATGGTCAGAACGAAGAATTCTTTCACTTGTAATTTTATAACTAACAAACAACTTAAACCAAACACTTGATTTAAAAAAGAAATTTAAACAGATTTGATGGTAACAGTTTGTTTTCTGAACCAAGACTGGAACTTTTTTTTAAGTAAGTCAAAGGGATTAAAATGATTCATTCATAGTACCCTGCTTAGATCACTTGCATCTTGCATGGTATTTTCCTTCACTCATCATTAATCCTTAAGTGGACACTAGGGTTATTTTACCTGAAAGTATTTTGGTAAACAAGTATTAAAAAGTATTCAAAGTTATAACCTATCTTGCCTTTCTTTATTCAATTCATTTTTTTGTGAAAATTTTTTAAAAATTTCATATTTCATAATAGGTAAGAGGGGGGGGGGTCGGCAAGGGGGGGGGGGTAACACACAAAGTTTCAAATGTCACAAAAATAGCTTGTTTGAAAATAAATTCAAACCAAAAAACTAATTGAAAATTCTTGAAACTGAATTGGACTATTATACTCATTACTTAGCTTTCACCTACTGCGAGATAGGATGGCAGTGTTTTGTATGTTACACATTAGGTCTGCTAATTTTGGTATAAATAACCAAATATTGATCTTAAATTATAGAAGATAGTATACAAAACATAATATACCAATGAATTGATAACAAAAAACATATTATATGAGTTATACTTTGCAGTGTAGAGAAAAAAAAATTGTTTTTTGATAATTTTTTCAGAAAAAATATATATGTCCACCATTAAGTATCAGAGTAAGTACAAACTAAGATAATTTCAGGTCATAATGATAAGTTCATAGTGTTTTATTAGGTTGGTTAGGTATTGTTTTTACCTAGAAAATAATGTAAAAATCACAGAAAAAAAATTGTCACGAAAATCACAATTTTGACGAATTTTGACACCTATAAAACTTCAAAGGCCCGGCGACACCTGTTAATCACCCCCGATCGGGCTGAAATTTTTATGGAATTTTTTTTTTTCATATATTCGAACAAAATTAGGGGTTGGGAGCAAAGAAAAAAGAAAGTTCATTTTTAAGGGCCACCCTAATATATATATATATATATATATATATATAATATATAAATATATATATATATATGTATGTATGTATGTATACCGTTTGCGCCATTTCTGCCGGTTCGATTGAGCTGAAATTGGTCTTCATCGATTTAGCTAGCCGTCTACCTAAATACGAGATATCTTGTTTTAAAGCCATTTTAAGTTTCAAAAAAATATTTCATGATGCCATAACTTTCATTGATGACGTCATAATGTTTTTATAAACAATAGGCCTCGTAACCTTCTCAACATCTCGCGATTTGCAAAGTTTCGGTGCGATTTTCTATAACTTTGAGTCTTCATCCTTTAAGGAATATTTTCAATGAAATTTGGTTTAACGCAGTACAAAATGAGTCACATTTTCATTCTGGCTCCTGATCAAATGGCTCGATGAAAAATTACCAGATTAGGGTGAAGTTGGTATCAAATTTCTTTGGAATTACTGCAGTTTCCAAAATGATATTGGACTTTTATTGTTTGATAATTATAGATTTCAAATATTTCTTTCGATTCCAATTAAAAATAAAGCATTTTTAATGCTTACGATGCTTAAGAGAGAAGCCTATAATACTTTATAAACTATCTAACAAGTCATTGGAGCTGAATTTTAATTTTAACTTAAATTGTATGATGGCTCATCAATAGATTCATTTACTAATCGAATTTAAAAAAAATATATTAAAAAAAATATTGTTTCACCCACATAAAAATTTGTTTTTGTTTTTTTTTCAGAAAATGTAAAATTCGTATACTCCTTCACCTGGGATCTATACGAGAAATCAAATAAACTGACTTACCTTAAAGTAAACAACTTCACGATCAAGCATGAAGTAGGAGGACTTCAAATGAAACTTGAAAATTTATTTAATGGAGATAAACTTCTTGGTAATTATTACATAGTTTGTGTTTATCGATTTACTGGTTATAATAATTTTATAAACTAACAAGAAACTTGTTTATATTTTTAGACGCTACTAATGACTTCCCAAAGAATCGGGACTTATATTTTTATAATTTGAAAGAAATTTCAATAAAATATTTTTTCTAATTATTCTTAACATGGTTCTTAACAGGGTCTGGACTTTAATTTCTTTATTTAAAAATATTATTTAGCCTAAACAGCTTTCTTAGCATCTTAATCCATAGTATTTTATGCCCAATAAAACCTATAACTAAATCTGTGGAACAGATTTAGTTAAACAGTTAAACTTAAAATAAAGAAAGCAAAGAGGCCTATAATTTTTAAGAATGGAATAAGGGAGCGGATCCTATCTCTTTGCGAGCTCATTTTATTTATCTTTGGCCTTATCCCAGTTTATTTGTATTAGCTCTATATTTTGGCTATTGTTAATAAACATTTGATCAAACTTTAAGCATTTACGCTCTACTACATTACAGCAATGTATAGAATTATCCTTTGGTTAAAAAAAACAATAAGAAATAGGTGGGTAGACCCGGCATGAAAAATCATATAGACATATGATTATAATTCTATTATTATAATTTTAGAATAAGAAACATTGATTATAATTCTCTTATTATAATTATAATTTAATTTTTCAGGTGGCAACATGAATAAGTTTTTGAATGAAAATTGGCAAGAACTAGTAAATGAATTGGGACCCGCAGTTGCGGAAGCTCTAGGAAAAATTTTCACTACTATATTAAATGCTATGAGCGATGTTGTACCATACGACAACTTGTTTCCTAAATCTAAAAATTAAACCATCACGTATTATGTGGCTCTCATTTGATTGAACAGAAAAACATTTTCCACAAACAGTCATCATCCAGTTATTCTATTAATGTAAAGATAACCCGAACTAATTATAAATGAAAACTGCACGTAAAAGGATGCTGCTACAGAATTTGTGGGACTATGTTTTGAAAAATAAGCCAATCTTAATTTTCACAAAAAATTAATATTTGGCAAATTTTGTACAAAAATTAATCTTAATTTTTGTTTTCTTTTATTTCGTCAAATTAAATTATTTAAGGAAAATATATATTTTTAAAAATCTGGTTGAAAATAGGAGCGAGGTCAAAGAAGAAAATCTAGAGTAGGCTTTATTTATTTGTAGTATTAATTAAATTTGCCTAAGAAATCTTGATTTCAATCCAATCCCTTCATAAAGTTGTAAACTTATTAATTTCTAATAGGTTAAAACTTTATGAAGAGCAAAAAGTTTTCTCCTATTCTCACTAGCTCATATTATTTTGATCAGAATAATTTTCTGTCACGGCAGTAAATATTATCAAATAATATTATTTTTTATTAATTTGCTTATTACAAAGCCATTTTGTAGTTAAAAAAACTTAAGTATTAATTCTATTATCATTCTTACACATTTAATTTAAATATTAAATATACAAGAAAAAATAAAAAACAAAAATAATTTCTGTGAGGTGTGTAGGTGTACAGGATAGAAAACCGAAGCAGTTTTTATAAAATCGTTCCGTATAAAAAATATTTAATATCGCAATTTTAAATCTTTATGGAAGGTCCTGTAATAGCTGTTTACACTCCAAGAGCAAAAAGAAAGGACGGAACAGTTAAATCTGAAGGAAATAGCCAAAGCTAAAATTGTTTTAGCTTCCCAGGATTTTTGTTTTGGGTTTATTTTAATTTTGTCAACAATAAGTTAGTTAAAAAATCGCAGAAAGTTGTATAGTCGGTGTCACTAGCTTTTCAATTGATTGACTAGCAATTTGCCGACTCAATATTATGTGCAATAAACATTTTTTACAGCTCTGTTAATGACCAGATCTAAATTTAATTCGTCTAGGAAAAAGTTTTATCTTTTGCGAAATATTTTAATACCGGTAGATTTTACAAAAGCAGGCCCCTTTTATGCAACTCAAGACATTTAATAAGAATCATAGTACCGAACGCTGTAGAAACTATAGAAAGGGACTAGTCTCATTTACGAGACCTCTGCTATGGGCTCCTATATAGACGTAGCTGATGCCGCGTCAAAAAGATTCCAATCCCTTCCCGTCCCAAGTAAAAATTCCCAATAAAAATAAAAATTTGTTTTTTCTCGCACAATTGTATTGTGTCAAAAATTCTGCTGTACGATTATTTCGTTGTTCGACTTATTTGTTATCGGAATTATCGTTGTCGCCGTTACCATCTTCGCCAGTCGGCCTATCTTTTGGTTTGTACATCTGTTTGGACGAATGATAATTAGCTTTTTAGAACTTCCATCTTTTAAGATATCTAACGTCTATAGGTACTTGAAAAGATGAATTAACGCCTCTGATGAATTAAAATAAAATTTAATATAATTTTGAGCATACAAGTAGATTTAAATAATTTTATGTAGAGATAAGGCTTTGGAATAAATACCTATTGTGATAATTTTTTATGATGCGACATCAGAAATCAATGTAAATTAAATATGTATTTATTTAGAATTAGAAGTTCTTAGGTTTAATAATTATATAAAACAATTTTTTAAATGTAAAATATAGCGTATAGATCTCTGTTTTAACTTCTTTTTTTCCTTTTCATCAACCGATCCCTATAACGGCTTAAATGGCCTATTTACAAAGAATAGAAAACGGGTGTGAGGATAAAATATTACTTATAAGGACATTTACTATAATATCATTTAAGTACTATAGCACCTCTAACTAGTACTTGAAATCGCCGAGACATGAATTAAGCTTTTATGATTTTTCAAGAGTATAGAAGAAAAACTTAAAATAAAAACTAGAAATACAATGTAAAACCTTAAATTGTACATTTTGAACCCTCAAGTGCCCAGCGTTGCGAAAAAGCAACATCTAACTTTCATGACGTCTTGGTGACAATGTATTGAATAAGTAAGTATATTATTTGATTACATATTTCCATTAGGCTTTACTTAGAAATTAATTTGAAAATTTTATCAAAATAGAAAAATAATATATATGCCATTTTCACTATTTAGTATGAAGACAATATCCATTTTTATATAAAAAAAAAGTTGTATATGTATCCACAGATGGATAAGATAAAAATAGTTATTTTCTCAATATTAAAAGATATTATAAACCACTTGATAGTTTATTAAAAATGTTTGTAATCAGGAGTTTATTTTATTATTCTAGATTATAATTACAATAAAAAAGTATAGTACTAACTTGCGTTGGTAACATAAACATAATGCGTTGAGACATATTTAAGCACTATTGGGGATTAGGGGATATTTAAGTACTACGTGCGGACTAGGGGGCGCTTAAGCCCTCCTGGTTTGAAATCATCCCCCCCCCCTCTAAAAAACACATTTTTGTTATTTTACCAAAATTGAAATTTAATTTTACTTACAAAAATAGAATAAATAAATAATAAAGATAATTAGTAAATTAAAAAAAGGTAAGTACCTCGTTAAGTTCCGTTTGTGTGTATTGATCATTAAAGGAAATGAAGCTTCCCTACTTATTACTCTTCCTTATTTATACCATAGGTATATAAAAGAAAAGTATTGTGTTAGCTAAAAAATTCGACCTATTCTGAATCGAAAAATCCTGAACCATCCATTTCAGGTCAAGAGTGAGTTAAGATTAAAATAAATCGATTTATTTCGGCTATCCTCACATTGTTTGTATTTTGATTTATATTTTTAACGTTCTTCTATATAAGTTTCAGTAATTTTGCACTCATTATTTGGTTTTATTTATTTATTATTTGTATTTTTACATAATAAATATCTATAATAAATTTCGTTTTAATACGACAAATAAGTATATTCTTTGCTTTTGTTGGATCATGAAATTTAAACAACATCGGGCGAGGTCAGTGCCTGGATCCAACCACTAGGGATAAAACGTCTGTTTTTTACTGTCTGACGACAAGCAAAGCGAGTACGTAGACATTTTGCAGTAAAAATTGGGAAATTTCATATACTGGGGTCGAGCGAAGTGAGTCCGAAGTAGGGAGGATGAGCATAGCGAATACGACGCTACCTAGCGGCCAGGAGGCTGACGGCCTCTTGTTTATACTGGTGATAAAACAAAATTTGCGTTCATCCCAAAACTGAAACGTGAGTTCGCCTGAATTGTCACTTTGGACTTTATTTACTTTAGAAGTCCAAATTTAGTGGTTTTTATTATGTCTGGATGAGTCACCCATCTCTCCCGCGGCATGTATCCGTGCAAACGAGTTGAAACTTGGCGCGGAAATCTTTACGACCAAAAATAGAAAATATAAATTTATTCCAATTGGTTGAGCCAATGTCTTTTATTATTCTAAGATTTTGTGGTCAAACTTTTAAAACTCTTATTTAGAATTACAAATTAGAGTGTAAAATAAATCAAATTAAAAGAACTCATCAAAATCAAAATTTCAACTGGATAAATTGTGCCTAATAGATATTAAGATAAACCTGTTAAAAAACAAAAATTGTTTCAATAAGTAATCGTTATAAAATTGTAATAATAGTGATAATAGATGACCTTATTAAACTGAATAACTACAAGACATACCTGGGTTCTCATCATATTCTTCATGCTTGCACGGACATAACCAAAGTTTTATAAATATAACTCCACAATTTACAAATTGCTCCATTTGACAAATACCTTAAACACTTTGCTTAGAATTTAAAATCATTGCACTATACTGAACAGACATGGAACAGAGGTTGACTATTTAATTTGACGTTTTGTCAATTCATTTTAGTTTGAGTACATTTACAAGTAAGCCAACCTCCAATTAAACTAGTTTTTTTCTAAGCAAAGATCTAAACTATAAATGTAATGTAAAAACATTCACTTGATTCAATATTACTTTTTATAGCTTAAACTGTCCGATAAGATGAAACGCTGAGACTTTAATTTATGGAAATGAAGATTGAAACCATGGGAATGAAATGAAGTCATCTCTGAAACCAATTTTTTAAGGGCATTACAAAGTCATAAAGTTGACTCATAATTGAACCTGGATAAATTGTGTAGTTGTTCGGATAACTGATAAGAGATAAGACAAACCTAAAATTTTTTACAATCCTTGAAAAAATTAAAATCTTTGCGTTAAAAATCATCTCAGGTGAGAAATTTTTATTTTACGTAGTGCTAACGGTATAAATTTAAATGTATGATGTTTGTTAAAAATGTCGACAACCTCAAAAATAACGTTTGGTGCCTCACTTGTTGTCAGTGTCGGTATTATTGGTTATGTTCACTATAAACAACAACTTGATAGAGATAATCTACACAGAGGGGTTCTAAGAGATGTTGAGCAGCAACAAATGAAGAAATCTCAAAATCTCTTCATGTTAGAACAGCAAAAGTCTTTAACCAACAAGTACAAGGAATTGGATAAGAATGACAAAATTTCATAAGTTATTAACTAAGCTTTACAACGTTAGTGAGGGCTGTGGAATGGTCTACAATTACTTTGTATAGACACACTGTATTGAACAGGGGGTTCAACCCTGAAACCCATTTTTCACGGTGAAAAATACTGTGTGAACAGTTGGGGTTGACCCCCTGCCATACCCTTGTGTGAACGAAGTAAATATTAAAATCAGTAACTTAATCTTTTCACCAATAAGAGTGGTGGGAAGAAGAAGTTAATGTTGTTAATATTCCATTAGCTTTCCAGCTTTTTATATTTTTTTTAGTCCAGAAATTAATAACTAAACTAAGTATTGTTATAATTTAAATGTTAATTAAATGCTCTTAGAATTTTTATTAACTGTGCTGTATTATTATTTTCCTTCTTACATTGTGATTATAAATATTTAAAACCTATATATATGAATAGAATTAACAACACGACCTGACTTTACTCACGTATTTCAGGCATTCAATATGGCTGGAAATATCAAAAGATGAAACTTTTGGTCTCGTAGAGCGACTATTGTAATCTTAGAGGAGGTTATACCTATGTCATGTTGCTTGTCATTGATGAAGGTTGTCGTGTGAATGGGATTAAACTCATATTTGACAGTAAAAACAACATGTGAACAGTTGGGGTTAAACCCCCAAGGGGGTTGAACATGGGGTTTAATCTGAATGAAATAATTATGACTTTTGACAATTTTCTGTAAATTACAGAGTTGCAGCCGTTGTTAAAATATTAAGAAAACTAATATTTTTTAAAATCAATTTTTTAAACACAATAGTTTTTTTAGGTAAGTCACATCTCTTATTATCCTATAGTTTTATTTTTCGGATTTAGCTTCTCTTAAAGCTCATGTCTAGATAACAACAAAACATAGTCATTGTTAACAAGGGTTTCAGGAGATAAAGAGGTTCTTTACCGGATGGGGGTGGTATACACAGTTGTGAAAACTGACCTGGGAGGAGGGATATTGAAATATTAAATTTACAAAGTATTTTGGCAAAAGCACCCATAAGTAACCCAATAATAATTTCCAAGATTAAAATGGAGGTACTATTACAGGGTGAAACATTTTAGATGCACCTAGAATAAATCATTCTTAAATGAAGAGGAAACATGACCCAAGACTTTTGATAATGGTCTGCCATTTTGACGATGGTACTCCTAGTTACACCCAACAAATAAAAGAGGTTCTATTGTTTCCTTTCTCTCCTATGGGACAAATTTATCAAAAAAATCTTGAATAATCTAATGGTCCTAATAATTTTTTGACAGAAAATTTAAGAATTCTTCATTCCTGATGAGAGAATAGTTCTAGTTTTTCCGTTATGGTTTTATTTTCTCTGGATCTTTATTCTTATAGTATTCTTCATTCTATGCTCTGGATCTAGTCCTTACAATAATCCTACTTGTGGAGGGGGAGGGGGGGGGGTAAGAGGCCCCTCATTTTTTCTTTTATGTGGTTTAAAACTGTTGGAACTAAAATATTTTCATTAAATGAACGTGGGCTTAAAATCTTTATTCATGCCATTTCTAGACAAAAAAAATTAATACTTCTAGAATCCAGTAATTACTTTTATTTATAAAAAGATCAATCGAATGTTAGAAAAAGAGCTTCGTTTAGTTCTACAGAACACATGATTGGCAACACTGATTATCCGGCCCCACGATGCTGTTTTTCTAGTTTGCATGTCAACACGTTCTTTTCCGTAGTTCGTCCGCGAATATGGGTAAGTTTTCCGATTTTATCCTAAACATCCATCGAATTTCTGTTTTCATTACTGTGTAATATGAAATTATATAGTGCATTTACTAACATTGAAATAAATTAAATTGCCTAGAAGTGCAAAAAGTGATATTCAAGTTGAGTGAATGATCCAGAATTCATCCTGAGATAGGACCTATACTGCTTGTGAACGTATACTTGCGTGAGTTTTTTTGTTATTATGATTAATACTCAAATATTATTTTATAGGTATATCTAGAGATCATTGGCATAAGAGGAGAGCCACTGGTGGCAAAAGGAAACCCATCAGAAAGAAGAGGAAGTATGAACTCGGTCGTCCAGCCGCCAACACCAAGGTTTGTTACTTACTTTGTTTTTATAATTCATTCTTAATTTTGGAAATGAACTCTTTTTTATTTTTTTCCCTCTTAATCGCTTGCGCACTTACGTAATATCTGTATTTCAGCTTGGTGTCAAAAGGATCCACAGTGTTCGTACAAGGGGAGGCAACATCAAATTAAGGGCACTCAGATTAGACCATGGAAACTTCTCGTGGGGCTCTGAATGTAAGTACGAGGGTGATGTTTGTGCCTACTGTCTTAGCCTATATTTTATCTATTTTAGTTAGGTTGATGAGTAGGTATAGCCTGTCTCCAACTAACTATTAATTTTGGACTATTCAGAGGAAGGCATGAAGTGGTTGATGTTTTGTTTCGAGTTCATTTAGTAGTTCAACTTTATTTTAAGTATGAAATCATGACAGCAAATGTGTGAAGTACTTTTCTAAGGCTGTACATTGACATTTGAGCTTTTATCTTTTTTTTTGTAATGCTTGAGAGGATTCTACTGTTAAGTTTGTCCTCTCATCGTTTGTATTTTATGTTGCTAAAGTATTGCATTTCCAATTTTTGAATGTAGTAAAATCTCACTATAGTATTGCACATGGTTATAATCAGGTGACAATGTAGGGTATTACTTTTGAGGAACCAATAACCTTATTGGCTCCCTTCCATTACTTTCCCATGCTGTCTAATGACTATAATTGTGTGTTATTATATAATATCTAATATTAAGGATTACTATTCATTCATCAAGTTATGCTTTGATGCTAGATTATGTTTCTTGATGATAAAATTACACTGTGATTTCAATATTATTTTTATCGTTTTGATAATTATATTGAAGATGCGTGATCACTTGTATCATAGTTACTCTGAGAACATATATTATGTAGGCTTACCTACCAATTTTTAAGTTAGGTTTCCTTGATTTATTTTAAA
Source organism: Microvelia longipes (assembly GCA_018340805.1). Lineage (NCBI taxonomy): Eukaryota > Metazoa > Arthropoda > Insecta > Hemiptera > Veliidae > Microvelia > Microvelia longipes. Next base: position 31,890,748 of record JACMZG010001911.1, on the reverse strand, counting down.
TGCATTTATTTATTTTGTAGGTTGTACAAGAAAGACTCGTATTATTGACGTAGTATATAATGCTTCTAATAACGAATTGGTCAGAACCAAAACTTTAGTAAAAAATGCTATTGTTATTATTGACGCTACCCCATTCAGACAGTGGTATGAAGCACATTATGCTCTCCCTCTTGGAAGGAAGAAAAATGCCAAATTGGTAAGCCATATATCAATAGTTTATATCAGTCTGTTACTTTATAATATTGATCCTTATTATCTTCAAAGTGGGCTATGGTTTTTTTATATTGTCAGCAAAATTTACAATAATATTAATGTATTCATGCTAATCTTTTAATTATATATTCCCAGACAGAGATTAGCGTTTTGATGATACTTCTTTATTAATATATATTCTTAATGCATTTTATTATCGTATTAAACAATATTAAGCTAATATTAAAATAGCTTAATAATAAATTAAATTAATACCATAAATTGAAATATAACCCAATATAACATATTGCCCTAAATCATAAAGTAAAAGTCCTCGCCTAGTTGCTAATTTGCATTTAATTTAATATGATTAAACTTCTTTTTTTATTGAGATTATATGATGATATTATACAATGTTTAAAAGTACCAATTTAATTCTAACATATATGAATTTTAATTCACTTATTTCTTATTTGCTCTATGATGAGTCATTTTTTGTTGATGCAAATGTTTACTCTCATTGTTTTGATGGGATATTTGTCTTATGATGTGTATTTTTCATAGTTACTCTGAGAGCAATATTCGATTATGTACTATGAAGTGTAATCATATTTATTACTCTCTAGTTTTGTTAGACTCACGGGAATTGTCATTGTTGTTAATTTAAAGAGTAACTTTTCATAACTTTTATTGTTTTGGACTCAATATGATGATAATCCTTAGGTGGAATTTTTATGTTAAATATAGTATAATGTAAGAACGGCAACTTCTGTTAAAGCCCTCCAATACATAGTATAAATATACCAGTTACCATGTTTGGTTTTTAGGGCAGTATGAATTTACTTACAGTGTTGTTATATTCTTAGCATAGGTCAATGTAAGTGAAATAATGGAAAACACAAACAATACAATAAATATGGCTTTATAGTTCATGATGTTAGTTCAAAACTTTGAACTAACAAGTACCAAGTCTTCTGTTTTTCTACTTATTTCTATTAATATCTTAAAAAGTTAACATCTCTGTTAACACATCTCAAAACTTAACAAAAGTAATCATTTGATTATATTTTTGTTTTGGGCTAAACCTGACCCAATAGTGGGAAAAATCAAACTATTTAGGTTAACCTCCTTGATGTAAGAAGGTTAACCTTACAATAATAATAAATAATTAGAATAAAATTAAAAAGAAAGGCTAAAGGAATGTTAGCATTAGATTTTTATTAATAGTGGTTTTTCAGTTAACTTACGTATGAAAAATGCCAAGAAAGTTTTGTATTATATTTTATACTAAAGCCTGGGCTTTGTATAATACTATTATGGAAGGAACATAGAACTGTTAATATAAATGAATTCCATTGATAACACGAAAGATCGTTTACTGGTAGTCTTAAGTAAGGGTACCACCCAAACAAAAAACCTTTTTCTTTTGTTTTATTTATGTTGCCATTCTTCCATATTTGGCTTCCAAGCCCACCAATTTTTAAATATTTCTTTGTATTTGGCCATAGACTAATAAAATATTTACTAATTTGATAAGTTAACCTCACCAACAGGTTATTATTATCATTGTATTTCACCTATTGGAAACATTCCTGTAGAAACTAATGTTAGCATTTTCTTTGATCCTTTTGTGGCATAATCAACAGCATTACAAACCACCATGTATGTCTTTTAAGTTTATCAATAAATCAATCAAAAAAATCCACTCAAATTTAAAATAAGCTAGCAACTAATATTTTATGAACACGTAACAGTAAGTAATTGTGTTTAAACTTTAAAAAAATACTAAAAGTAATCTCTCAATACATAACTTATATTATTTTATTTGTAAAAACACAACATGCATCAAAGCTATTGGCTATCTCAAGTTAAAATTCAATTTATCATACTTAATTAAATTATAATAAAGCATTTTATACATTTATAATTAATAGAGCATTAATTAATAATTTAATACTCCAACAACCGGAAATGCTGTTTTCTAACTTTATTGAAAATAATTTATTTTGTTAAGTTGGTAGTGTTAGTTAGGACCTCCATCCATATTTTGTGTTATCTATAATTCTCCTATATATAGTGCTATTATTCTACTAGGAGCCATCAGAACCTAACGATTGACTTTATTCTTAGATTTCTATGGTTACCTCTTTTTGGGCGACTAATCTGACCTCCTCAAATTTAGACTGACTGACAGATTGATTATTGGTCTAAAATCATATTATTTCCAAAGGAAGAGAATTCTTTGACTATGAAGTGTAAAGATCCCTTTTGTTGGACTGATCATTTACCAGTCCTAGCTAAAAAAAATTCTTGGCCCCTCAGTTTAGCGATAACAGTTTTAATTATAAGCATAATGGCTAACTTGATTCTAGTTTGCTCATTACAGAAAATAGTTCTGAACTGTGTAATATTAGTTTCTTACAAGTATAATTACTCTGTATTATAATACTCTAGATTAATTACTTACGAGTCATGGTTATGTCTATTAAGCTCTATGATGATAAGTATTACATATTGACTCAAACGCCAATTCATTGTTTTAATGAATGTTTGAGATCATGATTTCATGTATCATAGTTACTCTGAGAGCTGGAATCAGTTCAAATGTTCTATAAAATGTTTGTGAATTTTCTGTATATTTCATGTTAACTATTAAGAAATACATTTATTTATTTAGTGATGAAAACTGCGTGTCATCTGGAAAGAATTTTTAGATTCTTGCTGATGATAACTTGGCTATTTTCTGATTTTTGTGAATGGTTGATATATTTTGGCCAACTATGCATGTAAAATCTTACTATTCTGATGTCTTTTTATTAAATCTTGTATGTAATTTATTTGACATGTGTAATAATGAAAGCTCCTTTGAGAAAATCTTTTGCTTATATGTCATAGTTGGTCTCTACTCTTATTAGATTCAGAGTATCATTTTATTTCTCTGTTTAATATTTTATCTTATTAAATATTTTTTATTTTATTTAGACTGAGTTAGAAGAAGCTGTTTTAAATAAGAAGAGGTCAGCGAAAGTAGAAAAGAAATACAAGGAAAGACAGAAGTTAGCTAAAGTTGAACCAGCTCTTGAAGAACAATTCCAGACTGGAAGAGTATTAGGTGAGAATTTTAATGACCTTACTTCTTCAAAATAAATGCTTTTTCCCTAGCACTCTCTAAATACAATATATGCAATAAATAATTTTATTAGCATTTAAGAAAAATATATTATACTAATAAAGATTAAATATAATACCATATATTACAAAGGTTAGCACTGACTCAGTGCCACACTCTAGCATTCTTCCTATAGCTGTGCCATATGAATGCTGATTGTGCTAAATTATATGTGTAATGTTATTTTTATGATGCTAAATTTTTATTTATGTAATTCTTATTTTCAAATTAGTTTCCACGGCATTATAGTTTATACATCTTAAAACGTTACCCAAAGTATTCAAAGGCTTGACCCAAAATGGAAAAATATATTAAGATTTTGCTGTGTCTAACATCAGCCTGGCCACGGAGTTGAAAAATTGCAATTATTTGGATCACGTATAATTGTAATTCGGAGTACAGTTTGTTTTCATCATCTATTTATTTATCAGTTGGGCGGATGTGTTATTTAAAACCCAAATTAATAAATTTATTTAACTTAACAGGTTTCCAATACTTATTGAAGTGACAGCGCATTCAATTTTTTACTTTTCCTTACTTATAACGTAGGTATATGGGAAAAGTATTGTGTTTGCAAACAAAACTGTGATGTCACCGGAATTATCCGTTTATGGTGTTTTTATGGCCTCCTAAGTGGTTTTCACAAAGTTGTCTGTGTGTGTGTCTTGTTATCATCATTGCTCCCATTGTTTTTATGCTAAATATTTGAAACATTGTACAAATATTATTCTACTGCTGTAGTTGTGCTATTGGGAAAATAATTTTTTATGTCATATTAACACGCAACAATGACTCACCGGAAAATCATGAAACCTGGAAGAATCATGCAATCAGATTGAGATTTAGCATGCATGTAGCAATGTATAAAACTAAAATATGTGCCCGATCTCATTATCAGCATTAGTTCAATTTTTATGAAATGATAGAACGAGTCCGAATAGGTGTTGTATTATTAATTTAACGACTTGAATATTCTGAGGACGAGCGAAGCTAGTCCGAAGATGAGCGTAGAGAATCTGATGTGATGAGGAAAAGTTCCTAGATACCCCTTACACAATTTTTTAGTTCTTGCTCAGCTTTATTAAGTATGGAAACTTCTTAATTCTTTTCCTCTATAAATTTCAATAGTATTGGGCTCTTTAAATTTAAAGTGTCCTTACTTTTCCTTTTTTTAATGCAATGCCTAAAAATCAAAAGTGCAGGAGTTATTTGCTGATTACTATTGGGAGATTATAGGACCTTTACTTGACTATGTTCTTCTTTAATTTCTTTATAGTTTAGAAAGAAAAAATAATTTTGTGCCCTAGTCTCAATTAATTCTTAATATTTTTTGGTAGGCCAATAAATTTAAACCATAATTTTATACCTTTAAGCAATTATTGTTTTTGTTGTCTTCACAACAGTAACTGATCTACTACTATTTTTCGTAAATGACTTGTTTTTGGTATTTTTTAATTTTGAGAGTCCTTGTGTTAAAAATATTGGATTAATCCTCTTGGTGGTAAAAAATTCAGTGAACAAGGTTAGCCATTTGCCAGAGTTTTGACAGGTCCATCAATAAAGACTCCTCAAAATGAATTATCTCTCTATAAGAAGGGGTTGAGGATAACTATTCCTTTTTTTAATTTTTCAACCATTTGATGCTATCATTAGGGCATTACAACTTTAGTAAAAACCCTTTTAGTCTAAAAGTTTTTAGGTGTACTCTTATACAAATCAGTCAGTAGCATCCTTTTCTCTTATTTTCTGTAAAATATGACTGTTAATACTAATGAATTATACTAAGAAAATATATCTTAGGCTAATGATAAGTTTAATTGTGGCTAACTAATTTTTATTTGTTACAGCATGTATTGCTAGCAGACCAGGACAGTGTGGTAGAGCCGATGGATACCTCATCGAAGGAAAAGAACTAGAATTTTATATGAGAAAAATAAAAGCCAAGAAAGGAAAATAAAATGTTCCTTTTTATCTTTATATATATTTAATGTTTTATTTTGTTTTGTATCCCGTTATAATATACTTGTAATGGGTTAAACTTTCATTTTGTCTTTATTTCATTTTCCTTGAGTTTCAGACGAGTTGTGGGATTAAAATTAATATGTGGAACTTTTGGTCCAAGAGCCATGCCCCATAAAAGCTAATTAATTTCGTACTGGCATTTTGCTAATTTTTATCATGCAGGCTGCTTCACTGCTACCTTCCTCACCTGCTTGCTCGGCTCTCCGTAGTTACTGGGGGGGGGGGGGGGGGCTTATTCTACTGACTGATTGGGATAGAAGGCTAATCAGGTTGGAGGCAGACGATTTTCCCAACCCTTAAGCACTAATAAACCCAAGAGGCCATGGACATAAGGGTATATGAATATATATGCACCTACAGAAATATTTAGCATTAGCTTGCCATCAACCCTAACATACAGGGTGGCTATTTCAAATACATCGCCCTGACTAACTAAGCTTCTTATATAGTTGTCACCAAAAAACTAGTAATAACCCCCTCTGAGTCTAAATTCCACTACCAGGAGCTTAAATAACCTATAATTTTTTAGGTAATCTTGTTCCTATTATAACGAGCATATTGCCAAAGTGTGTTTTTCTACAATAACTTCTGAATTTCAAAGTGGAGCGAATGATTTATGATATTGCTTTGCTTTATTCAGAAACAACACCATTTGCTAAAAAATCCAAATACCAATATATATTTGAATTCCATAAACTAAAGTTATTTTAAAAAACCACACTTCTGCTATGCTAGGGAGACAATTGCCAAAACAATATTTGGTTATTTAAGCTCCTGGTAGTAAACTTAAAAGGGGTTAGATACTATTTTTTTTTTTTTGGCAATAGTAATGTATCCTGGTGTACCAAATTATGGGTTTTCATTCATATTGAATAAAAGTATTTATCTATGTCAATTGATAGCTCTTTGTCAAATATCTGGACTTGAGTGACGTTGGATAGTTGAACAAATAGTGTAGTTATTGAAGGAATCATAAACATGTTATGCTTTAGTTTTAAATTCTCAAGTTATTGTAGAAAAGCACAATTAGGTAATCTCATTTTTATACTTAGAAGAAGATGGCCAAAAAAATAATTGATTATTTAAGCTCCTGGCAATCAACTTGAAGGGGGTGGATAATAATATTTTGGTGATAGCTCTATTTGAAGCTGAGTTAGGTGGGGTGATGTATTTTAATTGTAACACCGTGTACAACACATTTTAAAAACAATAAGTTTTCTTTTTTTATGATGTCATGCTTAGATAAATGATTTCAAAAAAAATTCACAAGCATTTCAAGGCTTTGAATTTCCCCTACTCTGTCCCCCAACACATTTTAAAAACAATAAGTTTTCTTTTTTTATGATGTCATGCTTAGATAAATGATTTCAAAAAAAATTCACAAGCATTTCAAGGCTTTGAATTTCCCCTACTCTGTCCCCATATGCACTAAGGTTTCAAATAGAGTTAGCTTTCAAGAGAAATTGAATGCCATATACACTGGTAGAAACTTTCATTCATAAAAATAAATTTTATTTATTTATATAAAAGTCACCTTATAAATTTCTAACATCTTGCAGCTTATCAACTACTTTAAAAATCTTTACAGGTTAGTTTAGGCACTGCCATTTCTAAAAAAAATCCCTACAAGAAGAGAGCGGGAAAACACTTCGTAAATTAATCAGGTTAACCTGTTTTTTGGCGATGTTTTTTAAATATCTTTTGTATAGCTTTATTTTATATAATTTTCATGATTAATTAGACAGTAGTTTTCAAACTGATGAAAACAAGAAGAACCACTAACGAACTAAGTGTACTCTTGTTTGGAAGGTTATTTTCCTACAGCTATTCGGGAAATAAGGGTAGGGATTTTTTCTCTTATCAAGTGAGGGTTTAGCAGCAGCTTCTCTGATTGGTAAATCCCCAAAATGCTTATGGCCTAGGGGATTTTAAAACTAAATGATGGACTGAACGTCAATTTGTTAAATAAATGTGCATTATGGCAATTGAAATTTATGTTTACACAATTATGAATAAGACTCTCTTTTTCTTAATTTTATAGATTTTTGCCAAGTGCATCAAATTGAAGTATGAAAAGCTAGAAAGAGTGAACTTTCATGTATGATTATTCTAGGTACGATGCAATTTTCGCAACTTATTAGAACTAATATTAATTATTAAATTCATCTGGAGCCTCCTGAAAAATATTAAAGTATTACTTATTTTTCAAGCCTGCTCTTTTTTGGTGAAATAATAAATAATTTTAGGTTGATGAGCCTTGATGATCAACAATTGAGCTAAAAAGGGAATGCAGAGCGAAATTTAAATAGTTGCTGTGGCAACCAAAGCCATTTCACTCTCGCTTTCTTACTTTTTCCCTGTAGATTTAGATTGCAGGAGCTGTTTCTTTTCTCACTGTAGACTTGGATCACAGGAGCTGTCTCTTTTCACACTGTAGATTTAGATTGCAGGAGGTGTTTCTTTTCTCACTGTAGATTTAGATTGCAGGAGCTGTCTATTTTCTCGCTGTAGATTTAGATTGTAGGAGCTGTCTCTTTTCTCACTGTAGATTTAGATGACAGGAGCTGTCTTTTTTTCTCCCTCTACATGAAAGAAAATTATACTTACTTCTCCGTTCTAGAGGTAAAATTCTTCTTCAGATATGTTTTGAAAAATCAGACTCCTGTCCACCATCAGGCATAGGTGATTTTATTTCAATGAATGCATAAGGGGCGATTGATCAATTATATTAATGCTTACTGAAAATTTGATTACGAGTTTTTTCCAGTGTCAAAAACTATATGAAGTTAACTTTCATATAACAATAATAAAAGAAATAGGAGACAAAAAAAAATTAAAAAAGAAATAAATTTATTTTATACAAATATTGAATTTTCAAAACTCAAGTCAAACTTATCTTAAAATAATGATAAATGATAATGAAAAGTTACAAATTTAAAACATTTTAAAAAGACGATACTGTGAACAAAATCCATTCTTACTTGAAATATTAACGTTGAGGACTAAAAAATAATTCAGAAAGTGCAAAGATGAAAATTAATATCACTACACTTTTTCCCTCACAGAATAATTCATATTAATAGATAAATATTACAGTTCTTCTCTTAGTTGTAAAAAGATAAATCTGAGAGCTGCTAAAATCTAGCATGCAGACGGAATTTGATCAGCTTTTATGTAGTACTTGTAAGCTAATATAACTACATATATTTTTTTTTTACATAATATTTATGTAATTATTATAATGAAATAATTTCAAGAACTGTTTGCTTATGTTGTAAATTCTTTTTAAAAGAACAATAAATTGTATCAAGGAATAAACACTAATTTAAAATAATAATAAAATAACATTATATACAAAACTTTAAATTAATTGAATCATAAATATCTGTAAATTATAAAATAAAATATTTAAGAGTGAATCTACAAAATCTAAGAACAATAGACAGAACATTTGTACATGATAATAAAATTAAGGTAGTAAAATAGGATAGAATTTTCCCTGATGTTTTCTCTTCTAAGATCAACACTGAATGGAGGAGATATATAATCATTTTTATCTTAGTATGGTCGACTCCTGTTGTCTCTTCCTCTGTAAACAAAAAGACAGCAAAAGTAAGAACAATACTTCACTTGATACAGCTCAATATTAGTCATCAAACAAAAACTGGCCTGATATAAAAATAATTGGATTATTTTTCAAATTTTAAACAAACTAAATGTCATTAAATAAAAAATGAACTAATGTTCATAATGATATGCAACTAGGCACATTCGTTGGTCTAATAGATGACTTAACAGTTGCTAAATTTCAAATTGATTTTAACATTTTAGAGGATTTTGAGTATTATTAAAATTTTTGCTGAGTCATTAATAATCTTGGTTGACATAATATACAAATGTTTTTCCAAAAAACCCAACTAGAACTAAAAATGTATTTGTGTATGAATTTTCAACCCTCTAGCATAAACACACTAAGATAATAAGAGAGACACTGATAATTCAGGTGAAATTCCAGGTTAGGATTTTTAGTCTAAACACAATAATTTTATACCATATATATATATATATATATATATATATATATAAAGGATAGAAGTATAAATAAGGGTAAGTTACAACCCCTTTATCATAGAGTGGGACATAAACATCATTTGCACTACGAGCAGAGATATATGAAACAACCTCTTATACATGTTAAGGCTTTGATTATTCTTAAAAATTCACTCTAGTAGAAAATAATAAGTTTTAAATTTCCCTTACTCCTCTTATAATCAATATTAAATAAATAGCCGATAATATTAACCTCATCATTCAGTGTATATTTTTTTTTAATTTTATATTAAATTACAATAAAATACAAACAATTAGAGAAATAAAACCTCCATTGATATTATAATTTCGGGCCAAGTAAATATGCCTTCTCAAAAAGCAGTTTCTAAAGCAAAACATTAAAATGAAATTACCCTCCTCTCTGCATGGGTCCACCTCCTCCTCTTCCTCCCCCACCACGTCCTCCTCCACCTCCTCCTCCTCTACCACCACCTCCATATCCTCCTCCCCCACCCCCTCTTCCTCCACCACCACCTCTTCCTAAAAATAAATATACAACATTTTAGAATAGACATACTGTATATATTAAATTACCATGATTTTAATTGAAAAAAAAAAAAAAAAATACTGAGGTAAGAGAGTCTAAGATAGTAGAGAGCACATTTGTCATATTTCTAAGGATTTATAAAAATAAATATTATTAGACTATGACACAGAGCAAAATAAATCTCGATGGCCAGAGGTGTAACTGTTTTAGTAAATAAACATATTATTTACTTTAAATTATATTCAATAAATTTATTTAAAAATAATTGTGATTCGATTGCATCATATTTACTAAAATAATAAAACATTATAAGTCTAAAAAATGTACAGAATTTTTATCAATGAAAACCTCAGATGATCATGAATAATAATTTATAAGCTAATAAAAAATTACCATTGAAAGGAGTTCAACAAAATTATAAAAGATAGAAGTGAATAGAGTACCTCCTTGTCCTCTTGGTGGACCACCTGGTCCCCTGGGGCCACCTCCTCCACCACCAGCTCCATCGGGTTTAGGTCCATTACATCTGTTACATTGCTGTCTCCAAGAGAAGTTAGTATTGCCACATGAGGGATTTGTACACTTCCAATCCCCATCTCTACCACCACCATCCCTGTTTCCTCCTCCACGGGGACCACCACCACCATCTAAACAAATTTACAAGGCAAATGTCTTTTATAAAACATTAAGTGAAAAAACCAAGTAGGCATTTATCCATCCATATTGACTTAATCCACTTTAGGTTAGCACTATTTTTTAATTTATATAACCTTAAAACCCTTTGACAGCTTCAATTAGTACTATCTCAAGGTTGAGATAAGAACAGGTCCCAGAAACATCATAAGGGAGCTGAAGAAAGTAAGTAGGTAACTTGAAAGGAAATGACCAGAAGAAGGAGGTATAAATGGATAATTTAGAGCTCCTCCTAGAGAATTGCCAGCAAGCTGGAATTATAAATTGTTATAGAACAAAAAAAAAATTATTTGATAATTAAAATATTATTATTCCACTTAGAGTAATTTCTTTTAAAAATGTGTATCTAATTATAAAAATTTCACTTAGTTAGTCAAGAAAGTTGCAATCTTTCTGAATAAACATCTTTCACTTTTCTAATTAGCTTAAGGAAAATAAAGATGGTGATGATTTACCTGGCCTGGGTCCATCATGTGAAGGAGGTCCTCTGGGCTGATAGCCTCCTCCCCTGGAGTCATCTCTATCTCTTCCTCCTCTATCTCCCCTGTCTCCTCCCCCTCCTCTTCCCATACCCCTCTGTCACCCCCACCACCTCGTCCACCTCCTCCTCTACCACCTCCCATACCACCACGACCCCCTCCATATCCACCAGAGTTGTCTTTCTTTGTTGCCATCTGAACTTTGATCGTAGCACCACATAATTCTTTGGCTGAAAGTAAAACAAAATAAATGAATTGGAGGTAAAAGAAGTGGGTTCCGGGTACCTCTACACTTTTCACACAACGGATTTGCTGCACTCATCCTCACAACTTTAAGACACGCTTCACTTATATTTAGAATATGGGAATCACCTAATTTATGTTACAGTAAGTCATTAGACTCATTTCACTTGTCTGCAAGCAGTATTGAGTAATACAGCCAGGTATTGGCCACACTTGATACTGCTTAACATTAGTGATGTAACAAAATCCATTAATGCACTAGCCATTTTGTAAGGAAGCTTAGTATATTTTTTTATTCTATGAAGAGATACACTTATGCCAAATGTCTATCCAATTGCATTATTTATCAATTTTAAACAACATCTTAAAACATGTAATGTCATTAAATAAATTGAGCCAATGTTGATAATGAAATGAAGCGGCACTTGTTAGTATAACATAGGACTACATGCATACCAAATTATAGAAACAATGCCAATAATTTTACAGTGTTTCGTGAATTTTTACTGAGTAATTAATGATGGTTCATGAAGTTAAAAAAATATTTCTCAGAAAGCACAACTAGACCTAACAGTTGATTTTTGTACCAAGTTTCAACACTAGCAGGTACAATGATAACACACTTATAGACAGACAACTTGGTAAAAACACCTGAAATGGATAAATCACTTGCAAAGCCAGTTGTGGATTTTAGTGCAATCAGAATTTCTTTTGACCTATTCCATTTCAAATAATCCAATAGCTGTCAGATCTCTATCACAGACTCAGATATTTGGGTGAGTGCTAGTGTGAAGATTAAGACACTCAACGAGTTTGGCTCAAAAATGCACAGAAGCCACATTCACCTAGCACGAATTTAAATTTCTTTAAGTTTTAGGCAAAAATCTGATAAAAACTGACAATTTTTAAGCGAACCTAAATATAACATTTTTTATTAGTAAGAGAAAACAGTAATAGTGGGTGTAATTCTTGAAGTAGACAACCAGGGCTTTAAAAATATACCATCAGTTTCAGTATATTTTTTGCGTTAAAATGTTATTTAGATTTTGTGAATCATTCATTAAGTCACTTAGTCTCTGAATCCCCTCCTCCATAGTTTGAAAGTATATAAAATAAACATAATGAATTACGAAAATAATTATCAAAAAGAATTGATAGTTATTAAAAACCCTCAAATTACCCAATGTTATACTTTAAAGCAACATTACATTATATAATGTTGCATTCTTCTTTATAAATTTTTCACAAATTACTTTTCTCCAGTAAAAAGTATACAAATATCAAGTACATTCATATAAATTGACTTACTATCAAACCATTTGATGGCAGATCTTGCAGCATTAGCATCATCATAAGTAACAGTAGCTTCTCCTTTAGGTCTTCCAGTGCTCTTATCATTGTACATCCAGATCTTTGGCTTACCTGTCTTCTTATCAATCTGACAAACATTTTAAATATAATTGAAAAATTAAAATTAAGTATTATTCACATATAATATTTAATCATAAATATAACCACAGCTAAGATAGGAGACATTAATTTTTGACTAGTTTATGGTACACTAAATTTACCAAACAAATCATTTAACAACAAGGAGTTGTTTGGATCAAAAAAATCACAGCTATTCACAAGAGATGTTCAGATCAAAGAATCATAAGGGACGACTTGACCAAAGTGATAAAATGATTCAACCTCATTGAATAAATTAACCTTTAACTCATTTTATTAGTTATGTAGCTTTTATTTGACTAATCTAATAAAATAATAAGTTAATACTACATATTTTGCTACAATATAATAAAGTCATAAGTAATAATTACCTTGATAATACCAATAGCACCAAACATTTGGGCAATATCATGCTCAGTTGTATCTTGACTCATACCAGATACAAAAACTGTATCCTCTTGTACAATAAAATCGCCTCCTCCGCCACCTCCACCACTCCCAAATTTACCCCCTCCACCTCCTCCTCCACTGCCTCCTACATCCACACAAAATTATTATGTTAACAACATTCATGTAACAACAAAATAATAATATACTAAAAGGGTAAGTAATTAGGGGGTGAGGTATAGCACACACATATACAAGTCAAAATTAGTTGATCATGTCACAGATGACTTTATGAAATGACTCATATTAAATTCAAATCTTTTGTCACATAAACCTCTGTGCCAGCTAAATATGTCACAAAATATATTAATCAAACAAAACAGTCGTTCGTTCTCAAACTGAATAAATTTAACATTAAGAACCAACAATTTTTTAAAAAAAATTATAAAATATAACATTTTTATGTTATAAAACATTTGATATACTAAAATATCTAACAGTTATCAAGAGAACAACTTCTTAAAACAATTTTAGCAGGCGGAGGATAAAAAATTATTTTAAACTATTATTAGTTCAAAGTGAGTGCAAAATACCTCAAAAAAGGTAAGTAAATAAAGATAGCAATTACTAGACTATTCCCAATATATGTTGTTAATTTAACAACTTTTAATCACATACATACACCATTTACAGGGTGAGTTTCTATCTTTATCACTTACCTTCTAAAGGACAAACAGAAATAACTTAAACTTAGATAATAATTATTTAATAATCATCACAAAACCAAATGCTTTATAAAAAAATAAATGCTAAAAAGGCTGAAATTTACTGCAAAATATAAAAATGTGTTGTATTTTTAAATTTTTCAAAAGCTAAAGAAATAATTTTAAAGCTTTGCTGCCCATCAGAAATTCTCCAACAGAAGACACTTCAGAATGGACACTCGTCCCTGTACTCAAACTATTTTCAAAATATAGCAATCTCTTAAAGCAATCAAAAGTTAACAAACAAAGAGTTCAATTAGGGGTGAGATACACAGACCTCTGGGGTGTCTAAAATCATAACAGATTGATGCTTTGACATGAAAAGGCTAAAAAGTAAGGCTGCTCATGAAATAACAAACATTTATGCTTAAAAAAATTTGCTTTTGTGATAATTATTTTAATTTTATAATCTAAATATTAATAAAATTAAGATGATAAAAGTCAAACTGATGAAGCATATTTTGACCCATTTGATCAAAAATGTTTTAACTGGCCTAATATTATCAATGATTTAACTAATCAAATACAAGAACTTGATTTATAATCAATTTATCCTATTTTAGACAAAAACCTTGTAAGAGAAGAGGATGCTTATAATAATCAAAAATTTAATTCAAACTCTTCATAAAAATGAAAACTTTTTTAGATAGCAGTACTGGCTTTACTAAAGTAAATTTATTCCTGTTACTTGGTCAATTTAAAAAGAAATAATAAGTAAACCTTTTATCAGTAGCAGATCTGAATTAATATAACCATTGGATAACACATAAAATCCTTTTATAAACAGACACATATTATTTTCCTGAAACAATTCTAACACGAACCCCTACAAGTTGTAAGACTTAAAATACAAATTTGGAACCTCTATTAAACCGTTTAATAAATAATTTTAAAAAACCCATAATTTATAAAATGAGGGAAAATAGTGAACCTTATTCTATAGCTTGCAAATTATTTTCAGTAAAGTAAAAACTCTGATGATGACTTTATTTGCTTACTTCAACGTTATAGAACTCAAGAGTGGTTAGACAATAAACGTGTTTCACCTGAGAACTAGATTTTTATTCATCAATTTCTTTATGATGGATAAGAACAATTTCATAAGACTTGCCTAAAATTAACTTAAAATGAGTAAGATATTTTTTGCATGTTTGCATCCAAAACATTGACAAAAAAAATAAGACGTTAAACTTCTTTGCATAAAAACGTTGGTTCACACAAGATGTTTTAATTAATTACTAGAAGTGCAACCAGTGACCATAATAAAGTGATAGTAAAAATAAATATCAACACCATTAACCTTTAGATATACCTTCAGATATTCATATATTTCATAGTAATCTAGTGCACTAAAAACTCCTTTTATCCTACTTTCTTTAACTCATTAAAGCAGTTAAAAATGCACACCAGTTAAAATTAAAGCAACTATGTAGTTCAATTATATTATTTAGCTTTTTATATCAAATGGTAACAGACGGCATACATAGTAAAAGTTTCGGAAAGTATAACGAGTAGCTTTAAAATACAAATGAACACCAATTGCAAACTATCATTATGTAAAATGAAGAAAATTTGTTACAAATTGACATAGTTTTGACATACTTGATGGACTAATTGCCGTAGTATCATGATATAAATTTTTGAAACCCTCTTGATATATTTATATTTTCATTACCTTATAGTAGATATATTATGTTGCAATTTAATGATTGTGCATGTCAAACTAGAGTGTTGTTAAATTTCTGTGCGCACCTTAATTTAGTTCCTAAATGTGAACATTAGAGAAATCATATCCTTAATCTTTTCAAATTCATTTATTAAACATTTTTAATGGAACGAGTATATTTATTTTAACTAATTTTTGTGTTGGTAAGTATAAACAGTCACACTAACTCGCACAGTAAATTATATTATTTCCCTTTCTAGGAGTGTAAGTAGTAGCATATCCCATAGGCAGACAAAACTCAGATTAATATTTATATTGGTTAAATGGAGAAACTAATGCGAGGAAGCTGCAATAGTTCTTCTAATCTAGTCTCTTTAATCAAGCTTGGGACTCCACCAACTTCAGACTGCTCTATCTTAATAATTACTCTATAAATTCTTTGAATACTTTTAGCATTAGATATTAAACTTGTTTCGTTAAAGTCACAGCCTCAATTGAAATTATCTTATTTTTTAAATATCTGTTTGAATTAGTTGACTAGTCAAAATAAAATTTAATAAGCAACAGAGATGGAAACTTTCAGTTCTCTTAATATCTCCCTTGAAAGCACCATGTAAGCCAAAATTTTTGTTATCTCCCTCAGTCTGTTGGCCTTAGAAAAAAATTGAAGTTCCTCTATCGGCTTTGCCTTAAGAGTAAACTTAAACAGTTAAATTTTCTTCCTTTCCTTGTTTCATAATTAACTAAAACGCTTTAGCCCTACATGACCTCAAATTAAAATGATTTGTTTAGTTAAAACCAAAATTGTGGCAGCAAAAA
This sequence comes from Microvelia longipes, assembly GCA_018340805.1. NCBI lineage: Eukaryota > Metazoa > Arthropoda > Insecta > Hemiptera > Veliidae > Microvelia > Microvelia longipes. The sequence continues at coordinate 31,874,268 of JACMZG010001911.1, read as the reverse complement.
CCAAATAAAAAGCTTACCTTAACCCTAACTAATATGTATTTTAATATGAAGTACCTCATAATAATTTTGATTCTACAAAAAGTGCATTCAAATAAAAAACACTTAGTGCAAAGGCTTGAATTTTGATTTAGACACTTAAAACCACAATGGAATAATTATAAATTTGGGCATTCATTGGTATCCACCAATCTAAGTAATTATTTCATTCTTAACCAGTAAAAAAATAAATACCATTGTGGATTATACAATAACACCAAGATTTTTCACCAAAAAACATTAAATTTATCATAAATCTATATTGATACTGATTCCTTCCAATGTACACTGAATGGACGGTCTACACTGTTATAAATGAAATCTTATAACAACTGAGTCACTTAAAATGTCAATAACAAACAGATAATGACCTTCTCCATTTTTTATAAGAATAAATGTTGATAACCAATCAATAGTGAAAAATCTTAAGCAACAGCGTATAAAATAGATTAGTTTACTTTAAAGTCAGAGGTAAAAATAGGTTGGACCAAAAATCTTGTATACTATACACGTTTCAAGTATTTTTTATGAGTTAATCACAAGAATAAATTTGACGCAGTATTTACTCATTTTAATTTATCTTTTATGAGTAAAATAATCTATTTTATATAATAAGAAAAAAATAAACACATTTGTCTGACAAAGCACCACCATCAAAAAGCACATTAATACTTCTGTATTCAGTTTTATAAGATAAGAAAATTCTAAAAAGATTCTTAAGAGAAAACTTGTAAAAGCAACTGAAAATGAGAGAATGTTCTTGATATTGACATACAATTACTAATAAAGAATTGGTAAAATGTTGGTTGTGGCTTTATAATGAACAAATGCATTTAAATATTACAGAAAAACATAATTTTTTACTAATAAATCACACAACAAGAGTAAATAACCAATATAAAAAACTTAATATTAAAAAATAATTTTGATTTTGTAATTAAAAATGACACCAAACGAAGTGGTGCATTTACCTTTATTAAAACCACCTCGACCCCGGCTAAAACAGAGAAATTAACTTGTGAGATGATGAGCTCGATAAAAATAAACAACTTGGTTTGGGAATCCACTTCGGTCCAGTTTCAGTCCTTGCCTAATACTTTAAAAACCTAATATTGACCATGAAGAAAAGTAAACAAGCATTGTCAGTCGGTAATTATAAAAACCATTTACCTTATAAGTCACTCATTACATGGTAAAATTAAATTTTTATTGATTTAATACAGACATTTTAAAGCAGAGGGCAATTTGCAGAACCCACAATAAAAAACCATTTCAGTAAAAAATTAAGAAAAATTGTGTAATTGTCTGCAGAGTTAAACAAAATAAAGAATTTAAAATACTTCAAAGTTTTAAAGGGATTCAAACTAAGACCCCCTTCAAAGTAAGGGGGGCACAAAGGGATTACTTTTTGGTTAATCATTTAAGTTGACTATAAATTATATTTAAATAAAAAAATACTTTAGTTTACTTGTAATACAACTTTGCGATACATTAGAACGTAGAGAAGTTTGTTATCATTTAGGATAGTGGTTCCCAACAACAGGGCTATAACCCAAAGAGGATAGAAGGGTGAAATTAAACAGTTTCATGGCTTGCTTTGCTCTCCTTAAATTATTTAAGAATCCAATAGTACAATAACTTATATGTTAGCATATTAAACTTATACCCCACATTTCTGGGTATCATACTTTTCTTTACGATACTTGATGTCTGTAAAACGTGACATTTTGTGTAAACAATGTGAAATTGTGACAAATATTTGTATATTCTTTTACTTTTGTAGACATTGAAGTTTGTGACTATTTTAATTCTACAGAAAGTGTAAGGTTTTTTCAATAATATTTCTAAACCTCTAATAAGCGGAACGCAATGTAAACACTCCCACAAAGTAGTTAAGTAAACATTTTGTAAATAGGTTAATGTGACTGTTTCAAAAAAAAAAGTATTGTCAAATAAAAATGTTGGGAACCACTGCTTTGGGAAATATGTAATATTCTTACGGAGGTTAATTTATTTTAATGAAAAATATTCAATTTAATTCATTTGAAGTACTTAGTAAATTAAAAACCTTAAGTACTTTAAAATTAGAAAATACAAAACAGTGTAAAAGCTTTACATTAATTTGTTTAATTTATATCTTTAACCAATAAAATTGATTGAAAAACATTTTAAAAATCAGGTACGGGGTACCACAGAACTTTTCCCCATCTTTCGGATTCGCTATGCTTATCTTCACCAATTGGGGCTCATTTTGCACATCCTCAGAAAATGAAATCATATAATTTATATAGCAGTATTGAACTTGCTTTCTGTCATTAAAAAATTAGTTTTGTCCCCAGTGCACTCTAATCCAAGTACTGGCCTTGCTCAAAGCTTCTTTACACTAATGACCCAGCAAAACCCTTAAATATACAAGCTCCATTAGAAAACATTGCAGAAACTGCTTCTAATGGTTTTTAAAAAATGTTTCTGAGTCTTTAAAGACGAATAATGCTAAGTTTAACTTGCCAACACTAACACACAGGTAACATAGTGTGTCTGTTATCATCATATAAAATTTTTGCTACAGTGTAAAGTACCTTTTTAATGAGTTGTGTACCCAGTAATAAAGCACTCAGTAGGTCTTTAAAACACCTGAATGGCACTTAAAATTTAATTGAAATCTGTTTTATTTTTAGAGCTAACTTTTTCTATACACCTACCATACAAATGAGGAAAAGTAATAAAAAAATGCAATACCTTAGATATTGTCAAATTATTCCAAATTCAATATTAAACCTCTAAGAAGGTAACTTTTAAGAAATACCTCAAATGGATACCAAATCAAGGAGTCATTCAAATTAAAATCTTTACCCCCATTTATAGAAATTAGTCAAGTCATTATTATCTACATGGAAACCTGTTCAAACACTTATAGAAACAAAACATGTAACTTATTGATCAAATAAAATAAAAATAAGCAAACAAAATGAAAACAATAAAAGGACAATGACATCCTCAAAAATTTAGATTAAAGATACTTTGTGTCGAGTGTTTAAAGTGTAAAATAAAAATATATATTATTTTCTATGAAGATTTATAATACCTAAAATAGCTATTACAATATTTAAAAATAATAATAAAACATAACCATTCTCTAATGCTTTGATAACAGATTAATAACATTAATTATTAAATAACCAATTTGAGTATGAATAATAGCTATAAAAATATTTATTAATGCATCAAGTTTTGTGAGAACATACATTTTAGAAATCAGAAAGCTAATTGGAATCGAGCTACCCTACTCCTTCCTTCCCTTCAGTCATTCGAACAATATCATAAGTGGCATTTTCCGATAAAAATTTGCTATCAGAAGAGAAACACTAAATAGTATATCTAGTAAATTTTTGCACATGGATTAGCGGAGATCTCTGGGCTCTGATTAGTTCACGTCAATAGTTCATGGCAGGAATAGAGGTAAACTGTTATTATTTATACATTAATTATACAAGGCATTATTTATGGATTATAAACTTTCGAAAGAAACTTTTGTTAAAATGTTTTAAATTTTATTTCACATGGAAAAAGGAAGTGAAAACACAACATAAACTGACCATGAAGAGTTGCCAAGTTCAGAATTAGGATACCATATGTCTTTAAAAAGGTGTTAGCAATCTCATAATTTTTTCAACTAGAATATGGAGCCAGATACCATGTTATAATCTTACCAAAGCATTGAGATAAATAAATAAAGCAAATTAAAATACATATCATTTACCATTATTTTGCCTTAAAACCTTTGCTTGTTTAAAATACAAGCAAATTAATAGCAATACTTAAAATTTTAGTACATAAAAAAACCAAAATACGACAAAACCATTAATTCATAATAAAAAAGATGTATTCCGTACAGTTCTGTAAGCTTAAAATTAGGAAATTAAAAAATTGCTTAGAACAGCTACATCTGAAGAACCACTAGTTTGGTAATACTTTCTAAAATAGTAACTAAATAATGATGATTTATTAACTTCATTTTTATTACAATATCTGTTGGTCTTAGTAGCATCATACAAGAATACTCTTACTGATTTTAATACATAAATTTAAAATACCATACATAGAAAACCATCTATAACCTTTCATATTTTATAAGTGTATTTAAATAATACATAAACCTTATGCCCAGCAATAAGAATTCAGGATAGGTCCCAATGTTAATCACCAGAAAAGGTAGATTACCTTAGTATTTGCATTTAATCACTAATACGTATGCATACATATATTTGTGTGTTAAATGCTCTTCGAATGCATAAATGAAGTTGTGGTTAAAATGACTTATTTTTTAAAAATCATTAACCATGAACTTATTTATAATTCATACATCAGACAATTTATAATCTATAAGCATTAACTATAAAAAACCTGAGAGAAATCAAGAGCAAGGTTCATTAATTTCAGCAGATTACACTTTATTGAAGAAATCATTATTTAAATTTAATTGATTATTTTTAAAATATAATATTAGTTGATGGTCTCGTTATCGATTTATAAGCACCCAGTAGTGCTGAACCACATTATGAAGAACTTGCCTAATTAAAAAATATGCAACATACAAAGCAAAATGCTACAAAGAAACAAAAATTACACAAAACTATAACAGCGTGGCTGGAACCAAGGCCATGTTTTTCACAGGGTTGTCCTTACCATACATATTTTGCCCTAATGTCTCTAAAAAACCAACCACAACTTAATATACCTTAAGTAAAGAGATCAATCTTTGATTGTGTTAGCTTAATTATTATCTTCAGCTGGAAATAAAGTCAACATTTCCTTGGCCTTTTGTTTCTATTTAAGCTCATTAACAACCCACGTTACTCTTTGTATCAATTAATATTTTTAGTATTTATATTCTGTCTAGTAGTTTTGGATGAATGAATAGCAGGAGATCTCTGATTGGTTTCCGCTAATAATTCATAGCAAAAACTCATTATAACCAACTTGGCTAAAATTAATTGCCCCCATTGAATTGTCATTATAAGCAATATAATTAGCAACCTTCCACAGATTAAGGTAGGCTTCACAAATGTAGAGGTTAAATTCACTTTTTTTTTAAATTTCACTTTTGCCATTAGCTTAAAAAAAACATTTGTTTTTAACTAAACCAATTTACTTGAACCTTGATACTACAGGAAAATTTATTTTGCTGAGTTTGAAAAACTCAGCAAAATCAAACTTTTTGTCTTGAAAAATGTGTAGACAATTTTATTACAGTAAAAACTACCAGACAGAGTATAAAAATAAATTTACACTAGAATACTCTACGTTTTTTAAGAGTATTATAGTATTGCACACGGTTATTATTAGTTGACAGCATAGGAAAATAGTGTTGAGGAACCAATAAGGTTGGTAGTCATGGTTTAACATCCAGAACCAACCTGATTGGCTCTCTCGCATTATTTTCCCATTCAATCATCTGATTAAAACCACGTGTTTATACAATAACAGTTTAATATAAATCATAATAATATTAAAAGATAATGCTTATAGATTACATTTGATATTAATTAAATTAAAAACTTGCTATATACATTTGCAGAGGTGAACTTACTTATTATAACCAGAATCTCTATTATAACCTCCTCCACCTCCGTCTCTGTTGCCATAACCTCCACCACCTTCTCTTCCTCCTCCACCTAAAAATAAAAGTCAGAACTGATGTTTAAATCTTCTTAAAAAATCATATTGTTAACAGTAAGTCTTTAGTCATATAACTTCTATACACTATAAAAGAAAAATTCAGGAGATTTGAAAGTCAAAACCTAGTACTCTTGAAAAAAGAAAAAACGGAACACTTTTAACAACCACACAAAATATCTCCACAAATCACAAAAACTAGATGAAATAAAATTTTACCTTGATAACTATTTGAGTTAGAATTAGGAGGTTGGTAATTAGATTGATAATTATTATAATTAGACTGCTGGTAACCCTGTGAGTTATCATAACCACCTGATTGATAACCTCCACTTCCAGGCATGGTTGGAGGAGGCTGACTATAATCTCCAACGCCTACAAAAAGACAAACTATATATATTAAAAAGTAATTATAATTAGCAAAAAGAAACTCTTACGCAGTATTAATTAAAATACAATTGTTTATTGAACTAAATATTATAAAAATATATTTAAGATAATGAGGTTTTGTGAGAAAGAAAACAAGTCTAATGCTTTAAATTGATTAACTATGAAAAATAATTCAAGAGTATTTTTAAAAGCTTTTGGGAACAAAATTGAAAGACAATTATTTACCTTGCGAAGGTGGGTTAGATGATGGTTGTTGATATCCACCCCACTGAGGAGGGGGTTGGGAATATCCTGCCCCACCACTAGCTGATGAATCATAACCAGGGGGTGGATAATTAGTAGGAGCAACACTCACATTACCACCTCCTCCTCCCCCACCACCTCCACCATACTGACCATATCCTCCGTATTGTCCACCTCCATATCCACCATATTCTGCAATAAAATACAAATTAATAAAGTTTATAAAAAAATATTTTAAGATAATGTCTAAAATGATATCCACATTTACATTTATATTTGATGCATAGACATTTGATATAACATATCATAAAAAAATGTTTTAAACATGTTCTCTTCTACTGGAATTCTTTAGATCTCAATGAAAAAAATTATAACCTGTCTACACTCCATTTTTTACATAATTTATTTTGCTTTTTTATTTTGGCTGTTAAAAACATGTTTTTTAATTAATTTGATTTCTATAAGCATTAAATTGTTTTATCTACTCCTTGTATTGTAAGTTCTACTTACA
>JACMZG010001911.1:31824494-31860533 GCA_018340805.1 Microvelia longipes | reverse complement strand
TTGAACAGATTATTTGGTTTTTTAACATAAATTGAGGTAAATGACATTGACATCTTACAACAGTAATTATTTATGCATGAGTTGATTCAACTTGTGCCAATGTCTCATGCATCCTTTATTTAATTAACAAAAATCTAGCATGCACGTCTTCTGATTATACAAATGAATAGAAGATGTTGACATTTCACTTAAATTATGCCCACGGCATCAATGCACAGAAGTGACTCGAGCAACTTATCAATCAAAGTTACTAATATTCCATACCACAAATGCTGATATACATACTTCTTCAGTATAAACGAATTACCTTTGTCGTTGAAACCAATAATATACGATATTATCTTAATAAGAAGTCAAAAGGTACAAAAACACCAGAAACAAACGAGTGCAAAATGTAAACAAAAACATTAGATTTACTACCGTATTTATTTCAGAAAAATCTACCTAAACCTCACTCATTTTGTTTCTTTTCGATTAATATAGATGTCCAACTTTCGATTTCAGAACATTCCAAGAGTTAAATAATATGAATCATATTAAAAAAAGTCAAAAACGGAGAGTTCCCAAAATGCACAAAAAAAAGGTCAATTTCACTACCGTATTTTATCGGAAAAATCGAACAAACCACACGTTTTCTTTCCTAACGTTAAATATAGATGTCCAACTTTCGATTTCATTAACATTTCAAGAGTTAAATACAATAAATTATATTAAAAAACACCTCCTTAAAATTTTGTCCTATTGCTAATACATGGGGGAAAATCTTTTGTTTAGAAAATGAATTCTTATCACAACTGTTCTTCTCGTTCTTCTTTGGATTTCTTCGTTTTCTTTTTGTTCTTCTTAGAAAGAATTGCCAACTATGAAGCTGAAGTCCAGCTGTCTAATAGATGAAATTTGCCATCCTAGTATTATGGAGTCACACAGACATATTAATAATGATAGTTCTTATGTCATTAATCAGAGCTAATTTTTTTTTAAAATTAGCTAGTCTGTCTTTAATTAGTGGCCTAATTCCACTTCATTAAAACTAAAAGAAAATGTGTTTAATTAGATCGTAAATAAAACATAAACAGTAACAGATTGCACTTTTAACAGTGACGTAATATTTTGAACTACAACTTTCCTACGCAAAAGTTTAGTTCGTCAGACAACCGTGTCGTTATGATTATTTATATGTCAACGGATAAAATACAAACATTTCAAGATTAGGATTAAAAATATAATACAAGCTTACAAAACAAATTAAATGAAACTTGCGCTGAGCATGTGTAATCATTGAAATTGTCATTATTTCAAATCCATCAAATAAATTAATCTTGCATACCGCATAGCGCTGCTGTCGATCATTCTGAGACACCTACACAAGAATCTCTAATAAAGAAGATATGTTTACTCTTTATCGAAGATCCTTTAGCATACCTAACGAAAAAGATCCTCACCCGGGATACCGACACTCCGCTGACTCAACACCCCTGATGTCCCAAAACTCTATAAACATCGACACCCCGCCTCCACTTTTGTCTGTCGATGTTATGTAGTGTCGAGACCACGACTTGTCGAGACCTGCTAAACCATGCCATGTGTTCGATATAACGACAAAATGCACAGAACAAAAATTAGTCACTGACCCCTCTGTCCTGATTCTGCGTAACATCGACAACTATAATACTGTCGAGGGTTTTGTAGTGTCGTATCCAAACGGGTCTGGAAATAGATATTTTCAATATTTTCACTCTGGCAGGATTATGCGTTGTATCGACACGTCGGGTCTCGACACGACATAACATCGACACATGATTCAGATAATGTGTCGAGGTTTATAAAGTGTCGATACTAATGAATATTGAGACCAAGGAAATGTGTCGACGTTATTTAGTGTCGAGACCTCGTGGTGTCGAGACTACGTGAGAACTTGCCATCGTCTGTCGATGTTATGTAGTGTCGAGACCCGACTTGTCGAGACCTCGCTAAACCATGTCATGTGTCGATATAACGACAAAATTGCACAGAACAAAAATTAGTCACGTGACACCTCTGTCCTGATTTTGCGTAAGATCGACACATGTGTCGACGTTACGCAGTGTCGAGACCCCGACTTGTCGAGACCCCGGGGGCGACCCTATTTAGGTATTTAACCCAGGTTACGTTTGTTATGTTTTGCATTTTCAAAGAAATCATGCGGGTTTAATTTATTTACGGGTTGATTTTGAGAAAATGTATCCATTTCATTTTTCACAAAGTCTACGGTTTTAAATATTTATTTTTATAGTATAAAATATAAATGATTTTAATTTTAAATTTGAATACATATTTTTAAATTATTAAATTATTCTCAAATTTTATAGTTTCATTGTTTATTTTGTACTATTTTGTATTATGGCAATAAAGTTATTTTTTGATTTTATTTGATTTAAAATTTTTTGCTTTCAACAACGGTAAAGTCTGGTGCGCTAGCGATCTTGAGACTATGACATGTTCTCCTAAGCTGATGATGAAACTTTTTTGCTTTGTAATCGTTTATTCTCTTGCCTTTCGCCATTTCCTTTATAGGTTTAGGTCACTGTACAGCTAAAATGTCTTTGACCATCTCTTCTTCAGGTTCGTGCAATTTAGAGTGTACTCGTATATCCTCCACTCATGTTGGGCATGAGTTTGAAATAGGAAGGCTAACTTTAAGTAAGTCGGAGCGAGAAAAATTCGCCAAACAAATAGCCCAAAAAATGCCTTTGGATGTTATTTTAGATCTAGTAAGGGAATCACTGGTTGATAAAAACGTTTATCAAATCCATTTACTTAAAAAAAAATTGTAAAATATTTTTAAAATGTATAACTTAAATAAAAATGAAGTTTTGCATAAGGAGGATCATCTGAGTGTTCATGCCTGGGTTCAGCAGATGCAGAATTTTAATAATAATGCTGTGCGATTTTATAAACCGAAAGGTCATGTCCTGGAAGACCACATATTTTTAGAACAAGATAATTTTGTCTTAATCATATTTAAGGATGCTCAACTAGATATTCTATAGAAATATGGCAGTGATGCGTGTGCCTATATGGAACACATGGTCTTAACCCTTACAATTTTGAACTTTATACAGTGCTTGTTCTTGACGACATGAGGCAAGGATTCCCTGCTGCTTTCATGATTTTTTAACAGAGGCGAAACCTATGACATTATTCTTTCAAATAATAAAGAATCATCTCGGCGAACCGCTAAGAGCTAAAACCTTTATGTCTAACATGGCCAAGCAATTCTTTTTAGCCTGGTCGGCAGTAATGCCTTCTGCTGATAGATTTAGACTATTTTGCCCTTGGCATGTTGATAGAGCCTAGAGATAGAATTTGAGTAAAATAAAAACGCAAAAAAAGAAAATAAGTATAAATCTTTAAAAGTTTTAGCAACGCAAAAAAATAAGCAAAATTTTAAACAAATGGGCCAAAAGTTTCTTAAAAATTTATACAACGATGCGGACTGCAATTGGATTAATCAAAAATAAAAACATTCATTAAAATTTAGAAATAAGTATTTTAAATTCAAAATAAAATAAGAAATAATTTATATTTCTAATATGATATAATTATAATATAATATAATTTTTAATTTATAATATGACCATAATTTTGTTTTCTATTACTTTTTTATTGCAAGATGGGCGGAAGAACTGAATTTTTTTAGAGTCCATCCTAGTTTATACTATAAATTGATGTCAAATTGTTTTATTTTATTTGTAATTCAGTATAAATAAACATATTATTTATTTATATTTGACACTATAAAGTAAATATTTATTAACTTTTTAATAAAAATCGTAGAACTAGAAAAAATTAAAATGAAATGAAAACATTTCCTCAAAAACAACCCGCAAATAGATTAAACCCGCGTGGTTTATTTGAAAATGCCAAAAGAATTACACTAAACCTGGGTGAAATCTCTAAATATCACATTTTAAAATATCCTTCCCATAGAATCCCTAGAATCTTGTCTTGGGTTTATTATCTTATCTTTTTTTTGTCAAGTCATTTTCTACTTTTATCATACGAACCAACCCTAAGTACAAACCCGTATTAAATACAGTTTAAAAGTTAGTGTATTCTATAGCGATTCTATAGCGTTTTGTGATGAATATCGTCGAATATATCGACGAACTTTTCGAACATACCCAATCTTTGCTTAATTTTTAGATGTATATTTAATATCCTGAGTAATGGTGCCACAACCTCTTATTTATTTTTTTTTCAAATTTTTTTTTAAAGAAAAAACGCTAACAATCAGCAAAACTGCAAAAATAATGCTGTGCCGTGTAGTTTATACTTATATAGGATAAATATGCGCATTTTCACCATGCACACACCTGTTGAATTTTTGTTTGTCATTACTCTCATAGTTGCTTAGCAACTGTAGTCAAGTCATTGCGGCCAACACAAGAAATCCAGTTGCTTAAAGAATTAAGGTTAAAATAACGCTTTTTAACGTATCATTTAATTGTTTTATATAATTAATTCATACTAATTCTACCATTGATTAATTTTTTTTTATTCAAGATAATATAATACTAAATTTAAATGAGATCATATATGCTAGACGAGACTACTTCGCTAAACTATTCAGAATTAACTTATTAAAAATCGGCATGAAGAGAACTTTATTTGTTAAAGATGGAGACTATACTAATGTAATTTATCAAACTGTATGTATTATTTATTTTCTATTTTGTACACATATTTATTGTTATCTCTAGAGCAGGCTAAAGCAAAATGCGCTTACTTATAATAAAGTTTTTTTTTAAATAAAACTTTAGGTTTTATTAATAAAATATTATTTCTTTCAGATTCAAGATGGTCATTACGGAGATGCTTTAATTATTTTACGAGATCAATTTTCCAAAAACCCACAGGTAAGGCTTCCGGGTTCTTTATAGAGACGATTGTTTTATAATAACTTTTGATTTATTAGCATACCGTCAAAACAGTTTTGTAAGGACTGGACCAAGCTAAAACTTTTTTTCTCATTTTTAACTAACGTATAACTCAGTTATATAGAAATTCTGGCACAGAGATCCGCATGCTGATGGGCGGATTTCCTTTCGCTTTCTTGCTAAATAATCCATTCATTGCGTACGATTCTGGTTAATGTGTCATTACATAATTATTTCTGTTTTGTTTTCTCCAAAAGAATACGTTAATATTTTGATTAATATTTAATTCTTTTCTAACATTTTACGATTTCATTTAAAATTCAGTTTTTCTTTGAAAGGTTCATATCCCTTGAAACCCTAGATTGACCCCTAAAAATTGAGTTACAGGTAGTACCTAATGCTTATACTGCTCATACTATGAAGCACAAACTGAAATATCATTATATTATATATATATATATATATATATATATATATATATATAATATATATATATATATATATATATATATATATATATATATATATATATAATATATATATATATATATATATACATTATTTTTTTTATTTTAATAATAAATACCCTAGTATAGTTTAATTATTTTAAATCTTTATTTAATACACAATTTTTTTAGTCCCGAGCATGCCTCTCGTTGTTAGCATACTGCTACTTCAATAGACAAGAATTTGTGAGTGCTGCCAATTGTTACGAGCAGTTATGTAAACTATGCCCTGAAGAGCCTCATTACAAATTATATCACGCTTATTCCCAGTACCAAGCAGCCAACTATGAGAAGGCCATAAAGATATTGTCATCTGTTGATGACCCATCATTGCAGACAAAGGTAAATATCATTTTGTGGGACTTTTTATTCTTTTATTTAGTATAAAAAATACTTTTAGCCACTTTAAACAGATAAGTATTATATAGACTCTACAGATCTACTTAGTATGTTAGGCTTGCCATTTAATGTCTAATAAACGTTCGACATTTTGGTCCACAGTAATGAATGCATCTTGTTGTAAATAAATCAAATGTTTTTTCATTTAAAATTATAAATTATTACAAAATTATTCAATTGCGTCTTAAAGAGAGGACAAATATTGGGGGGGGGGGGTGGAAAATAATATATTATGGCACTATTTATCACAAATTTTAATTACTCTCAAAAAGGCGTAATTTTTATAGAGAATAACATTTTGTTAAATGATCAATATTATATCTAGTTCTGTCTTGGCCACTTTATGAATAAGAAGTGTATTTTTTGGATAGAAGGTTCATAATAGTAAAACAAGCAAAAGTTTTTATGAAGAGTAACTTTTTGTCGAAAAATGAAAGTTTTTGTCATTTACGCGTATGTGTAACTAAATCCGTGGACTGCATAGGGATAATATTACTCGGAGGGCCCTATAGAAATCAGTACAAAATTACATTAACTTGTATAGTAAAACGTTGAATATACAACTCAAAACATAAACAATGTGTGTGAAACGGAAATAAATTTATTTATTATAACCTTAACTCACTATTGTAGGAAGTTTCAATGAGGTTACACAGAGCCCCTGAGAGCCCCAAAAAGATATTTCAGGCTTCTCAATGTATTTAGATAGGCTATGCCCCCTCTAGTATATATCTGTATGATGGACTGTATAACAAATATCAACAACAAAAAACAAGAAAGCTGGGCAAAAGCGGTAGTTCAAATATTTGTATTTTGACTTCGAGTTATAGTTCATTAGTAATCCGTTTGAATTTTATTATCTCTGTTTAATAACAGAGATAATAAAATGACTATTAAATGAATGATTAATATCATTCATGTAATAGTCATTACATTATCCGTCATGGTCTATTGACAGACCAAGTATGAGTAGAAAAATCTTAGGAATAGGTTTTTTTTACCTTTTAAAATTTCTATATGATTATGAAATTTTAAAATAAAATTTCTTATATGAGTCTATATGATTTCCTTATCATATAGACTCAGCTAAGTGCTAGGTTATGCGAAACTATGCTCCCCATCGTTATTAAAAAATCTACATGCATGTCCAAAACCAACTCATCATTCCTTGCAAAATGAATTGGAATGTAACAACGCTTAATACGTAAATATTAAACTATAAGAACCAAACTCAATTTGAATGAATGACTTGCAGGTAACTAAATTGAAAGCTGCCATTAAATACGGAGAAGGAGATGTTAAGAGCACAAGATCATTCTTACATCAGATAGAAGACAGAGATCCAGATCTTTTGGTTAATGAAGCTTGTATTCTATATAAGGTAATAGAATTAGATAAATTCTATATAAATCAACGTAAATCTAGATGTTTGCTATTACAATACACATACACTAATTTAAATTGATCAGCACTAGGAGTACTTGATGTATGTTAGTAGCGTATATACAAACTGAGTCTTAATATACATATGGTATTTTTTTTATCAAAAATGTTCAGCCAATAAATATACTATTATATAGCACTTTTAAAAAAATAAAGGTATTTACGTATTAGGTATTATAATTGTATTTACGAACACAACGATTTACGAACTAAAATAATAGAGACTTTTTGATAAAGATTTCGTTTTCCAAAAACTAATAACCTTTCTGTTATTTAGGTTAACCTTTCTGTATTTAGGCCAGAAAGAATATTTCCTTGTATTCCCCGACCCTGTTCCGAAGCACAAGCACAAATATCTCATGAAAATCCATATCACCAACAAAAAATCCAAGTTTATATTAATGGACATTGTTGTTGTGGACATTTGTTGTTGTGGACATTATTGTAATAACATATGGATATTATCCGAAATCATAATGTTGTTTTAAACACCATATCCCGGGGAGAATAGACTAAATATATTTTTAGTAGAGAGGATATTTCCTCTCTAAAATATTTCTATCCAAAACCATGTCTCTTTTCATTACCTTCTACTTTCATATACATTAACCTTCTCATTAAAATATGTCTCAGAAGACTAATTTTAGTAAACAATATTTAATTCTCCATTTCGCCTAACCATTAATTTACTTTTATGCTAATAAAAATCATCTAACTTTTATTTTACCATCTACTTTTAATATTTGAATTATTCAAATATGACCCCAAATCCACTTAATTTATTTTATACCTATATTGAGTAATTTTAGTCAAGAAAAAATAAGAATGTACTTTTTTACTTTTTCTCATTTATACTTTAGGTATAAAAGAACAGTATTGTATTCGCGATAAAATCCGAAACGAGTGTCCGGTTTAGGTATTTTTAAGACCCTCTAAGTGGTTTTTACAATGTTTTCTATCTGCATGTATCTGTTGATGTGTCTGTTATCAGCGTATTTATGCTTCCGAGTTAAAACTTAGTACAAAAATCATTCTGTAGGTTTAGTCGTCCTATCAGATTTTTTTTAAAGATGACATTAACCGGCAATGAATCAGCAAAAATTTCAAAACTTCAAAAAATGTTTTGATCAATTTGAAATTTGGCACGCATATAAGCCCAAGATTCATTTCATTATTAGCATTACTTCAAATTTTTCGAATAATTTGTAAAGGTTTTTTAAAAAAAGTAAAAAATTTGAAAAATAATCCAATTAAGTTGTAAATCAGAACAAGCATTCCTTTAAGTAATAAATAAGTATACTAAATTTCGTTTCAATATGTCAACGTCGTTTCATATCCATTGTTTTTGTTGTATTATAAAAGTTCAGCAGCATCGAGCGAGGTCAGTGCTGGGTGGGTGACCGCTAGGAATAAAATTAATGTATTTACGGTTAGGAATAAAATTAATAAAATTAAGGTCGAGAGAAGCGAGTCCGAATTAGGTTGGATGAGAGCAGCGAATCCAATGTGTTGAAGAAAAGTTCCGTGGTACCCCATACCCGATTTTTTAATTTAACATTTTGATTTTTTTACTTAGGAAGGAAAATACAGAGATGCTCTCCAGAAATTCACAGTTGCCCTGTCAGCTGAGGGATATAATGCCCATTTATCATACAGTATGGCTCTTTGTTATTATAAACTGAAAGAATTCCCGCAAGCTCTGAAACATATTGGTAAGTGCTAGAAATAAAATATTGAGCTTTATTATAAAAATTTAGCTTCTGTTAAAGCTCTAAGTTTCAAAACATTATTCACTTATGTGATCATTTTCCACGGAAATCACTTCGGGAATATTGGATACTTTAATGATAAGTCCTAGTATAAAATAGCTCACGCCGTCAATTATAAATAAATAAATAAAAAAATAAATAAATGTAAAATATATGCAAGAAAAGTGTAAATTACCATCTTCTACTTTGTTGCAAAATTTAATACATCATTTAAGAATAATATCGCTTGTTTTATAGTATCTTATATTACATCATTTAAGAATAATATTGCTTCTTTTGTAGTATCTTATATTACATCATTTATTTATTTATTTATAAACAATACGGACTTTTAGTCCAATTTACATAATCATAAATCAATATAAAAAGATATGGTTACAATTAAGGAACATCAATAATTTTTAATAAAATAAATCAAAAATAACATTAAAACAAAGAACTTTTTTAAAACAATAGAATTTGTAAAATAAGTTAACATAAATACTTAAGAAACATATTATTATTATTTTTCTTTTCATATAATTTTTACCTTAATATTATAAGTCATATTTACAATAAATGGTTAAGAAAAAAAAAAAATAGTACACACTTTTACTTATGTTATGAGTGAAATAAATATAAAAAAAAATATTGTCAATAAAGAACTTGTAAAAAAAGTAAAATGAACAATATATAACTATAATTATTAAAAAAAATGTATATATACATGCACATGCATACACACACATACATACATACACACACATACATACCTATATACACATATACATACATACACACATATACATACATACATATATACATACACTCATATATACTAATCTTTAATGATTTATTTCAAATTTGTTAGGTTAATACAAAAAATGTTCAACGAGTAAAATTAACCCCTAGAGTGGATTCACCATCACAAACCCTATTTACCTCTTTAGAATTAATTAAAAAATATATTTTACTCATATTTGGGAAAAAAAACAGAAAAGAAAACTATGATGCAGTAATAATGATTTTATATAAATTCTAAATTAAAAAGAAAAAAAAAAACTATACTTAGGTAAATACTATACTTGATTTAAGATATTTCCTTAAGGCATACGGTGTAATGTTAAACAAATCAACATCTTTGCTTATTAAGTTAGCCATCCTTTGTATTCTAGGTAAAGGTGCATAATAAATATAATTTGTAGGATGACAATGAATCGTGAAAGTGGTATGAGATCTAGTGAGGTGAGTTGGAACATGTAAGTCTATCAAGGATAATAATTTAGAACAATCAATATTATAATTTATCAATTTAAACAGAAATGTGATATCAGCATTCTTTCTCCTATTCTCTAGAGTCTGCAAATCAAGTCTAGTAAGCAGATTGGTATAATTTAAATCTTTTATAGGTATTTTCAATTTAAAATTAGCGTAACGCAAGAACTTATGTTGAACCTTTTCAAGAATATTATTTAAGTAGAGGGTATGGGGGGACCAAACTTGAGATGCATACTCCAATATTGGTCTGACTAGTGTTTTATACAAATAATTTATTGTAGCTATATTTTTAAAGTTTTTGCTACTTCTAATGACAAAACCGAGCATTTGCATGGCCCTCGATGAAATGTTATTTATATGCTCAATAAAGAAGAGTCTGGAATCTACAATAATGCCTAGGTCTCTAATAGAATAAACCTCCTCTAAAACCACATTGTTTATACAATACTGACTATTAATAAGGGTGGTAGTTCTAGCAAATTTTATATATTTACATTTTTGCAAATTAAGGGGTAGTTTATTTCTACAGCACCACAAGTAGACCTGGTCTAAATTAGATTGCAAAATGAGAGCATCATTCAGGGTTTTAACAATTTTTCTAATTCTTAGATCGTCAGCGAAAAAATCATATTCTACACCTTTAAAGATAAATTTGAGATCATTAATGAATATCAAAAAAAGAATGGGACCCAAATGAGACCCCTGGGGTACTCCAGATCAGCGTTTCCCAACCTTTTCAGTAACGCGACCCTATAATTTGCTTTTCAAAAGTTTGGCGACCCAAATGAATTTATTTTGCATAACCTGAAAATTGCAGGCGTTTTTATTTATTGCTACTAGTTATGACCCTACATACATCGTCAAATCCTAATTTTCATAAGGTTTTTATACTTAAATAGAAAACTACACACTAATTGGAGTTCAATAGAAGTATATTATATAATAGCAATAAAATATAAAAATTAAATTAAATATAAAAATTAGCACTGCTCGTAACTCATTTTGTCTGTATTTTTCAAAAAAATGCGTATAATTTTAGGTTGTACAAAACTATGCCTCTAAAATTAGAAGTACGCACTATTATTTGCACTAGTTTAAAGCTTAGTAACTTATGTTTAAGCTTAGTCCTTAAAGGTTTTAGCGCATTTCCTTTGAAAAATAGAGACAAAATGAGTTACGAACAGTGCTCGACAATTGAGTAACTGCTTAGGTTTTAAAGCATGAACCGGGACCATAAGCAAGAAACGGGTTGTTAAGCACGGAAACACTTATTCTAAATGAAATTCGCTAGACATGTGGACCACCGCGCTAGAATTATTCTGTAGTTATAAATTTATATAATGTAATACTATAAAAAATTATCATTCCAACCAGGATTGTTGTTAAGCACGGAAACACGCATCCAAAGGAAATTCGCCCGACATGCGGACCACCGCGCCAGAAGGTTTTTGATAATTTGTTGGGGTTTTTTCGACTTTTTGGTAACTTAGAGTGGTCGTATTGACTATGGACCGGTTTCATTTGATTCAGCGCCCAAAAATTCAGAGAAAACGACACCCTACTCGAAATTTATTTTTTCTCGACCTAAATTTTGGTTTTCGGTAATTTACAATGATTTTTTCGACTTTTTAGTAACTTAGAGTGGTCGTATTGACTTCGGACCGGTTTCATTTTATTCAGCGCCCAAAAATTCAGAGAAAACGACATCCTACTCGAAATTCATTTCTTCTCGACCTAAATTTTGGTTTTTGGTCATTTACAATGATTTTTTCGACTTTTTGGTCACTTAGAGTGGTCGTATCGACTTCGGTTTAAGTTGATTCAGCGTCTCAAAAAATGAACTATTGACCTTTTTGCGGTGAAAAATATTAACCCTGAATTTTGCCGATTCTTAAAAATTTCGTTTACTCAGCAAACGGGTAAATGACGTCACAAAAACCTGGTTTTCAATAGGGTTGAAAACCTTGCCTCCCGAAGGTTGAGTTTTGTACTATGTTTGATTAAAAAATATTAATCAGTTCGAAAGATAGAGTGTTTACAAGAAAGTGTCTAGAAATACATATATAAAGTCTCGCGAAACTATTTTCGTCATTAGGGAACTCTGAAACGAATTTGTGTCGTGGTCCGAGGTTCGACTTCCGCCATGAAGCCTATTTCGAAATCGCTAAAATTAATAAACTGGTGAAACAATTATAATTATAAAACTTGTACGCGAAATTAATCTACGTTGATGTATGTTTGAACCAAATTCACATATAATTAAACATTATAATTTTAATAACCCGAACCTTTAAAAGAAGTAATAAGAAACTTTTGAACACAGTATTATCATAGGTATAACAATTCATCAAAGTTAGCAAGAATTAGATAAAGGCGGGTGCCTCTGTCGGTAAAGGACTTCTAAGAAATGTTTTTGCCGCTGCTTCTTTTGTTATCGCATGTTAAAAGTATTATCAATTTCTAAAAATAATATCTGTTTAAGCAAATCTGTTATTTCCTTATAATATTATTTTTACATAAATCTTTGTAATTTATTGGATTGTTAACAATAGAAAATTTTGGCGACCCAAAAAATTTCGTTCGCGACCCAATGTGGGTCGCGACCCAAGGGTTGGGAAGGGCTGCTCCAGATAATACTTGGAAAGCATAAGAAAAATAATTTTTGATTTTAACTGTAAGGTACCGATTACTCAAATAGCTTTCAAACCAACTAAGTAAGTTACCAGAAAAACCAATTCGTTTAAGTTTCAATATTAATAATCGAATAAAAACTTTATCAAACGCCTTTGAGTAATCGGTGTATATTACATCAACTTGTCCTTTATCTTCAAAAGCCAGATATATATCATTAATGAACACCATAAGATTAGTAGTAGTTGATTTCTTTGCAAGGAAGCCATGTTGATTTTCATCTATGATATTGAAGACAAATGGATAGATTTTATTTAGTACTATACTTTCAAAAACCTTTGGAATCATGGATTGGATACATACTGGTCTATAGTTTGTTATATTACTTTTATCGCCGGATTTAAATATGGGTGTTACAAAGCTATTTTTCCAAGAGGAGGGGAATTCACCTTGTTTTAATGAATTAGAAAATATATGGAAAAGAGGTGTAGCCAACGAGTTGCATTTTTTAAGTACTATAGATGGAACTTTATCTGGACCATTACTTTTGTTGGAATCTAATGAAGATAATTTTTCCTGGATTTCCTCCTCAGTAATATTAACACAATTCAATGAAAAGTGAGTATCATATGGCAAGTCGAAATCAATATTCTCATTATCATCTTTAGAATATACTGACGAAAAGAAATCAGCAAATAAATCTGCAGTTTCTTTAGGAGTAGAGCTAGTTTTATTATCAAAAAACATTTTACTTGGAATTCCACTAGAATTATTTTTTAAATTTTGAGTATACCTCCAAAAAGTTTTAACATTCACAAGCATTGAGTTTTCAATATTTTCTAAATATAATCTATAGTGTTTATTTTTAATTTTCTAAATTGAGATCTAAGTTTGGAAAATTTTTCATACTCTTCATAGGACCCCATGGCTTTGTATATATCATGAGTTAAGTTTTTATTATTTAATATTGAAATCATTTCTTGAGTATACCACTCAGGATATTTACTGCCATTTTTTCCTTTTAAAGTAACGACTGGCACAAATTTGTCAAAACTTTCATAGATTATAGAGTAAAATTTTTCCACACCAGAATTTATGTCCATGTTCATTAAGAATGACCAGTCCACCGCACTATAGTATTTGTTAAGGCCATCGAAGTCACATTTTTTGAAATTATAAAAACTTTCTGAATACTGTATACAGTCTTCAGTTGAAGTGAATTCCTTTATTTCTAAACAAGGGTGATGTCTATCGGGTTTTACTAATTCCGTGGATGGTTCTGATACAGTGACATACTTATTAACAAGCACTAGGTCCAATATTCTCCCATTGATATTTTTTTGAAAATTATGCTGTACAAGACCATGAAAACTTGTGAAATCCAGTATGAGCTGTTCTATTATATTAAGGCTGTTGCTTTGATCAGGTCCGTCTATACTCCAGTCCAGTCTAGGTAGGTTGTAGTCACCAGTAAGCATTAAATGAGCTGTTGGATAGAGCTGTAGAATCCTTTCAACTTCTTCTGTATGACTTAAGTAAACTTCTTTAGCCGAATTAGGAGGTATGTACGTACATCCAATAATATAAGAATCGTTTTTTAGTGTTATATGTACAAATACATGCTCTACATTGTTGTTTATAGTCTTGATTTGGTAGGAAGATAAAAATTTCTGCACAGCCAACAAAACTCCACCACCATCTTCTTTTGCACTATTCAGAATGCATCGGTCGACTCTATAGATATGATGCGAACTAAAACCTAACTCACCATCAGAGTATGATGATGTTAATCTTGTTTCAGTTAACGAGTATACTGCATAATTCATTGCAGATGCATTTAATAAAGGGATTTTTGTTCTTAGACCTGATACATTCTGATAATAGATTCTTAAGGAGGGGGTGTGTTGTCTGATGGACCTGCCCCGTTTTTTGAATTTCTTATTGGAACTAAACGTGGAATACCATATTTGTATTTAATAGTAGACTGATTTTCTACTGCTTCTGATTTTAATTTCCTTAGTTTTTCTCTTTCATTTAGAGTTTTATCAGTTGCTACAGATATCTTGAAGGCATAATCAGCTTTGAAGTTTCTTATTTTCAGGAAAAGAGTTTTTGCAATAGATTCACTTTCAAATAACACTCTTAAGGGTCTTGATTTAATTTTGGATTTGTTGTCTTTGTCCTTATCAGGAATAATATTATTGGTGGACTTAGTTGTGCTTTGACTAATAGAATCTGATGAACTTTTAGTATCTTGACTAGTGTTCACAGTCTCATCATTTGTACTATGTTTTATTTTTCTATTTTGATTCCCACACCGATGTAATTTAAAATCATAACAGAATAGATTATCAACTTTCAACAGAAATTCTGCAACTGCTTTTTTGTCTTCCTCCAGACTATCATTTTCTGGAAATCCATGTAAAATTAAATTTTTAGCTCGTTCCTTCCGTTCATTTAATTCAGAATATATTTCATCAGCTGAGTTAAACGTAGTCGCATTATTTGGTCTAATTTCTAAAGCCTTAACCCTTTCGTCAATTTCTTCAACTTTTTGTGAAAGTTGCGATAACCCAATTCTGTTTGAAATACATACAGTACATTGGAAACTTACTTTATTTTTTTTCTTTTTCCTTTCTGATACCTTGTTTGGCGATAGTTGGGAACATTTTATCTCTAAATGCACCGGAAATTTACATCGATCACACGTGGTAAATTCATCGTCATCATGAATCATATCGCGACATTCAGCACAGAATTCTAATCCCGGCATGTTTATAATCTTTAATTTCACTATAATAATACAAAAGTTTAATGATTATTTCACTGATTCACTAAAAATGTTAAAAAGAAATAATGATACAAAAAAACACGTCCGCCCGCTTGTAACCTCAATTGTAACCTCAATTTAAGAATAATATTGCTTCATTTGTAGTATATATCACATCATTTAAGAATAATATTGCTTCTTTTGAAGTATCTTATATTGCATCATTTAAGAATAATATTGCTTCTTTTGTAGTATCTTATATTACATCATTTAAGAATAATATTGATTCTTTTTTAATATCCTTTATAGCATCTTTTATGGTATATTTTATTGTATCTGTTATAGCTGACATAATAGAAAGAGGGATAAGAGAGCATCCAGAATTGAGCGTAGGGATGGCTACTGAAGGCATTGGAGTTTCTAGTGTTGGCAACACCCTTATTCTCCATGAAACAGCTCTAATAGAAGCATTTAATTTGAAGGCTGCTATAGAGTATCACCTAAATAATAGTAATACTTTTTTAAAACCTGTAAAATATTATTATCCTTACATTCTTACTAAAGTCTAAAATATTATTGTAAATCAAATAGTGACAAAAATACATTTTTGAATATGCCTAATTGTTTACAATTTAACATTTTAATGTTGCAATCTAAAAATAATAGTTGTTAGTTGTTATATCAAATGATAATAATTCTACACAGCGTCCTACGTGTATAATTAACTTACTCTCGCACTGAACTATCTATGGTTTGTTCGGTACATGAGCTGGAGAACATCACTCTACTTTGCACTATTCATCTTTACACAAAAATTCTTCTTTGCGGAGTGAAGTAGAGTAAAAAAGTTTAGTTTCAGCTCTATTTGCGTGCTACTTAATGGTTATAAAAAATCAGCACATGTATGGACAGTACACGTACAAGAGGTAAGCGAACTCTCAAATCATATAAGATAAGATTTCCCGCAAGAACTTTATTTTACTCTTACTCGGCTTTTAGGAGGAGTAAAAAGTGCAGTTTAGAGAGAGACTCTTCTTAGATTCTTCTTGCCAGTGTGAACACATTGTAGATCAGTTTGAACTTAATATAAGTTCCTTGAGTTTGAAGAAGGAAGTGCCTAAACATAGTTTTTACCCTAGTGCCGTACAAACCTATTGAGATTAATTTTATCATATAGATGTAAATGGTGGATATTGCCATCACAAGCTTTTGCTTCAATATCTTAGTTGTTAGTTTTTTTTTCAGTTGAAGCCGCAAAGGAAGCTCTTACCGACATGCCTCCGCGCTCAGAAGAAGAATTGGACGCAGTTACACTTCATAATCAAGGGCTTATTAACATGCAAGAAAAACCTGGCGAAGGTTTCGAAAAATTAGTTTTTCTTCTTCAGCAAAACCCATTTCCACCGGAGACATTTTCAAATCTGCTTCTCCTCTATTGCAAATATGAATATTTTAATTTAGCTGCGGATATACTTGCTGAAAACGCTCATTTAACCCATGAATACTTATCTCCAGTAAGTAATCCCTAATAAAATAGGAGTAATTATTCGCCTATTCTTATCTATATCAATCGTTCATTAATTTTAACTATAATTTAAGATACTTATATATTTTTTTAACTTTATTGATTATTGTCTACAATAAATGTATTTGGCATAGTGTTCATGCTGGTTAAAGTAACTTAGTAGTCTTGATAGGAGGAATCACCTAATGGTGATACTCCTCGGCGTGGTTAATACTCATATACTTTAAATAATTCGAATAAACTTTGGTGAAAGGGAATTTCAGGGTATTTTAACTTTTGTCAAGTTATACCCAAAAGTACAACTTGACAGAAGCACCAAGTTGAATCCACAGATATTCCTCAGGATATAATCAATTAATGTATTTTTTGTCGGATATTAGGTACGGAGTTATTCCTTAAAAAGGCTGTATGATATAGTGTGGTATTGCTAAAATATTTGTATAATTTTATAATCTTTTTCGCAATCATTTATTTCATTTTAGCTTTATATTACAGTATTTATATGGCTTTATTGATGCGTTAATTATAAAACAATCAAGACCTGATGACGCATATAAAAAACTCGAGGAATTGGCAGAAAGACATACAGAGAGTTTGAGGAAGGCGACTAAACACGTGCAGGAAGCCAGAATGAATCAAGATGACGATGCTATTAAACGAGCAGTTGCTGATTACGAGGACAGTTTAGAAAAGTACTCATTTTAATTTATGAATATTATTTTTTGAAACATTTAATCAATTTATATCAAAAATATGCTTGCTTGTTTTTTAAGCACTAATTTTAAGCACTTGTAATTTAAGCACTTTAAATTTTAACTATTTTAATAAAGCACTAATTCTCTTTTTTACTGATTCTCTATTGTAACAAAGAATTAAAGAAGTTTAACCTTTCAGACTCTTTCATAAAAAGTCTTTGTTCGCGATCTATATAAATCTACAAATAATCTGTTTTTTAATATAACATCTTAAAAGTGATATTTCACTAAAACTACTTGTAAAAACTAAATAGTTTTTACAATTAAAAAGAGAACTCGCGGACAAAATCAACCAAGTTATTATTGGCAGTCTACACAATAATAATAATACATACTATATAATACATACATGGTCTTGACAGAATAACTTTAATTGTTTATAAGACAATTAAAGACGAAATAAAGAATAAAATAATAATTAAGACCATTTTATTTTATTAGTGAAATAATACTTCAATTATTTTATTTTATTTTACAACAATTATTTATTTCACAACAAGCAAAGGTTCAAAACTTAGTGCTTCCGGGTGCGCCATGCGACTTCTAGGTATTACATGGTTCTCATTTAGTGTACTTCTTTGCAGTATTGCAAAGAAGCAAAAGCAAGCACTTTAAAATGAGTATCAAGAAATAATCGTCCACTGAGTTCTGTCTATCATTCTAATTGTAATCCGCTCATCATTTGAAACAGGTCAAAAAGGGTCATCATAAAATATTGGTTAATAAATTTTTACTTAGGCTAAAATAAATTAAAGCTTTTTGACTCCTATGAGCTATAGTAGACTCTAAGATATCGCTAAGATATTTATGTCTTGATGATCATGAATTTATTGCCTTAAATGATTTTACATAAATCAATTTCCATTTTCAGATATATTCCGGTTTTAATGGCTCAAGCAAAAATTTATTGGGATTTAGAGCAGTACAATCAAGTTGAGAACATATTTCATAAATCAGTTGAATTTTGTAACGAGAACGACACATGGCGACTGCATGTCGCCAATGTTCTCTTTATGCAGGATAATAAGTACAAGGAAGCAACAGGCTTTTATGAACCCATCGTCAAGAAATACTATAATAATGTAAGACTGCTTTACCTAATTCAAACCATATTTTAATCAAAAATTAAAAATTGCTGAGCTGCTTGTGCAGATTAGAAATATATTATTAGAGGGGTCCATTGGTTGAATTTTGAAACATCTAAAAAATAGCCTGACCACCTTCGACTATCATTAATCAAATGAAATGAACAAAGTTACACTGAATTATATAGTAGAACGCTGAAAATATAAATCAAAACACAAGCAATGTGCAGGAAGCCGAAAAAATGTATTTTTTATGAACTTAACTTACACTTAGAAGAGATTTCATTGAGGTTACAGAGAGTCCCAAAATAATGTTTTAGGACTCTCAATGTATTGAGATAGGCTATGCCCCTTCTAGAGTATATTTATCTCTATGTTAGAATGCGTGTTTCCGTGCTTAACAATCCATTCCTTGCTTAAGGTTCCGGTTTATGCTTTGTCGTCTGGGCAGTTAGTCAATTATCAAGCACTACTCTTAACTCATTTTTTCTTATTTATCAAAAGAAGTGCACATAATTATGCTATACAAAACTAAACCTCTAAAATTGGCATTGCATACCATTATTTATACTACTTTAAAGCTCAGTTAGTGGTTATCTTTAAAGGCTTTAGCGCATTTCCTGTGAAAAATACAGCAAAAATTAATTATGAGTAATAAAGCACTGCTTGCTTTCAGTACTTGCTCGTATCGACTCCGGACCATTTTCATTTAACTCTTAGGCCCAAAAAACATCGAAAACTATTCCTCCCTTGAAATATGTAGTTTACTGGACTTATTTTAGATTGACCACCGTTTGTTTCTAATTTTTGGAAACATCTCTTTAAGTAATCGTATAGTCTCCGGACCATAAAACATTTAAAACAACACTCTACTCGAAATTAATTTTACACCAACCGTAATTTTATTTTTTTCGGCAATATACTTTTTTGTCATTTAAAGTGGTCGTATCAACTTCGGACCAGTTTAATTTGATTAGACGCTTCACAAAACACAAATAAGGACCTTTTTGGCAACGAAGAATAATAACTTTAAATTTTTCCAATTTTTTAAAAATTTTGCTGACCAAGCAAATCGGGTTAAAAATGTCACCAGAACTCGGTTTTCAATAGAGTTTGTGTCCTCCCCAAGGTTGAATTTTTTCAAACCAAGTTTGATTAAAAATTATTTATACGTTCGAAAGATATTGTTGCTACGCACACATATATTATATGTGTGTGTGAGTGTGATTTTGTGTATTGATTTTTTGTTACAGCTTCTGGCTTTAGCTCCAATCGTATTGGCGAATCTATGCGTATCATATATAATGTCATCAATGAATGAAGAAGCAGAAGAGTTGATGAGAAAAATAGAAAAGGAAGAAGAAAGACTGAGATACGAAGATCCCAATAGAAAAGTTTACCACCTGTCAACTGTTAATCTTGTTATCGGGTAAATCTAGAAAAAAAATTAATGAATGATCTATTTATTATAAATAGAAAGCTAAAACATAATTTTCCAATAGATTTAGAGCTGCTCTGAATTTGCATTGGGTAGCCATGATCACTGTTGACGATTAGCCCAGTAACATACATTCTATCTAAATAATCCCGTGACTACTGGAGATATCATAAAAAGTTTGCTCTTACTATGTATGCATTTTAGTTAAATTTTATGTTTTTTTACATTTTGAACAAATTTTCTCTTAAATATCGTTTTTCATAAATTTTCCTTTATAAACCATATTGATAAAGGATATTGTGTTTAGGTTGTTGGGCTGTTCATGTTTGCAGCTAGCTAGAAATGTTAATCTATCTCTAATGTTCACTCATTATCAGTAATAAGAGGTGTGTAATTAAACGTTGTCTGTTAAGTAGAGTCTTAAAATTACTGTAAGGTAAATTTATTACGGCAAAAAGAAATTGTATTGGTTAAAGATCCTATACAATTTTGCGACTTTACTAGGTGTTTTTGGTTTAGATTAGGCATATTTGACGCGTACATTATGGATGTACAGATGAGCAAACTACCACCTTAACGTTGAAATAGTAATTACTGAACTAAATTTTATCTGGACAACTTTTTGTGTAGCAAGTAAACAAAGATTAATTTCATTTCAGGACTCTATACTGCGCTAAAGGCAATTATGATTTTGGCATTAACAGATTAATTTGGAGTTTGGAACCGTTTGATAGAAAATTAGGAACAGACACTTGGTACATAAATGTTTTCTTTATTTATTTAGCAATATATTCATTTTATAATCATTAAATATAAATCTTTAAATTTTTTGGATTGCCATATGATTAAATTTGATAGAAAACTATTTAATATAAAAGGAAAATAGTTTTAAGAAAACTGGCTTTTGGTTCTTATTAGGACTTTACAGAAGTACACAGGTTTGAAGGTGTAGGAGATAAGTTTAAAATTACTCTCACTAAAGATAAGGCTATGTTCCCGTTACTATTTGAAGGTATGACAGAAAATAAATTCACCTAAATTTGTTTGCCTTGCTAAGCAAGATTGATTCTACTTTGGTTAGACCGTATTTACAATAACTGTGAAAGAATTGAACTCTTATATATCATTTAAAAGTTTGGCTATTTACAAAAGCCAATTTATACATAAATTTTCATTTTAAAAGGATTGGGTGTTTAAATTTTTTTGGGGTGAAAATTTTTTTCTATGCAGTTTTAGCAGCTTTGTCACATTGTGTTTACTAAATAAAATCCTAAATCCTTGGTTTTCACAGGTTCTATGCAAAGAGATGTATACTCTCTCTTATAGAGAACTTATCTAAAAGGACTCTAATAGCAAATGAATCATTACTAAAAGAGTGTATTCAGTTTATGGAGAAATGTGAAGGTAAGTACAAGCAAAAGATTAAAGACATGCATTACCATAGTAAAGCATTCGGTTATAAACTAGGGAAAAAATGCGATGAAGCCAATGAGGTTTATGTTTAACCACGACCACAATTTCATATCAGGCCAACCTCATTGGTTCCTCAACCATATTTCACCACGCTGTAAACTGATTTGATATTATAGTATACGTAATTCATAGTTAACTCAATACAATTGTGCGAGAGGCATCTAGGAATGTAGCATAGCATATGCTTGTTATATTTCTTGGTGTCAACTATTCATGTTTTGAAAACCTAGGAAGTATCAAAAATGATATAATACATAGACATTTAATTCAAAATTTTGGACCCTAAAAGGCGAATGGTTTTTCGCCGGTAATGCATGTTGGTTTATCGGCTTATGGTTTTATCTAAGGAGGTATGAAGAATTAGCGAAAGTGTACACTCGCTAAACTCGAAAAGAATATAGGTTGGAATTAAATAGCCTATAATTTTGTAGGTTTTTTAATTAATCTTAACTCGGTTATAACATAGCTGTCCGAGTTTACATTGAAATTTTAGGCTTTGGTATATATTATATACCTGAGGACATATGCTTTGTCAGCTTTTACTAATGTACAAACGAATAAAACTGTTATTGTCAAATATCACGCCATCTAATTTAGCCAAAAGAATTTGAGCTGTGACAACTGAAAATTGTCATGCACTCTGCACCCTTAATTACGTTAATTAACTATAAATGTACTTAATTAATTATAGCAACTATATGCTATGTTTCTCCTTGTTTAGCTTTTGGAACCCAGATCATGACAACAATTCAGTCACCTTTGGACGACTACCAGATTCCCACTGGAAAGAATACAGTTGCCTACGAATCTAGATTACTAAAAGCACTTCTAATATTAGTTCATGAAATTTAAAATAAATATTTAAGTAAATATTTATAACCTGTGTGTGTACATGTTTATTGCCGTAATCTTTTGCATTACATAATGTATAAATATGGATGACTGGATTACTCTCAGTAACAGCAGGGCCGGACCTTGGTATTTAAGCGCCCCGGGCGAACTTGGCAATTTGCGCCCCCTCCCTAACTTGTAAGCTTTTATGATCTGTCCTCCAATGCATTATTAAAATGATATAGGTACAACAATATTTAAACGAATTTAGGCGTACAGCTTAAATCCAACACAACTCAAAATTCAACACATTTATTCAAAATAATTCAAGTCTACAAGGTGTGTTCACAAAGTATCGCGAATTTTGTGTTTTTCAATAATTATTTATTTATTCATGAATACCTATTTTGTCCCCCTCAAAGTAATCTCTTTCAGATATTATACACTTGTGCTAACGATTTTTCCAATCTTCGGAGCACTTAAATTTTTTTTTTATCTTGTCCAGCTCCTCCTTTGATGCCGTCTTCATCTTGTCAAGCGTAGCGTAACGTCGTCCTTTCACGGGCCTCTTCAGTTTAGGGAACAAGAAAAAGCCACTGGGGGCCAGATCTGGGGAATACGGGGGCTGCGGCATCATTAGTGTGTTGTTTTTGGCCAAAAAGTTGCGCACAAGCAACGATGTGTGAGCAGGGGCGTTATCGTGGTGCATTAGCCAATTTTTGATCTTCCACAAATCCGGGCGTTTCTGGCGGATTGCTTCGCGCAAATTGCGCATAACTTGCAGGTAATATTCCTTATTGACCGTTTTACCCTGTGGCAAGAACTCATGATGCACCACGCCCCTAAAATCGATGAAAACTGTCAGCAAAAGTTTCACATTCGACCGAACTTGGCGCGCTTTTTTCTGTCATGGTTCGTGCGGCAGCGGTCTGGTTCGCTCTTTGTCGATCACATCTTCTCGGCCTTCTGAGAACAATTTGTGCCAACGATAAACGTTGCTTCGGTCCAAGGTAGCTTCTCCGTATGCTTAATGAAGAAGCCAGTAAAGCCAACTTTAGCATCAATCCCACAAAAACCTGCACTATGATATTTGCAAATGGCAGGGAAGAACATAAGGCCGGCATGTTCCTCACGCTAGGAGGCAATGACATTCCGGTGGTAAAATGCACAAATTTCTAGGAATTACAGTTGACCATAAATTGCAAATGAATGAGCATATTAACAAGCTTGCAGTGACAGCCAAAAAAGAAATTAATATCCTTAAACATCTTAAAAATAGCAAATGGGGCATCCATCCGAATACCGCAAAGTTAATATACAATGCAACGATTAGAGCAAAGTTAGAATACGGAGCATTGTTCATCGTACATCTGAACAAGAGAATCAAAGAGCTTCAAGTTATACAAAATCAGGCTGTTAGAGTCATAGGGGGTTTTATAAGAACAAGCCCAATTCAGGCGATGCATGCAATAATTGAGCTTATGCCATTACAATTAAGGTTAGAGACCATGGCACAAAGGAGTTTTCTAAAGATGTTCAAAACAGATATTATCATTCATGACAAAGCGCTGCAGTTGTACAGGTATATCAAAGACAATAATAATAGTTTCACAACCAAAAACATCAAGCTAGGTATGCTTATCGTGAACACGCAGGAAAAATACAACATCATAGAAAGCAATTATAGGCAAGGTTATCACATTGAAACGGATCCATCCATAGCTACTCAAATTAAAGTAATTATACCTGGTATAAGCAAAGCAGATACAAGCAAATTGATAGCAAAACAATTAACATTAGAGCATCTGGACAAAAAATACCCACCTGAGCAAGTCATAAAGGTATATACAGATGGATCAAAAAATCTGAAGGGGGTGGCCTCGGCTTACTACATAAATGATAATCTATGCGGCTCATTTAAACTCCCGGAAATGTGCTCCATCTATACAGCGGAACTAGTTGCCATACAGCAAGCTTCTTTATGTATTAGGAGGAACCCTCAAAATAAAAATTGGGTTATCTTAACTGACTCACAAGCCTCAGTTAGTATCATTAAAGGCACGGTTAGCCAGGAAGGCTTTCTAAATAACTCCATAGTCAAAGACATTATCGACAACATACATAACTTATATGTAGCAGGAATCACAGTCTTCTTACAATGGATACCGGGACATGTAGATATTCTAGGAAATGACATAGTAGATTCTCTGGCCAAGGATGCCATAGAAAATGGAGAAAGCCTTTTGCTTAATCCACCCCTCAGTGATGGGCTAGCAAATATCAAGTGTATCTTAAGAGAGAGCTGGGAAGCAGTCTATAATGAAACAGTCAACCAGGGTAAGGCGTTTGGTATCACGCTATAATGCAGAAGGGCCTCAAAAACCTTGGTTCAAAAATATTGAAGCAAGCAATGACTTAATCACAAAGATAAACAGAATATTAATAGGACATGCTAATAATAAAGCTTTCAAATATAAAATGAAATTGATAGACAATCCTTATTGCAATAAATGTAATAGACAATTGGAACAAGATATAGAACATATCTTGGCTCATTGCACAGCCAATAAGAGAGAAGAGCACTCAACGAAAAATACAACATAAACATAAGTCTGGAAACAGCCCAAGTGATAAGCAGAAATTACTCCATAGGCTTCCTGTTTGATTTGCTTCCCTTAATAAAAGATTTTGAGATATAGTTATGTCATGACTCGGTCCCTGGTTACAGGAAAATAAAACTAGCTTTAAATGTTTAAAAATCAATTGCATATATTTAAAAGTCTTTCTAGCCATTTTAATCTTCTCAGTGATAAAATAGTGATAAAACTAGTGATAAATCTAGTGATAAATAGTGATAAATCTCAGTGATAAAACTGGCAAGATGCTAGTTTATATTTAAGTGTTTTTGGTGAAAGTGCAAGTGTAGTGCAGCCTTATTGGAGGCAGTTGTGAATAGCTTTCATAATTAATCAAATAGGCTCAGTTTAGGCTAGTATAAGATGTGTCGGTGGTTTTCTTGTAGTGTTATTATTCAAGTGTTAAAATCTTATTTGTTTCAATCATAATATCAATTATTGTTTAATAAATTATAATAATAGTTTAAATCACAATAATCATTAGAAGAGCAAGCTAAGTGTATATTGTGTTAGTGGCATTAACTGGTCTCACGCAAATAGTTAAATTCAGTTCGAAATGTGTTTAATCTGAGTATGTGCTTTGAGGCTGGTAAGTAGTAGCCTAGGGTGAAGTTAGTAGCGTAAAGGGAGTACGCTTATAAGTGCATATAGTCAAAAGTAGAAGATATCCTGTTATATAAAGAGTCCACAGCTAAAAAATACCATATAATATGTGCTATACTTTATGATGAAAATTACGGTTCTTGCTCCTTGTGTCACCCGGATCTTATGTTTATGGGATTTGGGTAGCATAGGGCACAGGAGCAACAATGTGAAAATTGGGAGGAACAAAGTATGATTATTTCAAATTTTTATGATCTAATTTTATATTTCCATATCGGATAAAAAATTGCTTACATTAGCACTCAGCCAACCGGGGGTGTAAGTTTGTACAACCTAGTTGAGGTATTGCTAGTATATAGTAGTATACACATAATAGTACTTGGATGGTGGTTTAGGTCGGTATAAGAATGTAAAGAAGGTATGTCTGTGTGTGTAAACAAACATGCACTTGCTTGGAGAAATGTGAGTGGGTAAATTCTCTTTCAGTAGCCAAAGAAGGGATATGGTTAATTTATGAAGTCATAAATAAGTTAAGTCTAATAGGATAAATAAAAGTGTAACTAAATTTCAGTTTAACCACTACATAGTATGCAGGTATCTGAGCGCCCTCCAAGGAAGCACAAATCATAGGTATGATCAATACATTGACTATACTGTATGTGGGGATAGGCGCTTTAGTATCTTGCAATTTTCACAATGCCTAATCTAGTTAACAGGGTACATTCCTGTTTGCACCTAAAACGGAGATGAGGCTTTTTCTTCTAGGCTCGAACTTAGAGGGAGTAAGCTTTGTAGATTTAGTAGTTCAGAGAAAATTCTTGTTCAGCTTCCTGTTTAATAATTGCAAGGGTATCCTTCTCACCTATGTGTTCGAATGGCTTCGAATAGAAAGACAATAGCAGCTCGCTGCTTGCACAGTGTACATAATTGTATATAGTTTTTAGACTTAAGAAAATAAACTTTTATGAATCTATATTCAAATTTTAGCCTAGTGATTAACTAGAATTAAATGACCTAACTGGTTCAGGCTGGCGGACCCCCCTTTCAATTAAAGAAAATCGAATCAAAAATAAATTAACTGTAAAATTTTTTAAAATTTTTTTTTAAATAACTAATAAATAAATAAGTGATAATGAAATAAATACTAAACAATAAATATAAAATAAATTATAACTCAATAAATAAAGGGTAAAGAAAGCATCCTTGACCCAATAGTGAAAAAATTAATGATTGATAGAGAGTGGTTTAGACATTCAAACCTTTAAGATTTAACTTTAAAGATTTAATATTGTTTTTATTTTTACTAGTTATCCTTTATTTCAACAAGTAATTACAGTATTATTAAGTGTTGTGGACAGCTAAAGTTCCTTTTCAAAGTTCAATAACTTTATTTATGTTAATGTTGCAAATTAGCTTAAGTTAAAATAAAGTTTTCTGGACAGTAATAACGTTATCTTTAAGTGAAAGAAGACTTTTGTAAATATCTCAGTGAAAGGAGACACTGTATTATATGATCAATACTTTTTCATTCTTTTAATTCTCACTTTAAAAATAAAATAAAATACAAGCAAAACATAAGGGTAGTGGATGAGACAGCACGACAGACAGAGGTAGAACTCAGCAATTATCAAGGCAAATTGGGACCAAGATTGAAAAATTAAGAAGAGGAAGAGAACGGCAAAACACATTCAATACAACTACAGATAAAATTAAAAGTACAACATCTTCATTTACATAAACAAGATTACAAATACATCAATTACAAGAACATAAAGAAGAAAAACAACAGCAAGCTCTGTCTGACATATTAAGTTTTGACAAGAAGAATAAAATAGAAATAGAGAGAGAGAGAGCTACCTTGGAATGCATACGCGCACTTAATTTCGTTTTTAACACAAAATTTGATACAGGTTCTTTGATCCATTTTTTGAATAGGTAAAAATCGAAAACGATCCAAAACACGTGCAAGCAAAGCAGCTGTCAACAATTAAGTGAACATTCAAAATGGACGAGCTTCTCGGCATAAGCATAGAGATATAATCTAGAGGAGGCATTGCCTATCTCAATACATTGCGAGGCCTGAAACGTCATATTGGGGCTCTCAGGGGCTCTGTGTAACCTCATTGAAACCGAAACCTTTTTCAAGAGTGAGTTAAGGTTATAATTATCAATTGTTTTCAGCTTCTCGCACATTTTTGTGCTTTGATTTGTATTTTTAATGTAATACTATCTAAGTTATCTGTTTATACAGGTTATATGAAGATATATATTTATATTATAAATATATGAAGATAAAATATATAAATATTATTATATAATATTAATAATATAAAGAATATCTTGTTATCTGATTATACAGGCACTCTAGCACTTACTAACTATAATAAAGCCCGTAGAGATGGCAAGCGGGATTCTTGGAGACGGACGTTTCTGTTCTGAGATAGACAGTATCTCAGAATGAAGCAGCCAGACTGAACAGAATACTGTCTAAAATTCCAATTAACCCGGTTGGCACCTTAAAAACTCCTTTTGGAGCCTATACTCACAATGGCCAAAAAACTATCGAGATTCCACTAAAGACACACCTCCCAGACTCGGTAATGGTTCTTACTGGTCCATTTGGTCCTTTCTAGGATAGCATGGTGTAATTATAGCTCATAGGAAAAGATATGACCTATATTACTGATAATATTTTAGTGTGATCCACAGATCGGCAAAAGCAGAACATACGAGAACTAAGTGGGCCCAGAGGAACTTTTAAATATATTTCGTTTTATACTGCTAGAACCCGGTCCGATCGATCTATTCTTGTATATTATCGTAAAATAAGACCCTAATAACCTTTTTGGTGTTATGAAATATTAATTACATGCTTGTAAACATATATAAACCTGTACTAATTGACTAGACCCAGGGGGACTTTCAAAATAATTGAATTTTCCACTATTAGTAGCTGGCCCACTTAGTCCATTTTTGCGTAGTATCGTGTAAAAGTAACCTACTAGTTAGTAGTCTAGTAGTGACCACGGAGTACTTAGAACCAGAGGCCCCACCTATATGGGAGATTTTGGTAAGGCTAGTTCTACCCCACCCTCACATTTCTAAAATTTTCTTCTGTACAGTGTCGCTCTCAGGTAGCAACATGTTTAACTTTGGATAATAGAAAGAGACGACCAATTTTGCGATATATCCATCTTTGTCTTTAGATGTTCATCACATCAACTACTTTCTTCTACCTGACCCAACCCTAACTTGACAATTTTCACAATAGCATTTATCTGGATTTACTTTTAAAGTTCCACAAACCTAAGAGATGGTGATATTATTTTCTTTTTATCATAATGTTATATATACTATGATATTAATGTTGCAATTAATCCTCCTCCAATATTTATTGTTAAAAAAATCATAATAATAATTTTAAAATAATTCTGGCGCGGTGGTCCGCATGTCGGGCGAATTTCCTTTGGATGCGTGTTTCCGTGCTTAACAACTATAATGGTTGGAATGATCATTTTTATAGTTTCTCACATTATATAAGTTTACAACTACTAAATAAATAATTCCGGCGCGGTGTCCGCTGTCGGGCGAATTTTATTTAGAATGCGTGTTAAACAACCCATTTCTTGTTTATGCAAGAACCATGCCCATTGCGTGGTTCCGGTTCATGCTTTAGAACCTAAGTAGTTACTCAATTGTCAAGCACTGCTCTTAACTCATTTTGTCTGTATTTTCCAAAGGAAAAGTGCATAATCCAGTTAATTGTAGAAAACTATGCGTCTAAAATTAGAAGTACGCACTATTATTTGCACTAGTTTAAAGCTTAGTTACATATCTTTAAGCTTAGTCAGTTATCTTTTAAGGTTTTTAGCGCATTTCCTTAAGAAAATACAGACCGAATAAGAGATAAAGAAGAGAAAAATATTCACCTGAATTTTGCCGATTTTTTCAAAATTTGCTTACTCAGCAAACCGGGTTAGTGACGCCACAAGAACCTTTTCAATATGATTTTTTGTACCAAGTTGATTAAAAAATATTAATCTGTTCGAAAGATAGAGTGTTTACAAGAAAGTGTCTAAATATATATATATATATATATATATATATATATATATATATATATATATATATATATATATATATATAATATATATATATATATATAATATATATATATATAATATATATATATATATATATATATATATATATATATATATATATATATATATATATAATATATAATATATATATATATATATCGTATATACGCATATATATATATAAGTTCGCGAAACGTATTTTTTCGTCATTAGGGACCTCTGAAACAGATTTGTATCGTGGTCCGAGGTTCGAATTCCACCATGACATCTATCCTATTAGCGAATTTTATTCCAAAAGGCAATTCACTAAAATATATGTACATATTGACACTTGTAGTAATAATTTTTAAATGTAAATATTCATATTCAAATCGTACTCTGGGTTTAAACTAATTTATGATACGTTTTCAGTACAATCATTACAAGCAGGCCTGGAAAAGATATCGCCCCCCCCCTCAAACGAAGTAAATTTCTGTCTAGGATTGGTTTTTCGTTTTATTCTCAGTGATTACTTATACAGCACTGCGTAACTGATTCTTAGATTTAATCTAAAATATCCAGTAAATTGTTAGCAAGTTTAAGGTGTACTTATTTTGAATAATTTTTTCGCCGTATTTTTTTAAATCTGTGTATTTATTCCGAGTACTTTTTTCTTTGTTTTTCCGTGTAAAAAAAAATACAGGATATATATATATATATATATATATATATATATATAATATATATATATATATATATATATATTATATATATATATATATATATATATATATATATATATATATATATATATATATATATATATATATATATATATATATATATATATATATATATATATATATATATATATAATATATATATAATATCACATATAATCGAATCTAGGAAAAAAGTACACAGGAAAAAATACAGTGAAAAACCCTGTATTTTTTCCTGTGTACTTTTTTCCTAGATTCAATTATATGTGATATTATGGTTATTCTTAATCATGAAAATTGTGAACCATTGTAAATATTACGTGATCTATACACAATATTAACATGTTCCTCCGAACCGAATATATTTTGTAATTGTTTATTAAATATATACACAATCTATAATATAAGTTATAGATTATTAAGATAGCACAGATTTTCGGCAGGGTTCTATGAATACATTTTAGTCTATGAGGCAAAAATAGGAGGGTATTGTTTATTTATATGCAAATCGATTATTTTATTTACCATAAAACTACATTTACCATTTGAAAAACATATACATTAGGATTTTGAGAACAAAATCTCTACGCCCTATGGGTAGAGGGAGAGAGAGGTAGAGAACAAGAATTTGAGATATAAAGACAATATTAATAATCGAGATAGAGTGTAATTATAGCAATCCGTGGCTTACTTGATTTCAAAGAAGATTTGACGTGAAGGTGACCAGGCCTGGTGAAGCTGAACGTATCCAAAATTGACCGGAAGCACGGTGTACACAGCACAACAGAGCACGAATTGATATTTAGTTTACGCGACCACAACAGCACTGATTTCGGCACACGGAAAGTTAAGAAATGAAAATAATAATCGTTTATAATAAAATAGTAAGATATAATAAATGAGATAACACTCGGAGGAAGAGGTAGAGAGAATGAACGGAACGATATCGAGGTTGGTAAAATACAAGATGGCGAGGAAAAGTGTACGGAAAAAGAGCGGGAAAGGTTAGGAAAATGCGGGAAAACACGAAGTTACATAAATAAGCATAAGAACGCAGCAGCAGACGGGATACGGTGCACTCTATCGAATTTATATTGAAAATAAAGATCAAATACTTAACATATATATTCACAAAAATTTTACTCTTTTTAATTTATTTTTTGTTAACCTTGAGTCTCTCCCGCTAATCCACTTTAACTTTTTACAGATTTTTACTTTTACCAATTGATTTAGCATGTCTCTACAATGATTAGCGCACACACTGTCTTCTTCAATGCCGCAGTTCTTTAAAATTTCAGGAATAACTGCACGAACCACTCTTTCTCTTATTCCTCTTTCAAATTTCACTCCTTTCCAAATGTCTTCCAATTTTCTTAGAGTTTGTCTTGTGGCGTCGACAAGGTTTTGTTTGGGGTACTTCAAAGAACGTGTTGTTCCTCCAAATTCTTTCTCTAATATCAACATATGGTCTTCGTCCATTAAATCGTTTGAATTAGACTCGATAAAACGACGTTCACAATCGACGCAATTGCTTTTTCTTAACAACCAATACAATAGATAACCAGCCAGATAGACCTCAGCAGTTTTTTTAAAGTAATACTGGAGTTGTCTTCATTATCCTCCTCTTCTTCTGTTTCTGTACTTTCTACTTCTTCGACTCCTTCATCTTCCTCAAACTCTGTTTCCTCCTCTTCATTTTCAATTAAATCTTCTATCATATCAATTTCTTCTAGATCGATTCCAGGGTGAGCAGTTATTACACTTTCTGCCTGAAAATTTTGTAATTCGATTACAGAGTCATCGTCGGCTTCACAATTTGATGACTTAGAAGGTTCCATCAAAGCCTGAGACAAGCAACTCCTAAATGTGCACCTAATAACTCGAGCTGTTGGATTTGAGTTGGAGCCTCCTTTTTGTCGCAATACAGAGAAGAAATTTTCTAGCGGATCTTGATTCAATCTTGAAGTTATTAGAAATCCTTCGCCATCGCCGCACTCAGGCAACTCATTGTATAAATTTAATATAGCCCTACATGTCCATACCATACCTGTGAAACATGGGGGAACACTTTGTATTCTTTTGGTAGCTGTCCGATGAGTTGCCACCTTTTCTAAAGTTGAAAATACTTTAATAGATTTTATTAAAATTTGCTCAATCCAAGGACTCGCTGATGAGATGGCGTTACTGTTTTCGTTTTTATTAAAGCATTTTCTGCTGTTAAGGGCATCAAAAAGGTCGTTCATGAACTGTACAAAATCAGCTGTCATAAGTGCTTCCTCGTCCAACTCGGCTGTTCTCACGGCAACCCTCATAGCTGCTGCCATCGATGAACTAAAAAGTTGTACTGCAAGCCTAACATTCATTTTTTGAAATGCACCGGGCCAAATATGTGCACTGGTGATTCTAGGCAATGCTCTGGCTGTGCTGCTTCTCTCGTCTAGTAAGAATAGCTTCTCTATATGCTGAAAATCAGCAACCAGAGTTTTGTTGCCATTGTCGTCTTCAGCATAAAATCTTGATTTTATGAGATTATTTCTTAGGCTCTTAATAAGGTGAGGGGCATCAAAAATTACATGAAGCTTGTTGTTTCCAATTATGACAGAAGGTTCCATCTGAGTAGCTCCTAAATCTTTCACTACTTTTCTATTTATAGGGGCTTGATCACACACCATCGCCATTGGAATAAAGCCACACCATTTTAATGTGGAGACTGATTCTTCAAGTGCCTTTTTCATGTCACATGACTTCATGCCACCTTTTGTTAAATAGTAACACAAAGGTATTTTCCACGATGTCATTAAGCCTCTTGCCATAATCACATTAACACTTTGGGCTAGATCTGAGGTTCTGATCCAGCCATAATCGACAAATCCTTCCACTAGATCTAAAGAGTAATTGTATTCTAAATACTTTTTAATAGACATTTCGTCAAAACATAAAATGCAGTATTTGTCTTTTGCGTCCATTGCAATAGCTTTTTCGAAGTTTATTCTGGAATGACTTTGAAATGCCGGATGACAATCTTCTTTTGATAACCATCTCCTTATTGTAGATACACCAGCCAAATTTAGTCCAGTTCTCCTCATGTACTTGTATAGGCTCGGACCTCTGTAATAATAACTCATGCACAATTGTTTTTCTTTCTTAGTCCAAGCAGTTCGCTTCTTTTTGAACTGCATCTGTACAAACGTTTTAGGTGGAGACTTTTCTTTTTTCGATTCAATAGTATATTTCTTTAGCTCCTTTTTTGCTTAGCCAATTGACTTTGTAAGTGTGTTACTTTCCTTTGGACCTTCCTCATTTTTCTGTCTACAGATTCTGCTTTGTTCTTCGATGAACATTCTGTGCTAAATAATTTTTTCTTTATTTGGTTTTCACGTCGTTTAAATCTCTTGGTGTTTCAAACATTGATGTTCCTGGAGTCACTGACCAAGGAGACGTGCTAACGGATGGTGCTTCTTCCTCGTTTTCTGTCCGTAAACGTTTTTCAGGCGTTATCCAATTCTCTGGTACAGTAGCACTGACGTTAAATCTACTGTACGTTTCCTAGGTGTTTTCACAGAAATGCTTCCTGATGGTTCTTCTGAATCCTCAGAAACCTTTGGACTGCCTGGTATCACAGAGAAATCTTTGTACTTTAAACAATCATCGACTTTAAGAGGTACTGCTCCATTCATAAGATTCCCACTCGGCATTATAACTTTATCCGGGAAATGCAAAGAACAGACTTTCTTTTTTCCAATAATATCCTCATCTTAACCTCAAGAGGTCAGCGTTACCTGTTAAAAAAATAAAGAAAAACTTATAAATAATCTTAAAACGTTTACAAATATTGTATAGAAATTATGAATGAAAAATTATGAAATAATGAAATAAGCATGTCAGCATGCTTACTTTGCTGCTATGCTAAATGATAATTACACATTTGTCTGGTTGTTATTAAAATTAGGTGTAGGACCAAATTTTTTAAACGTTTCAGTAAAGGTTATGGTTGGTTAAAGCCATAGGTGATTATGGGGTGGAGGGCGATGTGTAACAAATTGTTTTCTGAATAAGTTTTTTGAATAATTATTTTTCAATTATAATCTATTTCTATATTCTTATGAACATAAGA
Source organism: Microvelia longipes (assembly GCA_018340805.1). Taxonomy (NCBI): domain Eukaryota; kingdom Metazoa; phylum Arthropoda; class Insecta; order Hemiptera; family Veliidae; genus Microvelia; species Microvelia longipes. The sequence continues at coordinate 31,825,575 of JACMZG010001911.1, read as the reverse complement.
AATAAAAATATATAAGGAAATATTAACATTTACTCACTTCGTACAAAATTAATTAAATAACTAATAAATTATAATAACAATAAGTAACATTTGTCATATAATAACATTGTTGTCAATTGTATTAATCAAATAAAATTGTCAGGTATCAAATATAGCACTGAACTAATACGTAGGTCATCCGTAAAGTTTGATGTTTTTAACTTCTATACCAATGTTAGTTGTATCAACCAAACTGTAAAAGCTAATATAATATTCTAAGGAAAAATAATTAAAAAGAACGGTACATACCACAATTTGTCATCCAAGCAGATAAAAGTTTTTTATCTTTAGGGAATCCAAAAAATTTAACACTACAGCCAGCTTCATACTTTGACGTGCAACCAAGATATTCGCATTTTTTACCCATATTATTTCCGTCGTCGTCCAAATTCTAAATTAAAAAGCCATAAAAACAGAAATGTAAGAACTTCTTGTCATAAAAAATGCTAGCATTGTGGCCCGAAAGGGGGGGGGGCGAATTTCCTTTGAAATGTGTGTTTAGAAATCCATTACTTGCTTAAGTTCTCAGTTTATACATTGAGCTGTCATTCATATATAAAACATTAATTGTTACCACACAGTGGTGGACTGAGACAAAGAGGCCAAAGGAGGATTTAGCCCAATCCTATTTCTCGGTGAGGCTAATAAGGGGGGGGGGTCGTATACTGCTTCTCATTAGAGGGGTCTTTTTAAATAGAGTAGATTAATGAATATAGAAAGCATAATTTTCATTTAGTATTTCATCACATTAAATCAAATGAAATTATTTTATTTAAATAAATTAAAATGAACTTGAGTAAAATTAACACAAACTGAAATAAAACTTAAATTTAGATTCATTCATGTGGATTGTTGAGCACGGAAACACGCAGTTCAAAGGAAATTCGCTCGGCATGCGGACTATACCGCACCAGAATTATTTTAAGCGAATTTCCTTTGGAAAACGCTAAAAGGATAGGCGTCATGGCGGAATTCGAACCTCGGACCACGACACAAATCCGTTTCAGAGGTCCCTAATGACGAAAAAAATACGTTTCGCTAG
>JACMZG010001911.1:31722854-31823548 GCA_018340805.1 Microvelia longipes | reverse complement strand
GTAGTGACCTTTTCGGTGTTACAGAGTTACCCCTCAGCAGGTGTTATAGCGGTACATCTTTATGCAAACTTTTGTAACATTTTTTTGCGATAAGCATTTGGTGACAACCGAAATGACCCATATCATAAATAAGCACACATTAAAATTACACGATAAAAGTAAGAGTATACAAGATTTCAAACTCTTGAAACAAGGAAAAAATCAAAAAGTTAGTTACACTGATAGTTAATGTCTGAACTATTAATTTAGTGAAATAAAAAGAAGAAGGAGCTGAAGAAGAAGATCAGGTTGGTTACATTTGGTTATATTTTATTAATTAATTTTCAATTTTTTTATTAATTTATTTCGCCAGTCTTTATTTTTATATGTGATGTGAATACTGTGATATGTAGGTTTTTTTTATTTAAGAATGTTGCCGTAGCGTTTGATGCTGTGCTACGGAAACTTTCTGTAATTTTTACGTTAGTTAAAGTCAAAGAAATTAAGTCAGTTTACCGAACTTTGCTTGAACTTTACTTTCCGACAAAGTTTTATACAGTCAAACTATTATATAAATAGATAGCTATTCACGTTAGCTGTGATAAAGGTCAGATTTCACCATTAAAAGTATTTTCTAAAAAATGTCTCTATCTGTGAAAGTTGGTCAGAGAGTGGAGGTGGTTGGCAAAGGTGTTTTTGGGAGTGTTGCATACGTTGGTTCCACTATGTTTGCTGCAGGTAAATGGATTGGCGTGATATTGGATGAGCCTAAAGGTAGAAATGATGGAACTGTTCAAGGGAAAACCTATTTCCAATGCAAAGAAAACCATGGCATATTTGTGAGACAAGGACAACTGTGTCTAATTACTGAGAGTGGTAGTAGGATAGATTTGAGTAGTTCTGTAACTTCTGTAGCCAGCTCAGATGATGGCAGCCCTGCAGTCACAACTCCTGTCTCTAGCACACCTGCTACTACACGTATTTCTTCCATATCTAGATTACCTGCTTCATCCCGAACCAAAAAAACCAAAAGCCGCGAAGAACTTACTAAATCCACCCCTAATATAAACAAAAAGGCATCTTTTGTTGAAACGGAGTTTGTTGAAAACTTAACTCCTCAGTTCACACCTGGGGAAGTTGTTGTAAATTTACCTCAAAATAACACCCCTGTGTCAACTCATGGATTATCTGGTCCTCAAAAAGCTGCTCAAGCTCAAGTTATTAACCAGCATAATAAGGAAGTGGAAGAACTAAATGAAAAAATTAAGGATTTGAGTGAAAAGCTAGAATCATTTAGAATCAGATATAAGGACAAGATCCATGAAATCGAACAAATCAAACTTCAGTTGGATCAGTCAGCAGAATTCAAATCTAAAATTATGGACTCTCAAGCTGCACTGAAAAAGGAAATTGAGAGATTAAAAAAAGAGAAAGAAGAAGCTTTAGAAGCCAAAGAAGATTTGTCAGATTTAGCTGATACTTTAGAAATGGCTACTTTGGACAAAGAAATGGCGGAAGAGAAGGCTGAATCTTTGCAGAAAGAATTGGAGCAGGCTTCAGAAAAAATTTCTGAACTAGAAATGCAGCTAGAAGTTTTAAAAATGGAGAAATCAGATAGGTTAGAAGGAGTAGAGATAAGTGATGACCCAAAAGTGGTTACTCTTAAAATTTCTCAACTGGAAACACAAAATGAACGCCTTAGAGAAACCTTAGTCAAAGTAAGAGATGTTTACGCTCAAGAGAAGTATGCTAAGCAAAAGTTAGAAAAGGAGTATGAAGAAAAGAAAGCAGATGCTGAGCAAATGAGTAAAATGAGCGAAAAACTTAAAAACAAATTAGAAGAGCTGGAAGAGCAAATTGCTGATTTACACAGTCAAGTTGATGCATCTCTTGGTGCAGAAGAAATGGTAGAGACATTGGGTCAACAAAAACTAGCTCTTGAAGATAAAGTCAAAGAACTCGAGGAAGCTGTTAATGATTTAGAAGAGCTACAAGATATTAATGAGCAACTTCAAGAAGGGTTCCAGCAACAAGAATTAGATTTCAGGCAAGAATTAGATGCTAAAAATCTTCTTATTTGGGAAGCCCAAAGAAAAACAGAGCAAGTACTTGAAAGTCTTGCTGATAGGGAGTTAACAATAGTAAAGTTTCGAGATTTAGTCCATAAGATTCAAGAAGAAAATTTAGATCTTAGAAACAGAATTGACACAAATTCTAAGTCTTCGCTGCCCTCAGCTACAGGCCTTCCTCCTGAATTTATGGATTTCAAGAAAATGTTTGCTGAAACTAAAGCACATGCTCGTGCTATAGACTTGGAGTTGAGACATATGGAAGTAGAGCAAGCCCAGCAGCATATTAAATATCTTTTAGCTTTTATGCCTGATTCCTTTTCTGAAAAAGGAGACGGAGAGGCTGTTATGGTTGTTTTACTTATGCCTCGGCTTCTTACTAAAGCTCAAATATTAATTAATCAACTGAGAGATAAATTTCCTCCTGTTGATAGCATTGATAAATCATCTTTAAATTATTCTGTACATCAATATGCTGCAAGATGTCGGTTCACTCTCCACCTTCATCAACTTCAGACTGTTCTGCATCAATTTGTACATGGATGTAACACATGCTCACCTGAGACTTTGTTGAAAACTGGCAAATCTTATCCAGATTTGGTCCAACAGGAGAAAGTTCTGGATTCTTACATTGATTTACTGAAAAGAGACCAATTGGATGAAAATGTTAATACTGAAAGTTTGGAAAGGACTATAAACTTTTTTACTGCTGTTCAGGGCTCCTTATTAGGGGACACTGAACCACATCTTCGCTTACTTTTAGCTGACACTGCCATGTCTATTCTTTGTGGAATTGACAGCTTAACCACAGATGCTGCCATTCTACTTTTATTAATAGGAAATGAACAAGATCCAGTTGGTTCGTTGTGCAGTACTCTTAGAGTTTGGGGTGATGCCATGAGACATCATATACGTGGAATGAGAAGGAGACTTGACATACTTCCTAAGATCACTACAGCATCTTGTGACTTATCTTTGGCTTGTAATGTTATAGCCAAAATGGCAAAAATCCTTGCTCAAGCTGCTAGGCAATCTCTTCCTGCATTCTTACAAGATACTGAAACATCTGTTGATAGCAATGGTATTGTTGATTGTATGAATAAAGTTTATGAAAAATTCATTGATAAAGATAAGGATAAAACTGTTATGGACTATATGAAAAATTCAATTGAATCTTTACTGGCTCATGTGGCTAATGCTGCTTTAACTCTACAAGAATATGAAGAAAAGTATTCTCCCTTGACTGAAAATAAACCTGACCCAACTCCTGCTGTATTTGTGAGAGCTGATATTGTTAAGAACGAGTTGAATGCTAGCTCCACAAAAGGCTTAGAGTTGGAGCAGAAAAATGAGAAGATTAGAGAACTCAAATTAACTTTACGAGCCAAGCAAGAAGAACTCAGTGAAATGAATTTAAGAAAAGAAATGTTTGAAAGTAAACTTAGTTCTTTAATTAAAGAAAAAGAAACTGTTGAGTTGAATTTACAGAAAAAGATTGATGATATGACGGAACGATTCAAGAAAAAGGAGAAAGAATTTGAAGAAACCATGGATCACTTACAGAAAGACATTGATACTCTAGAGCTTGAAAAGGGGGAGTTAAAAGATAAACTTAAATCACATCCAAAGAAAGCTTATGACTCTATTAGATCAAGCCCTTCTACCAGCTTAATAGGTATAGAACTTGGAGGTAATGTTAAAGTTGTCGAGAATCCAATATTAGCAAGTCAGGTTAGACATCTTAAATCTGAACTTAAACAGGAAAGGGCTAAAAGAATTGCATTAGAAAACAATCACTGGATTGCTAAGTTTAATAGCTTGAAGCCTCTTGATGTTCCTAAAAAAGCCTCAGAGGAAGAACTTAAACGAGTTGCTGTTTTGGAAAAAGAAGTGAGAACTCTAGAGCAAGACATATTTGATTCACTTCCAGTCATAATTGATCTTAGTCATCAGAAGCCAGACGAAAGAGTTAACTTAGACAGGATCAAGCAAACTATAATTAATAATCAATTGAAACAGAGGGAACTTGTGAATAAAGTCCAGAGAGTTCAAGATAAAATAAACGAAGAAATAATAAGTCGTAAAGAAGGAGGTTATATAAAGACAGACTTTGCATTGTTTCCTACTCCTCAGACTACAAGAGCTATCAAACAACTTCAACCTGTTCCTGTCTATGAAATCTCACTGCCTACTAAGGATGCTGACCTTAACAATAAAAATATAACTTTAACTGCTTCTTATGAACAACTTGATATTTTAAAGAAGGCTGTATTTTCTCTTGGTATATAATTTTTTGTTAAATCTTTATGTACCTGTGTATCTTTATTGGGACCCACAGCTCCCTAGGAGGCCTGAGAAGTGATTATTGAAAATTGGAGCATGTAAGTGAATGGCCATACCTTTAAATGGGGCCCTCAGTAATAAAATGTTAAAAAAACACTGTTGTGTACCATTTAAATTTTGAACTTAATTCAAACTTCAAAGTTTTAGAGTGCAATATTAAAAATCAATATCAGCGTAGACATATTAGATATTCATTTATCTCTCATGATAATTTATTATGCCTTTATTATTTTTATTCCTATGTTACAATCTATGTCTATTTTTTTTTGTTAATTTCAATTTATGAATGTGTCTGTCAAGTTAGCTAATTTTCTTTATGATGAATGTAGCCCTATTTATTACCAGCAAAGTTTCACCAGATAATTTTTTCTATTTATACATCTAAAGCAAGTTCTTCTTTTTAACTCCCAGATTTTATTAATTGATTTATTTTCATTAAGAGCACAATAATATTGACCAGTCTTAAACAGCATATTTGGGAGAATATTTTTGACTAAAATCTATTTGGTGGTTGGAGTTAAAGTTTCGCCTACATGGCAACACTTTTGCGATACCAACCTGAGAAAATTTTACTTTGATGTTTATATGCAGTTTTCGTTTTACTTTATGTGCTTCACATTTTAATAAATATTTGTTTCCCTTACACTTCTGGCTCATTTTCAGTGAGTTGTGTGATAAGTAACAAAAATTATTTTGTAAACATTATATCCAACATTTGATGAAATCTATTTTTTGAAGTAATTTATTTAACACTTGTACCAGCAGTGGACCATGGGGTCCACCTTTAAGAAAACTAAATTTTATTATATAAAGGTTATTTTTCCAAGAATGAAATGTATGACTGTTATGTTAAGAAAGAAACTTAAGAGAAGAATAGTTTTAATATGACATTTTTAGCTCAAACTATAGTATGACACGTGGTTAAAATTAGTTGACAGCCATTATATTCCCACACTGTCAACTGATTTTAACCACGTGTCGTACTATAATTCTTTAATATTTAATTTAAAAGCAATTTTTATCAATTAAATATGAAAAATATCCTAAGTCTCAAGAAAATATTGATATTAATATTATTATTAATAATAACAATTATTGTTATTTGTCTCCATTTTATATAATTTGTAAAAATTTAGATACTCGACGGAGCTTACAAACAACTTCTTACTTCTTTGAATAACTATATTTTGCCTGACCCCCATGAGCATTCTTGGGACCAGGTGAAACAGTCATTTGATACTAAAGATCACTTGATACTACTGAGTTTTGCAAAACATGAATATACACACAATTATATTGTGAAAGATAGTCATTTAGATAATAATGTTGTTATTTAGTCCTATAAAGTGTCTAACTTTTTTCAAATTGTTTTTAATATTTGTTTGTATGATTATTTACTTAAAATATCATTGTTTCTGAAATAACTGCTATTAAAAACTTATTTAAATTTTGTAACTTAGTTTTAGAACTATCAAGCTAATCATTTAATGTAAGTGTGAATAATGTGTCTTAAAATATTTACATTTAAGGTTACTCAATAGTATGAGCTAATATTGTAATGAAAAGTCAACAATGATGTTTCAAACTGGGAAAATAGACTAAAAAAGGTTTCGAAGAGAAGGTTTTAGATTTTTTATGATTTTTACTTGGCTTACTATTGGTGCTTTTACTATAACCCTTTCATTTGAAATTTTTGCTGAAAATTTCAATGTTAATATACTATTTCTGGAAAATAATTGGGATGTGATATCCATTTATCCCTTATAATTATCAATGATATTTCATAAAAGTTTGATTTATTGCTTAGTATTTATTATTTAATTTAAACAATTATGTGTTAATTTTTTCTAATTATTGCTATTTTAATTGTATATAATAGTATACTTACCTGTTTTTGTTTTTATCTTTCAGAAACCACATAAATTATTTTATAATATGTAATTGATTTTCACTAAATATCATTTAGTTATCAGTTTAAAAATAAGGGAAATTATGATCATTTAATCCTGAAATGGTCTACCTACAATCAATATTATCCATGTTCTACATTAAGTATAACGAATACGCTTCCAAGCAAAATAGAAGTATTTAGTTTTGCTACATTTGTATGGATTGTGAATAGACCATTAATGACCTAATGTTTTAAAGTTTTTGCCACTGAATTTTTTCAAAGTTTACATTTTACTTTAGCTTACATTTGAAAGATTTTTTTTGCAATGATCTGTATTGCAAAAGTGTAAGTAAAGCTGAGTTGTCTTTGTTTTTTGTTATTATTTGTTTAACTATTTAAAGTACACTGAATATATTTATTTTCTTTGCTTGTATTTAACATTGGGTTAAGTGAATTAATATGTTACATATTATAATGTTCATTCATGCGTATTATACCAAATAAACATTAATTTATATATCTATGTTTTTCGTGTTCTTTTCCTCTTATACTTACAAATTTATGCATTATGAATGATTTATAATCTCTGTTTTTGCGTGAAAATACTAATTATACTCTATGTTGACTTTAATTGTCTGAAACCAAGATGCCAGCTGAGTTATATATTTTATGTGGCTCTAATGCCACCTTAGTGTTATAATTTACTGTGTATCAGTTATCATTGCAGCCACTCTCTAGACTGTGTGTACACTTCATTCTACCTGTAAAGTGAAATGTTTATGACATTTCAGCCCACATTGACACATCATTTTTTAAAAAAAATATCCTTTAAATAATTAATGAGTCATCATGATATTTTAGATAGTAACCCTATCTAAAAAGCATTTATTTTATCACATGCCCCATTTAAAATATTACTTAGGGACTTTAACCTTCAAGACAACTTTAACCTTACAAGAGATTGAAAATATTATAGATATTTATAGGAGCATATTTTTTATAACATAGTTATTAAATTATACCTAAGAAGTCATTTGTTAGATATTTTACTTGGGTCCTATGGATTACAGACAAGACTGTTTGTGTACTGTAAATAATTAATTTTAGACTGTTATTGCACTTATATTTAAGGGTGGGTGTTGCCAGTCATGAAAATACCTATTAAATAATAACAGTTTTTTTTAGTTGAAAAGAACATACGATCATGATTGATTTTGCTTAAGGAACCATTGCAAGTTTAATTAATTTTTTATGTAAAATATTATTTTTATTTATTTATTACAAGAGAAAGAAGCCGTAACCAATAAAAATCTACAATAGTAGAATAGGAAAACTCGTGAACAAACTCCCCTTAAAAAGCAATGCAAAATTAGAAAAAAATCAATCTTTTCAAGAATTTTCTCAAAATTTTATAAAAAGGCTGCCACTCTGTAATTGACAGAACAATGTCAAATGTCATTATATTTTGTAAAAGCCCAAAAAATGAAAATGTTATGTTTTTGTTATTGCTTTGTATAAATTTCTGTCACTCGAAGTAACATTTATCAATGACTGGCAACATGACATTGGCATAACTTCATCTATTTTTACAATAGTCGCTAAAAGTAGCCCTAGTGGTCAAAAGTAGACTTTCTCTTCTTTTCACATATGCAGTCGGGTGTAAAAGGAGATGGAGTTTTGTTGGTCCCTGTGTTTTTTAGTGTGGGGAGACTTCCTCTTCGCCTTCACCCCCCTCAAAATGACTTTATATAAAACTATGCATAAGACGAATAAATGGATATAGCATCCATTCATAGGACAAATGGATAAGTCATGACAAAGGATAGAAAATTAGAAAAATGTATAATAATTAAATGAATAAAACACCACTGAATAAAATTAGAAGCAATGTAATACTCATCCTATCTATATTATTTTTTTTCAATTTGGCACCTAATGAAAAAATATTTGTGTATCTAAAACTTTTGACAGAATCCTTCATTGTTAAGACTATCTTCATGCATAATACATGCTGTATTATTTATTATATTTCTAACTATTTTTAAATTAAATCATTTATCATTATTTTCGCGGTTATTTACAAACTTGTTTTTTTCTGAAGAAGTTTTCTCAAGTTTTTAATTTTCTTGTTTTCTTTTAAGCCACAAAAACGATTTCATTCATTTTTAAAAACTAATTAAATTTTAGTTGTTTAAAATTTCAACAATTAAATTTTGTTTAACAAAACTAAATCAAGAGAAATTTTCACCGCGATAGCGAGGGCATCTCGGAGAACTCTGTCCATCTTGATTTTCACGTCTAAACTTTTGCTGTTTTATTTGCTTTATTCTTAAATTTTGTGCAATTTTTATTATTCTTTACCAGAAACTAATCCCTTTAGAAAACCCCATTGACCATTTTGAATTTGGTAAGTTCATTACTTTTACGATTATTTTAATCATAAAATCGATCGAATGCTGAGCGGTCATTTTTGTTTTGTTTCGTTTGAACTTCATGTTGAATTTAATAATATATCTGGATTATTTACTTGTGCTTTAAGGTACATTTGCATTATTTCGATATTAATTAACTAAATATTTGTATATTAATGTCATTTTACAATTTGTTTGCTGTTATTTCATGCGACGCCGTGTAGGATTATAACCTTATCCTGGCTTTTGATTCACCTTTTATTCTTGAAATTATTTTTAAAATATAGTTAGGTCACATATGGCTTTGTTTTTAGTATGCCGTACCTGTTAATTTATAAAATAATGCCTTATGCTTCGGCTTCAGCTGCGTTTGACCCGGTCACAAGAGCCCTTGTATTTGAATTAGGCAAGTTACTCCTTAATTGTACATGCACGGCTTGTAAATCTAAATATTTTATCATTATTGTTATTAGTTACAGAGGAATCCTTTTTTTAATTTGTAAAGTGTAATATTTTCTGTACTTTAAAACTTTGGTCATGAAATTTTGTGCTCAAGGTCATCTGAGGTTATTTGGTGCTCTACTGTGCACTTTGTTTTTTTATGTGCCTTCTACATGTGAGAAATAAACTGACTTGGGGTTTTAGTCAGTTTACAGCACTCTAAAATCAGTTACAGAAGGAATATGTTCTGCAATATTCGCGATTCAAAGAGATAGTTGTAAGGTTGGCAATACCAATGGCGGGAAAACGAAAGAGTGATCGAATTTTTTTTATCATAGGATTTGCATGGGAGCCGTTGAAAATTCTTCTTTTATTCCTTTATTGTTATCGTTAATTTGTGATAAATGAGATAAAAATTAATAGAACGACCATCGGTGCTAAAAAAATGGCCAATATTTCATAGATAAATACTTCGATTATTCCAGGATTTTAAATATAGAATCAGGCTCTTGTCACTACAGACTTGGATTTGTCCGATTTAACCCAAAAATATTAAAACCTAAAGAGATGATTTAAACAAACATTTTACAAAAATGTGAATTTATTGAGTTATTTATTATTTTAGTGTGTAAATAAAATTGATTGATAAATTAAAACACCATTACGGTGAAAATCAGCTTGTGAACAGTTAATTTAAATACCTGTAACAATTAATTTAAACATTCAATGCAATTAAAAGGTAATTTTGTGTGTTTGTGTAAACTAAAATTATTTAAAAGTAACATTATTTAACAATAACTAAAATAAAACACTATATTGTAATGTTTACCATCTTATCACTCAATTTAAATACTCATGACAACCCATTAAAACTCTATTTTTCTACGAAATAGTGATTCTTCTGAGTTCATACGCCCTGAAATTAATTAAATTAACGCACATTGAGAAAAAATTTAAAGAAATAATCGTCACAAATAAGAAAAACCAGAAAATCCCCATAAGGACTTTAACAATGATCACCCTTTCGTGATCACCGTAGCAGCGACGGTGGCGCTGCTACGGACTTTGAATCGCGAATTCGTGATTCAAAGAGATAGTTCTAAGGTTGGTAATACCAATGGCGGGAAAACAAAAGGGTGATCAAACATTTTTTTTATCATAGGATTAGCATGAGAGCCGATAAAAATTCTTCTTTTATTTATTTATTGTTTGTTAATTTGTGATAAATGTGATGAAAATTATTAGAACGACCATCGGTGCAAAAAAATTGCAAATATTTCATAGATAAATATTTTGATAATTCCAGGATTTTAAATATAGAATCAGGCTCTTATCACTACAGACTTGGATTCGTCCGATTTAACCCAGAAATAATAAAACCTAAACGGATAATTTAAACAAACATTTTACAAAAAGTAAATTTATTGAGTTATTAATTTTTAGTGCGTAAATAAAACTGATTAATAAATTAAAACACCATTACAGTGAAAATCGGCTTCTTATCAGTTAACGCTTTTTGTCCACAATCAGTTTAACTTTTTATACTTGTGTAAATAAACTTCTAACTAGTAGCTCTTTGCACGGCCTTCGTCGTCTTTAAACATACACAGATCGCTTTTGATTACTTTTAAGTTTTTAGTTTATTTAATCGATTCAATCAGGTAATAATGAACAGTAGTGGCTAAATTCCATGTGCTAGAAGATAGATTGGCAAGTTGCTGCCCACAAGTGATTATCAAATAAAATTGACTAAATCAATAAATTAATCAAATTAAATTTACACTTACCTTCCATCAGTAGCTTTCTGTGAAAGTTTTAAAAAGACTTCTTTTTACTATTAGTTTCTAAATTTATGTGATACAGAACATGACAACGGCGAACCATTTTTTTGGTTAAAATAAAAATAAAAGAAGAAAACAATCATTTTATAATAACAATAAAGGTAGCTGTCATAAGCAAAAATTGTCATGGTGTTCATAAATTTAAATTTAAAAATATAATCGGTCATTTTTGGAAACCTATTGGGGTTACTACATGAGTTGTCCGCACCAGTCAGCTGCAGTGCTAATTTCTAATAGCTTGCTATAATCGAATCCAAACTTTTCTTTGTTTGGTGTTAACCCCCCCCCCCCCTCCTGGTGACATCTAAGAGTCTATCATTTTTTTTGAAAAATCAAGAAAACTATTCTTTTTTAAAAATATATAAAATTATTTTTTGAAACCCAAACTTGTATATTAAGGGAGTCGGTTTATTTGTTATTCTACACCACTATGTATGCACATCATGTTTATAAGAAGGCCTCTGAAGAACTAAAATTTTTACGTACCTTTCACCTTTAATACATTTGATCTCATTGGATATTATTCTTATTTTAACTGAGAAGATAGGTTAAATATTCTATGTTGGTTGGTCCTTCACCTATGCTCTCTATAATTATTACTTTCACCTTTATGTTTTCTGTCTACTTGCTTTTCTTAGGAAATCAGATTATTGACATTTCTGTTATTATTCTTACAATCCGTGAATTGATAGTTAATTGAAATAGAAATTGGTAGCTAAAAAAATATTAATCCATATTGCTGAACAAATTTGAGTTAATCGATTATTTAAAGTTAATTATTATTATTTTTTATAATACCTATAATATGTTTTAAGTCTTGAATTGCATAGATTGTATTTGTCTGATTAAAATGGCAAATAATACATTATGATGTGTAGAAACTAAATAAAATAAACTAATACTACTACAAAACCCCATATTGTTAATTTATTTTGAATTCCGCCATTTTAGCTAAAACAAGTACTACTATGCACAAGAAGGTCTGTGATATCATTTTCGCTATTCTTAAACAATTAAATTAAATTCACCCTCTGTAAAAATTAATTTAAAATTAACTAACTAAATTATGATAAAATAACGTCATTGATTTGATCATAAGTAACGTCAGTCAAAGGCTGAATAGGTGTAATAAGGCGATAGGACATCAGTAATAAGGTTAAATCAATAATTTGAAACAAATGCAAGTTCAGCATTAAAAGTTGGCTAGGAAATTTAGCTTTTCAAGAACTAATATCTAAAATTATCTCAGTAAATTTTTGCAGCCAAAAATGTCTTGTTGAATTGGAGGTTATAGGTTAGATTTGTATTTCTAATAGATATCGCATTATTAAGATAAGCAAGTGCATATTAAAACTCTATATATGGTAACACAGCAGGTTAAAGCATATCAATTATATGCTCAATTTTGCTGATCTTGATGGACAGCAGCTTTGTTTTGGAGAATGTTTAATGTGTTTTTTTAATTTTGTAATGTATGTTATTAAATATATTTGTTTCAGACCTGACCATATATCAATTTTCAATTGAGTCCATTGGGTGTTAGGAACTTTAAAACTAAAAAAAAAAAGGATTGAAAAAAATCTTCAAAATGAAAGGTAAAGGTAAGAATAATTTAATAATTTCATTATTTTTTCCTTTAAACATAATTATTCATTTGTAGTGAGTCTAGGTCAAGTATTTTCTATGTTGTATTAATATCAAGTTCTAAAAATCTTTTGTCACTTTTATGCCTAATAAAAACTCATTTATGTATTTTTATAACAGCATTTCTTCTCTCTTAACTATTTGCTTACATTCATATTTTAAAACTTATTTATTTATTTATTTTTAAATTTACACAAGCGCCCAAGACCGATTAAAGCTCCACATAATTGTATTATTAAACATTTGTTGGTTACTTGCAGATTTACTCTAAGCCCTTGATGCTAAGGGATATTTGGGCTAATCTATGGTATAATGAGTGGCCCTTCTATCTAAGTTTTCATAAAACAATACATACTTATTACATAATGTATGTATTGAATATATTACATATATCCTCCCTTTTTTTAGTATCCTTTATGATTTCAATTTTTAAAATTTTTCTGTTGATTTCTATTATTTTTTTTATTTCATTAATTATTTAATTTCAATTAATTTTTTTAGTTCATGTTATATTTTCATTAATCTGTACAACTTATAGTGGAATAGAATTAACAAGTGACTTTAATAACGTATTTCAGGTTTTTTTTTGATAAGACTCGAAATGTCAAAAGATGATAATTTTGGCTGCTAGGGCTACTTTTAGCGACTGTTGTAGTGGTAGAGGAGGTTATGCCTAATAGCATGTTGTCTGTAATTGATTGAAGTTACATCGCGTGACAGGTTTTTGTACAAAACAATAAAAGACACATACAATTATTATTTTTCAGAAGCAATTAAAAACAACATGGAGAATTTGTTTACAAAATATTATTCGACATTCTTCAGTCAATTACAGAGTGGGAGCCATTTTTTAAAAAGATTAAGAAAACAATCCTTTTTACTTTTCCTCACCTTTTTACAGAAGCTATATAGAGGAAAAGTATTGGTTTCACCCAAAAAATTTTAACCCAAGATTTCACTTGAATTATCCATTTTAGGTGTTTTTAGGACCATCTGAACCAATTTCAGCTTGATGTCTGTCTGTGTGTGTGTGTCACGCATAACTCCCACTGTGTTTATGCTAGATAGTTGAAACTTGGTACAAAAATCAGTCTTTGGGTCTAGTTGTGCTGCCCTGAATATCAAAATTTTATGTCACCATTAACTCTATTTTCTTAGTCAGCAAAAATTTAAAAAAAATCATAAAAAATTGGAAAATTACCCGATGAACTTAAATTTTGGCAGGAATATACCTCTTAATATGACAAACAAATCTTCCAAATTTCGTTTTGATATTGGCCGCCATTTTGAAATTATTTACTTTTGAAATTTAAAATTTGGACGCTTAATAATACCAAAAGTATACCCGTGTTTTTGACATATAACACGTCATTGGAACCACAAAAAAATAGGAACAAATATAAAAAACTCCGATCAAAATCTATTAATTAGTTAAAAAGTTATAAGCGAACTTAATTTTGATTAATTAGTGCGACACTTTTGTTAAACATAAAAGTTTGTTTACATTTGTCAATATTACAAATTTCCGCCAAAAATTCAAATAATTTAAAAAAACCAAGTAAATATCGGAACTTTTTCTCATTTAAGATTATGCGAAGTTTAACGTTCTTGTATGCTTTTTTATACGGGTCCGGGTTACCTCGGAAGTTTAAAAACCCTAGGCTATTTGCTAACCATTCTAGTCTGAGGACGAGCGAAGCGAGTCCGAAGTACATAAACTCTAGGCCACTGGTAACCATCCTATTCTGAGGACGAGCGAAGCGAGTCCGAAGGGTGAGGAAAAGTTCCGAGGTACCCCGTACCTGATTTTTTGAAACTTGCACTTTTTTTAGGGTAGTCGTTCACTTGTTATTCTATTCCACTGTAGTGAAAGTACTTAGATAGGAAAAATATGAATAACTATATTTTTGAGGAATGGCAAAATAAACAATAATTCTTAAATAAGAAATAACTAAAAATAAAATTGCCCTTCTTGACACCTCTACAAATTGATATTCATTTATAAAACATTTTAAAGAGATCCACTCTCCTGTTTCTATTTAATAAGACTGACTTGTCAGTATAAGAATTGAGAAGCACTTTTAAATGAAAGAACATTATGTTGTCGTGTTGGTAAAGACTAAAGGAATACATAAATCAAGTAGAGAAACTCCTTTACTAATCTGTGTAAAAAAATTGAGACGAGCGTGATCCAGCTGATAGCTGGCTCAAAAATAATAGAAACATTTTTATATAATTCTGTGAAATGCTTGTTTTAATAATTCAGTTAAAGGAAATGATAAACTGTAGAAATGGTTTGTCTTATGTTTCTGAGTTTTTGAAATAACAAATGCTGAATAAAGTAAATACTTAAATACAGAACAGAAATAAATACTTGCTGCTCATTGAAAGTAATAAAAAAATATAATATTTAATATTTACTGATATATTTATATATTTATGTATAATTATATTATATTATATATATATATATATATTATTATATATATATATATATATATATATATTTTTTTTTTTTTATTAATATTTAAAGAATCATAAAAATATTAATGGGTGTTGTTAATGTTAATCGTAATGTTTCTAACTCAAATTGTAAAATTTAAGACAAAGATGTAAAAATAAATGTTAACAAAAATTTTGTGTATTGTGTTTACATTTGCAATGGTAAAACAAGATGGTTGATCCCATTGGATAATTGAGCTCTGGTGGACAAAATGTGAACAACTTGCCATGTCTGACAAAAATCACATTTTCCTGTACTTGGTTTGTATTATACTTAAGTAAATACGAAGTTACTTTTTATGTTTTGCAGACAAAACTAAGGACGTTGACGAGACTGCGAGCCGGTCAGAAGAGGAAGAAGATGGTGCCTATCAAGTCGAAAAAGTCATGGATAGGAGAATAAAAAATGGGAAGGTCGAATATTTTCTTAAGTGGATAGGGTATCCAGAGTAAGTGCATTGTATATGATATCATACCTTCCTGGAAGGGATGCATGTTCTTTTTTTTACTTTCATGAAGACTGTTCTTTTATTCTAATCTTTTATCATAATTCAAAGTTAACTTAAAGAAATAAGTCAAACATTACTTTTGCTGAACTTTCTATTAAATACTTTTTCAATTACTATTTGAATACATATTTTTATATACATTTTATCTTAATAACTATGATTAAAAATTTGCCATTGATTGCCACCATATATGCACTGAAAAAGAACTGTCTCCTCTAAACAAAGAAAACTTACATGAGATGAAATATATTTTTGGGTTTTTTTGAGACCTCTTAAAGGGCTTATCTTAAGAACACCTAAAACGGATAATTCAGTTGAAATCCCAGTTTCAGAATTTTAGAGTAAATACATTAATTTTCCTAGTTTTTTGTAATATAAATGACTAGAAGTAAAAAGGGGACTAAAATAATGTCAATAAAGTAAAAAAATCTTGATTTAAAAATTTTTAGTTGCATTGACCATTAAGAAATTATGTTTATCTACACACCTTGTGTTCATCTACTTGTTCCTTTAGCTTAGCAACTGCAACTGTGCAATGTATTAATTTCTTTTTTCATAATTAATAATGATTGTAATCCTTTCCCACAGTTCAGAGAATACGTGGGAACCTGAGGAGAATCTAGACTGTCCAGATTTGATTCAGGCTTACGAAGATGAGAGGAAGAGACGAGAAAAAGAAAAGAAAGATAAAGAGAAAGAAAAAGAAAAGGATGACAAGAAGGAATCTACGTCAGACAAAGATTCAAAGAAACGGAAAGGCATTAAGGAAATAAACAATATTAATAATAGCCGAGATAAGGAGAATGATAAAGATGAAAAAGAAAAATCAGGACCACCTGAAAAGAAAAAGAAGGCCTCCATTGAACCGAAAGTAAGATTTTTACTTAATATAATTTAATAATGTTTACAATGCTCATCAGTTTTATTATGTAATAACTATCCAAAAAACTAGTTAAAAAATAATTAGTTTCAGAAGTAGACTGTGAAATCGTAACTTTAAAGCTATAACCCATTTATATTTACGAGGACTTAAAAAGTGTTTTCATTATAATTTTATCTATTAACTTTAAGCCAGAAAATTAACTTTGTTTATTAATTTTATTAACCTGTTTACTGTCCATTTTCAATAATAAATTCAAATGACATTTTTTATGTAATTTTATTATGTATAAGGAAAATGAAAAAAATAACTTATGCAGTCTCTACTTCTTATTGTTGTAAAAAAATTACAAGTTCTACCTTTGTTCTACTTCAGGCAAGTATCCTTGATCCTAGCCTTGTAGTAGTGTTTTAATTAAACAAATAATTATCTTTTGTAATTCAATGTGGTTTAATGTTTAGGAAAGCAAACCCAGAGGATTTGACCGAAATTTAGATCCTGATAAGATCATTGGAGCTACCGATGCTAGTGGAGAACTAATGTTCCTAATGAAGTGGTAAATAAATGTTCTGTTCTCTTTTTCTATCTTGTAGAAATTCTATATAAATATTGATTTTAATAATTGATTTTTATTAATATTTATAATATTAATCATTAAAAAGTGATTTAAATAAATAATAAAGACGCTCATTTATTAATATACATATTTTATTCTCAGTATGTTCTATTTTTTAATTTTTAAATAATCCATTATTTAATTACTTTGTAGGACTTAGATATGTATACAGTACAAGAGTATACACTTTAAACAATCAAATAGCAAAATATGTGTATCCCAGTTGATAGTTAACCTCTCCTCAAATATTTTTTTCTTGTGTAGACAAGAAATTTCTGGCTTTTACTCTCATTATTTTTTGTTATCAATATTTTTCAATATTGTCTACTTTTAATCTAAGAAATTTTATTTTAATCTTAAAATTATCGATTTTGGCTGTCATTTGATTTTGAATTTGAATCACGTACTTTCTATAACCATAATGATGATTGAATATACAGGGTGACTTAATCTTAATGGGACAAAATAAAAATCCTGATTCTATGGACCAGGATGAACAAAAAATGTCGTGTAAGCATAGGGTCGTTTCTCAATATATCTCTAGAAAAATCGATATATCGAATTATTTGATACTTCACTGTCTCATTCTCTAAAACGATCTACAACTTGAAAACTACTAAAGCTAAAGAGATGCGGTTTTCACTATTCTAAAGGACATTAAATTCCTTTTAAAATGGTATACTTTATGTCGCCATCATCACAATTAAACTTTAATTTATTTGCATTTAAAATAAAATTTTTATTAGTACTAAAAATGTAAAAAATTTAAATGCCAAATTCTTCAATATTTGTCCACTCATAGTTAAAATAAAAATCTTAAATACAACCTCATTCCTTACCCTTTAAAATGATGTAACATAATCTATGGCTTGTTTAACTTTAACCGAGATATTCTTAAAAAACTTGATGTAAGTCGCTTAGATTCTAAATTATTCACTATGTTTTTATTCAATAAGTTTTTATTTTTCTTAAATAATCATTAAGGAAATTTTCAAGAAGTACCTCTCAATTTAAGATTAAATCAGTGGTTCCAGTTGGATGGATGCCTAGCCCACTATGGTCTTAGGCCTCGAGACTGGCTGAATGAAAATTATCCCACAAAATCAAGAAGACCTGATGCTGATTGTGTAGCTTTTTCAATTTGTGCTGCAGTTATTGCAGCTCTTGACTCATGAATTTTTAGCATCAGGTCTTCTTGATTTTGTGGGCTTGCCTGTATACTTCATCTTTCATTGTGCCCCAGAGTACAAGATCTAGTGGTGTAAGATTGGGAGATCTCGGAGGCCAGGCTATTGGTCCCTCTCATCCAATCCAGCGATTGGGATAATTTTCATTCAGCCAGTCTCGAGGCCTAAGACCATAGTGGGCCAGGCATCCATCCAACTGGAACCACTGATTTAATCTTAAATTGAGAGGTACTTCTTGAAAATTTCCTTAATGATTTTTAAAAAAATAAAAACTCATTGAATAAAAACATAGTGAATAATTTAGAATCTAAGCGACTTACATCAAGTTTTTTAAAATGTTTTACATTTTTAGTACTAATAAAAAAATTTATTTTAAATGCAAATAAATTAAAGTTTAATTGTGATGATTGCGACATAAAGTATACCATTTTAAAGGGAATTTAATGTCCTTTAGAATAGTGAAAACCGCATCTCTTTAGCTTCAGTAGTTTTCAAGTTGTAGATCGTTTTAGAGAATGAGACAGTAAAGTATCAAATAATTCGATATATCGATTTTTCTAGAGATATATTGAGAAACGACCCTATGCTTACATGACATTTTTTGTTCATCCTGGTCCATAGAATCAGGATTTTTATTTTGTCCCATTAAGATTAAGTCACCCTGTATAATAGCAGTTCTTAAATGAGATATATTTTTATATTAAAGTTTATATCCATAGCAATTCCAAATCTTCTACTATTATGAAATTTGTCAGTTATTAAACATTAATTTATAAAATGGATAAATCTTTAGTAATTAATTTGTTGACCTTGAGCTATTCAAGTTCTACCAAATTCAGTTGTTAAAAAATTACATTAAATGCCAAATGCTTATTTATTTTGAAAAAACTATAATTTTTTCAAGTAAAGAACTTTGTAGGTTCTTATAAGTTATTTTAAGAACCCTTCAGATCATTAATTGCTCATTACCTGTATAGCCACAGTCTCTGATCATTCTCAGAGACTGGGAAATCAGTGGTTTCCCTAAATTTAATTTTATTTTCATAATGTTTATTTTACTGATTCATAGGGTATTCCCTGGAATCATGTTTATGTGGAGCCATTTATTCTTTATGCAGGAATTACCTAGGATAATCAACTTAAGCATATAGGTTCAATTTAACATAAAACCTCTAACTTGTTAATTTATTTTTGCAGGAAAGGAATCGAAGACGCTGACTTGGTTTCATCAAAAGTTGCAAATATTAGATGCCCCCAAGTAGTTATCAAATTTTACGAAGAAAGGCTAACATGGCACACCACTAACCAAGATGATGATAATTAAGTAAACCAAACATAAAACTGTACAAATAACTTGACTATAAAGTAATTTTATGCTGATAAAATTGTCTTAGGCCTGTTTCTGGTGGTAAACAACTTAATTTTCATTTTCAAATCATACCTATTTATACCTGTAAATATGACTTTAATATCATTAAAATTAATTAGAGTATTTTCATTTACTTTGTTTCCTGAGGACATATTAGTACTTTCTTGTGGAATTAGTTGTGAAATACCTGTTACTTTGGTCTCCTGAAATAGGCCTCTAGAGATTCTTTAATTTAGTAACTGTACAACCGCAGAGATTTGTTAAGATTATAAGAAACTTGTGAGCCTGATAATTATGATTTATTTATTATGGGATCAAAATTTTCCCTTAATTACACATGTATTTTTGTTACACAGTGTCCTTAGAGTATAAGTTTATGAATATAAAGTTAAACGTATATCTGTATTTAGAAGGGCAAGTGGAGATATTTTCCCCATACTGTACTTATTTAGAAAACTATCTAACTGTTACAATCCATCGAATTGTTTTGATTTTTAATTTGTAACAATTTGATTATCATTATTGTCTCATCTTTTATGTAGCAGAAGTCTTTTACTTTTGAAACCTTTGGTGGTTGTACATTTATTAACTTAAATTTTTGATTTCACTTAAAACCAAGTGTTTTTTTCTTTTAGTTGACGTTCAAAACATATAAATGAATATCTGACTAAAAGTAAAGGGATAAAACTACAGCATATACTGGTTTTAATACTACTACAATGAACTTATAACGGAGTTACAGAAAAGTTAGCGCTAAGTTTACTGTAAGGACAATTAAGAAAGCATTACTTTTTTAATTTGATGTAACACATATGGACAAGTGTTAATTCTTTATTTTTTAATAATTATTTTTTATATTTTGATAATGTTCATTTTATTCACTTAATAATTAAAATGAAACACAGAAATATAATAAATACAAGATCTGTTTATTTTTTGTTGTATTATTTTTGTATTAGTTTATTAGTTCACTTCTTTTAAGGGTTGTTCCAAAAGTGAGGTACTATTTTTAAATTTAGCTTACTTTAATGACATTGTGCTGTCTGTTGTAGGTCTAATGATGATGTAATTCTATTGTTTATACATGTTAATTATAAAGACAGTTGGTTTTTAGGGGGTTTATTATTTATTTATTAAGCCCAAATCTTTCACAAATTTAGTTAAATACACCTGGATGACAAAAAACCGTAATACCACTCTGTGATTTTATAAATATTATGTAACTTACTTTTGGGCTCTCCCTTTTTTATTTTAAAGATATCACTCAATATGAAAGGTTATCAATGTGATTAATTTTGAAGTGAACAAATCCTTCCTTTTTGTTATGTTTATTTTCTTATTGTAAATAGTTTACTTTTTTTTGTATTTCTTTATTTTTTTAATATTTTTTAGTGTATTAAAATAGGCTATTACCATTAATTTCTGTATTAACTAAATAATTATGAATTACCTGGAATTACCCTTTATGATCAATTGTGTCGTATTACTGACTTCAAGTTAATTTTTAAAATTATCAGAGGCTTTTCCTGACACAAAAGCTTATTTGACTTAAAGTCAAAATTTGTACACTAACTACTATTAATTTGAAAATTGTAATTCTAGTTTTGGTTATACAGCCCAGCTCTGTAATTATTTCCCCTAAAATTTTATTGTTAACTAAGGAAAGGTAATTATTGAACATATATCTCTCTGCTTTATCTGTTTTGGTAGATCATTGTTTTATTTTTCAATGTGGCTCACTGTTTATTGATTCATCAATATTTTGTTAGGGCACTTAGATAATTTAAAATAATAATAATCTTCCAATCTATTTTTCCCAAGCAGACCTTAGATACTCTTTGAATAAATAAAACCTTTTCTCTCCTTTTTTCTATTTATTATTTTATGTGAAAATACTGTCAAGGCAGTATTTCTATTTGTATTAAAGTATGACTTAAAAAGAAACTTACATTTATATTATAATTGTTTAAGAATATTGAATGTAGTTTTATTTATTTGATTCCTTTTTTTAATGCTTTAGGTTCATCTACTAAAAAAAGGAAGTAACTTCTTATAAACTTCTTTATAAACACTTTTCTATTCCATCTCTGATTTAAAGTTATTTTAAAGCCATGTTTCAATTAAAGAAATTAAAAAAAATTCAACCTCTGAAACGGTGACTTTATTTTTGTATTTAATTCTTAGAGACAGGGCTAAAAATGTGCCAAATTAAAAATCAAGAGAAGTTCTGCCTTGTAAACTTGATATTTTTTTCAGTTTATCTTTCTCTCCCCTTCTGGGTGAATTGAATGTGAAAAAATAATTCAGTGACAGTTTTGTGTATTTCTTTCTAAGTATAATTCCAACCCTATGGAGTTTTGTCAAATCTTGCAAATGATGTTTGTTTTTTAGACTTTAACCAATATTCAAAGTATATTTATAATAGCATGATCAATACTCTAAAAATAGTAAAGTATACTCATAAAGATTGCTCTAGAGTACTGTGGGTTGAAGTAAATAATATATTGATGTTTGGATGTCAATTATATTGATACTTTATTGACAACATTCTGAAATGATAGGGACCATTTTCATCTCAATCGCACCATTCATAGTGATGCAAACGTTGTACACATAAACATATAAATAATGTTGTTGATATGTATTCGTTGTCAATAACATCAAGATATCTCTTAGGTTCGGTATTGTTTGAGTGTGGGAATGTAGTATAGAAGAGAAACCTCTTCCTCTGATCCTCCCTCGTTAGCCTACTGTCCTAAACAGACAAGTCACAGATAGCTCCCACAGAACCATGCAACGGCTTTTTGTGATTGTTGTCATTCTAAAAGTTAGGAACTGGTTTCAGCTCAATTGGCAACAATTATGCCATCATCACCAATAAGTAAAAAGGTTTGTTTTACTATGCAGTGGGTGTAAGAAAATTGGATAATACTTCATGCATCTTATGGTATATATGTATACATCTAGATGACCCTAAAGGCGATGAAAATTCGCTTGATACATTGCAAAATGCCATGTAATAAATTCAAATTCTAAAAACAACAACTGTGTGGATTTAAAGAGCCCACACTATTGTATGGCCTTCCTATAGAAAGGCGGTGTGAATTTGCTAAATACATGGCAAAATGCCATGTAACAACAAATAATAATACAACAACCACCATGTGATCATGAAGCAGTTGGAGGGGCAGAAGGGCCATACTTGATAGTTTTCAAGATATCCTAGATTTTGATAGAATAGAACAGGCATATCTTATTTTTTAATCTAATAAAACATTAACACTTCATTACAAAATAATATAATTTATTAGTAAAATAAAATTATATACAGTATAAAATTATACTATAAAATATGAGTATATAAGTTCATTTATAATTAATGACTAGATTTACCTCTTTTTAATAATTTTAAATTATTTGGTTGTAAATTTAATTAATCTATTATACTTCATTAGAACTGTATTTCACAACAATGGTGAGCAGTATTTGTTCTTTCAAGTCAGTGAAATTATTTTTTGTATACATAATATTTTATTTTGTCAGCCATTAACTCTTGATTACATTTTTTATGAGACAAGCTGGGGCTATATTTATACACCACCTCTTTGCTATTATGCTTTTATGTTAAAAGAAAGTATTAAATACAAATGACTTGTGTTAGCAGAACTTGATGAACATTGTCAATACATAAATATTTCTTATTTTTCATTGTCACCAAAGCTTTTATATGCCAATTGTTTCTGTATGTTTAATAATAAAATGTCGGTTCATTTTTTCCGTCTAAATCATTATATTTCTCATTTAATGTAGACATCTCTATAAACGTTTCCACGTTTCTTTAACTAAGTCTGAACCTTTTTCACCTATCATTATTGCTGGTGCATTGGTGTTCCCACTTACAATTTTAGGCATTATTGATGCATCTATTACTCTTATATTAGGTATACCATATACCCTTAATTGTGGGTCAACAACAGCCGTACTATCCCATGCTGGTCCCATCTTACATGTACCTACTGGATGGTAAATAGTAACAGAATATGTTCTTATCATACATTCCCAGTACAAATCAGTAAAAGCAGGTATGGTTTCACAGCCAGGGTATGGCTTGTTGTAAAGAGCTGATCCATAAGCTCTCATTGCCTTTGTTTTACTTAGTGCTAAAGCAATCTTAACACCTTCAACTAAGGTTTTTACATCGAATGGATCAAAGAAATAATTTGGATATATTAAAGGATAATCAAATGGATTTGCACTTCTTAATTTTATCATTCCTGTACTTCTCGGTCTCAATAACACAGGTATGGCTGACCATGAGTCACGATTAACAATTGGTGCAAACACATCTCTATAAAACTCTTCAGTTAACCCGTGTGCTTTCCATATCTGATTACCTCCGTCTGAGTTAGTTGATCCTGATACAAAATGAAATTCTATATCAGGCCAATCATCTGAAGCATTCGCATATTTTGTATTGACAAATGCTAAACCTTCTACCCCTCCTAGAACTGTAAGGGGTCCATCACCTAACATAGCATACCTTAGAACAGAAGGAATATTTTCAAATCTTTCTTGTACTATTGAAACATCCTTATTCACTAAAAATGTTAGTCCTCCTAATCCAACATGATCTTGTAAGTTGTGGCCTACTTTAAGATCCTTAAGTACAGGTATTTGAAGTTCTTCTAAATGTTCTTTTGGTCCGACACCACTAAGCATCAATATCTGTGGTGAACCAATTGAGCCAGCTGATAAAATTACTTCTTTTCTTGCTCTGATCATGTGTTTAGTCCCATCTCTAAAGAATTCTACACCGTAAGCTAAATTTGTTTTTGGGTTAATCAAAATTTTTGTTACTTGAGCATTCATTGCTATGTGGAGATTTTTCCTTAATCTTGCAGGTCTCAAAAAAGCCTTGGCAGTGCTACACCTTGCACCTCTTCTAGTTGTTCCTTGTGCAACCATGAATCCAGTTTGAAATTTTCCATTGATATCTCGTGTTTTATAACCCATTTCTGCCCCTCCTTCCACAAAAGCTTTTACTAAGGGTGTATGCCATGGTGCTTCTTGTATAGTGAGGTAACCTCCTGTAGAATGGTAAGGGCTTCGAGCTAGATAAGGATTTCTGTTGTCTTCAGATTTTTTGTAATAATAAAGAACTTCTTCGGATCCCCATCCATTGTTACCCATGGACTCCCAGAGATCATAGTCTCTTTTATTCCCTCTCAGATACAGCATGTAGTTCAGCACTGATGAACCTCCCAATACTTTTCCTCTTGGCCAATTACATCTTTTATTCTGGAAACCTGTTAAGATAAAAAATTACAATAGTGTTTTAATTATGGTAGATTGCTGTTGAGTGTGATTTAATTGCTGATTGAATGCAATACACAATTGGCGAGTTAAGCTAAAACTTCAGGCATTTGTGAAGTAAAAATTACAAATGCAGCCTCTAACCTTAAATATACAGAAGGTACGTGTAAAATCCAAACGAACATGGCGCATAGCTGTAATCCGTTTAGGTTTTACAGTTAGTTTAGTTTGCTGCGCGAACTTCGTTGCTTTGAAATACTATTTCAACCCTTATTTCGGTATTAGCTAAATTGTTGCAGATAAAGGTGTATCAAGTGTTTCTGTGTTTTTTGTAAACGTCATAACATTGTTTGTAGTCAATCCGATTTTGATAAACACATTTGTCCCTTTAGAAATGTGGGCAGCTAGAAAAAATGCCCTCTTTTAGTTTTGCACAAGACGACCAGAGGATAAATTATTTCAAGAAATCTAGAATTCCAAAATTTTAAGGGTGGTCAATTATATGAAGTTCCTTACTCTGAAGATTTAGGTCTTCGGGTGGTGACCACGTAAATGTAGATGATGACGATCCCACGTCGATTCATCAGATTCATTTGTCATTCTACAATGACACAGTCACCTCCGAAGACCTAAATCTTCATGTCAACAACCGCAGATGCACCTGCAGTTTATTTTCCTCGCATTGGATATGCAGACTAGTATTTTTTCCATAATTTAAGGGGTATTTTCAAAAAAATTGCTATATATGTAGTATTAGTTTGTAGTTTTGGGCCTGGCTCTCGGAATATTTGATTTTTTATATTGAGATATATCGCCAAGAAACATTACAATTATTAGTTTTCAGTTGCTGACCATTATTACTAAACAATTTATAATTGAGCTGTGACGAATATTGAACGAAGTTTTTGATGAAAACAGTTTTAGTTTTAGATTTTTGGATCCAAAAGCGGTCTCTTTTCAGCGTGAACTAAACAAATTAATTTTTAGAAAATTATTATATACTGTAGTATATTCCCAACTCTGAAAATTTTGATGTATGTAATGTACTGTAATGTAATCTCTAAGGTTTTTAAAATTAAATATTGACGTTTTTATATAAAATATTTTTAAGTAGTTAAATATATCTGAAGTCTGTTTATGAGCTCGTAATGTTTTTTAAGTTAATGTGTTGTTAAAACATATAATTATTATGTGAGCTGTAATTTTCTTTATTAGCCTTAAGGTCCCTATAACATAATACGTATTTTTGGTCTCACCTAAACATGCTGTGCCCTGCGGCTCTGTCTTATACTGCCAGTCTAATTTACTAAGTTGTAAGTATGCAGCTAACAAAGGTACGTCAGATATCTCTGTTTCATCTCCTCCAGCTTCTAGTAGTAGTACATTCCAATCTTCTTCTTCTGTTAATCTATTAGCTACGACGGCTCCTAAAAATAATATAATAGTTAGACCTTTAAAAATAACCTCAAGAAGTTGATGGTATAGAGTGAATAAATAAATCAACGTTGATTGCTATACTTGCGGTTGGATATACCCTACTTGGGGGTGTATATAAAGTTTACTAATTATAACCCAATTCCTCTAAATAACCTTATGAAATTTCGTATACCAAATCAGCCAAAAACCAGTTTTAGTAGTGGCATGAAAGTGCCTATAGCAAATACATAATACAACCATTAAGCTTGTGGCTTGCTCTACTGTTAATCGAGAGCCGAGTCTGAATTTATCGTACATAGACGCTAGTTCGAATTTAAAAACTCTAAACTAAACTTGGTTTCCTGGCCGCTGCCCATTGGCATACCATTGTATCACTGGCAATGAGACTTTTATCTTATTTGGTTTCATATCTCTTTATTTGTTTTTCATTAATCTACTTAACGCAGAAGAGTGAAAATCTACTAAAACTAAGTTTATTGTGTTGTGTTTTCTTAATTTTTTACCCTAAGTTATGTTTCCGATTGACTTGGTTTATAGTCGATCTATAGACATTGATAAAAGAGAATGCAAGATATATTATACTACTAGACGTTGTAGCGAGCCATTTGGTTAACACTTCTAGTAAAGTGTATATTACTGTGTAGGTAGGTATTTGAGTATATCTAGTGAGAGAGGTGGGGAGTAATACTCTTGCGTCTCCTGCAACCAATAAGCGAGAGGGGCTCGTCTCTATAGAATGGATATTTCTTATCACAATACTATTTATGACCGTTAGTCTAATTATTCTTTTTTTAAATGCTTAATCTCTTGCACCTACTTTTTTTAAAATATTTTGATTTATTCTTCAAGAAATCAAGCTGTGTCTTAATTTATTGATTCAAAGTAAAATAATAGAGACTAAAGATAGAAGTCAACAGAAATCAAGCTCTGTCTTCATTTATTGAATCAATGTAAAATAATAGAGATATAACGATAGAAGTCATCAGACATAAAATTATATAATATAAAGTACTGTTTAATTTAAAATAAATACAATAAAATAGAGAAAGAAGAAAACAATTGACTTGAGTTCTATACAATTAAATTACTTTAAATTTATTAACTCTATACATGAAGATACAAAAAATACATTAACACACAAAAATTGAAGAATTAGACAAACACGATGATTAATTTATTAATATGAATCTTAAAATTTAATATCAATTTATTAATATGAATCTTAAAATTTAATATCAATTTATTAATATGAATCTTAAAAATTAATATCAATTTATTAATCAATTACGGTCTTAATTAAAATAAATAATGCTTTACGTTACGAGGTATAGTAAGGGAAGAACTGTAAAATGTGAAGGGTAGAATAGAAAGACCTTGTAGTTGACGAGGGGGGGAAGTGGAATCGTATATCCCCATCTCACTGCGAGCTGAAACAACTAATATAAGTGTTAACCAAATGGCTCGCTACAACGTCTAGTTATTATACTATACTATAAAAACATAGAGTATAGAACTTATAATTGATATATAATATAATAATTGACGGTCTCCTTGGATATGGAGATTTGACTTGCCTGCAGATCCTGCTCCAATGACTATAAAATCGTATTCATAATTCATTAAAGGCGTTTCTATATTTATGGGTCTAGATTCTGGATCTAATAACTCATACTGAAAGTAAGCAATAGCAGCTACGAGGAAAGGTATAAACCATGCTGCTTCGGACACTGCTTTAGCTGCTAACGCGAGTGGTAAGGCTCCACCCACTGCTGCTCCACTCATTTTGACTCCTGTAATCAATGTTATGAAAACCATAAATATTTTTTAACCATTATATTTTTCCTCATATGTATCGTAGCTGTGAAGGATAAGTATTGTGTTGGTACTAAATATCCGAAACCGAGATATCACCTGCATTACTAGTTTCAGGTGTTAAAACCTCCTGAGAGGTTTTCACAAAGTTGTCTTTTTAAGTATGAGTGTATTTCTGTTATCATCGTAGCTTCCAGTGAATTTATGCTGGAAAGTTGAAACTCAATACTAAAAATCAATTTTTAGGTCTAGTTGTGCTTTCCAGGAAATATTTTTTTGATGACGTCATTAACCAACATTAATGATTTAGCAAAAATGTATAAAGCGAAAAAATGTTTTGATCGATTTTAAATTTAGCATTTATAGAACCGACAAAGAGGGACTGCTATTATCACGAATATATACTTAGTATTATATAGTGTGATGTAGGACTGAGATGTGTGAGGTTATACTTACACATTTATAAATACCTATAAAAATTAGAAAACAGTAATTAAACGATTACTGTTAGTAATCTTTACCAGTGACTACCAGTAGTCACTAGCAGATATTACAAAAGAGGTTGATTGGTCTTAATCCAGAATAGATATTCTGGCATCTTAATTCCAATTATATTTACTTTACTACAAACGTGTACATTATTACAAGTATTACTATCTTTTCTCGTGGAATCATTAGTTTTGTCAAACTTTTTCATGTCTTTACTAATTTTTTAAGCAGAAGTGACTACTTTTGTAGCATTAATGCTTAAAAATTAATAGCATTTTTATAGCACTAAAGCTATAAAAAAACTTTGTTTGTTAAAAAAAAGTATAAATGTTCGAAATAGCAAATGAAGGAGAAAGTTGTGATTCAGATACGAAAATGTATTCAAGGCAGACAAAGGTCGCTGTGCGACAGACTGACACCACTGCTCTGCGTTTACTTCTCCCGTGTTGGCGAGAATGTCAACGCATAATTCACATTTCACCTCGAGATTATGTAAACGCTATGAAAATATTCAACTCTTTTTCCTCTTTATTAATAAACAAATTTCTCCTTTCTTTTCTATTTATAGAGGTATGAAATAATAATGATGCAGTTATTTCTAAAACAGCTATTTCGAAAATTGTATGATTGGATCGAAAATATCCATTTTCGTTCTATTTTTCCAACTAGGGAATAAAGAAAATAAATAATAAATATAAACAGAGCAAGGAAAAGGAAATATAAATAAGTCAATTTATTTACGTAAATAAACATCAAGATAGTTTTATAGCCTTGATGCTTCTACTGCAAAGAATTACTTTTATATGCTTTTAAAAATAAAAAAAGGCTTTACCGTAAGTGATCGGCCTGGTATCCTATAAAAACTTTGGAAATGTATGGTTTGGTTTCTGAAGCTCGTCTAAAAAGCAAATTTTGCATTGCCATAAATCTTTTCATAATTTTCCTTGCTTTTTGTTTAATTTTGCCTTAGTTTTAATAGATATCATATTATTTGTCTACTTTAATTGGATGATCTAAGCTTTTTAGGTGGATAAATTGACCCACAAAAAGCTTTTGTACCCACAAAAGCTTTTTGTGGCACAAAACTGAGGAAAAATTAAACAAAAAGTAAGGAAAATTATAGAATGATTTATGGCATTGAAAAATTTGCTTTTTTGACGAGCTTCAGAAAACCCCCATTGTCCCACAAACATTTATTTTTTATTTTACTTAAGCGAATAGTATAAAGTGTGGCAAATAAACTATTTTTCTTCACAATTATGCCTAATACTTAGGCAATACTTGGTTATAAGGGCTTTTATAAGAACTGTTGTGGTAAATTCAACTTTATAACTAGTTTACAAAACTTTATAACAATGTATTTGTAATTAGCGAATGTTCCCTAAGAAAATTCATTAAAACTAGCAGAAGTAACAGGTCCAAAGAATTAATACTGTGACTATAAAACTAAAATTGAAAAACTTTTAATAGCATGCATTCTAGCATTCTAACATGCATCCTGTATAAGTAAAACTTTTACAGGAATTACAAGTCTAAATTTTTTAATCTTGGTTATTGTTAACTTTCATTTTAAATAAGTTCCTCTAAGTAATAAACCTCTCATGCTCAAACTTTATTCGAAAGATTTTTGACATTTTGTATTTCTACCAAAATATTAACGAGAACATGAAAAACGAAACACGCTTTAGTCCACTACGATTACTGTGATGCAAAGTTAGTAGACTTTTTAAGGGTATCCCTAAACATGACCAAACAAATTCCCAAAATAAAATTTTAACTATTTAAAAATTAAGTATGAAGGGCTCCACTCTGGATAGGCAGACTATGTTTTTCCTTTACACTTTAAGGTATATTTAAAAAAATGTTTAAAGCAATATAAAATGAGCCACATCCTTTCTGGTCTGACTCTTGGACTAAGTGCACTTTTTAGAGAACACTAAAATCCATTTACTTAAATCAGTCAACTCTTAAGTATAAAGTACAATAATCGTACTTTACTGACAATTTTGAGAGGCTCTTATAATAGATTAATATGTCATAGAATAATACAAGGGTTTACTCTATCAGTTATTTTAATTTAGCCAAAGATTAACTCTTAGCTCTGGATGTTTTTTTTAAAGTGCATGTTTGACTTTGTATTGCATGCGCTCAAGTGGGCTAGGATTTTAGTATTAACTTTTATTAATGATTAAAATTTCATTTAAAATTTATATAATTTTATCCTATGAGGTTTTCCAGGCTTACTTTTTTCCCTCTAGTTCCTCTAGTTCTTGATGTTATGCGGTTTTCATAATAAATAAAGAAAGCTGGATGGTAACTATTATCAGCTTAATAATTTCAAAGAATTGTTTTTTTAATGTGATGTAGATCCCTCCTGCGAACAGGTTCTGCCTATGCGGGTTTACTTAGGTTTTTATATTTTTTTTGTATTATTGTTTATTTTAAACAAATTATTTTTAAATTCCTTTTCATGTATGTATGCAATTTAAAAATAAAGGGTGTTTCTTTCTTTCTTTCATTGCTAAAGCCCAAAAGTAATTATTTTATACACAAAAAGTAATTTTTATGATGATATAAAAGTAAAATAATGTATACAAAATAGATTAAATAAGCAAAAATAAACATTTATAATAATATGAATCATCAAAAGAGGGATATACAAATTACTTACGGTGAAGTATGGAATGGCCAACTCCCAGAGGAAGTGTTAATAAATCAAGTTTTTCTATCTGACACCTTATCAGATATAACTATTGTTGAAGACATAAATCGTATCTATAACTAAGCCGCGACTTTAAACTTAGTAGTATTGATATTCTAAGTAGTTAGCGTTAAGTAAAAGTATTTGAAAGAAAGAACCAAGAGGAACTAACGGTGTGTAACGGTGTCCAATGTACCCTTCCCTCGGCTCACTCCCTCCTCAAGTGTCAACCTGATGAGAATCACGGCTCCTGACTTTTCGTCGTTCTCGTAACGAGACTCACTGTAATTTTCAAGTCCTAGGTCATTGTCAAAGACATTTTCTTTAAAATGTTTGAAAAAATCGGGTACAGTATACCTTGAAACTTCGATAAATATGATACCTTGTTTTCAAAATAAATACGATTTCAAATTTTATAAATTGTTATATCTACATAAAGTTGGGTTAATGACGTCGTATATTTACCATAAACAATTGCCTTCGTAATCTCTGTGCGCCTCAGGCAACCTTATGACAATCTCATAGGCGTCATTTCCAAAAATAATTCGTAAAAAAATATATTTTTTATAAATAATTATAAATAAAGTTGTTGAGATGTTAGAGTTAAAATATAATTCAACATTACTTTAAAAATTCGCGTACAGGGTACCTCAGAACTTGTTCTCATCAAATCGGATTTACTACGCTCATTCTCCTTGCTTCGCTCGTCCTCAGAATGTACAAGTTGTTAAAGTTATACTGCAACTCGTTTTCAGACTCCCTTCGCTCGTCCTTAGATAGTAAATTCATTCCTTTCATTTCCAGCAGTCACCCATCCAGGCTCTGACCATGCTCTATACAGCTTAACTTTTATGATCCAACAAAAAATCATGGATCAAATTGTCCTATTGAAACATAACTTAGTGTTCTTATTCATTTCGTAAAAGTATACTTTGTACCAAATTGTAACTCAATTGGATTATTTCCCGATTTTTTACAATTTTCTAAAAAACGAACACAAAATTTGATAAAAATTGATCCAATGCTGATAATGAGATAAAACTTGGCACATATGTTAGTCTTATACATGGCTATATGCGTGCCAAATCTCAATCTGATCGCAATATTTTTCCACGTTTAATAATTTTTCGAAATTTTTGCTGAGTCATAATTGCGAGTTAATGACGCCATAAGAAATATTTTCCGAAAAGCACAACTACACCTTTAGAATGATTTTTGTACAAAGTTTCAACTCTCAAATATAAATATAAACACGTACACATCAAAACTAAATATCTGTATAAGTTCGAAAGTACTGTGTGTGGTGAAAATGGAAAGAAATAACACTGAGTTTATTAAGACATGTTTTCCAAGAAAACGTAACGTATCCTGGCACGTATATCATATCCGTCTTATGGAGAAGAGAAGTGATATCTACAATAACCAACATCACGGGCCCAGATTGTGTGTTTTCTTTAAAAATATGTAGACTCCATTCTATTATTATAATTAAACAGCGTATCCGATTAGTAAAACGTATCCTATCTCGGTTTCCTTAAATTCCTAAATTTAGAAGTAATTTAAAAGTAAACCACTTTTAAGAGTGCACCTTAAGAGCCTATAGGACGAAAGAAAGTGCGATAAACTGTAATGATTATTGCGCCCAATTTTTAAAACATAAAGGTTTTAAGGTTTTTAACCCAGGGTTTCTTTCAGAGGTTCCACCCAGGTGGGTACCTCAAAGGTACGGGTGGTATACACAGTTGTGAAATATTAAATAAACAAAGTACAACGTATTTTTTAAAAATATTTAAAAGTACCCATTAGAAACACAATAATAATTTTCAATAATAAAATGGAGGTATTATTAATGAGTATATACAAGGAAAACCATTTCAGATTGACATGGTCCAAGAATTTTAAAAATGGTCTCATTCCCCCGTAAAGTGATACCTTTATCAAATTCAAAGTTCAAATTTATCATTATTATTTTGGTAACAATTACCCAAATATAAAAATTTTGTTACTACTTTTGATACTACGAAAATTTAAGATATACGATACTTTCTAAAAACCGCAATAAATTTTAAAAACATTAAGGCTAATATCACTATATTTTGATTATTTTTTATTAAGATTGATATGAATCAAACCATTGTACATATCAATCTTTGTACATAATTTTAATGGAATAAGGTGCTTTAATAAATTGCCAGCTTCAATAGTTGAACTTCCACCCAAAATTTTCAAAAGAGCATTAAAACATTGTTGCTCGAGAAAGCCTACTATAATGTTAACGAATTTTTAGCAGATAATTTAGTATTCCCACCTTAAATGTTTAGTGTTTCTCATGTTATGTTATGCTTTTTTTTGTTTTTTTAATCAAGTTTGTTATTCAAATTATGCTGCCTATGTTTATGCAGTCTATTTAATAATTTATAATCTATTTCTTGTTTTTTTTTCATTTAATTGTAAAATTTTGACAATTGAGAAACTTTGTAATAAAGTAACCTCAAATATGTAAATAAATAAATTGTAGTACAATAGCATTCCAATGAATAATGAGGTGGCTCGCATGACGAAAATTGGCCCAGGGAGGGTGATCAAGTCCGTTCCAAAGGTCCTTGATGACGAAAAAATAGGTTTTGCGAGACTTATAAATGTATATATCTATACATACTTACATACATACATACATACATACATATATATATATATATATATATATATTATATATATTATATATATATATATATATATATATATTATATTATATATATATATATTATTTTTTTAAAATATGAAAAATATACATAAGCACGTAGAAATTTAAGAATCTATATAACAAATATATTAGTTTGTAAGATAATATAAAATAAATATTGTTTTGTATTGTTTTGTATATGTATACTACTTTTTGTTCAAATACATAAATATAAAGTGTGAAATATGGCAAGTATGGCACTTAGTTTATCTATAATTAACATGATTTAAATATATATATAAATTGCAAAAATTAAAGATTGACAATTTTTGTTGGGAAAAAGTTCATTATTTATTTATTTGAAAAGCTGAATCGATCCAATTCAATTTTAGTTAATGGACAAAAAGTGATCTCTTTGAAAAATCCGGAAAAATAAATATCATGCATTGACTATATAGATTAGATCATATTCCATAGACCGAACCAAGCAAGAAATTGATTGTTGTTAATAGCACCCATTTTAATGAAAATTCGCCCGGCTTGCGGACCTCTTCGCCAGAATTATTTTTAATAAATAATTTCCAAGGATCGCAGTGAAAGGAATTGTATCGTCTGGGTTCACAAAATGGGTTATTATGTAGATTATGAAATCCAAAACTGAGTATACATGATTAAATAAAAGGTATTACCAGTTACCTTGTGAAAGTTTCCTCAGCAATACTCAGGTAGTACGTGGCAACCCCCTTTGCAGTCAACCAAACACTATTTCCGCTTTGATTCTGGATATTGTACCTCAATAATACGAATAAGTGTATTATTTATTTATTTATTTATTTATATTTTTCTAAGAGCTAATACAAATACATAAAATTACAAAAGTAAATTACAATTGTGTCTCTGAGTCAAAATCTTAACTTAATTACAAAGAACAATTATTATAAAATCGTTTATAGAATAAAAAGCTTCCGTAATCAAATATGTTTTTATTTGCTTAGCGAATGCTGTTAACTCTAAGTTTTGAGTTTTAGGCTTCAAGCAATTATACATTTTAATGGCAACTATTTTAGGCGAATTAAAAGTTTTATGAAGTCTACAGTGAGGTACTATTAGATATGGTTATATCTAGTATTATAGTTATGATTATCAATTTTCTATGGTGGTTACTTTCGAGTGAATAAAAAAAGCAAGTTATATAACAAAAGAGAGTAGAGTAAGAGAGAATTTCTTAAAATAGGGCTTACACGATTCAGAATATTGTAAGTTAAAATTATACGCAGGGCCTTTTTGGAGTAGAAAAAATATTTAGAGCACCCACAAGCCACAAGCAGCATTCAAAGAAAGTCTGTACACTGATTCATGAGTACATGATCCAATACATCTGATAATTTCCTGAGTAGGAGAGAACTGATGAGCTTCTTTGCAGTTGAGAAGTAAGTGTTTCTCCCAGGTGAGTAGAGAAGAGAGTAACTCAGGAGCTTCAGGAATTCTCTCTATTGGCGATTTCAGCAAATTATCAACACTTGACTCTTCTCATCATTAAGTGTCAGTGAATTGGTTGAAAACCAGTTTAGCTCTACTTATAACTACATCTTTCTGATTCAATAGAGTCTGTCTATTGGCGTTTCTTGATTAAATACGTTGTATCATCTGCAAATCTAATGCACCTATGGCTGAAGTCAGGAAGATCATTATAGTAGATAAGAAAAAGAATGGGGCCTAGAACAGATCCTTGAGGAACTCCATACTGTAATTCTCTCGCGTCAGATAGTTTTCCGTTAACGTGTACCTGTTGAATCCTTTTAGTGAGATATGACATAATGAGCTCCAGAGGGAGACCCCTTATCCCACAACTCAGCAGCTTAAGTTTCAACGTCTGAAAATGAATGCAGTCAAAGGCTTTTGAAATGTCACACGATAGAGCAAGCAATTCTTCTTTGTTTTCGAAAGCGTCATAAATGTCTTCTGCTATTGTTTGAAGTGCCTTATAAGTAGAGCGATTCGCTCTGAATCCAAACTGTTGGTCATGAAAAAAGTTATTTTTGTTTAAAAATTTTAAGTCTATTTTATGATTCTTTCGAATATTTTTGAAAAGATTGGAACGATAGATGGGCCGAAAATTGTTAAGATCACTCACAGGACCTTTTTTATATATTGGTATGACTCTACTGACTTTAAGACAAGAAGGAAAATAACCTAGGAAGATACAGTTATTAATTAGATGACTTAAATATGGACTTATATAAGAGATAATTTTTTTTAATAAAATTATTACTAAAGTAATAAATGTCAAAACTATTATTCTTTAACAAGGATGTAATCTTTTTAACTTCCTCACTGTCTGTGTAATTAAGATAGAAGGATTTGGTTTGACAAGGAGGTGGTTGTAGATGCTGTCTAGGAGTAGAGTTAGATGGCTTGGCCAGGTTAGCATGAAGCTTATCTGCAATAGTAGCAAAATGTTTGTTAATCTCATCTGGCTTTAAATCTATTTCTACTTGTTTTGCCTCCAAACCACCTTCTTGTTTAACCATTTTCCAAATTGCTGAAGGATTATTTACATTATTATTTACATATTCTATATATTTTTTCTTTTTTACATGTTTTTAGAGCCTTTCTATAAGCGTTTCTAAGTTGTTCTTTTATTTTCCAGCCAACCAGATTGAAAATCTTTACTGAATGAGTTATATGTATTGAGTTTTTCTCTCATTTGCTTTAATTCCTCATTAAAAAAGTAAAGTTTTTTCTTTCTGGGTTTGGCAGTTGTTTCCACTATAGGAAAACATAATTCTATAATATTATTATCAAGGAGTATACATACTCCATGGTATTATATTCATTGTATGTTGAGCTTACAGGTGAAACTCAAACTCTGATGGGTCAAACCCAAAGGTTCACAAACTGCATTGTAATTTTTTATTGTATTTTATGAATTAAGAAAAAAAATAAAATAACAATTTTTATTATTTTGTTTTGTTGTACTCAGTGTTCCCACTGATTAAAAGGAGCTACGGACTAAGTCAAGCACCCTCCTTTTCTTTAACTGATGAATTTCCGAATAATATGGGTTGTGTTCATTATCGCCCCTTTCTGTGATTGCTTATACTCAATTATTCTTGTAATTGCTTGTTATTATTATTAATACCATAGAGTGGACTATCATTAGGTTAACTTTATTAACCTTAATAAAGTTTATAAAAAAAACATTGAAATGATAGCTCAGTCCTCGAATTGAGTCTTGACATTAAGAAGGGTGTTCTGTTCATCAGCTCCGCTCCCACTACAGAACGTCTTTATTTGTACTGTTCTAACAAATAATCACATGGTCATTTTAAATGACCATAGCCTGAGTAGAGAGACGTAGTGTGTATTCTTGTGCAAATGAGTATGAAATACTTATTTAGCCTCAATGACTTAAATAAGTACCTATATAACATAATCATTAAAAAACAACAATATTTAGTCAATAAAAATATTGTATACAGTACTTGATGACACTGTCACGATAGTACCTTAATACTTTTTCAGAGGCGGGATTTGGCAGGGTTCAACTACGTGTTTAACTTCTTTGGGGGTTCGACCCCCCCCCCCCCCCCGGGCCGTATAAATTATAATCACTTTTGTGGTAAAAAACTACCCGCCAAGTCTTTGAAAGAAGCAAGGAAATGAACTTTTCTGTCCCGCCAAATTATATCCGTTTTGGTCGGAAACGGTCATTGGCGTTTCAGAGTGAAGTTGCTAAGAGCCAGGTTGGAAATAATACAGGGTCTAATTTAAATTGAGAGGCAATCATCAGTTTCGACACTGGCGGCGAGCCAGCAGTCTGAACGAGTTGTATAGCTTCTTTTGCCATATTTTAAGATATGCAACAATTTAGGTGTTCGTGAAGATTAATCATAACAGATTCTAGCAGCTTCATGATTGCAGCAGTTTTACTTACCTCAAAAGAAATGAATGGATAAATAAAACGATAAGGGTGCGATACAGTCAGGAACTAAACTATACACCCTTGCAAACACTACCTCTAAAATTGATTCACTTTTGTGGCACGCCGCCAAGGAAAAGCTGATAAATATGGCCCTTTAGTATTGCCATCCTTGCAAATTCACTTTGAAACGCCAATGACCGTCTCCAACCAAAACAAACATGACTTGGCGGGACAGAAAAGTTAATTTCAATACTTTTTTACCAAAGACTAGGCGGGGAGTTTCATATCACGCAAGCGCGGTATTTGGTAAGATTTCATGTATTTTTGTACGGCTTCTGTTTAATGTAAAATCAGAAGTAAACAAGATACGTTTTGTAGATAAAGCTGTAAAGGGTGTCAAGCATAGAGACATATACTAGAGAGGGCATAGCCTATCTCAATACATTAAGAGGCCTGAAACATCTTTTCAAGGTTCTCAGGGGCTTTGTGTAACCTAATTAAAACCTCCTGTAAGAGTGAATTAAGGTTATAGTAATTTACTTTTTTTCGGCTTGTGTTTTGATTTGTATTTTAAACATTCTACTATATAAGTTACTGTATTTTTGTTCTGTTAATTTGATTATTTAGATAATCGAATGTGCTCAGGTTACTTGTCCGGTGTTTCAAAATTCAACCAATATGGCCTCTTTAGTAATATATCTCTATGGTGTAAAAGTATTTTATTTACCACTCTCAATGTCTGTTTTCAGCGGCGCGTACAACATAGGAATTATGAATTTGGGATGTGGTGATACAGGAATGTCTGTAGGCTTTTAATGTATTTTGTAAGCTTTCAAAAAGAGGTCCTATGGCTCTTCTTATTAAATAAAAAAAAGTAGTCAAATAAAAACAGTGAGTAATGTCTAACGTTTTAATTTTATAGACAAAAACTGAGAAAGAAGAAGAAAGCAGCAGAAAAAAACCAAAATCCAGAGTGATGAAGAGTGCAGGTGGGTCAATGTACATAAAAGTAGCGTTCGGTAGTTTAGTTTCTAGCTCCGTGTTCAGCATAGGAATGTCGATTTTGAGATTTCATCAGGAAGGACTGCACTTAAGCAAAAGTAATATATAAACCAAGTAGGGAAACTCCTATACTGACACATGTAAAAAAAATCAGCCCTGCCCGATCAGCTGATAGCTGGCTCAAAAAAAAAAAAAATAGCTGAAAATAGAATAACTGCGCATGCGTCTTTTCGGATTAAGGTTTTTTTTATTTCATTTTATTGGCGACCCTGATAACATTAGGTGAGTTTTACATTTTATCGTGTTTTCTTACTTTAATATGTACGTAATAATTTAATGATTTTTTTATTAAATTCTGTTAAATAATTGTTATAAAATAATTTAGTTAAAGAAAAAGAGAAACTATAGTCAAGGTAAACCTTATGTTTTTATTAAGATTTTGAAAAAAATGCAGACAACAGTGTATTGCCCTAAAATTACGATTGCTTTGATTACATTCAGAAAAATTAGGTTAAATTACTAATTACAATTCATATTTGAAGAGGAAAAAAATATCATTTGTAAAAATGTACTAAGTTAAGTAGTAGACAAGAAAAAACAAGTTTAATTAGCCGCTCGTTTTAAGTAAGTTAAACAAACCTAGTATTTAAAGATTCGGATTTAAACCACTATTGGATGTGGCAAAATCTATTTCTTACTCAAATTATTAACATTTTAAACTAAACTATAAATGCAATAAAAACAAACATTTTGAGTACCGTAAATAGTTTGTTTACATTTACTAGGGTAAAACAAAATGGCCGTGGTCATAGGAAAATTTGAGCCAACTCCCTGGTGGACAAAATGTGAACTACATGCCAAGTCTGCCAGAAATCGCGTTTGTTTCCCAACTTGGTTTATATATTACTTTAACTTAAGCATAGGACATATTCAAAAAGTAGTTTAGGCTGTAGGTGCGTAACTATCGTACGCTAGCTTAGTTTTTCGCTCCGCATTCAGCGTAGGAATGTCGAATTTGAGATTTTATTAGTTAGGCTGGCTGCACGCGAGCAAAAGACGAATCCAAAGTAAATAAATATGTTTTTTTAAGAAACTGTTTATATACAGATTTTAATTTATTATTATTTTAATATTTTTTTTTAATATTCATTAAGTTGTAAGTATTGCACTTGAATCCTTCAAAGAACTGACCTGTACACAGGTTGTATAGTTTACCGCAGTTTGTTAGGAGTGCTCTCATAAAAGAACATAAAAAAACTTATTCATTATAAAAGAAAAAAGTTTTAAATCTAGTTTCACAGTTAAAAATTTTGGTTAAAAAGTATGGTTAAAAATACGAAAAAAATTCAAAAAGAGAAACAATATAAAAGATTAGAAAAAGTATAAAAAAAGAGATTTTTTTTGTCTAATTTAAAAAGAAAGATTAATAAATAGGTTGGAATTTGATTGGCTTTTGAATTGTATTTTTAACGTTCTACTATATATGTAATTATAATTTTGTACTGATTATTTTTGATTGTATTTTTACCGAAGGTTGTCAGGTTACTTTTTCGATGTCTCAAAATTTCACCTATAGGACCTTTCTAGTAATAATATCTCTCTGTTTACATTTTATTTTTATGCATTTTATTTTCATAAAAATGTATATTTTTTGCACTTTAGCCGCTATGCGACGACCTTGTCTTGCAGACATCTGAAAAGCATAAAGCAAAGTTTATATAATAAGTTCATTAAGTTAAAGTAATTAATATTATAGTATAGTATATAGTACTACAATATGGTACAGTATTGTAAATAGTATTGTCATGATAATAGTTTTAGTAATTAATTAATTAGTAATAAAGTATAACAATCTCATTAAAATTTGGAAACTTGTTTTCCTAAAATAAATCCTAAAATAACTATTATACTAATAATGAAATTATGAAAACAATCTGGTTAATTCTATCTTAAAATAATCAAAAAGAGTTTAAGTAAAATGTCTAGAGAATGTAGTTAGATTAAATACTGAGTAGAAATGCAAGGCACTCCCAGTCTTAGTTTAGTTATATAGGTAAATGTCAGACTCCTGTTTCCCATCCTCAGTAGCCGTGATCGTATAGTGGTTAGTACATTGCGTTGTGGCCGCAATAACCCAGGTTCGAATCCTGGTCACGGCACACTACTTTTTTAAATACAAAAATAATGTGACTGGGTTATTTTACTTATTTTTGAGTAATTTAAAGCTCCGTCTAAATATTTTTCAACTTATCGAGAAAGTAGATTCTGCAAATCCGTTATTAAATGTGAATTTATTACTTCAGAAACGTCTTACCTAGGGATTAATGCGTGTGAACGAGCATGCATTCTTATTTCAAATTGTATATATATATATATATATATATATATATATATATATATATATTTATATATTTATATTTTATATATATATATATATATATATATATATATATATATATATATATATATATATATATATATATATATATACATTCTGGCATTATATTATAAATTTATAATGAAGCAAGACAATAGTTAATTTCTTATGCTACAAAAGTTATTTTTCGGCAGTAAAGTGAATATTTTTGTTTTGCGATTGTGGCCTTTACAGTGTCTTTTTATAAATATTAAATAATGCAACTTGTAACTGTATACTATAATTTTATTAAAGGGAAATGTTAAAATTTAATAATGATAATAACTTAACACGATGATACCTTTAGCTCCTTCTTAATGGCATTTTTAAATAAAGTGTTGACAATATTTGAATACGTCAATATTGTTTTTATTTACACAGGAAAAGTTTTAAATTAATCTGAGACTAAGTTTGATATCACAGTAAGATATCAGTCGAAATGTCTTCTTCGAAGAAAAAGAGGAACGATGGGAAGCATGAAAAAATTGCCAAAAGGAGTATGGTTATCTATGTCTTATATACTCGTATTTATTGAATAATACAATGTCCATTTATAAATGAAAATCAATGTCTTAACTAACGTAGTTTATTTTTTTCATGTTTATGAAAAGAGAACGTACAAAAATGTATAGAACATTTTTATTGTTAATAAAACATATTTTAGTAACGTAATAAAGTAGACGAAAACGTCGAGACAAAATTAGCATGTCTTACACATGACACGGTGTTTACCCCCTTTGATGTGGTGGCAGAACCAGGGAAAAACTACAACCTAAAATTGATTTTAAGGCTATTAAATACACTAGTACACATGTGTACTAGTGAAAATTCTATAATCCTTTGTAGAGTAGAAAGTTTAAAGAAGCTGGAACTTTAAATACACTGAAAAGATTGATGTGCGCCGTCATTTTTAAAGGTACACTACATACGCAATACGGGTGTGTATTGCTTAAATGTCTACTTCCATTTCCCCTATTGCATCATGTTCGGTTCATTCACTGAGATCCGAAACTAATTTCATTTACGCTGTTTTTTAGGGTACATACAAACAAGGCGTCCACACGGGTTTTCTAATAATATAAAAATGCATCCAATAGTCCTAACTTCATTTATAAGATAATTAATTTTGGATACCTTCTTCACATCGTACTGTATCCGATATTAAAAACGCTTATAAAGCATACTAATAGTTTTATTAAATAGGCAAATTATTTGGAGATCACGTGA
Organism: Microvelia longipes; assembly: GCA_018340805.1. Classification (NCBI taxonomy): domain Eukaryota; kingdom Metazoa; phylum Arthropoda; class Insecta; order Hemiptera; family Veliidae; genus Microvelia; species Microvelia longipes. The sequence continues at coordinate 31,780,861 of JACMZG010001911.1, read as the reverse complement.
AGCAGGCATCAGACGTAGGAACAACGGCTGCTACATTGGATGTTGCTATTCCATTTGTTCATGCCATGAAGAAATCTCATCACGATTTTATGCTAAGGTAGCTTTACATTTTTTATACTTATAAGTCAAAATTTGTGACAAGGGTGAATTGTGACTAAAATTAGTTGGACGTAATTTATTGTTGTTATTTACAGCGGCCCCCAGCACCGACGCCGCATGGCAGCCAGAGGCCGAAGGTCTCTTGTTTTTAGATAGTAAATACTAAATGTGTTTGGTGTTTTATCCATAGAGATATATTAATAGAGAGGCCATATAGGTTAAATTTTGAAACATCGAAAATATAACTTGACCATCTTCGCTTATAAATATAATCAAACAATCAGTACAAAATAACAGTAACTAATATAGTAAAACGTTTAAAATACAAATAATAATTCAAACCATGTGCGGGAAGCCGAAAACAATTGATTTATTATAACCTTAACACACATGAGGTTACACAGGTCACACTCATGAGATTTCAATGAGGTTACACAGAGCCCCTGAGAGCCCCACAAAGATGTTTCAAGCCTCTCAATATTTTAAGATAGGCTATGCCTCCTCTATCTCTATGATTTTATCAATCACACATTAATTTTATGTCATAAAAAGAAGAATATGAAGATTGCGTATTCATTTCTTATTACTCAAGGATTATTTTTAAAAAGTTTTACGTTTTTATATTTTTTAAACAGTAATTTTTCCATTGTCACCTACCTTATAAAGCATATGCGACATGACTGTGAAGTGTTTTTTAACTTAGGCAGTGTTTACTGTCTTGCTTCGCTCGACAGTAAAAATAATTTAATTTAACTATAAAATAGATTTAATTTATTTAATAGTAATTAACTTACCAAGGGAAAAAAGCGAGTTTGCCCTCCTTGGGCAGTCAAGTTGGTTCTTAAGGCCAAAGCCGAAGGAACCATGCAAATTAAATCCCGAGGCTTGCCAAGGGATTTATTTAGTTGGTTCCCGAGGTAACCATTTAGTTAACTCACGAGGAGGAAGCCGAGAAGTTAATAACTAAGCGTACCAACAACTTCTTTTTTTTCGTGTTAAGTTGAAGATTTCTTAAGATCTTCAGAAGGGAGAAGATTGTATAATAACATACAGCGAGTTAAAATCGTGGTATGCCTTATTAAATATGCCTTTTGATTTATCGGACAATAAATAATTTCTTACATAGTTTGCCTCCTCAATAAAATATAAAAGTTAATATAAATGTTTACTTGTTTAAAAAATCAATTAAACTTATAAACCCAAGCAAAATTGATTAATTTAATGATACTCATCTAAAGATTTTAATGACAAGAATAAGTAAAACAGCTGTTTGATTAGTCAGGCTTGAAAATAGTGAGTTCAGCATTTTTTAGGTTTTATTTATTGTATTATTGATTTTATTATATATTTTATTATTGTTTTATTTATTTTATTATTTTTATTTAAACAATGATTAAATACATAATATAGTCTTTGTGTTACCTGACACATCTGAAACGTACTTGTGTCGCACTCCCAGACTTAAAAACCTTTAAAATAATGATAAGTTTCTTATTGGGGACTAATAAAAATAATAAAAACAACAGATTAAATGCACAGAGGTCTTTTATTTTGAAATATATAACAAATAATATTAGAGTCTCATTCGACTACCGCATTCTAGTAGAGATATTTGGTACCTTTATTTGATAAGATTTTACAATAGATTTAATTTATATGTCACCCTTTATTTCACTTTTGACCAAATATTGCGTTACTTAACTATCATATTAAGTATTTGCCAGTGCCACCAATTAATATTGTAACAAATAAACGCAGGTATCAGTAATTATTTTTTTATTCCCAAACTGTCGGCAAGGATGTCTATGGCTTCCGGTTAATATTAAAGCGGTCCTTTAGAAGTGTTTACCAATCAGCCCTCTTTTTATCATACTTACCTGGTGTAGGGGCTTACCGTGATCAACAAGGCGGTTCCCCAGGGTGAGGCCCTTGCATTGCACTTCGCCTGGGTTGACCCCTGCGAATATCCCTAATGTGGTTATCTCGGGCACATTATTTTTGGTAGCTGGGACTGCGTACGCGCTGTCCCGAATAATCGAAATAAACAACGTAGACCTGTGTAAGTATTAATTGGTTTTTTCTTCGCGAAAGAAAGAGATAGCTAAGGGGAAGCATTGATCTAACCTGACCCTACGTCCTTGGAAAAATCAGAATTTACTGTCAGTCAATCTTTTCTCCCTGATCATTGTAGACTATTAACCAAATCTATACAGAGTCTGGAGTGTGAGTTGTACAGTTAACTACATGGACACACGTGTAGTCTCAAATTTATATAACTACGTTTCCACTAACTTTAAAATCTTCTATCCCAAATAATTTTCTGAAATCAGGATATGTATATAAAACAACAAAATTCTTAAATCAGTAATTAGCATTTTCCTTACAAAATCTGTCAACCTAGACTGACACTGACTCCTTCAGTATTTATTCCAAGGGAATTCTTGTATTATTATGAAATTTTGCAGTTTAAAACAGTTTATAGTATGATACACGGTTAAAATCAATTGACAGCGCGGGAAACTAGTGTTAAGGAACCAATGAGGCTGGCATGTTATGAAATTGTGGGCGTGGTTTAATATTCAGGACTCGCATTATTTTTCTACGCTGCCAACTGATTTTAACCGTGTGTCATACTATAGTAATGCATAGTTTGCTGCCATAAGTAGATAGAGACACTTTTAATCATTTCAGCCACTCTCATAGCCAACCTTACAACATCACTATAAATTTCTATTACAGAAACTTTACCTCTACACTTGCTAATGAAAAACACTACCAATTATCCATGTACCAAAATGTTACGTAGGTTATATAAGCACCAATATTTAGATGTACTTCTACGGTTTGACGTATTGTTTTAGATGTAAAACAGAAATGAATACCTCAATAGAACAAAGAATGCAATCTGAAATGTTACCAATGCCTAAACTAAAAGAATTGGTTACGTCTGAATTTCTAATGAAGCATATGGAGTTGACTTCAAACATGCAGCAGTCGTTACTAAAGCTAAAAGAGTTTACAAAATCTACAGGTATATTTGCAGTTCCAAAAAAGATTTCCGATTCACAAAAGTATCAATTTTAGTTGTACTAAGAGATTTTAAATAGCTACTTCCTTCCTCTAAGAAAGTAAAATGCCAACAATTAATAATAATAAACATGAACAATCATTAATAAACAAAACATGAATAACGTACATAGAAGAATCAGCTACTGTCGATAGATGCTGTTGTATCGACGGTAGCTAATTCTTCAATTGCTTCTTCAACTTGCGGTACAACCTCTTAAATTGGAATTATTTATTCATAAATATTACTATTAAGCTTAGTGGAATTTTCAATACAACAACATCTTTATGAATAAAGGTACAGCGATTAGGGTGTCCGTCCTCCAAGATCTTAGGCGCTATATTACAATACCCCCTCACGACTTTTGTAAAACTTCTCTATTAAAAATATCCTCAAAAGTGTCTTCGCTGGAATTCTTATTAGTAACAATTACATACAGTTTTCTTCGTGGAAAGTGTATTAAAAGATATTTTCGATAGTCCTCTAAATTTAATTATGTGGTTTACTATCCTCAAGCAAGCTCAGCTCTCTGAAGTGATAATGATCATCTGACAACTCATAATAACAAACTTGCCTTGTATGTGTATTCTTATTTAATTGTATTGTCCTTTAATATTATTTTTTGTTCTCTGTTTAGATTCTTTGCTTTATATTTACTCAAAAGAAAGAAATCAATTATTTTTATGCCCTAACCATGTTCATTCGCCTACACATCGGGTTAATTTCGTAATGGGTAATCGATATTTTTTTTATATTAAAAGTCCATAAATAAAAAAATCATTCAAATATCTTTCAAAGTGATGTTCCTGCGTAAATGTGAGCATTGTGAGGGAAATCCTAACCTTCGAGCAACATACGAAGGTGTAATTTTAACCCATAACATCCGTCAGGATCTTTTAGCTTGCGAACGTTTAGTTTGCTGGCGAACAAAGTATCTTCATGTTGGAAAATGTTGGAATATTCTAAGAAGACTTTCTGAGGATTTGGCCCATACCTATATTGTTTTGTGGTTGGAGTAAAAGTCAGATGCACTATACGTTTTCATTAAAACATCTAGGTTCAACGTATTTAGGTTAAAAACTAGGTCAAAAATAATGAAGAGTATTTAAAAAAAACAGGTTCAACCTAAGATTTCAGTCGATGAGAGTTAATTATCTTGGGTTCAACCTTGGATTTTTTCATGGAAATACATTGTTAGACACATAGTTCAAACCTGGTTTGAACCTAGATCGAACCTTGGTGTTTTTGTTTTATGAAAACGTTTCATTAAAAGTTAAATAATTTTCAGTCTTAGAGCTAATTTAGAGCTTAATTTAGACCTTAAAATAGAGCTAATTTAGCAAATAAGATTCGTTTAAAACTTCTCATTTTTTTCTCCATGTTCACGTGCTTCCATGTTTTATTTAAGATTACGACGAAAGTAATCTTATCCTTTAAAATTAGTATAGCTAATGACATTCAAATAAAGATTGTAAACTTGACGCGATAACTCTCGAAGGCTTTTACGAATCGAAACTAAACTTGGTGTAAAGTGTTATGTTGAGGTTACGAAACCTCTTGTATGCAGTTAATGCACGACATCGTTAACCCTTATGATCTTGTTTGCGATCCACCTCTCATAGGTTTTTATATTTTTCATAACTTTACAATTTTAAACAAACTTCTATAAAGATCTATGGAGTATTTTTGTATTTTCTTTAAATTCTATTTATGTTTTGATAGACGAAGATAATAAAACTTTAGCCATTTATGTGGCGACGACCAAATCATTCGTAGCAACTGATGATGTTCTTAAAGATCCGCGATTCCCCCTAGGACTGGGTTATTTAAGTAAGTAGTGTTTCTACAATATTTTACGTTCATATATTATAATTTCTATTGATAGATATTGTATATTGTTCATATTTTACACATATGAACAAATATTATTTTACAAATATGGTCTTTAAAATAAGACCAGTCAGTAGGAGTAGATATTGAATTATCCACTATTCTTATAAATTAAATTACAGCCTTGAAATGTGCAAGAAACTAAATTCATAAAGTAGACAAATTTTTGTGCTTTAGCTACCTCGTTGTTCCTGTTAAAGACTTGACGCTATTTGATACAGATTTGAAAGATGTAGAATTTTATACACAACTATTTTTACGCACTTACATTGACGGACAGTATATAAAAAATAAGATATATCCGATCTCGAACATGAAAAGTTGATATACTCATTGGCAGGTAAAAGTTGAATTGCCTCCTAAGTAGACGATTTCCATTGCATTGTAACTGAAGAAAACTTTATCACTGAACTTAATTTCTGTATCACGGAATTTGAGAAATGGTGGATGAGAACTCTCCCGGTAAAATAGTTTGTCAAATATATAATTAAGTATAAAGTCTATCTCCATATTAACTGTGTCTATGGTATTCGAATAAAGTATTCCATAGACGAATGTATTCCATAAAGATTTGTCTACTTTAAAAGAACTTTGAAGCATTATAGCCAGATTATCTTTACAGAAAATTTCAATAACTTCATTTGGATAAGGAAATAAAAGCGGTTTAGATAAGTACCATTGGGCAGAGGGTGGGCAATCAATATAATTTTGAAAGAACTGAGGATGCAATTCAATAAGTACCTGTTAATCCACAGGATGTCCTAAAATGGTCAAAATTCAAGACGTCATACAAGTCGATGGCACTTAATGGTATTTTAAATTGTGAAGCAAATTAATGCATTTTATTTTAGGTATATGCAATGAAGCAGCGATGGGTGTTCCCGTGCTGTCATCATCTGGAGAATTATTAGCTGTAATGGAATTGTCTAAAAAATCTGGTTTACCGCCTTACAAAATGGTAATTATTGCTAAAGCATGTATTTATTTCGCACACACACTTCATTTAAAATATTCAAATAATTTTGTCTTATCTAAAGATATAATTTATAGGTCAAGGGAATAAAATTAGATATTTTTCCCCGAACTCGTGTTTGATTTTTAAGGCAAAGCCAAATAAATACTAAGAATTATAAATCTCGAGACATAGCCGAGTATAAACTTAATGTTTTATTCCTGTGATGGGACCGAGGTAAATAACAGTTATTAGTTTTTAATACGCAGTTTACATTACAGTGGAGGCTCGACCACAAAAATGTATTTATTTTTTGGAAATCCGATTCAGATCAAAATATTCTCATTTGTTGATAAAACTTCTTGACAATAAAAGCTCAACTATGGACCTTAACATTAATTTTCAAAATGAGTTTACTTCAAACACTTTGGCTCCATGTAGCTTACTTGTTAGGTAATTCAATTAGAGTAATGCACATAATTTATTATACAAAAACATTAAAGAGTAAACAAGAGTACGTTGAATTATTAAATTGTTTTTGATTAAGGGCAAATTATATGAATATGTAGTTGACCTAAAATCAGTTGACTGCACGGGAAAATAGTGTTGAGGTTGGCCTGATTTGAAATTAAGAGCGTGGTTTAATACCCAGAATAATTTCATTGGCTCCCTCGTATTATTTTATCACGCTGTTTTCCAACTGATTTTAGCCGTGAGTCGAACTGTAGTGGGATACAGTACATCGATCATGTACTTGATTTCATTGCGTGTTTTGCTTAAGCATTAAGATTCCACAACAATAGATTTGGGCGACCATCTTGCAGCGCAGCAGCTGCGTTTTTGAAAATCTGATTCAAGGGAACTTACCTAATTTTCCTCAAGGTCTGAATGAATAAAACTTAAGGAAAATTAAAATATATTTAAAGCATTGTACATTCTATAACTCGATTCTTCATAGTAATTATTGCAACAGAAGGCTGGAGGCTACAAGACAACAAGTCAATGCCAGTGTTTCATTGACAAGGAAAAAAAAATAAAAAATATTAATCATACGCATTAAAATAACAATTTAAAATGCTCTGTTTATTTAAAGTAGGTGGTCTTTCTTAAAGTTAAAAATATTTTTATTTTTCATAGAAAGATGAATTAGCCGCAGTGAATCTAGCTAAATGGATGGGGTCAAGTATAGGCATAACTACTGAAATACAAATGTTCACAGATCGTCACCAATTCTTCAACTATATTAAACATATTTTAATATATTATTCAAGTGTTGGAGATTTCCCATTCGAAAATATTCTCACTCATTTAATGGTAAAATGCTAATTTTTCGAAACTGTTTGATTAGTTGAATCAATATGTTGAATACATTGATTTTTCCCGAGCGAGCGGTTCATACTATTTCTAATACCAATGTGAAGTAAATAATTATCTAATTTTATTAGATAATTACATTTACATCTAATTAATAAATAATTTCAGTGTCGCGTTTGAGCCTCGAGCTTATGCGACATATATTTGTTATTTTATTTATTTATATTTTGTAGTTTCATCATTTTAAAAAAGGTTTTTAATAAAAATAAACGATTTATTTATTATAATTATCATCTTTGGTACCAAAGTACCGACGAACCAGCCGATTTAATCAACTCATTTAAGAGATTTTAAACTCGAGTAAAATGATTCAAGAAAATCAAGCTACGGACAGAAGCATACATGAAACGATTAAATATATATATATTATATATATATATATATATATATATATATATTATATATATATATATATATATATATATATAATATATATATATATATATATATATATATATATATATATATTCTTTCTCTTCTGTTATCTCCTGTACAGAAAAAATATTTTAAGCAACCTCGTTTGTCTTGATATGAAATTTGTGTTTAGGAAGCTCTTAGACATTTTAAACCAATATAAAAGATCCCTAAATATTTGTACGGCCCTGGCCCTTAAACTTGTAAGGCTTTAGACTTTAGCTATGTCATTCCAAAAATTGGAATAACATTTTATATAAATATGTAATTTGATTTTAGACTTCCACGGAGATGTATTTCAGAGCCTCCTATGGAAGGTTATATGTTGTAGTTAAATTAGAAAAAGAAGGAAAATACGTTAGTCAACTTCAAATGTTTGCTAAACCCGTATCTAGTAATAATTACGTAAAAACTAATACAGATAGGCAAGCTTTTTATTTATCATTTATAAATAATCATAAAAACAAACAAGTTTGGATCTTTAGGGGAGCGGATTACTGCGTCAAAGTAAATCTGACCCATGTCATTGTAGCCCAAGATCATCGACGGATTATACAATCAACTTAATGATTGTGGACTAAACAGTAATAGCTGGTCAACAAGGGAAACGACTGCAACGCTTGGTGGCCACTACCGACAAATGAGTAATTCACACAATATAATTGTGCGAGATTTTTTGTTGAAAAATGGATTTTAATTTAAAAAACTCTCCAATTGAATCACCTAAAAACTCTAATTGCTTGGCTGTAGCCAGTCTACATAGTATAGATTTATCATCCAGTAATGACATTAACAAATTTCAAGAGATTGCTGAATCAAGTTTTTGGAGCATTAAATTAAATTTTTAAATAATATTTACTATAGTGAATTCTTTCTTTTGAGAGGTCCTATAGGTTTCTATAGGAGAGGTTCTATTCAGCTCTTAAGGTTCAGAGCACGAGAGGCGATTTCACTTAAAAAAGATGCCAAGGCTCATTTATTTAATATTGAATTTCAATATATTTATCTCAACAAGTGTCTACAAAGAGAATTTTTTGTTATTTCACGCTGAATAATGCAACAACAAATATTGTAACAAGTATTAGTGTTCGTATAGTATCATTGGCTTGAAAAGTTTGGTAAGGGAAACAATCCAGTCTAAACAAAGATTAAATATAATTGGTTATTTACAGTTTAGGTGTAAGCAACACTATAGCTCAGACCGTAATGAAAACACAGAAAGGATTAAACTTATCAGGTTGTCAAATAGATGAATACGAAGCTTGGTTTGAAGATGATGTCATCACTTCTATTGTATGTCAACCAATCATTGGTAGATCAAAGAAAAGTGCTGGTTAGTTTTTTTTTCATTTCTACTAAATTCAATGCACAAATAGATTTAACTATTTAAAAATTTCTGTTCACTATGAATGCAGAAAATGGTTTTCTAAATAAACACTTCATTTCCATACAAAATATTGTTGTTACTTATGAACAAACATGGTATACAAATAATTTAAATTTTTAATGGGGAAAGGAGACATTTCAGGAAATTTGCTTTTCATTTCCTGCTTTTCCAAAATCTCTCTTTTCAAATAAGCAAAATTTGTTGGATGAAATCCATTGTCAATGATATTTATTTAACGACGTTTCGGGAGCAGGTTCTTTCATCATCTCAGATTCTCATCATCAGATTCGTTTTGAGAAAGACGGTGTGTGTGTAATGTGCAGGTAGGTAGTCAGAATTTTAACCTGACATAGTAGCCAATTATATAGGACTTAACAGAGCATATATATATATATATATATATATATATATATATATACTTGGATGACCTCATATCAGGTAATAAATCTCTGGACTACAACAAGCCGTGCAATTGAAAATTCGCTAAATACATAGTAAAATGCTATTAAAAAACTAAAACAATAATTATAAAATAATGCTATCAAATAATGATGAAACAACAAATTAATGTAGAGTTCAAAACCTCTTGCGAAGCGGCCCTAGAGGCGGTCACCTCGTAACAGCCATGTATTTTTAAATAGTATTTATAATTGAATAAAAGAGTAATAAGGCTAGGTCTAGCAGCAGCTGGATGGGGACAAAAAGCACCTTCCTCAATACAAATAGGATCTAAAAATATAATTTTCCAGTTGAACCTTAAAATAGTTCAGTTTAAAAGTGCATTTTCTCTACTCAAACTATTGAAGTTATATGTGTAGTTCCAAATTCCGAAATTACGCGATACTAGGACCACTTAACAGCTGCTATGAAATCAACTTTTATTCAAATAAAATTCATTCAACGAATACAGTCCTAATATTTTTCTCTATTTTTCAGGTGCTATCGAAATTTGTAACAAATGCGGTGGAATTAACTTTACTAATTACGATGAAGAAACTTTGTTTTACTTGACTAAATATTTAAGTGTTATGTTAAAATTTTATAGATTATCAATTAGAAAAATGAAGTATGTAAGTTCTAAGTTTCAGTCTTAATTTTAGGCATAGGAATATTTCAAGAAAGTATCTAGATATATATATATATATATATATATATATATATATATATATATATATATATATAATATATATACGCTCACACACACATATAAACATAATTTTCTAGACATTTTCTTTTAAACCCAGAATATTTGGTTAAAATGTTTTTTAACCAAACTTAAAAAAATAACCAATTTTTAATATTATTAAAAATAACCTTAGGGAGGACAGAAACCCTTTTAAAAACACTAGGTTTTTGTAATGTCATTAATCCGGTTTGCTGAGTCAGTAAAATTTTCAGGGTTACATTTTTTTGCCTCGAAAAAGGTCCTTATATATGTTTTTGGGGCGCAGAAGCGAATGAAACCGGTCTAAAGTTGAAGTGATCAAAAAGAAAAAAGCATGGTAAATTACCGAAAACCAAAATTGCGGTCTTTTGAATGAGATTGAGCACAAGTGGAGTTATTCATAATAGGAAACTTCAGTCTGTGAAGTTACCTAACAAGTATTGGTTAGTCTCGTTTGACGTTGTTGATCTGTTTACTAGTGTTCCTACTGACAAATGTTTGACTTTATTTAACGCCATCCTTAATAAACATAGTTCGGACAAGATTTTTAACGCCGAGTTTATGGAACTATTAGAGCTTTGTTTGAGTCAAAATTATTTTTGTTACGAAATAAGTTTTACCAAGGCAAAGAAGGACTAGCGATGGGTGCTCCTTTATCTGCTCTCGCGGCTAATATCTTCATGCATTTTTTCTTTAAGGAGTTTATATGCATAACTAAAAACCCTTTCAGAAAGTACATATATTTTTGGAAGAGGTATGTAGACGACGTTTTTTGTATATGGACTGGATCGAGGAAAAATCTTATATTTTTCTTAGATTATTTGAACACCCAATGTTTTGATTCGATTAAGTTTACCCATGAGTTGGAGCAAGAACAAAGACTTAATTACTTAGATTTGACTATATCTAGAAATGGTAGTGAGTTACGTTATGAAGTTTACAGGAAACCGACATCTACAGATAATATTATACCCTTCGACTCGCAACATCCATGGAGTCACAAAATGGCTACTTTCCACTCTCTCATACATCGCCTTCTCACCCTGCCGCTTTATAAAGAAGCTTATAATAAAGAACTTGCAACCATTCATTTAATTGCAAATAACAATGGTTATAACGTTTCTATGGTTGACAAGTTAATCACTAAAAAGAAACATAAGTTACTTTTGAGAGCTATGGGTGAGGACACTCCTCAAAATAGTAAGAAGTGTGTCTTTGCCCTATATTGGTTGTTCATCTGATAAAATAGCATCAGTCTTGCAAGGTAACGGATTCAATGTTGGTTTTAGTACTAACGGTACGCTTCGTGCTCACTTGAGTAAAGTTAAAGATCCTGTTCCTGTTGCTTCAAAGAGTGGGGTATACATAGTCAAATGTGGTACTTGCAAGTCTGAGTACTTAGGTCAAACCGGGAGAAGTTTAAGCACGCGCTTAGCCGAGCATACTAAGTTGTCTTCAAGTAGGTTCTATCAGCACATAGTTGCAGAAGGACATAAAGAAGGTCCGCACGAAGCTGGCTTTCTTCATCGTGCTGATAAAGGGCGGAAGCTTGATTTCCTAGAAAACCTTGAAATCCTTCGGAGTCAGAGTAATGTGGGCGACTTGAATCTGAACGTCAGAGGAGATAGCTCGCCACTTCTGCGCGCTCTACTAAAGGTGCCACCCCCTCCACCAATTAGTCTTACTCGACTCACCGAGCTGTTACCATCTCGGAAAAGAAAATAGTTTTATGCATTTTTAACTTTCATCTTTATCTTCATGGTATTTATTTTATTTTATTTTATTAACTGTATTTGTTGCATATTTTTCGTTTATGGTTTTTTATGCGTTTTATTTACTTTTTATTGTATTTTTATTATTTATATCGCGGTTCTGTTTGTATTTTGTGTTTCTTTGTTATTTTCTCTTAATTTGGCTTTTATGATGTAATTTGTTTTTTTTGTTTTAATTTGTATTAACTTATTTGTGCAGGCACTGATGATGACCTCATGTTAGGTTGAAAGCGCTTTGCCAATAAACAATTATTTTTGTGGAGAGACTCTTTTCTTCTTTTCCTACAAAATTGCGGTCGATAAAAATAACTTTCGAGTAGGGTGTCGTTTTCGATTGCTACGCTGAATCGATTAAAACCGGTCCGAAGCCGACACGACTACTTAAAGGAACTAAAACGTCGAAATAACGTTAGTCTATTTCTGGAAAACCTCAAATACGGCCAGTAAACTATATTTCAAGTGGGGAGACGTAAACGACCCTCCCCTAGAAAGATGTAGTTTACGTCGTTTTTTGGGCTAGTGAGTTGAATGAGAGTTGTCTGGGGTCGATACGTGCACTTAAAGCCACCCTGGCTTAGAGTGCATGTACCCAGATCTGGGTTCGAATCCTAGTAAGAACGATAATTATTTACTGTGTTATTAGGTTTTATAATTACAAAATAATTCTGGCCTGGTGGGCCGCATGCCGGGCGAATTTCCTTTGTAATGCGTGTTTACTTGATTAAGAACCAATTTGTTGCTTAAGGTTCCGGTTTATGCTTTATAACCAAAGCAGTTGCTAAATTATCAAGCACTGCTCGTAGTTTTTTTTTAATTTTTCATAGTAAATGCACTGAAACCTTTAAAGATAAACACCAACTGAGCTTTAAACTAGTGCAAAAATAGTGCACCCTGCCAATTTTAGAAATATGGTTTTGTATAACCGACTGGATATTTATGTGCATTTCCTTTGAAATTGCGACGCCGCAAAGCGGCAAGGCCTCTTGTTTATTTATAACATGAAGTGATACGATAAATAAATATAGGGAAATTGATATCGAAGACCATTTCATATTTTGAGTTTTTCAAATTTGTTTACAGAAAGCTAAAATCGGTTTGTATACAGAAATGTTAGCAAGTCATATCCATCCGAATGAATCCGTTTTAGAAAAGATGAAGGAACCGATTGATGAACCGATAGATTTATTTGAGTAAACGATATTTTTAAAACATTAATAATATAATATAATATAATTATATAACATATAGAATAATTCTGGTGCGGAGGTCGCAATCTTGGTGAATTTACTTTGGAATGCTTGGTTTTAATAATTTCTTAACTATAGTCAAAATTTAGTGGTTTTGCTTTATGGTCTGAATAGTATCACTTATTGACAATTTATTTACTAAACACAATTGTGATTTTTGAAGTATTGAAGTTAGCACAGTTTTAATGGCTTTAGTAAAGCAATTAAAAAAGATACAGAATCAATCTAGTGATTACACTCAGGCTTAAACACACTTAAACACTTCTTAACTTGTTAAAGATCAATCAATGATATTTTTCTAAAGAAATGTCTTCTAGACCTAAAATCCGTACTTTTTTATTCCCACCTACATTGTAGACTTGCCGCAGAAAAACTTGTACTTGTTTAAATAGATAGTCCTAAATAGGACATGAGACTCTTTACTCATGTCTATATGCATAATTACATTTTCTGAATAAGAGAAGGAGTGTTCAGATTTTATTGTCTCTGATAACAATAACATTTTTAATATAACTATGGTTGGTTATGTCCTTTAGGATTTAACCATAATTAGGACATAACCAACCATAATTATATCACTATAATAGATATTTTTCCTAAGATATAAAGATTCGGAGTTTGAAAAATACCCTTTTCAGTACTGAAGAGTTTAGATCTTTCCCAGGCGGTTGAAAAAAGATAACCTGCTATTTCTTTTTTAGAAATTCTATTAAAGACCTGGAAACCTATTTGGCACTGAAGATGGCATTATTGTAAGACTTTTCTCCTTTTAATGAATGACAAAATTTTTCTTGATTGACAAGCGAGATATATGCTAGATATAGAATGCTACCAATTTGCTAGATATTTTTCCTAAAAATATTTAGCAAAGTGAAAAAATTTAAGATGATGTTGTTTCCTATAGGGTGGCAACCTATAGGACACATTTCCACCCAATAGGACACATTTCCACCCTATAGGATACAACCTCATCTTAAATCATTGATAAAGGATGCAAGAATAATATTACAAAGTGAAATATAATTTGTTATTAATTTATTTTTATTCAATGTGCTTATGTATGATAGCATCTATACTTTTCAGTGCTGCAATGTAAATATTTTCTGTTTAAAAATTGTAATTGTTTTAATAGCGTCAGCAACGTTAAAAGATTACAATGTTTGGTTTTATTTCAGATTTACGTTCTTTCCTAAGGATCACAGCATTGAATATTTATCAAAATTGGTTGTAATACTCATAAATTTTACTCTAGGATCATGTCACTTTCCAGACCTCGATTTGTCCAAGTTTATTGTAACGTTAGCCAAAGCGCATGATAATGAACCACCATTCACAAACTTTTTACATACCTTCACTGTGTTTCATTGCAGTGCCATGATTATATATAAGTGCAGAGGTGTATTTTCAAAATCTGAGGTAATTTCTTTAATTTACAAATAATATTAATAGCAGTAGGCGGACTATTTTCACCAGAGTGGCTCGGGACAACAATAAATTGAAAGGGGGCACACTCGTAAACCATAACAACAATAATACTAATATACAGTTTTCGATACTGCCCTCAGCTCATGACTAAATGCATAATTACATTTTTTGAATGAGAGAAGTGTTTAACCTCTGAAGAGGAAGGTGTATTTCGTCCCCATCTGGCTGCTGCTAGACTTATCCTCATAACTCTTTTATAAGCTTGCAAGCCTCTAGTGCCGCTTTGCAAAGCGTCCGAACACCACATTGTTGTTTTATACAAATAATAGAGAAAAGATAGCAACCAACAAAGATAATAGTCTGATGAAGGCGGAGAGTCAATAACAAATAGAGAAAACTGAACGAAGAAAAACAGATGGGCTCACAGAGTCAGGTCACACAATATATAAATACGGGCCTTCGGCCCGTAGCCGCTACGCGGCGTCGGCCCACCGGCCGCTTCGCGGCCCGGGGCCTCCCTGTGGCCGCTTCGCGGCCACATTGTTGTTGTTTTGTATGATGTGTTGTTTTATTATTGTTCTTGTTACATGGCATTTTGCCATGTACCTAGCGAATTTTCACAGCCTCTCCACACAGGCCCGCTTCGCGGGCCTGAAAGAAATCCACACGTTGCAACTGTTGGAGTAACCTTGTATAAAGGTAAGAAAAGATTATAGTTTCATCTTCATCAGTTTTAGTTATCGTCCACCATACAAAAGGCATTAACTCTTACATACATTTATGATTGTTTATGCAATTTAAAGAAAAATGTCAAATTTTGTTGTAACAAATTGTTTATTTGAGTATAATCTTAGGTTGAAAAAAATATATTCATGATTTTTTAAAATAAAAATACCGTTTTCGTCACTTAGGATTGTCCGATTGAGCTGAAACCGGTCGCAATCGTTTAAGAATGACTTCGACTATGCAAAGACTACCTCAAGGGCCTTCTTCTTTACAGGTCTATATATAATATATATATATATTATATATATATATATATATATATAATATAATATAATATATATATATATATACATATATATATATATATATAAACTTTTTGGGACATATATTTTTGTTATCAGGAAGCCAATAGGAACCGATTCCGCTCACTCCCACCCTCAACTTCCGCCATCCGAACAACCTCATAAGCCGTCATTTTCATAATGAAAATTCGCTAAAAAAAGTCGCACAGCAGTCATATACTCTAACACAAAGATGCAAAAAATATACATAAACACGCAGAAATCTAAGAATTGGACAAAACGCGATGATCAACTACCAATAAGTACCATGAAAACGGAAATGCCAATGGCTATAGAATATAATATTGATAAATTTAGATGAAACTGCAGACTGCTCTGGTCCATACTTGCGACCATAGAGATATATACTAGAGGGGGCATTGCCTATCTCAATAGATTGAAAGGCCTATAACATCGTTTTGGGGCTCTCAGGGGCTCTGTGTTACCTCATTAAAACCTTCTTCAAAAGTGAGGTAAGGTTATTACACATCAATTATTTTCGGCTTTCCGCACATTGTTTGTGTTTTGATTTATATTTTTAACGTTCTTCTATATAAATTACATTAATTTTGTGCTGATTATTTGATTATATTTTTTGGTGAAGGTGGTCAGGTTACTTTTTCGATGTTTCAAAATTCAACCAATAGGGCGCTTCTAGTAATAATATCTCTTTACTTGCCACAGTGCTAAGTTGGGTTACAAGGTTTATCTTTCAGTATGTATGAATTACATGCGTATCTATATACATACTTATCATGGCGCCTCAACACTGTTCTCACCAGAGAGCTGCAGTTACGAAGAATAATGATCTGAGATGGCCAACCCGTGGTCAAGGATATATATATATATAATATATATATATATATATATATATATATATATATATATATATATATATAAAAGAATATAAAGACAATATAAAAAATATATTAGTTTGTATATGTATACTACTTTTTTTGTTAAAATTCATAAATATAAAGTGCAAAATACGGCAAGTATGGCTCTCAGTTTATCTAGAATTATCATGACTTAAATTGAGTGGAAGTGGAAACGGATATTATTTTCATAGTTTCATCATATGAGTTGAATTTTATATTTTTATACTATTCCATTTTTGCGTTTAGCTATCGAATATTTTTTTTACAGTTATTTTTAAAATTTTAGTCTAGTATTTTCAAATGGATAAAAATTCTGTTTCAGCAAGAGTACTTGTTGCTGGCACCATTGTTTCATTGCTTTGGTATATCGAAATTAAATGTTAAATACTCAAAAGGACACACACATGCAAGCTTTTATTCTCATTTTGTCAATTTATTTTTCAAGGTAACAATTCTTTCCCTAGTCTTTCAATTAGGAACTTGATCAATTGAAAAGTGCTCTTGATACTTGATCAAAAGCATTAAATAATAATTCCTCCTTGATACTAATTGCCAAAAAGAAAAATTCTGTCACGGTGGTCCGTAAGACAATCAAATTTTCTTTTGAAATGCATGTTTCCGTGATTAACAATACATTTCTGGCTTAGAAATTTGGTTTATGCTTTATAACTTGAGCAGTTATTCAAATATCAAGCAACACTCGTAACTCATTTTTGATGTATTTTTTAAAAGCAATGCGCATAATTATCCTGTTGGTTATACAAAACTGGTATAACCAACGAATAATGGTGGCAGCTCACACCATTATTTGCACTAATTTATTGCTCAGATGGTTTCATGGTTAGGTTCTTTAAAGGTTTTACCGCATTTCTTTTGAAAAATACAGAAAATATGAGTTACGGTGTTGATAATTTAGTAACTGCTCAAGTTATTAAGCATAAACCGGATCTTTAAGCAACTAATGGATTTTTAAGCACGGAAACACGCATTCCTAAGGAAATATAATACTTTTTATAAGGAAATATAGGCGGTATATTTACCGACTATAATTTTGGTTTCCGGTGATGTACCATGGTGTTTTCGATTTTTTGGGCACTTAAAGTGGTCGTATCGACTTCGGACCGGTTTTATTAGATTCCTTACGTATGTTGCAGTATAAATTTGGTGAATAGTATATTCAGAGGACGAGCGAATTGAGTCCGAAGTAGGGAGGATGAGCGTAGCAAATCACATGTAATGAGGTAAAGTTCCGAGATATAAAATTAAAACAAAATTTAAAACTGTAATTAAAAGCTCTAAATTAAAAAAGTAAAAACTATTGTCGTAACTGAACATTGGGAAGAGTCAAACGTTATTAGGTTCTCCGTTGTTTTTGAACTCCAATCTTGTTTTTTGTTTGTTTATATTTAATTTACATACTTTATTTTTATACGGTTTTAAACAATTATTTTCTTGCAGCGTTTTATGTAAATAGATTAACAGCTAGACTAACATGATGCCTTTTAAAATTTTTCCAGATATTTAAGCACACAGATAAACTAAGATTATTTTGGTTGAACTTACTTATAAAAGCATGCGCGGAAAGAAATCCAAGAAGGTTTCACTCAGGACTATGCAAATTTATTTTAAAAGATTTATTTAGTTGGGATAATGAAATACACAGGTAGGTATTATAAGACTTGGTATTTTAATAGAAGTAGCAGTACTTACTACTGTACATGAAAAGTAATTTTTCCCCTACTACTTTTTATAAAAATATTTGGCGCGGAGATCTTCAAGCCGGGCGAATATTCTTCGAAATGCGTGCTTTCTTGCTTATCAATCCTATTTTTACTTTTTTTTTCGGTATATATTAATAACCTAAGCAGTAGCATCACAAATTGTTATTTAATTTTTTTGAATTATTAAAAGAAAATGCGCATATTTATACTATTATAGATTATACACAATACAGCTCAGCATTATTTATCTAAGCAAATGTGTTTTGTACAATACAGTAATGTATTTATACAAATACGGCATAGTATTATTTATTTAAACAAATGTGTTTTGTACAACACAGTGCTGTATTTATCCAAATACAGCATAGTATTATTTATTTAAGCAAATGTGTTTTTTTTCAATTCAATTCAATTCAAAAAGAAATATATTTCAAAAATTACAAAACTACAGGATTTCTCCCAAAACAGTTTTTTAAAATAATAAAATAAAATAAAATAATACTTCTAAATTAATGTCTACAGATTTCAAAAAATGAAATAAAAGTAAAATTAAAATTATTAGGAAATAAATATAAATAAAAACAAAAAAAAACAGAATTCAAGTACTCAGGGTCCAGAGGGCTACAAAAAAAAAATTATAAAACAAAACAATACAAAATCAGGTTTAAACATATTTAACATATTTTATAATAAGCATAATTTTGTTTAAACTTATTTCTGCCTTTTACACATTATATAAATAATAAGCAAATCAAATATGCCGAATCTTTTATCTCTATTGAAACAGTTATACATTCTAATAATAAATTCATAAGACAACGTAAGTTAGATCTGTTGTTGACTATGTATGTTTATATGTTTTATTTTACAATTTTATAACAACTATAACAATCAACCCTACAACAAACTAAACAAAGTATTTTTATAAGTACTGATGGACATGTTGAATATGTCAGCATGTTGACAGTGTGAGTTATACAAACTCATCATTTTAATGACAGGGGCGTTATTATGACGTTGAGTTCTGGATGCAGGTATGTAAAAAAGCTCTCGCTGTCTTATAAGTCTCTGTGGAGCATAAAAATTAATTTGTGACAATAATTCACTACTGTCAATATTATTATTTATAAGTTTATATAATACGACCATACTGCTAACTTTGCGTCGAGACTCTAGAGTGTTGTAAGAGAGATCAGTTCTTAAAGTCAAAGTGGGAGTATCTCTAGGACAGTACAATCCATGTTTCTTGTAGTAGAGGTACCTGAGGAACCTGTTCTGGACCACCTCAATCTGTTTACATGCTTTCTTGCTACTTGGTGACCATACCACTGAGCAGTATTCTAACTTAGATCTTATTAAAATTAAATAATAACTTGATAGCTGTCAAGTTATTAAAGTCGATGGTGTTTCTCATAATAAATCCAAGTAATTTATAAGAGTTATTAATAATGTTATTTATATGTTGTTTAAATGAAAGATCCCTATCAAAAAATACTCCTAAGTCTTTAATACAATTAACTTCAATTATTAACGTGTTGTTTATGAAATATTGAGGAGAAATCCTTATTTAGCCTGCATTAATGGCCCAATATTCACGCCTAATTTTTATTACACTTGATATGGTCTAATATCTATTCAATGTCAAGGTTTTATGTGATGTCTTTAATAATGAGAATATCAGAAGATGCCATGTGGTATAAAGACTTTCAATTCACTGCTTACATGTCAAGAAGATTGTTCATGCAAATGAAACAAGAACAAGTATGATGCATTATTTATTTTATTTCTCTTCTTTTATTTAACTTTTTAGCGAATTTTCATCATAAAAATGACGCTTCATTCCAATACCTCTGTAAGCAAAGGCTTAAGATAATTAGTAAACGCTACATATATGTTCTTGTATATATGTATACGTCTGTATGATCCCAAAGGGGCCATAGCAAGCCTCACAGGCCGTAACGGGTCTGTGAGGCGAGGCGATAAAAATTCGGTCTAAATACGTGGCATAATGTCACGTAACAACACTTAATAATAAAAGAACAAATAATACAAAACATCAACGATGTGGTCGCGAAGTGGCCACAGGGAGGCCACTTCCTAGACCCACGCAGGGACTAAAGCCGAAGGCTCATTTTTTTATGACGTCATTAACCGACAATAAAATAAATATTGAAACTCATAAGTCGCAGAAAAATGTTTTGATCGATTTGAAATTAGCAAGCATTTAGTGCTATATGAGACCACCAAATTTGCTAATATTCATTTCTTATAAATCAGTATTAATTCATTTTAATCGAATAACTTTTATACTATTTTTAAAAGTGAGTTGCAATTTATTAGAAGTGTATACAATGTAATAAATAAAAAAGTAATAAATTTTATACAAACTTATAATAATATAAAATCGGTATACAAAATTTTATTTCAATGCGGCTAGTAGAACGAGGATGAGCGTTTGGAATCCGATGTAGTGAGGGAAATTTCCGAGGTATCCCGAACCCGTTAATTTGTATAGTAAAGATAGATAGAAGAGCCTGATTTTGTGTTTGGCAGCATTTAGCTAATGTTCATCGAGACATGACGCTTATGAGATTTTTCAGATGATGGAAGTAGAAAGGGAGTGGGGATTGATTCTACTTCCCGCATTCTGATTCAAAATATGTATACCTTAGAGTTTATGTATATATTTGTGTCTGTATGCATGTAAGGCCAGAGGCCGAAGTTCACTGTTGCCATTAGTATCGTAATTTTGTTATATTAGACATGAATTTCCAAACAACAGCAAATGGGATGTAATTTATAACTAAACATAATCATACCCAAATATACCTTCTTTTCTTGATATAATTTCAGATTGATCTAGAGCGTGAATTAAAGAAGCATAAAAAAATGAATAGTTCCCGAATTAAAAGAACAAGTAAAATTATCACAGGCAAAGAGTTTGTGATAAGCCAGGTCAATGATTTAAGAACTAAATGTTTACCTAATATCGAGATGCTTGCTTATCTGTTACCAGGAGTCGAACCTCTTTTAACAATCTCGTGGTAACTCGGTTTTGCTACATTAACAAGTATTAATAATGATAATAATAATAATACTTTATTAAGAAAATATTTTACAAGCAATATCCTAAGATTAAGTATTTTATTTACACATTAATCGGGTATTTTCTTCTCTATTTTATTTTTTTGTCAGATTTTGATAGTTTTTTAAATTATTTTTGGTCAATAACTACATTCTAAGAAACCAATAATGACATATGAAAATACATAAACACTTAAGTTTATAAATGACTGTGCAAAAGGAGATTAGGTAATTGCTACATTATGTAATGGTTATTATCGGTACTTATATTTATGGATAAAATCATATTATGGATCATATTATGGATAAAATCATATACATTTTAATTGTAATTTTAATAATTAACAAAAGTCAATACTAATATCATAGCCCACCTGAGCGCATGGAATACCCAGTGAAACATGCGCTTTAAAAAAAATAATAAAAAATAAATTATCGGCACTTATGATTAGTGTTGGTTAGTATTGATTATTAGAGCTTACCAATAGTGATTTGTGATGGCTGCTTGCACATCTAAACCTAAAATATCAAAAAACAAACATTTTGAGTGGAGGAGGAACAGAAAATATCTAATTAATCTCTTTTCGTATTTTCTTAATATTTTATAGTGTTTTTAACGAATATTAATTTGTTTTATCTATTTTTCTTAGTAAGACTGTGGAACAATGGAAATTAATCTTAAGATCGGAAGATTGTTTACTTTGGGAGCCAGAAATGTCGTGGCCTAAGAAAACTGAGGAAGAAAATGATATGTACTTCAGCGCAATAGACTTTTTCATTAGAGAACTACCATCAAAACTGGATGAGCCAAAAGAATAATGGAGTAAAACAATAAAGATGGAGAATTGAGGAAAATACATTAATTGCTCAGAGAGTAATCGTTTTATTTCTTCAGCTAGTCCTCAAAATTATTAAAATACGGTATTAAAATAATGAACTTGTGTTATTAAACAGTAATAATTTATTAAAACAGTAAAAAGCCGGAGGAAGAAGCATAAAAACCAGTTAAATTAAAACCATTATGTTCGCGTAAAATGGTTAACGAAGAGCCTTGTATCAATATAAACGGGAGTAACGCACAGATCTATGAGGGGCGATTCCCCCCAAGATCTTTAAAAAGGATAAAGGAGAGGAAAAATAAGAAAGAAGGAGAAAAAATAATGAAGAAGGATGTGAAAAAGAAAAATGTGTAAAATACTAGTAGTAATAAAACCCCTAAAGGGGCGATAATAAATCATCCTCTAGGATAAAATCGCTTCCTAGTATAAAAAATCGCCATCTTGAATAAAAATTCTGACGTGGAGATCCGCAAGACGGGCGATTTTTTTGAAATGCTTTATTTCTGTTGACTATGTTTGAGCACAACAATCCATCTTGCTTAAGATGCCGGTATATTATGTTTACTCAATCTAAATTTGCTTGATAATAGTTTTAGTTACTAAAACTTGGTTTAAACAATGCCCAACAAATTTAAACATAACCCTTATCCCTTCTTGATTTTTGGATCGTGTAAGATAAAAGTTATTTAAAATTACTTTAAAACTGATCTCGATAAGACTTAAAATATAACTATTCCGTCCTATAAATACTTTAACTGAAATAATATCTATATATACATGATTTGTCTTGTAGATTCTGAGCTGTAATCAATAAAAATGTTATTTAACCCCATACACATACACTATATACTTAAGAAACGATCTTGATAAGCATAGAACGTGTCTATTCTGTCTATAACTTTTATATTCTTTATAACATTTATTTATTTTATTTGAGACGTGAAAGGTTTCCATTGAGACCAATCAATACGTAGTTTCGTAGTCTAAATTTAAAGTTAAGTCAATAAGATCCAGATCCATCGATTAAATTAACTTTGTTAAAACTAAACATATTTTTACAATTACTCCTATTATTATTATATCACAGATAATGTTGCTAGCACTCAATGTGTGCTCACATAATGCGTTGCATTAGGCACATTAACATAATGTCTTGCATTTAAAACCACAAGGTGACCACTCTGACCTATGAGCATTTTATGTTTAAAGTTTAGTCAAGATCTATCGATGAAATTCCGAGATATAAGAACTTAAATTTTATTTCCTTACACTAATCCCCTATAATTTTTTAAAATGGATCTCAAAATATGCAGAAACCCTTATTCAACTGCATAGGCTTCCTGCATATTGTCCTGAAGGTTTAAGTCTTTCTGAAGATTAGACCTAAATCTAAATCTACATATATTATTTTTTAACAGATCTCGATGAGATCTAAAAGTGGTCTAAATCTCTAAATGAGTCGTCAAGAGTTTAAACAAGATCCGTTGATTAGATTCCAATCTGTAAGCACTCAATGTGTGCTTATATAATGTGTTGCATGAAGCACATTAACATAATGTGTTGCACTAAAATCATTGTATTTTCTAACAAATCCTGATGAGACTTAATAATTTTGGCGTGGAGGTCCTCAAGCCGTTCGAATTTTCTTTGATATGTGCGCTTTTTTGCTTATCAATTCAATTTTTGCTTAATTTTTCGGTATATATTTAATTGCCTTAGCAGTAGCGTCACAACTATTAAATTATTTTTTTCGAATTGTTCAAAGAAAATGGGCATATTTATCCTACAGATATTACAATATTATTTGCACTCATTTGAAGCTTAGCTTATGATACTTTTTAGCGCATTTTCTTTGAAAAATTCGAAAAAAATAAATCTAGTTTCTGCACCCCAAAATAAGCAATTGAAAACGACACCTTACACGAAAATTATTTTTTACGGACCGGGTTCATTCGATTCAGTGCCGCAAAAACATAAATAAGGACCTTTTTCGCGGCGGAAAATAATAATCTTGAATTGTTACGCTTTTTTGAAAAAGTTGCTGACTCAGCAATCCCTGAATTTCAATAGGTATCTTGTCCTTCCTAAAATTGATTTTCGTACCACGTTTGATAAAAAAGTATTTATCCCTTCGAAAGATATGTTTCACGAAACGTATTTTTTGTTATTAGGGAACCCTTCAACGGATTTTGGACGCACTCCGAAGCGTACCCCCCCCCCTCCTCACGAGCTACCTTGAGGAGGAATCACTAATAAATTAGTGATTTTCTTCAAAGTAAATTAGCTAAAAAGTGACCATTTACATATGAACAGTCAAAAATAAAAGTTTAGTCAAGATCTCTCAAGTATATTCCGAGCTGTAAGAACTCAGACATATTTTTACACCAATGCCCCATTGTTATTTTAGTATGGATAGTGGTTGGTACCAAGAATGTGAAATTTGTTTTTAACAAGTGATTTGTGATAAACTCTAAGAGATAAGAGGGTTTAGCAAAATAAAAAATAACAGATTAGCGAAAAATTAATATTGGTCTATCTCACCTGCCTCTACGTCATTACATTTATTGTTAATAATTATTATAAATTATAGTTATAGTTTTCCGGGTAAAAATTAAATAAATAATAATATAATTCAGATTGAGTATGCATAACAATAATGTATAAAACAATAATAACAATAACAACAACAATAACAATAATGTTATAAAATAATAATATTGAAAAAGTCGCCGTTTAAAGTAAAAAAGAAATTACAAAAACTAATGGCATGTAGCAAACTGATGGATTTGATCGGATAAGCTATATACAACAGAATAAAAGACAATTTGTCAGTTTTAAAATATATCTTTTTTGCAACTTTTAATTTTAATCCATTTAAGTCTGAAACAAAAGAATTTTATCTGGATCAATCCCAGAGCCAAGAGTGGATGGAATAAGCAATGGCACACTTCAGCACTCGAACAATGAAGCAAAACGGGAGTAGTAATATTTTAATAATCCTTATAAATGTCAACTTTAACGTTGTTTGTTCTCTCTGAAACAAATAGAAAAGTTTCTGTTGTAATGGTACCAAAAATTGGACAATTTTTTTCACACTTACGTTTAAAAAATCGGGTACGGGGTACCTCGGAACTTTTCTTCAATACATCGGATTCGCTACGCTCATCCTTCCTAAAGTAGGAAGGATGAGCGTAGCCATCCAAAGTGGACTCGCTTTGCTCGTCCTCAGAATATACAATTCGACAAATATTGTACTCCAACACGTCTTGGTACTCGTATTGCTCGTCCTCAGATTGTAAATACATCCGTTTCATTCTAAGCAGTCACCTATCCAGGCACTGTTCTCACTCGATATAGGTTAACTTTTATGAACCACAAAAACCATAGGCATACGTGACACAATGAAACGAAACTTAGTATACTTATTTATTACGTGTAGAAATACACCTAATTTCGACTCAGATTATTTTTCGATTTTTTCGAGACAAACAATAAATACTAAACTAATTTTGGTGTTATATTACTATATGCGTGCCAAATCTAAAACCGAGCAATAAATTTTTCCGCGTTTTGAGGGTTTTCGAAATTTTCAGTGTCATTATTGAAGGTTAATGACGTCATAAAAAAATATTTTCCGAATAGAACAACTAAACCTAAAGAAAGAGCTTTGTACAAAATTTACCAGTGACGTACCCGTTTCGGATTTTCTTGCAAATACAATACTTTTCTTTTATACCCTCCGGTATAAATGAGAAAAAGTAAAAATACTAATAATATTACAGCTTATTTTTTTTATAATATTTTAAACATTTATACACCTTATTTTTGACACTCTAATATATGAATATGATTATGATAGACATCATGACTGGAACATAAGTACACATATTTTTATAAGAGATGTAGTCTAGAAAATCAATACCCTCCCTTTACTACCCATACATGGCAGCACTATACCTAGTTCTACAGCACGATATATATTAAAATGACTAGAAGGTATTAATAATAACATCGCAGTTTTCTCAATAATTCGAAGTGATACCAAGGAAATGGTGTTCAAACGTTTCTTAATAGTTAAAAGTAGATATTATTATCAATAAAATCTTAATATAAATTAATAGTAGACATTCCTCACCGGTCGTATTAAAATAGTTGCTTTAGGAAATAAGAGAAGACATCTCAGAGTTTTATACCAATCAGTCGGTAAAATTTCCCCATCTATACTTCTGCAATTTGATAGCAATCTGTATTCACTAGAAAATTTACAAAATGAGTAAATCTTTAATAAGCGAGTATATGGGAGCACGATATTTCCTCTGGCAAGTCTCATAAGTGACTTTCTGTTAGGATATTAATTTATATTAAGTTGGCAATATTAATATTTTAATATTAATGTTGACACTTAAAGTTGACATGTGTTAAATTTATTTAAAAATAAATTGAGTCTCGTTTTAGGAGTTCTAAAGAATAGTTATTCTTAATCTAGTTAATTAATATTAGTGTATATTAGGAATAGCTCTGCAACAGAGGTTATGGGCCCAGCATAACCTGAAAAGAGAAACAGTAAGTAAAAATTTGAATAATATTAGTGAAGTGTCAAAGTTAAAAATTAGAAGTAACTTTGAAGAAATCAACAAATTTTAAAATTATTTAAAAGATGACAGAATCAAAAAATATTCCAATTCTGCCTGCTAAATGAGCAAATAGCAGCACAATATGATAATGTTTGACAGCTAATATCGGGGATATTAGAAGAAGTTTTAGGCTGAAAGAAGAAAGAACTGCTGCTGTGGCATCGAGTTCAAATGAGTCACAGGCTTTAAAAACAGCTGATTATTCAAGTGGTAGAAAACTGTGTTTGTATGTGGAAAAAAATCACATCTAGCGAAAGACTGTTGGTTTTCAAAGAAACAGAAAGAAGGAAAAGACATTAAAAGAAATCTGAAGACATATGCTAAGATATCAACTGAAACAGATAGTGATAGTGATAAGGAACAAGTATGGACTCTCAAAGAAGGTAAAAATTCTCAGATAGAGAATGAATGGGTTATAGATAGGGGCAACTAGCCATATGACTAGTAGACGAGAACTTTTATATAATTTAAAAGAAGATAGAAGAGATATAAAACTTGCAGATGACAGGGTTATAACGTCAAGGGGAATAGGAAGTACAGTTATAAAACAAGATGGAGCTTCGTTTCAACTAAATGATGTATTATTGGTACCATCGCTGAAGGGGAGTTTATTATCAGTAAAGAAATTAACAAACGATGGTAACATTGAAGTAATTTTTAGAGCTAAGGAGGCAATAATTAAAAACAAAGAAGTTAAAAATATTATACGGCTAAATCGGAAGGTACTTTGTATGTTTGAAAGACGAAACAGAACAAGTCCAAGTTGCAAATGAAGAAGTAATAAAATGGCATCAAAGGTTAGGTCATCTTAATGAGGAATATATGCACCAATTATCAAATAAAGAGATGCTTAGAAATTTTAAAATTAAAACAAAAAGAAATTCAATAACAAATTGTGAATCTTGTGTTAGAGCAAAATTTGCTAGAAAACCTTTTAAGATAGTTAAAGGAAATCAAACATCAAGATTGCTTGAACTAATACATATGGATCTAATAGGACCAATAGAGGAGAAATCAATGGGGGTTCAAGATACATTTTAACAATTGTGGATGACTTCAGTAGGAAAATATTTACATATTTCTTGAAAATAAATCTGAAGCATATGACAAAGTTTGTGAATTATAGCATGGGCAGAGAATAAAACAGGAAACAAAATAAAAAAGATAAGAACGGATAATGGAACAGAATTTTTAAATTTAAAGATGGAGAAAATGACAAAAAGAAAAGGAATTGAACAACAATTTAGCACTGCATATTCACCACAATCTAATGGTCTAGCAGAGAGAGCCAATAGAACAATCATAGAGAGTGCTAGAGCTTTGTTACTACAGTCAGAATTGCCAACTAAGTTCTGGGCTGAAGCAGTAGGAACTGCTACATACTTAAAGAATAAAACGCCATCGAGTAAAAACAAAGGGAAAACACCTGATGAAATATTTTTAGGGAGAAAGCCCAGTGTAGCACACCTCAAGGTATTTGGATGTGAATGCTATTTTTGGATACCATCACAAGAAAGAAAGAAATTTGAATCGAAGATGAAGCAAGGTGTATTTGTTGGATATTCGAGGATAAGAAAAGCATATAGAATATATGATATATTAAAACAGAAGGTGGTAGAATCAAGAGATGTGAAATTTATTGAAGAAAAGAAAGGTAGTAAGTTACTAAATATAAAAAATATGACTAGTGAAAATGACAAGAGAGTAATAATTGAATTTGATGAAGAGAGTGAAGTTAATGATAATGAAAGAATTCTACATAGAATAAATAATGAAAATAATAATGAAAGTGAAAATGAAGAAAATAAAAATGAAAGTGAAAATGAAGAAAATAAGAATGAAAGTACTAAATTAGATGAAAATGAAGAAAATAACAATGGAGATGAAACAATTGAGGATGACTATCATAATAGAGAGGTTAGTTATAATCAAATAGAAGAAGGAAATACACACAGGCCAGTTAGATCAACAAGGAAAAATATAAACTACAAAGAATCAAAAACGTACCAAAAGCAAAATCGTGAACAGACAAAGCAAGCTGAAGAGATGCAAATACCTAAAAATTATGAGGAGGCCATAAAAATTAAAGAGTGGAAAACAGCAATGGAAAAGGAAATGAAGTCACTAGCACAGCATGAAGTTTGGGATCTGGTGAAACCTCCCCCAGGAATAAAACCAGTCAAGTGCAGGTGGGTATTTGCATTAAAAAGAAATCCAAAAGGAGAAACTACCTGTAAGGCAAGATTAGTGGCAGTTGGATGTTCACAGAAGTATGGAATAGACTATCATGAAACATACTCGCCTGTAATGAACACATCAAGTTTTAGAATATTAGTAGCGCTGGCAGCAAGCAAAGGATGGGAGATAAGCCATTATGATGTACAAACAGCTTATTTGTATGGCAAATTAGAAGAAGAAGTGTACATGAAACAGCCACCAGGTTTTGAAAAATCAAGCGAGAAAGTTTGCAAGTTAAAACAAGCATTATATGGCCTTAAACAAAGTGGACGAGTTTGGTATGAAACACTAACGTCACACTTAATGCAAAATAAATTTAAACAATTAAAAGCAGATCCATGTGTTTACAAATATCAGAATGGGTCATCAACAATATACATTGGTATATATGTGGATGATCTACTTATAACAGGATCCGACAGAAAAATTGTTGAGGAAACTATTGGTATGCTAGAGAAAAAGTTCACTATGAAAAAACAAGAAACTACAGGTTAAACATACTGGGACTAGAGATTAGCACAAGCAGCGAAGAGGTAGCAATCACACAAAAACATTATGTCAAGAAAATATTGGACAGATTTGGTATGACGGATTGTAACTCAGTAAAAACTCCGGCAACTCCAAATCAAGACTTGAATGAATTTCAAAATTCTCCGAAAGTTGATGTTACTCAGTACCAGGAGATGTTAGGGTCTTTGATGTACTTATCAAGTCGTACAAGACCAGACATTAGTTATATCATAAATGCATTATCAAGATTCAACCAAGATCCAAGACAGATTCATTTAGAGGCATTAAAGCGTGTCCTTAGATACATCAAGGGAACACCAAACTATGGACTAACATACAAGAGAGGAAGCAAGAAGTTAGAGTGCTATGTAGATGCTAGCTGGAGAGACGGGAAGAAGAACCAGCGATCTACATCTGGATATGTCTATAAATGGGGAGACGGCATCATATCATGGAAAAGTAAAACTCAAAATTCAGTATCGCTATCAACATGCGATGCGGAACTCACAGCTATGAATGACGCAGTCAAACATGGTATATTCATAAGAGCATTAATGGAAGAACTACTGGAAAAGGAGCTAGAACCAACCACTGTTTTCTGCGATAACCAGTCAGCCATAAGCCTTAGCAAAAAGGGAAGCACAAGTTCTAAATCAGCACACCTTATTAGACAAGTAGCATTCTTGCATCAAGAACTAAGAATAAAAAATTTTATTTATCAGCATATTGATTCAAAATCCCAACTGGCCGATTACTTGACTAAACCTTTGGCAGATCAATTATTCAAAACATGTATGGCCGGGTTAAGGTTTGGTTCATGTATCCGATTTAGTGGAGTTGACTCAATATAAATTAAAGGGGGGATTTGTTAGGATATTAATTTATATTAAGTTGGCAATATTAATATTTTAATATTAATGTTGACACTTAAAGTTGACATGTGTTAAATTTATTTAAAAATAAATTGAGTCTCGTTTTAGGAGTTCTAAAGAATAGTTATTCTTAATCTAGTTAATTAATATTAGTGTATATTAGGAATAGCTCTGCAACACTTTCTATAAGGAATTATATTTCTCTTTAACAAGGTTATCAAAACTACAATCTTAAGCTTGGATTAATTTTCTATGATTTACGGGATAAAAAAGAATTTTTGTGTAAGATAAGTGTGTGGAATGTATGTTTCAACTTTACAAGTTTTTCCTTAAGTTAATACTTCGTAAGCAAACACTAAATGAAAGATAAGTAGCAAAGAAAGGTATTTTAGTTCACTCGGTCCGCTAAAAAATTAACTGTTGTTAATTGTATTGTGTTTGCAAAAAAAATCCGAAACCGGGGTGTCACCAGAATTATCTGTTTAATGTGTTTTTAATGCCTTCTAAGTGGATTTCACAAAGTTGACCGTCAGTGCGTGTTTGTGTCTGTTATCATTGTATCTCTCAGTGTATTTATGCTAGAGAGTTAATGCTTCGTACAAAAATCAGTCTATATAGGGTGTAGTTGTGCTACCCGGAAAAAATTGTTACGTCATTAACCCGCAATAATGAGCGAAATTTTTGAAAAAAAATCATAACGCAGAAACATTTTGTCTCGCATGTATTCATATATAATACTAACCTATGTGCCAAGTTTTATCTCATTATCAGCATTAGTACATTTTTTATTAAATGACGTTTTTTAAAAATTGTAAAAAATCGGAAAATAATCCAATTGCGATAAAATTTGGTACCACCAAGTTTCGTTTTAATATGACAAGTACATACTACATCCTTGATTTCTGTTGAATCATAAACGTTAAACTTTATCGAGCGTGGTCAGTGCCAGGATGGGGACCGCTGAGCATAAAACGGATGAATTAACTATCTGATGGCTAGCGAAGCGAGTCCGAAGATGTGTTGCAGTATAAAATTAACGACTTGTATATCCTGAGGACGAGTGATGAGGTATAGTGTATCCGATGTGATGAGGAAAAGTTCCGAGATCTCCGTTCCCGGTTTTTTTCTATTTATTCGACTTGTATGTGAAATTATTCCAAACATTTAATGAGAATATAAAACGGTAAAATACGGAATGAATTTTCTTTAATGTTTTATGACTAAATCCAGCTTCTCTGGAGTGTTTAAGTAAAAACAAGAATGAAGTTATATATCTTTTATTTTTTCCAAATTTTGCAAATAATTAATAATAATCGACACAATATAAATATGTGAGAGCCAACAAGCAAAATGCTATGCTACACCTGGAAACTGTTTTATCATTTGACATTCGTCATCATTGTAGTTGGATATGTTATGTTATGTCCTCCTCTGTTTTGTTTCATCTCACTCAAGGCGCCGACAGAGACCCTGCCGGCAAATCCTTCACATTATATTTTTTGGAATTTTGAATGATGGGCCGAGTTCGTTTAGGTTTATTCTTTGGGGCTGAGTGAGTCCAGGCTTTGTCGGCACCTTAATGAATTAGGGTGATCATGTCCTTCAGAGGAGGACATGACATTATCTTGAAACATCTGTGATGACGAATGTCGAATGATGGAACGAATGTCGAGTCCTGGTGTATCATAGCAATTTACTTGTTACATTTCCTAGATGTCTTTCGAACAATTATATTGTGTTAATAAAGTTTAGTCCAAAATTTTTCTAAAACCAATAGTTTTTCTGTTTTAAGGTCCAAATTAAGTTAAGTGATGTCTATTTATTCTCTGTAAGTTAAGTGATGTCTATTTATTCTCTGTAAGTTAAGTGATGTCTATTTATTCTCTGTAAGTTAAGTGATGTCTAGCCTACGCTAAATGAAACACAATTCATTTGCAATTACAATGATAGATTAAAATATGTTGACGTCAATAAACTTAATCGAAAGAGAGCTGTTAAATTGATGTGGATACGTTTTTGGTTAAAATATTTTACAGATGTAATTATAACAGAATGCGGTAAGGTATTTCTGGAACTTACGGGTAAGGCACTTCTATATTGTGTTCAACAAAGAAAACTACGTCACCAATAGTGCAGTCTAGCGAGAATGTATGACACCAATGTCTCCAAACTCTGAAACTCCTAAACAATTAAAGTAAAAAACTGAGAGACCAGGTTGTATATTAACCTTGTATCTTTTTAGAGATCGTCCCTCGTTACCTTTATAAACCTTGTTTATAGAGGCAATAAACAAAACAAATATTTTATATAATGTCTTCTTTAAACAAGCGCTAAAACATCAATCCCGTATCCGAGATAATTTAGCAATTCATTTAAGCTATTATATGCTTTATGAGCTAAATAAATTAGTATAGAATATTTGACTTTTGTGCCTGAAACCTTAAAATGTTTCAAGCCAAAAATAATAATTTATTTATTATTATACGAATATCTTATAAATCGATCTTTATCGATTTATAATGTTATAACCAATGTATTATAACCATGTTATAAAAAAAATTGTGACTTAAATTTTTTTTATCAAATTACGTATTATCAGCACCTTCATTTAAGCGATTTTGAAAGGTATGATAAGGAAGCGTTGTTCCTTATTTGATACTTCGATTTGGGGAGGGTTATATTACGGATTGATAAGTCTAAGCGAAAATAACTACACTAAATTAATGAAGGTAAACCCAAGGATTATATATACCGAGATAACCCACCCTGTCTATATTTTTTCAAAAGGAAAAGGCAAGCATAAAGAGCAAAGCCTCAGATGTCGGCACTATTTTGCCTTAGTTGGATCAGTTAATTCTTAGGATGCTCTAGATTTCACCCATAATCTTTATATACATACTCCTTGGTAAATCGTTAATTATATTAAATGTTAGACGATTTACCGTACATCAACAGGTGATATAGTTTTACATCGTTCTTCTAATTTGAAAATTAATTCGGTAGTGAAGCCAATATCCCTGAAATATTTCAGTACACTTTCATTATTTAGCTATATACTTTATATCCAATTTAAATTTACTTTAAATTGCGTATTTACTTTTCACTCTTTTAAAACTTTTTTTTTAAATAATAATTTGAGTTTATCAATAACCTCAAGCTGGTCAAAACCAAGGATCGTTAATAAAGGGGATGCGTCATCGATTCGATGATTCGATCAATGCTATAAGTCGATTCGCCGTATAGCAAAGTGACCCTTCGGAGATAATAAATTAAAGAAGAATCTATCACAAAAAAGTGTCAAAAACAAACTGTATACATGTCTGGTACGAATTGCGCGTGCTTGCAATAATTGCATTAACTGTGCAGGTCCTAAATTTACCTTCCAACAAAGATACTTTCCTATTTTGGTAATAAAGAAATAGTGAAAAGTAATATAATACATAAAAAACACAGGAACTGCGATAAAAAATCAGAGTTAGTGCGGGGGACTGGCAAAACCTTGGCTTGAGAAGGAGGCTTCCCCACGTAGAACTTTTATAAGAATTTACCGTAAAATATTAGCGTACGCTACTCCCCAACGCAGGGGACTGGAAAACTTTTGATTTTAGATGAATGCTCTTCCACGGCTAAAAAAAGTTAAAATCTCCCGAATAATGTTTAATTTTTTTTTCACTTTTCAAATTAAAATGTCTAATTAGCGAATTTCCTTTGAAAATTCGCCTAATGGGATAGGCGTCATGGCGGAATTCGAACCTCGGACCACGACACAAATCCGTTTCAGAGGTCCCTTATGACGAAAAAATACTTTTTTTGAAACTTTTATATATATATATATATATATATATATTATATATATTATATATATATATATATATATATATATATATTATATATATATATATATAATATAATTATATTATTTCTAGACACTTTCTTGTAAACACTCTATCTTTCGAACGGATTAATATTTTTTAACCAAACTTGGTACAAAAATTTCGGGAGGACACGAACCCTATTGAAAACCAGGTTTTTGTGACGTCATTAACCCGGTTTGCTGAGTCAGCGAAATTTCAAAAAATCGGCAAAATTCAGGTTATATTTTTTGCCGCGAAAAAGTCAATATTTATGTTTTTTGAGACGCTGAATCGAATGAAACCGGTCCGAAGTCGATACAACCACTATAAGTGACCTAAAAATCGAAAAAACCATTATAATTCCCGAAAACCAAAATTTAGGTCGATAAAAATAAATTTCGGTAGGGTGTCGTTTTCTATGTAATTTTGGGCGCGGAATCGAATGA
Organism: Microvelia longipes; assembly: GCA_018340805.1. Classification (NCBI taxonomy): domain Eukaryota; kingdom Metazoa; phylum Arthropoda; class Insecta; order Hemiptera; family Veliidae; genus Microvelia; species Microvelia longipes. The sequence continues at coordinate 31,745,926 of JACMZG010001911.1, read as the reverse complement.
AACCAGTCCGAAGTCGATACGACCACTTTAAGTTACCAAAAAGTCGAAAAAACCACAAAATTATAGAAAACCAAAATTACAGTCGTTGAAAATTAAATTTCGAGTAGGTGTCGTTTTTAATGTTTTTTGGGCTCTGAGATGAATGCCAGTGGTCCGGAGTCAATACAACCACTCAAACTCAGGGTACCTGGGTTCACATCCTGGAAGGGTCGATCATTTTTTATCGTTTTTTTACGTAATATAAGTTTACAACTAGGAAATAATTCTGGCGCGGTGGTCCGCATGTCGGGCGAATTTCCTTTGATGCGTGTTTCCGTGCTTTTTATATAAGTTTACAACTACTAAATAAATAATTCCGGCGCGGTGGTCCGCTGTCGGGCGAATTTCATTTAGAATGCGTGTTTCCGTGCTAAACAACCATTTTCTTGCTTATGCAAGAACCATGCCCATTGCGTGGTTCCGGTTCATGCTTTAGAACCTAAGCAGTTACTCAATTGTCAAGCACTGCTCGTAACTCATTTTGTCTGTATTTTCCAAATGAAATGCGCTAAAACCTTTAAAGATAACTGACTAAGCTTAAAGATAAGTAACTAAGCTTTAAACTAGTGCAAATAATAGAGCGTACTTCTAATTTTAGAGGCATAGTTTTTGTGCAACCAACAGGATAGTTATGCGCATTTCCTTTGGAAAATACAGACAAAATGAGTTACGAGCAGTGCTTGACAATTGAGTAACTGCTTAGGTTCTAAAGCATGAACCGGAACCACGCAATGGGCATGGTTCTTGCATAAGCAAGAAAATGGTTGTTTAGCACGGAAACACGCATTCTAAATGAAATTCGCCCGACAGCGGACCACCGCGCCGGAATTATTTATTTAGTAGTTGTAAACTTATATAAAAAGCACGGAAACACGCATCAAAGGAAATTCGCCCGACATGCGGACCACCGCGCCAGAATTATTTTTTAAATAGACATTATTAATACAATTTAATATTGCTTGTGACCACCTCGTGTCTTTATATTTTTATTAAAAATCGGGTACGGGGTACCTACGCTCATCCTCCCTGTTTCGGACTCGCTTCGCTCGTCCTCAGATAGTAAACGCATCCGTTTTATTCTCAGCGGTCACCCATACAGTACTGACCACGTTCAATGCTGCCAACAAATGAATCATAGATACACTCATAGATCGTATTGAAACGAAACTTAGTGCACTTGTACTATATTTAAACGTAATTAGATCATTTTCTGATTTTTACAATTTTTTAAAAAATGTATACGAATAATACGATAACAATTGAACTAATGCTGATAATAAGATGAAACTCGGCACATATTTTGTCTTATACATGGTTATATGCGTACTAAATTTCAATAGGATTGCATAATTTTTTCGTATTTTTCTAATTTTTCAAATTTTTTACTGTGTCATTATTGCAGGTTAATGATGTCATAAAAGAAATATTTTCTGAATAGCTCAATTACAGCGGTAGATTGATTTTTCTTTTCTGCAAAGTTTCAACTCTCTAGCATAAATACAATGGGAGCTACGATTATAACAGACACTCTTACAATCACACCCAATATCGCACACACACACACACAGACAGACAACTTTGTCTGAAAACCATTCAGGAGGCCGCTTGCAGGATGTAAGTAAATAGGATTTAAGTGAATCCTATTAGCTCGTTTTAATATTAAACCTCACCAATGATAGAAATCTTGTAATTGAGGGATAGCGTTAGGACGAAAAAATCGTGGAGGTTTTTCCAAAGGAGTCTGTTGGCATTCCGTAGGAAATCGTGGAATAGTTCTACACGTAGGATTCCATATTTCATGTTCTGATGGTACTGCTTCTGAGTGACATGAAGTTCTTCTCCTCGTTTTAGGCTTTGTTTTCCTTCGGTAACACGCACAGGGTCGTGTTTTTGGTGCAGAAACTATAACTGGCGCTACAGGCTCAGGTTCTGTCTCTTTAGGCGGTGGTGGCTGGGTAGGCTTAGGAGGAGACACGGAAGGGTAAAGAGGAGGCTCTTGAAAAGTAGAAACAGCTTGCGTGCTATTATAATCCGTCTCCTGTTCCTTGTAACATGTATGACCACTTTTTTCTTCTTGGAGAGCAGCTCTTTTACCCCTATGAGGATTCTTACTTGCGCAAGGATTACTTTTATTTTCTGCCATTGTACAATCGATTTTATCATCAAAACTCTAATAATTTTCTTTGGTATCCATCTTTCTTCTTCATCGCTTCTGAAATCATTATACTATTTTTAATCTATTTCAAGAGCTGTACTCTTATCATAATATAGAAGATAATACGGTAATAATTTAGCCAATCCCCAGGTAGTGAATAATGAGAAGATTAATAACTATGGGTTCAAAGGAGAAAAGAAGCATTTTTTATTCCCAAAGGTGAACAAATTCTGCTGCGGAGGTCAGCGGGCGAGCGGAGTTTTTTTAAAATTTGAGGAATTTGAAGGAGAAATTTTTTGCTTAGATATGGCTAAGCGGATAGCTTTTACCTCAGAGATTATACAATACACAGCACAGCATTATTTCCACTTATTTGCTGTGGTATATTGCTATTGATTGATATGCTTGTTAAATATTGTTTAATATTTTGTTGTGGTATGTTGCTATTGACTGATATGATTGTAAAATATTGTTTAATATTTTGTTTTGGTATGTTGATATTGACTGATATGCTTGTTATTTATTGTTTAATATTTTGTTGTGGTATGTCGCTTTGTTTGATTTGTTTGCTAAGTATTGTTGTTTGGTTGGCACGACTTAAGTTTAGATGTTTGTATTTGTATTCACTTCTTTGTTTTGTATTCATAGATCAAAACATAATAATTGACACAATTAATAAATGACAAAGGTAAATAAACACAAAAATCTTAGGGGTACTTAAACAAAAAAAGTGCCTTGATTAATATGCTTCCTAGTATAGTTGTATTGTAATATGTTGCTAGTGATTTATATGCTTTCAAAGTATTGTATTGTTGTGGTATGTTGCTATTGATCGATATGCTTGCTCAGTATTATTGTATTGTTATATGTTGCTAGCGATTCATTTGCTTTCAAAGTATTGTATTGTTGTGGTATGTTGCTATTGATCGATATGCTTGCTGGGTATAATTGTATTGTTATATGCTGCTAAAGATTTATATGCTTTCAAAGTATTGTATTGTTGTGGTATGTTGATAAGCATTATTGATTTGGTATATCTTGCAATTGCTGATATTGCTTATTGAACTTATTATAAAATCTTTAATGGACTTACAAAACAACGAAAACGTTGCTTAAATTTGAAATAAAACTATTTTAAAAGCAGTTTATTTATGCATTTAAAATGTATCCTAAATATAGTATCCTAATTTATTTGTTTACGAAGAATCGTGCGTGTTAATTTACAAATTAAAAAATGATAACGTCAAAGCAGCCATTGAAATATATTACTGATGAGCTTAACTCAATAATATTAAGAGGCTTGAAACATTTTTTTGGACTCTCCAGGGCTCTGTGTAACCTCATTGAAACATATCTGCTCTATAAAACTGTTAGGATTATAATAAACCAGCGTTGTTGGCTTTTCGCTTTCACACATTGATTTTTGATTTTTTTTTACTTTGATTGATTTTTGTTTTGAATTTTAAACGTTCTTTTATACAAGTTCCTGTTACTTCCTTTATTATTTGATTATATTAGGAATTAAACAGTTTTCAGGTTAGGTACATTTTCCATGTTACAATAATAAACTGACTACAACATACCTGGAGTAATACTATCTTCACGAACACAACACCAAACCGCCATTTCATTTACTGTCAAATAATCAAATCAAACTAACAAATAATATTGAAATACAGCCAAAAATATCGGGTACGGGGAATCTTGGTACTTTTCCTTATAACTTCCTTAGATGACCTTAGTATTATCAGGTAACAACATTTTTAGAGTGCTATAACATACATTTAGAGTTCATTAAGACTTAAAAAAAGTATTACAGTAGAATGCCATTCAACTACGTTTTTATGAAAAGTTCTCTTTTCCATATGCATCCTAGTCTTATGGGTAAAGGATTTTATTTTACGACCAAGGATGAACTGAGGCAGCGTGAATGATTATATCAGTCGCTGTAGGTTTTCGACTTATCTTGAGCTTCAATGTCTTATGTTCTTTTTTATAGTAAGACCAGGGCAATTTACACGCTGTGTTATTCGATTTATAAGGTAACAATTTATAGAAGGACAAAAGTTGTTAAGTCATCAGTTGGATCTAAGTCTCCAAGTTGAAGGTTCGAAATCTAAGAGGTTAGATATCTATAACCTACTGCAACTACAATGGTCAAGGTCAAGGTCACTGGTATGGTCAGCGACTGGTATGATAAGCTCTTAGTTGCATAATTCCTTGTGGTTCAAGATATATTGATAACCTTCAGCGACTGATATGCTCATATGGTCATTGATATGGTCAGCGACTGATATGGTTAGCTCTTAGTTGGATAACTTATTGAAGTTGGGGATATATCGAAAACCTACTGCGTCTGATATGGTCATTCAAGATAAGGTCAGTTTTATAACAGTAGGAAAAGACTCAAACCTAGCTTCCTAACTTTTAATTCTGTTGGTCTAATTTTCGATTTTCACGTTTTTTTAGTTTTGATGAGCATAATACTTTTGCATTACATATTATTTTTAACACAGCAAGAGTTATGCGTGACGCAGCCATACAGACACACACACACACACACACACAGATTCGCTTACAAAGACAAAGAGCATGACTATAACCACTCAGAACGTCATAAAAGTGCCTGAGGACACAATACTTTTCCTATATAATTACGCTAGTATAAGAGAAAAAATAACAATTATTTTTCCCATACCAATTCAATTAAATAAAAATTCAAAAGTACAAGCAAAAAGACACAAATAAAACGTTTAAGGTAGTGGTATTTTAAAACATAAAACTAAATGTTTTCTTTCTGGTTTAACCAAACCAGTTTGATTAATAAAACCGCTATGAATCAAGGGGCTTGAACAAGTGCAAATTATGCAAGAACCTTCTTGATTTAAGAAATGATTCCTTTTTAAATAAAAAAATATAAATATATATTTATTTATTAATCCTTAAATAACAATTATCTTATAAAAGTTGAATTTTGATAAAGATGAATGAAAGAAATAAAAGATGAGTAGAAGGTTTGATGACGGTAGAGGCTGTAGACGGATCGGAGTTAAGACACGAATAATCTTTGAACATGAGGATGGAAACTTCTTCCCCAGAGCTTAACGTACAAGTTGACGCTTTGGTATTTTCAAACATTTCTTGATATTCATCTATTGATCTAGAAATAAACGAAATTGGCTTAAAATACAAAAATTTCAAGATATTATTAAATTTATAATGAAGACTTAGATTTTAAGACCTTCCTTGTAAGGTCTTAAAATTAGATATGCTTCTCTGATGCATTTGATAAGAAGCATCAAAATTATTCGATGCCTCTCTCTCTCGAATCGTAATTAGATGAGTAATCTAATTCTCTTAGCCACAATTCTCTTTCAAATTAAGGCAAATTTGATACTCATACAGATGTACATTGTTCAATGGCCTCATGATTCCAAAACTACAAACCTTCTTGATAGCCTTCAAACACAAGTAGGGCTTCCTTGTGTTGCTGATTTATTTCTTGCTTTACTATTATTTGTTATCACATGGCATTTTGCCATGTATTTAGCAAATATTTATAATGTGGGCCAATCATCTTGCTCTATCTCACCTGTTCAGCAAATAGGTAGACTAATAAAAACATGAACTCGATTTAAGTAACGACTTATTGGTAACGTATGTAACGTAATGTATATATATATATATATATATATATATATATATATATATATATATATATATATATATATATATATATATATACTCAACTATATTATCGCCTTATCATTTAGTGTAGCTTATTATCTTTTATTTGATCAAGTGGAGATATTTATCTGAGGAATCTGAGGTACAAGCATAAATGCTTAGTTATAGTCCTAGCAGAGTTATAAATAAAGAAGTAAGCGTTAGTAATTTTACCTTTTGTGGAGCTCTAAACTTTCTCTAAGATGTCTCTTTAGCCAATGGCTGAACCATAATAAATTGCAGCTGCACTTTATGGGGTTGCCATTTATGTTAATACCTCCTAAAATATTGAGCAAATTTTAACAGTTAGACTGTTTAAATACAAATTCGTGTTTTAAATGACATGGAGCAAATCTATATTACAATAGAAAAAATCGGGTACGGGGTACCTCGGAACATTTTGCCACCCTACAGATTTGCTACGCTCATCCTATCTGCTTCGGACTCGCTTCGCTCGTTTTCAGATAGTAAATGCATCCGTTTCAATCTCAGCGGTTACCCATACACTGACCAAGCTCAAAGGTGCTTAACTTTTATAATCCAAAAAAATCATGATATACTTGCCGTATTGAAACGATACATAGTATACTTATTTATTAAATAAAGGTATACACTTGTACGGCATTAAAAATTAATTAGATCATTTTTTATTTTTTTTAAAAACATACACACAGTCATGATAATAAATTGAAGTAATGCTGATAATGAGATGTAACTTGGCATATATTTTACTCATATACATGGCCATATTCGTGTTAAATCTCAATCCGATCGCATCATTTTTCCGCGTATTATGATTTTTCGAATTTTTTTGCTGAGTCATTTTGTAGGATAATGAATCATGAATAGAAATTTATTTTCAAAGTTTCATATCGGTATACAAACTACAGCAAGAGAGCTACGATGATATACAAACAACTACACACAGAAGAGAGAGAGAGAGAGAGAGAGAGAGAGAGAGAGAGAGAGAGAGAGAGAGAGAGAGAGAGAGAAGTTTGTAAAAACCCCTCAGGAGGTCTTAAAAACCCAAAACAGATAATGCCGGTGACATCCCGGTTTTGGATTTTTTTGCAAACACTATACTTTTCCTTTAAACATACTGTATAAATGAGGAAAAGTAAAAATGTTTCAGTTACCTTTAATTTTTGTTGTAACAAGATCTCTAAAATTTTCAGGAGTCTCAGAGTAAAATAAATCAGGGCTAATTGTTGTTAGCTTATTATCTCTAAGATCTAACGTCAGAAAAGATGTGTGAAATTTAGAGAAGAACCCTTTAGGGAACCATGATATATTAGTATCGTGAATATGAACTCGGACTTCTCTAGACAGCTCCAAACCAGACAAAGATCCTTCTTCCATATGAGTTAGATTTGGTCCTAAAATGTAAAACCAATAGTAAACCTTATAAATTAAAATTATGCCTCTAACCTTATAAGATTTATAATAATAGAGTGGGATCTTAACTTGGTAAATTAAGAGGTTTGAAATATCCTTTTTTTCTTAAAAGGATATTTCAAACCTTTAATGAAGTTACACAGAGTCCCACTCTGTGTAACTTTATTGTAACCTTCTCTCAGAGAGTAATGAGGTTATGATAAATCAATCGTTATCAGCTTTTCACCAAGAATCTTGAAATCCTTTAAATTAACCATTTAAATGTTTTATTTGCCCTGAACTGTCAAAACCAAGGATCTTGAATGAAGGGGATGACGCACTAAGTGGATTTGCCGTATAAAAAAGTGACCCCATTGAGAACCAAAAAATAGAGAGAATTTATCACGAAAAAGCAACTCCACATGCTTGGTACAAACTGCACTTGCTTACAATTCTTATAATAACGCAGGTCTTAAATTTTACAGGCAAACTTACCTTTTAATAGTATCCCATTGTTTTTTACTTGAGAAGACTATAAACACGCTTAAATTATTACTCACTGAAGTGGACTAACTATAGTCCAAAATTTAAAATTATATAAGCACAAATGACTTAACAAGCACCACAAATGTAACAATCACGAGAAGCAAAGAAAAAAGTTGAGAAGCAAACTCGACAACCTTGCTATGGGGAAGGTAAGTTTGCTTCTATTTCTCAACAACTTCCATGGGGTCATAAAAGTTCCTTAAAGCGTCATACCCTTTATTCAAGATCCTTGCTTTTCACACATGTTTTGTGTATTGTCTTGTATTATAAACGTTTTTTTGTATAAGTGTTGTTGTACACAAGGTGGAATACATTACAAATACATCACCCTGATTAACTCAGCTTCGTGTGGCTATAGCGATAAATTTGGTATCTATTCCCACCAAGTCGACCAATGGTAGTTTAAATACCTAATTATTGTTTATGTAATAGTCTAGCATGTCATCTGATTACCAAAATGTGTTTTTTACGGTAACTTTAAAAACTTAAATAGGAGCATACCATTACATGGATCATTTCTCAAAAACTGTGTCATATACTAGAAAAATTGTTACCAACATCGCTGACTTCTGGTAATTTTCTCAGACCTTTATTTTCCAAAATAATTCCACTAAGTTTATTTTTAATTATAATAGGTAATAGTCCTTATGTATACCAAACGATAGCTCGGGATAAAATTACCAAAATATAATTATATTGGTATCAAATTGTTCAGGATGACACAGCTTCTGACATAATTAATATAAAGGTATGCTCCAAGTTAACTTTCTAAAGTTACGGTATAGAAAAACACATTTTTGTAATCAGATTACCATACATGCCAGACAATTAAAAAACAAATAATTGGGTATTTAAACTTCCAGTGGTCAACGTAGTAGGAGTAGAGATACCAATTTTATGCAATTTTTGTGCCAGCTCCACACAAAGCTGAGTTAATCACAGTAGTGCATTTGAAATGTGCCACCCTGTATAATAATTTTTGTACATTTTATTTGATTTTATTGATAATCAAAGGTGCTCAGGTTATTTTTTCGATGTTTCAAATTTCTATATTACAGGGCCAATAAGGTTTGTAATAAAGGGTGAGTAATAATAACTCTATATGCATCTATCTATAGAAATTACACAAGAAATCTATAACAAATAAATAATAATATATTCGTTTTCACGTACCTGTTATTTCAAAATAATTGATTTTTCTTGACAATGCTTTTCCTAGTTGATCAGTTAATAATGGTTCCGTGACTAAAATAGATAACCTCTTTAAATGTTTCAATTTCGATAAAATTCTTTCTAAACGAAATCTATATTTTTCTATATTTGGCCAAGTTTGTATTTTGAGAGTGTGTAAAAATTTACTATCTGACAGAGTGTTGGTGTCGAATCTTTCCAGCTCGTCTAAGTATTGAACATTTAATTCCTTTAAATTTTCAAGTCCTTTAAAACTCTCTCTTGTTATAATCTGAAGAAAAAATGCATTAATATAAATTTATGCTCTAGTCTAAACAACATTTATACACATTTTTTGAATATTTTAAATCACTCATAATTTCAATTTTGGTTACTATGGATTAAACACTCAAAAGTGGTTATTAATTCACTCTCCGATGAGGCAGTGATCTGTTGAATAGTATACGAAAAGTGTAAGATTTAATAATTTTGATTTTTAAAAAACTAATTGAAGGGAACAATACGCATTAAATATTAAACTAAATGTTTTCAAAAAGTTTCCATCAAACAAATATTAACCTCAGAACTTCTGTGAGCGCTTCTTACTCATGAATAACCAAGGCGAAACAAGTTTAACAACTTTGAGCAACTGATTTAGCTAAACCAGCTGAATTAAGAGAATGCTAATCAATTTAAAGATTTTATCTACTAATAAAAAATTAACTGTATCTACTTAAGAAATAAGCTACTAACCGATAACTGCATTATAACATTTGACACTACCGACAAGTAGACTGTTCGGTATTGCGCAATCTCATTCAAAATTAGAATGTTGTTTATTTGTTATTAAGTTGCCTAAAGTTAATACGTATTAATTAGTAACACAAAATTCTTAACGACAGCTCTAACACTTAGTCAGGGACATTGGTGTTTCCCCGACGATTTCTTTCTTATTATTTGACCATCTTTAACCAAAAATAACCACTTTTAACAAACAATAATCCTCAATATTCAGAAAATACATGCTTAAGCTTTTTAACGACTATGTATAAAGATTACGGCAGCTCTCTGTGCCAGAATCACATTGATGTTTTTATTTATTACATCACCTCGATGGAAGAGAACTAATAAGGGGCCGTTTAACCTTTTTTCTGTTCCTCAATTGGTGCGGTCATTTTCATTCCCATAACCAATCATAGGCCACTATTTATTTAAGTTTGAATAAAGAGTGCTCCCTAGGCACAGAATCAATAGAGACCTCTGGAGTACTAACGGTCCTTCTCAGGACCACAAAACAAACCATCATCGCCGCCCTGCGGTTTCCACTACTAACGGTACTTTTCAGGGCCACCCAGCAAACAATCATCGCCGCCTGCGTGTTGCCACCACTGACGGTACTTTTCAGGGCCACCCAGCAAACAATCATCGCCGCCCTGCGTGTTGCACCACTGACGGTACTTTTCAGGCCACCAGCAAAACAATCATCGCCGCCCTGCGGTTGCCACCACTGACGGTACTTTTCAGGGCCACCCAGCAAACAATCATCGCCGCCCTGCGTGTTGCCACCACTGACGGTACTTTTCAGGGCCACCCAGCAAACAATCATCGCCGCCCTGCGTGTTGCACTGACGGTACTTTTCAGGCCACCCAGCAAACCATCATCGGCGTGCTGCGGTTGCCACCACTGACGGTACTTTTCAGGGCCACCCAGCAAACAATCATCGGCATGCTGTTGTTACCACTTATATAGAATTCTACCCCCATTCTAAATCAATAAAGGGTTATTGCTATTGGTGATTAATGCTTAGTAATGATTACTAGAAAGTTACCAATGAAGATTGGTGATGGTTTCTAAGACATCTAATGTTAAATTATACCTAAAAAATTAAAGTGGAGGGAGGGGAAAGAAAAGACCCCATCATTGTTTCTTTCGTCTTATTAGTAATTGTGCCTTAACTTACATTTCTTGCGATACATACCTTAATTGGATTGGCCGAAACATCCAATGTTTCCAAGTTCTGGGTATAGTTCCATATTATGCCGTTTATTGTAGATAAATTATTATGACTTAGATCCAACACCCTTAAATTTGGTATGTAATCAATAAATGGACTTCCAATTTCTGATAGTAAATTACTAGACAAATTTAAATATGCCAAGTTTGGCAATGATAATACAGGTACTTCTTTTAAACTAGCATTAGCTAAATTTAAGTAATGCAGTTTTTGTGTAAAGTGAAATAATTCTTTTAAATTGGAATGTTGAAGTTTATTTGAACAAAATTCAAGAGAAATCAAGCTCACTATGCTTCGAAATATATTCTCGGGTATATAGGTGAGTTTGTTGTGGCAAAGATTTAAATGAGTTAGAAGTGGTGTATTGGCAAAAGTCGAACTATCGATATGTTCGATTTTATTAAAGGATAAATCTAATATTCTTAAACTAAAACTAACGACCATTAATGGTGCAGTGGGAGCCACAAATAACTCATTGTGTGATAACCTCAACTCTTCTAACTTAGTTTTCTCGAAAGCATCGTTTGGGATCGATTTCAACTTATTGAAAGACAAGTCTAAAACTCTTAATTTATCCATTTGTTTAAACTGACTCGAATGAATAATTTCCATATGGTTATGGCTCATGTTTAAGATTTGTAAATTCCTTAGATCTGCAAATGTATTGGATTTAATGTCAGATATTAAGTTGTACGATATTTCTAATATTTCTAGTTCTTTTAATTCAGAGAATTGTTTATAGTCTAAACTTTTGATTTTATTATTATTTATATTCAATTTTTTCAACGACTGCTTCAATGAAAACAAGAATTCGATGGGTACATAGTCGATAAGATTATGACTCATATCGATTTCTTTGACGTATAAACTATCTAACGAATGCGAAGCTGTCAGCGTGCTAATATGATTTCGTGAAATATTCAGCACTAGCGGTAAACTTCTCGACGAAACGTTCATAAATATATTCAGAGACAAACTTGTCAAAGCGTTCCCGTGTAAATCTAATTTTAAAAAGTTCCTTATATTGACGAATGACTTTGGGGCGATGCTACTAATTTTATTTTCACTCAAAATAACAGTCAAATCGCTGGGCAAGTTTTCAAACGAATGCTGAGTTACTGTTGTTATTTCGTTATCGTTTAGTACAATACTTTGCAGCTCGCGAAGCCCTGAAAATGCAAATTGCTTAATTATTTTGAGACGATTGTAACACAATCTTATGTTTCTTAGTGATTTGTGAACGTTAGCGTGGAAGAACGTGTCTGGAATATCATTCAACTTGTTACCTTCCAAGTTGACATACTTGATATTACCAAAATTGTACAAGGCTGTTCTCGAAACATTAGTGAAATGATTATAATCTAATGCTAAATAAGCCAATGATCTTAGAGGCTTTATTTCAGCTTCAGGGAAGTTACTAGAAAGTAAACCGAAACCAATATCTAAACTTTCTAAAGTTTCGGACAAATGAACCAAACATTTCTCGCCTAATTTGACTAATTTATTGTATGATAAGTTTAATTCTTTTAATTGCTTTAAGTTTTTCAAAGAACCTTCCTTCATATACTCGATACCATTATTCATTATTTCTAGAATATCAATGTTTTCGCCGTAACCGTAAAAATCCTGATCGGTAATATTGGAAACTTGGTTATAACTCAAGTATAAACTAGACAAGGATTTGAGTGGTCTTAAAGATTTATTAGGGATAGTTTTCAGTCTGTTGTTAGAAAGTGATAAAAACATAATATCTGAAATGGGTGGAAAAATATCGTCCGATAAAGTCTTTATAATATTTCCTTCTATGGATAGTTTCTTTAATTTCTTTAAAGTACTCAAACCTCGGGGTATTCTTGTCAGGTTATTATAAGATAAATCTAAGAATTCTAAACTATTGGCCAAACCATAAAATGCTCGATCGTTAATATCGTCTAATTTATTATTACTTAAGTTAATTCTATTACAATTAATTCCTTTAAAAGCATTGGCAGGAATATTATTAATTTTATTACTATCTAGGAGGAGATCTCTGACGTAAATAGTACCTGAGAACATATTATCTACTGTACTTATTTCATTTTCACCTAAATCTAAAACATCTAGTTTGCTTCTCCTTTTAATGAGACTGTTAGGTACTTGCTCTATAAAATTGTCTCGAAGTAATAGCTGCGAAAGATCGGCCATACTGGCTACCAGAGACGTTGGAAACATTTTAAATATATTTTTATTTAAATTTAATATAGTCAATTTTAAAGGAACTTGATGCGGTTCCAGTGAGGACATAAAATTTCCCTCTAAGTTGATCCAAGTCAATTTCTGGAAGTTAACGTATGAATAGTCCGGATGAGAGGGTAGCTGCGCAATTCCATTCTTGCCCATGTATAACGTTGATAAAGAAAAGAATAGTTCTTTCCATTCCACTTGTGCTTTGATAATTCTATTACTGTAAAAGACAAAAAAAATATATATAATTAAATAAATAAATAAATAATAATATAGTATTGCTACTTTGCACAATACTAATGTGAAACAATTATTAATACTCAGACACATTAGATTAAACGATTGCAGTGTAGGTAAGTATACTTAGTAAGTGTACTAAGATATCCGCGGATCACGTACATCCAGGATGGCGTACGTATCAAAAAAATATTTTATCAAGACTAAATACACGAACTTGATATTCTACTTAGAGACAAATGAATTGACTTAGACCTAATAACAGAGACACACTTTACCTCATGATCTTACTTTAACCTTTATAACTATACAACGTGCAGGACTGACCACTCCAACGATACCGCACTAGGGGGCAGTGCAATACTCATACGAAACTCCATATCTCATTTTCCTTTTCCTTCTAATTCGACAGACGCTATACAGTGTACCTCTATTTCCTTAAATTTCTATCCTTATAACTTTGCTATTTCCTCAGTGTATTACTCTAAGTCGCGTTATTTCTGATCAAGATTTCTCCACCCTTATTCAGTCCTTTGGGCCCAGATTTATCTCAGGAAGGGATTACATTGCAAAGCATCCTCAGTGGGGTTGCCGAGCACAGAATCCTCGAGGAGTAAATCTTCTTAACGCTCTCTCCTCTAACCCTTTCAAGTCCTTGCCGCGTCTAAATACACATTTTATTCTACAGATCCTGCAAAACTTCCCGACCTCCTCGATTTTTTTATAACCTCCTCCTTAACTTATCTTAACCCTTACTTGAAAATTTTAAATGATCTATCCTCCGACCACAGTCCTGTCTTATAAACCCTAGACATCATTCCTTCCATTTTATCCCTTCAAGACAAAAGTAATAAATGAACAAGTAGACTGGAGCTTTTTTTATGATCTTATAGACTACATATATCTTCCAGTCCAGAGTCCTAAGAACCATCACAAACGTTCCCATCTTCGTTTCAAACCTCACCCTTCTATCAAACCTTTCTGTTCCATTTGTCCCCGACTATTGTAAATCCTGTTATAAATCCTTCCACGAATCCTTAACAGGTCACTTCAATCCCTTGATCCAAATACTTTCCTACAGAACTATCCCTGATAATCATCCTAAACGTGTAAAGCGGCAGTGGCCTAGATACCTGCTAGAATAGCTTGATTCATTATTTCATTAACCTCCCTCCCCTTCACACGCCGGAGTGATATTATTGGATATCTTCTCCTTACCGAGAACTCATGCTAATACATCCCCCTTCACTAATACTTGTATTAAAAATGTTGTATTAATCAAATAAAAAAATGTAATTATTAAAAGGTTATTTACCTATCCAGATTTAGCCATTCCAAATTTCTGATTCTATGTAAAGCAGATATTGGTATCTCCAGTAATCTGTTGTAACTTAAATCCAATTGTTTTAAAGTCTGCATTGTTGACCTGTACAACGTTAAGAGTTTTAACCACTTAAATTTATATTGAAAAAGATATTTTAATCATTTCTTTATGTTTATATGTATGACGTCATCAATTTTTTAAATCTAAAATGGCGTTAAAACAAGGTGATGTTAAGGTAGATAACAAACTAAATCAATTTGGACAGGTTTGAGCTCCATGGGACCATCCTTAGCTTAGTGGGTCAAATGGCATACACAATTTTATATTTTTGTATGCCTCTATGTCGATGACTTCTACAACATCTCTTGAGATCAATAGTGCTAAAGGGTGGGAGATAATTGGAAAGTAAATCTCTTCCTCCACCCTGGTTAACCAAATATCCTGACGAGACAAAAAATATGAGGCCCCGAAGGGACTACGGCGAGCTGTGCAGGCCTGCAAGGAGAAGTGGCCCTCATGATCAAAATTTGCTAGGTAGTAAAAATTATTAAAATACGGGCCTTCGGCCCGTAGCCGCTACGCGGTCTCGGCGCTTCGCGCCTCGTCCGCTCCGCGGCGTCGGCCCGCCGGGCCGCTTCGCGGCCACATTGTTGTTGTTTTGTATTATGTATGGTTTCATTATCGTTTTTTGTTACATGGCATTTTGCCACGTATTTAGCGAATTTTCACAGCCTCGTTTCACAGGCCCGCTTCGCGGGCCTGAGAGGCTTTCTTGCAAATTTGATTTTATTAATCCTCTATTATTAATAGTAAGCAATGATATTACAGTTAACAAGCAATATAAAACAATAATAAGTATTTAAATACATAACTAATACGTTTTTTATAGAGGTATAAAGAATAAAAGAAAAAAATCCACACGTTGCAACTGATGAAGTAACCTTTTATAAAGGGTAAGAAAAGATTATAGTTTCATCTTTCATCAGTTTTAGTTATCGTCCACCATACAAAAGGGTATTGACTCTTACATAAATTTATGATTGTTTATGCAATTTAAAGAAAAATGTCAAATTTTTTTGTAAACAAATTGTTTATTTGAGTATAATCTTTATTTTAAAAAAAAATATATTCATGATTTTCTAAAATAAAAATACCGTTTTCGTCACTTAGGATTGTCCGATTGAGCTGAAACCGGTCGCAATCGTTTTAGAATGACTCCGACCATATAAAGACTACCTCGAGGTTCTTCCTCTTCACAGGCCTGCTTGGCCAGGCGTGGATTAGTGGAAGCCATTTTTGTCCTGTCTCTCTGGGACAGTTGGCTTACCAGGATGGAGCAAGAGGTAGAGGCCCCTCTTTTATACTATATCCCCACCCTCTAACACTACTGAACCCAAGATATATCGTACGAGTCTTTGACCTAGACGTATACATATATACAAGATTATATATATATGTATACCATTTGTGATGGTTCGATTGAGCTGAAATTGGTCTTGATCGATTCAGCTAGCCGTCTACCTAAACACGAAATACCTTGTTTTAAAGCCATTTCAAGTTTCAAAAAAATTTTTTTTTTATGACGTCATAACTTTGGTTGATGACGTCATAATGTTTTTATAAACAATAGGCCTCGTAACCTCCACAACATCTCGCGATTTGCAAAGTTTCGTTTCAATTTGAGAACGCCTTCAAGAGTTATCGTTCGCCATACGAAAGGTAGAAACTCTACATACATATATATATATATATACATATATAATATATATATATATATATATATATATATATATATATATATATATATATATATATATATATATATATATATACATATATATATAAACTTTTTTGGGACATATATTTTGTTATCAGGAAGCCAATAGGAACCGATTCCGCTCACTCCCACCCTCAACTTCCGCCATCCGAACAACCTCATAAGCGTCATTTTCATAATGAAAATTCGCTAAAAACAACAGATAATACGAAAGAACAATCAATACACAAAGAGACTCCTACATGGCTCGGTTCGGCTCGAGCCACGACACGTGTCACTTCGGCTCCGTTATATTTCGTTGTTTTGATAGTTAATTTTCTACATACTGCTTTGAAAAGTTGTAATTGTTTCTATTTGTTCATTTACTTGCAATTTCTGAAATTTAGTGAGTTTTAGTGCGGTGGAAGTGCGAATATTTAACCATTTAAATATAAACTTCAAAGCCAATTTTATTCACGAAATTCTTTAATAATAAAGAAGGCGTTAACAAATTCAGTTGAAGGACATCGCGGGTCACGTGAGGTGACGTAGTCTGCGCGTAGTTTTTAATCGTGGTACAGGTAAAACGTAGGCCTATAGCCACACAGATTGATAGATAAGATCATAAATATCCGCGTTCGATTGATTACTAGTTCATTGATATTGATATCACTCCCCACTACATGTCAAATAACCAGGCAGGACAAGAAAGAAAACGTGAACGTAGCCCTACCTCTATCTCTACCTCCTCTGGAAATAGCCCACAAGAAAAAATCCAAAAGACCATGGCTAAGGTAGTAGGTAATATGTCCATAGAAGAGTTGCAAAATATAATGACTTCTTCCATAAAAAATGCTGGATTAGCAACTAAAGAGGACGTAAAGGACTTAAAATCGGATATTAGTGGTGTAAAGGAAAATAATGAATAACAATTGAGGGTTGAACTGAATAAAATGAAGAGGCAACTTGAAGATATAGTCAATAGATCGAGAAGAAAAACGGAGGAGACTAGATAGCAATATATTATGTAAAGACGCTATAATAAACTTCTGCAAGGATACTTTGCTAATTGAGGAGGATGTGTATATAATAGAGCTCATCTGTTAAATAACACACAAAGATCGCTCATATCCCGCGGGATGAAGATTTAGAACTTATTTTAAATAAATCTAATATGCTGAAAGGAACTCGTTCTTTATTAATAGAGACTTTTCTCCTCTTTATCGATATCGCAGAAATAAATTGTTCGCAGTGAGAAGAAACGTATTAAATGCAAACAAAAGCATTAAAATCCAAGTGAGACAAGACTTTATGTTGATAGGAGGGGTGAAGTTTGAGTGGTGTGAAGGAGTAGGAATTATTACTAATGAATCTGATGGTGTGCCCCAAATAGAAGTATTAACTGGTGTTAATGTCACGGATATCATACAGAAACTACTGAAGGAGAAAGAAACAGAAAGATGATGCTAAAAAGAAAAGAGAAAGGAAAACATGAAAATACTCATCTCCTGGTCACCAAAAAGAAAAGAAAAAAGTCCACAAACCTATAAAAATTTTAAAAAATAACGAAGAGCATTTTTTCAATTTAGTATCTTATAATATATATGGGCTGGCAAAGAAAATCTTAGACGAGGATTTTATTAATTATTTGAATCAAATGGATGTATTTTATTTTATGAAACTTTCGTTGAAGCTGAGCAGGTAAATATTTACGACGATTTCTTTATAGATTTTAATATTATATGGATACCGGCTAAAAAAATAAGTATGTTTGGGAGAGCGAGCGGAGGTTGTTGTTTAGGTATAAGAAAAGGCCTACCAAGTAAATATTTTGAGTTTAAAAATATTAATAATAAATGTCTAATACAAATAAACTGCAATAAAGGCGACTTAATGATCGTACCAACATATTTAAATTGTAATAACTGGGATAATGATTATAAAATGTTAGAGAGCTTGTTAAGTGAAAAGGATCATGAAATTGGTTAGTAATAGGAGACTTAAATGTTAGGGTTATCGATGAGGACCTTATAGAGAACTTTGGACTGAATATATCTAAAGATAGAAAGTCTAAGGCAGTGGTTCCCAACCAGGGGTCCTGGGACCCCTTGGGGTCCGAAATGAGTTTTTAGGGGGTCCCGGGAGCAATTTTATAAACTATATTGTACAAGTAAAAAAAATAGATTTTTTTTTCCTTTCGTGTGTGTGTAACTTCAATAAATAATTAAATTATTAATTATATATGAATTATTTATATACAGATTAGAGTTAGAAACTTATTTAATACTATCCGTTCGCTGTAAGTATAAGTTATATTAAAAATTGAAGAAATAGTAAATGATTGTTTAATAAACGTTGTATTCTTTATATCGTCTTTGGTATTATTGCCTTTATATATGATAATAATAACAATTATATATATATATATATATATATATATATTATATATATATATATATATATATATATAATAGCAAGGGGTCCGGGAAGTAGTTCAAATATTTTAGGGGTCCCAAGTATAAAAAAGGTTGGGAACCACTGGTCTAAGGATAAATGGGTTAATAAGAGAGGTAGGGAGCTATTAAAACTTTGTGATGATAATGGTTTAGTTATCCTTAATGGGCGTATGGCTGGTGACGAAGAGGGGGAATATACTTTTATTGGCCCTATGGGGAAATCAACCAATGATATTGCCAACCAAATATGATTAAATTCTTTCAGGTAGAGGAAAAACCTTTTTCGGACCACCTCCCTCTTGTTCTAAAATTAGACCTAGGTGTAAATAAAAGTGAAGAAAAAACTGTACCCCTCCTACCTAAATTATTATGGACGGAACAAGATGAAATGCACTTTAACAAAAATTAGATACCTTGGTAGTCCAAAAAAAAATAATAACGCAATTAATAATATAGAGGAGTTATTATGTTTAATAGAAAATGCGTCAGAGAGAGGTGGGAAAATAAGAAATAAAAAATATTTTAAGAAAAAGCAACCTTGGTATAATCATAAATGTTGGAATTTAAGGGTTAAAATGTATGCAAACTTAGACTTTTTAGAAAAACTGGAGCTGATAGGGTAAGAATAGCTTATGTGGAAACAAAAACTGACTATGAAAGATACAGAAAAACAAAAAAAATAGAATATTTAACAGAATCAGCTGTAAATTTAGGAAAAACTAAGGACTCTAAAGATTTTTGGCGGCTAGCGGGAAATTTAAAAAAGGTTTGCAAGCAAATAAATGTGACAAAAATAACCATGAATGATTGGGTTGATTATTTTAAAAAACTCTTAAATCCACAATTAATGGCAGAACCGTTTTCGTATGCAGAGCCATGTTATAATAAGATTACTTAGATAAACAATTTAGCATTGTAGAACTTGACCAAGTCATACGCGACCTTAAAGCAAACAAAGCACCGGGTACTGACCGCATACCTGCAGAGTTTTTATAAAATACGGGGGTCAAATTTAAGACTGAGTTACTTAATTTCTATAATGACTTATTTAGTGGGAACACGCTACCGGAAACATTTAAGCAAGCCATCATATACCCAATTTTTAAGAAAGGAGACAATACTGATCCAAAAAACTATAGAGGTATCTCTTTTATTAATGTTGGGGCAAAAATTTATGCCAGTCTCATTTTAAATCGTCTTAAGGAGTGGGTCAATAAAGAAAATATTCTGGATGAATGTCAGGCCGGCTATAGGGCTGGGTATAGTGCGATAGATAACGTATACAATCTTACACAAATAATCGATATATCGTTAAAAGGGGAAAGAAAAAGATTTATGCGTTTTTCGTAGATTTCTCTCGGCTTTTGACACAATCTTTAGACCAGGCTTGGTTTATAAGTTAGGATGTTTAGGTTTGACTCAAACTATTTTAACTGCTTTAAAAAGCATGTATCAAGGTACAAAATCCGCAGTGTGGGGGCATGACGGAACCTCAGTTTTCTTCGAAAACAATATGGGGCTGAAACAGGGTTGTCCGCTTAGTGCCCATTTATTTGCAGTTTTTATAAATGACGTCATAGAATTCATAGGTGGAGGTTTAAATATTAACACGAAAAATATTCGAGTCTTATTATATTGTGATGACTTGGTATTATTGTGTGATAATCCCTTTATACTAGGAAAAATGATACAAGCTTTGGAAAGGTACTGTGATCTATGGAACTTAAGAGTAAATATGGCTAAGTCAAAGATAATGATTTTTAGGAATGGAGGTAAGGTAGAGGATTACGGCTGGAAATATAAAGGAGAAAAGATAGGAATCGTATCTGAATATAAATACTTAGGAGTAATGTTAACCCCAAAGCTTAAATATACTAAACATATTGAAGAGAAAATAAGGTAGCAAAAATCAGTTTAAATATAACATGGAAGGAGTTTATGATGTCCAATGATATTAACATAGAAAGCAAAGAAAACATTTTTAAAGCTGTGACTCGTACTATGCTTAGTTATGGTGCTGAAATCTATGGTGTCAATAAATATGATCAGTTAGAAAGGTGCTTGCGCTTATTTTGGAAAAAACTTATGGGAGTAGCTGCTTCTACACCAAACTACATGATCAGTTTTGAGACTGGAAAAGAGTCAATGTTCAGTCATACCCTTAAAATAAGCTCTAAATATCTAAGTAAAATATTACTAATGGGAGAAAAACGGTTACCCTATTTCCTAACAAGGGAAGCTGCAAGAGCTAAGGCGGGATGGGTAGAAAGTTGGGTTAAGTTGTGCAAGGAAAACGAGGAAATCTTAGAGTGGGAAAATATAGAGGATGGAAGAAAAGATTGATACAGTCATAGAAAAGATAAGGGATAAAGAAATTAAAGGATTAGAACAGGCAGGAAAGAATGCTAGGTTTAATATTTACTATAATCAACTTAAGTATCCAGCCATTGATGGCTATAATTACATAGATAAGAATGACAATAATTTAACTTGGGTGAGGTGGCTGTATAGGATAGATGTGGTATGCTAGATATTAATGATAAGCCTTGGAGAGACGAGGAGGAGAGATTATGTAAAGTATGTAATAATGGAGAGAAGGAAGATATGTATCATTTTATATCTACCTGTTCAGCTTACCAAGATATTAGAGTTAAACATTTTAATACAAATAATACTGAACTATCTTTTGCACAATTCCTCAACTATCTCAATAGTAAAG
Source organism: Microvelia longipes (assembly GCA_018340805.1). NCBI lineage: Eukaryota > Metazoa > Arthropoda > Insecta > Hemiptera > Veliidae > Microvelia > Microvelia longipes. The sequence goes on along the minus strand of JACMZG010001911.1, from coordinate 31,724,186 downwards.
ATAATAATGAACTACAATCATTAGTCGCCTATGCAAAAGAAGCCTCTAGTCATCGAAGACTCTATCTCCAATTTCAAAACCAAATCTTAGCTTCTTAACAATGTTTAGAGAAAAAAATTTTTTGATAGGTAAATAGTAATAATAATAATGTACAGTAATTGATCGTAATTTTTTTTGTTGAGTTTGTGTTAAGATTTTTATTCTTTGCCAGCCTATTTCAACTTAATTGTTGTTTAGTAGAAGTTTCAATTTTATTATTTAGGTTTTAGTTTAATTTAAGAGAAAAGGTTTTGTTTCGTTTATTTTTTCACTTATTATTTCACTTTTATAAATACTAGAACCAACTAATTTGCACTTGATATTGATTTTCAATCAGTTATTGATTTCCAGATCTAATAGAATATCTAAATTAAAAAGAAAAATAGATAATTAATTCATATTAAATATAACAAAATATTTATATATAATGCTACCAAAGTATGCTAAATTATTTAAAAGGAAAAGATAGATTTATGATTATGTATCATTTTATGATAGAGTCAGTATTTTAATCTTATAAGGAGTTATTGTTTATTTAATTCAGAGATGTATATATTTTTTGGTTGTTTTAATTTAAGGTCATTAATATTATAGCGTAATCATAGGTATAGCTGATATGAAATAAAAATAAACAAACTAGAAACATCAATAGAATGACTTTTGAAATAAATTAGATTAAAAAATACATACATCAGTGTGCATGTTTTTGTATGTCTTATGTGTGTATATATAAATGTGTGTACGTAAGTATGTAAGTGTGTATTTGTATGTATAATTTAGCAATGATCGAATAATAGCACTCCGACGGCCATAGGCCAGGAGATCTTGATGATTTTTTGACTCCTACAGGGGTGGGCCCAAGGACCATAATGCGGCAAGCGCCTCTGTTTTAATGTACATTACCAAATGCGTAGGTATTAAATACAACAGTAGTAGCATGTGTGCAATTAGCAAAACAGTAAGGACGGTTACAAGAAAAATGTAGATTTAATAGACAATAGTTTTATTATTTTTACCTAAATATTAATCTTCGTAACAACGCTCAAAAAACTTACTCTAAAGCAAATTCGTCAATATGAGCTAATCTATTTGAAGCAAGGTTGAGAGATTTGATTGTGGCACCACCTAATCCTCCCCGGTCGAGCACTTCCAAGCCGGTGTCTATCAGGCGCACACTGCTCATATTAATTGATGGCAAATCTGAAAAAATTAAACAAACCTGTCAGAATTCATACTAAATAAAGGTCATACGAGGTGTGACAATTAAGTAACGGGACTGATCTGAAAAACATA
>JACMZG010001911.1:31706351-31722844 GCA_018340805.1 Microvelia longipes | reverse complement strand
CGTACCGGTGTCTAATACATTGTGAAAATGAAATAGTACTCAACAACAAACACGCTAACATAGGCATTACGGGTAACGTCGACATTAAGAAAAAACTCTTTAAAATTCAAATCTTCGGGAAAAAGTAAATAAAAATCACTTCTCATAATAACCAGATTTTTTACTTTCTATCATTAACACCCAATTTAATTTTAAACAATTACTTTTTTAATATAGATAAAGTCCACCGGGCGACGGTACTAGAGAAATCAAATTCTTGAACGCATTTATCTTCTTGAACAATAATATTCGCGAATGTTCAGTTTCTAAAAAAATTCGAATTAATATCTCTGCACTAACATCATATTTATTAGGGGATAAATGCGGTGGATTAGGGAAAGATTATGTGATGTCTATTTATATATGTACTTATATTTATCGGCTAATTCTCATACTTAAAACTCTTCGATCTTCATGTCAATAACGGAATCGAATATTATGAAATCATTAATTATGACTTATGATATATAATTCATATATTACAATCACGCACCAAAATTCGCTATCAGACTATTAATTCAGAACAACTTTTATTAAAACATTTCCAATTAATAATACAATAAAAGTCAATATTTCGTAGGGGGCAAACCGTCATTTGTCAATTACGGCGGCCTCTGGCATCTGAGCTCGTAGGCATTTTCTCGACAAAGATCATGAGAAATCTGGTTTTATGCAATGTATTCCATCCAACGCGCGAATATTTTAATAGAATTCTAACCGACTATCTCTTCGCTCGTGCCTGGTGATTGTCTATTCTTTGTCAACTTGTTGTTCCAAAAGAAAAATTCCATAGATTTTGCGAGAGTAGGATTTAAATAGGTGCTTTGAGATGGCCCAATTTAAATTATTAATATTTTTTGTTCTGTAAACTATTTTAGAATGATTTTTCGCTTTGCTGCTTCGGATCACTTGTCATGTGTGCTGAAACAATAATGACCGCCTACATCGGGAACAATTCTTTTTGATGAAGCGAGGCTATCATTTGGCTTAATTAAGATTTGGCGATTATTTTTCTTTATCCATTATTTACGTGAATTCTACCAAAATTTCCAACACCATGTGCGGCAAAACTCCCCAACCCATTATTGTTGTTATTCATGTTGTTTACTGTTCCTCCATACATGAAGCAGTAGAATCACGCTCATTTTGGAATCTCCAAACACGTTCGAGTACTTAAACAGCGTAAAACGAACTGGTTTTGGACTCTTCTAGGCCATAATACTTTTTTTCGAAATTGCTTCTAGCACCTGCAACTTAGATGGTTCACGTTTGCCCCATGCCGAAACCATCTTGGGGTGATTTAATAGCCAGGGAGAGCAAAAAGTTTTTTCACTTGAAATAGTCCAGCTTCATGTCAATCCTTAAGTTACCGGTGAGATCGTGAATCTTGTGGTAATGGGAAGATGCATGCGATGTCTCAGTCTGCTATTAGACTGGGCTTTGTGGACCGTACCATAGTTCCGTCGAACACTTCGCGCACAGAAAACAATGTTTTCATCATCATCCAATGGGTTGTCCTTCTTCCTTTCCATTCATCCCAGTCCACCTGTCGATGTATGTAATTGATTTTCTCTTATGACAATCTGTTCAAAAACTTAGCAAACTGAACGACTGAAGCCTCTTCCACATTATTCTTGATAATTTCTCTTTCCTGCGCAATCCTAGTGCTGGAGGAGTTTTATGCCCGGATTTGTCTTGTGGTTGGAAGATATTCCGTTAGTCTCCACTGATTTATCAGTATTCATAGTGGACTATTTGAAATACACGAAATTTTAAGGTGTGTGACAAAAAAGCCTTAGCTAAACAATGGAGGTACTTACATAATTCTAATTCGATTAAATTCTATGTTTAAAAAATACTTATTATTATAAAAATTTAAAATTTAAGAAAAAAAACTAAAAAGAGCAGGATTGGAAGATTTACCAGATTATTACGAGTCTTCTTTATAAAAATGAAACTCATTTAAAGCCAGTGTGGCATTCAAATAACCGATAAACTTGAAATTGCGGATGAATATTTTTAATTTCATTTTGGTTTGTTACATGTTTTTCGTGCTCACTTTAACTTAATATTTAATCGTACTATTAAAATCAATTTTCCTCTGCGTGAGGTAATACATTAATTAAGGAAAGTGTAGTCGTGAAACATCATAGGATGATTTACATTCTTTTAATGGAATTATTTGTTATAATATAGCTAACTATATATAAGTTTATGAGTGGTTATGTGAGTTGGTGATGGTGGTGTGTATCACTTAGAATTAAGTAATATGTATTAGTTCTCTTAAAATTTTAAAAAGAGTTTGTGGAGATAGTGTGCATAAATTATTCTTAAAAATTAGCGAACTTATTGACCTCCTTGAAGCCTTAATACTTTCATACCAATAAAAAAAAATTAATATATACAATAGACTCGTAATATTATAATAATTACTTAAATCTGACAATGGACAAGTCATATAGAAATTATTTAATAAACCACTCAACAAATTAAAAAACTTGATGTATCTAATAGTATTATTGAAAATTGTATCTGCCTAAATTAAATAGACTCTATCTTAATTGAGAGTATACATTTCCATTAATTTACCAAAATCCCTAAGAAAATTTGAGCCGATCGTTACTTTCAATTCAGGTTTGAGAGAGAAGGGACGCATAGTTAAAGCAAATAATTAAAACAAAAAGAGAGTGTTCGAGCACAAAAAAAAATAATTTTGTATTATTTAAAATGCCAATCAGTACAATACTTCGTTATTATTATTTTTGCGTGGGAAGGAGGAAAATATCTAACATTCTATTAAAAAATTTACGAACACAATATAAAAAACTGGTACCCAATAACGAAGTAAAAATCAAAATAAAGACTAATGTATATAATACTTATATTTCATGAACTTTAACAAAAATTAAAACCAATTCTTACTTAAATTTAATATTAAGTTTATATTAAATTTATAGTGCTGGGAGGAGATGGGAATGTCGTTCGAAAGCAACTAGTTAGAAAAATTGCCTTTTGAAATAAAAAAGTCTGCAATGTTTTTCAAATATTATCTGTAACATATTTTTGCTTTCGCCGTAACAGTGCCCAATACACGGTGGTGTGTGTGGGACAAAACGAGATGGTCCATCATCAGGTTTCTGTCGCTAAATCAGAGAAGGAAACTGTTTAAATACTGAGCAATAAAACCTGCTGTACATAACCATTACAATAAAAGTAGATAAAAATGTTAAACACTATTGCGTAAAAATGGCTCGCTGAGATAAGATTAAGGTTATGCGACTCAATTCTCAAAGTTGCTCGGCGGTTCTTTTAAAAAATAATTACCAAAACCGCTGTTCAAAAACTGTAAACCTCTCAATGACATTATTTGACTTTCTATTTTTAAGCAAAGAAGCTGCTGATCTAAAAACTGAAACTTTTTCACACAATGTACGAAGATGACAATTTTTATCTTCCCAATGTACGTGCATCTCCTACCTGTTTACAAGTAAATTTGATAAAACAAGGTTTACTGCGATCAATTCTCTTGGTGTAATTTATTGATAAAGTAATTGGAAGTTATTTTTGAAGTAATTATATTTAAAGATTTAAACGCTAAACGTACTTAAAAAGCCATTTTAAAACTGAGTTGTCATAACTTTTGTAAAATTAAACAAATTGTATCGTTAAAATATTTTATACTTATTTTTATTCCACCCGAATAAGTTTTGAAGCATACCATTTCGGCATTGAAACTTATATGTATTCACCGCAACAGAACAACTTTTAACAGAAGAATTTCCCAAAAATATTTTATCTTGAAAAATAAGTTTTTTTTAATGAAATTTTTTTTATGTTTTGCCTTCCAACTAAATTCATAAGAAAAACAATCCATAAATTTTTAAAATTTTTGGTCTTATCTTTTTCATCAGAATCCCAATTGTCAGATAATTGTCTGTGTTTGGAGCTAATGGAATGTATAATTCTTTATTTCCCGCTAAAATTTTAGAAACTTATTTAACATTTCAAATAAAAAAACGAAGAAGCCATTCTAAAAGCCATCAAAGCAGATCGTAAGAATGAATGTTTCACAACAAACCATCCGTAACAGATTACTGGGAAGTCTGACTATTAACTATTTTTTTTTAACTAATTTAAAAAAGCTGTAAATATTTCCGTTCCTTCTACTTACTGTTAGAATGTTCTAGAAAGTATAGATTTGTGATTGTCATGATGTGGGTTGTGAAATGATTGTTTGATGCTGACCATTGGACGGTTTTATTACATCACAAACCTCTTCGACACCAGATTCACTTTATTAGTTTATATCTTATAGTATTTTAAATATTATAATTATATATATATATATATATATATATAATTGTGTATGCATATTATAGGATTGTCTATTGTTTGGATGTAGTTAATAAATATGAATTATTGTCTATCTGAATCTACATGGCGACAACGCCAGTTCGCGTATTCAATTATGCAGTTGGCAAAAAAGCCAAGAACATATGTTTTGGCGGAACGCATCTGAATGATTTTTTGGATATTCTTCTAAGAAAAATGCCACAGATTCTCTATATTGATAATACCCTCAAACAACATAGGGAAGTATCAAACTGAAATTAAATAACACGTGTATATTCATAATAATATATATTTTAGTTCTGTTATCGTATCACTTTCCATGGCAATAGACCTTATGATTAATCCCAACTATACAAACAAATATATATTATATAGAGAAGACTATTAGAATAAATCCAAAAGTAATGTTTACTTGTGCTAAATTCACAGGCGGCTTGACATAAGTAATACGATAAAAGATTCTATTACATCGCTAGTGACAGTTCCACTTAGACTCATAGATATAGCTTTTTTCGCACAAAGAGTAAATGTCAAAAGTAAAGAGGAGAATATCTTGATCACAGAATTCTATGTATGAAGATCTTATCGCTAAAGCTACATAAATTATCATGGAATGGAGAGGATCTGACTCAGCAGATGACAACCAACAATATTTCAAGAAGATTTATGATTTTTATATTTAAATGAAAGTATTAAATAGCGATATTTTATACACTATATAAATTAAATTAATATAATAACAGAATATATAAATACTCATCATATTATCTTTAATAGATAATAACTGAAATAATAATATTCAACTCTGAATCATACAATGAATGGATAATATGATAATAATAATATAAATAGTAGTCATAAAAATATTAATGTAACTAATATATTTGCTATTCGGAACGGAGACGTCCTACAATATCAATCCAAGAATTTTCCAGCCATCAAGTGAAAGATTAATATGAATCTTAATAAAAATATAATCCACATATCAACGAGTACTGCTGCTCGTCTTTGGAACTGCACGATTGATCAGCCAAAGACATGATTGACACCATCATGGATGACACCACTAAGCACATCGTACGCCAAATTTAACTGCTCGTCTATTTATTTAAAATTAGTCACTACACATAATTAATGTCTGATTCAAGATAAGGATGTTACATTTGAATATCGTTACAGGCACGGCTATCAATTTGTATGACAAGGCAAAGAATCTCAGACAACAATCATGGCACCATTCCGGAACGAGAATCAGTAATATGAAAGTTTAGTATCTATCAAGACAACTAATGTTTTATTTCCATGGAATCCTGAAATACACAAATGATCAACCAGACAACTGCATGTAAAGATTAGTGCACCGAACAGTGTAATTCGAATTGGAAAACCAAGAATATGCTTACTAATTCCTCATCATGAGAAAATTTCAAAATAATCAGTTTCATTACCCCTGTCTAACTTTCGGAAATGCATGTCTTTGTGTCCCATATGCTTCTTTAAAGTATTCCCGATCACTCTCGGAACAAGGTGCTGCCATATTCCAGGCGTTTCTGACAAACCATGTCTATTTGTTGAATAAGTTTTTCAATATTATCTTCCAACCCCTATGAACCTCAAATGATCATCTTCTATAGTATCACAAGTGAACAGTAACCTGCTCATTAGTGGTCACTTCTCGTGTATTTTAATTGAAGGAATACTCATGTTATACATTATTCAATTAGACACTAGATACATCACATATTTTATATATATATATTCTTTCGAACGCTCAAATTATCGACGTACATTTTGTCAGACTCACACCATAATATACAACAATCCTGAGGTTGCATCCCAATAGAGCTTAGTGATGACCAATTGAAGCAGCGTCTGTGTGAGAATCTCTGCCACCATTTGTTAGGAACGGGGTCATTCTTATGACACATAAGAGATTATTACAAGTTAGAAATAAATTCAACTCGTACAACTAAATTTGTTGATGTTATTGAAAAATGCTCAAGTCCAAAGCGATATGAATACCACACGCACAAATTATAGCCTATCAACCTCACGCTACAATAACTTCTCTAGCTCTCGACAATGACTATTCAATGATTATCGGGTCACTAGACATATCTCATTAAAATAAAGTGTAATCAGTTCGTCTTTAATCATCTTATGTCAAATTTCAATGCATATCGTAACTGTCATAGATTGTAATGAGAATGTATAAGCCAATATTGTAATAGACCTAGACTAATGATTACAATTTATTTAGAAATATGTATGTGTATAAATAAAAATATAACTTCGTATGCGCATTAAGTCACAACAAAACGAATAATGTATATTTAAAAATACTAATAAAGTAAGACGCAATCTTATTCAGCCTCATAACTGAGAATTTCATGATTGTCTACTAAAATTAACCATCAATGAAAAATTCACTCATGTTAATGACAATTATTGTATGCCACGTTGATGCATATCTCTAGTACAAAAATATGACATAAATATATCACTAAATTTCCAATCAACTCATACTAATAATCCAATATAAATATTATAATCTAGTTAATATTAACATTTTGAATCTAGCGAGATGATTAATAAAATAATATAATACTAGATGTGAATACTACTAGACTACTTAATTCTTAAACGATCAAACTATAATAAATAATCACATGAGAATAGACCTAACTTGCTTGAATGAAACATGCACAGGCATTATATTGACTTATAGATAATAATATGAAATAGTTACCGATACATTAATAGAGATGTTACATCATCTCACAATAGCATAGAGAATATATATTAATTATGTATAGAGTCAAATCACAAATAAGTCATTACATTATAAAAGGTAGAGATATGGCTCTAAACCTCTTCATACCATTAGGCAAGTCACTTTCAGTAACTTTATCGAATTCTCGTGTTAGAAAAATCAGTTATTAGAAACAGATGCATGAATGGTACCCAACGTTTATGATAATTACTGGAAAACCGATATTATATTTTCTGTGCTAAAGATGGCTCTCTTAAAATCATAGAAAGATAATTGGTCGATTTTGTATCTGGAGATAGCTATATGACTCACTGGTCTCATTTTTACGCTCTTATTCTGTGAATGATTCTATTAGCAACTGGAAAGAATGCTAACATGAATTCTTACGTAGCTAAGCAAAATTTTCGCTCTATTCAAGAAATGAATAGATTTTCGCGCGATATGTTTCTCTTGACTTACTATCCACTGAAAATTTAAATATTAAACTGATAACTTAGACCGAGAAAATAGAATTAATGATAAATTATAAATTTCATAATTCTGGAAGGAATTTGTTCTCGCATATAGTAGATTTTACTTCAATATCTATATTAGACACGCCAGCTAGCTCACTAATTCGTTTTTGATTCTCGATAGTGAGTATTCTAATTTATGAGCTTATGTCGATTTTGACTCAGATATAGCACACTCTGGTGGATCAGTTAATCAATGAGTAAGCTCTAGGTTAATGACCATTCATAGTTGTACTCACTAATAACACTAATTTCAAAAGCGAGATGAATTTGTGTAGAGACGTGCTTAGTTGTTTTTTGATGCTCACAGCAGATAAGGGTAACACTGTAGGAATATCTTAGTCACAAAGTTAGGGCATATTAATTCATGCTTAATTAATATCACCTGATTTCGTCACATCCACATCAATTTCACAAGTATGAAGTGTACTGCATTATCAAATATTGATGATAGAATCCACGCTTCTATTACTGACAACTGAACTCTAGGCTTCATTTTTAGAAAGCTACACAATACTCATTATGATACTGGTGATTGATGATATTGAGTTTAGATAGACATTAGGTGTCGGTTAGGATGTATTCATAGCTAGCTGTATACTTCCTATCCTACTTCTTGATAGTCGAATACTCACTCTTCCTCATAGATCATTGCTTTCGTTCCTCATGATTAATGATATAGAGACAAATTGCATCATCTATTGTGCTTGTCTCTCCGAGATAATCTGTTTGTAAACTCCCACAGTTTAAATTATTCAAGATGAGTGGTTTGAGTAAACTGATGATCATCTAACTTAGGAAGTAACGCTCAATTAAAACTTCACTAATTTACTGGAAACAAACGATCTGATGCCACTCGACCATTGAGACTACTTTTCGTGAAGCTCCTCTCAGATGTGTATAGAAATCTTCATGATATATGGACCTGCTATATCAAACAATCTATTCTAAGAGAGTATGAAGCTTCTCTACATTATGATCTTATCAGTATCTCTCTCGACTTTAGAATATCATAGTGTTGTGTGAGAACGTCATATTTTTCCTTCTCTTCTATAGCTACCAACCAGAATTCTGAAGGACCTTTACAGAGCGAATTCCATTGATGAAGAAAACACGTTTTCACGAAATGAGAACCAAGTACCACGAAGTAATTTCCTCTCTACTCTACATTAACGAAGTGTTCAATGTCAACTATGGTTTGTATACTTCATATTCTTCCATCATTTCAAAGATGGTGCCTCTATATATTCCGAGGCATATGAATCTTTATAAAACTGCAAGCTCTCCGGCGTAACCATCATGAGATTTACTTGGGTCAATAATCCAGATTTCGGATTATCCTTTAAGTAGAACTGTAGCAAATCGTTCTACTATCCAAATGTGTCCCTTACGCGAAAAATAGTTTGCGACATGTGAATCACTCTCGTTTTAATGCTGAGTGCTCTAATTCTATCTCTACCTCCCTATTGTAGAAGAGNAAAAATAAAGAAATCACACACATTCAATTAATATGTAATAAACCATAAAATTTATCAAATTCAATAATATGTAATAAACCATATAAAATTTATCAAATACATACACACACATATTCAATATATGTAATAAACCATAAAAATTTATCGAATACACACACATTTCAATTAATATGTAATAAACATAAAATTTATCAAATATATACACATTTCAATTAATATGTAATATGTAATAAACCATAAAATTTTAATACACACATCATAAATATGTAATAAACCATAAAATTTATCAATATACACCACAATCAATTAATATGTAATAAACCATAAAAAATTATCAAATACACAACACATTTCAAATAATATGTAAATAAAAAAATATTTTATCAAATACACACACACATATATATGTAATAATATGTATAAAACCATATAAATAATCAAAATACACACACAACAATAAAAATGTAATAAAACATTAAACATTAAATACACAACATTCAATTAATATGTAATAAACCATATGAATTTATCAAATACACACACACATCAATTAATATGTAATAAACCATAAAAATTTATCAAATACACACACATTTCAATTAATATGTAATAAACTATATAAATTTATCAAATATATACACATTTCAATTAATATTAATATAATAAACATAAAAAATACACACACATTCAATTAATATGTAATAACCATAAAATTTATCAAATACATACACACACATCAATTAATATGTAATAAACCATAAAATTTATCAAATACATACACACACATATCAATTAATATGTAATAAACCATAAAAATTTATCAAATACACACACATTTCAATTAATATGTAATAAACTATAATTTATCACACATTTCAATATAAATATGTAATAAACCATAAAAATTTATCAAATACACACACATTTCAATAAATATGTAATAAACCATAAAATTTATCAAATACATACACACACATCAATTAAATATGTAATAAACCATATAAATTTATCAAAATACATACACACACATATCAATTAATATGTAATAAACCAAATACACACATTCAATTAATATGTAATAAAACAATTTATCAAATATATACACATTTCAATTAATATGTAATATGTAATAAACCATAAAAAAATTATCAATACACACATTTAATAATATGTAATAAACCATAAAATTTATCAAATACATACACACACATCAATTAATATGTAATAAACCATAAAATTATCAAATACATACACACATATCAATTAATATGTAATAAACCATAAAAATTTATCAAATACACACACATTTCAATTAATATGTAATAAAACTATATAAATTTATCAAATATATACACTCAATTAATATAATAAACATAAAATTTATCAATACACACACATTTCAATTAATATGTAATAAACCATAAAATTTATCAAATACATATCAATTAATATGTAATAAACCAATTAAAAATACACACACACACATTTCAATTAATATGTAATAAACCATAAAAATTTATCAAATAATACACACATATTTCAATTAATATGTAATAAACCATAAAATTTTATCAAATACACACACATTCATCAATTAATATGTAATAAAACATAAAAATTTATCAAATACATACACACATATTTAATATGTAAAACCACAAAAATTAACAAATACACACACATTTCAATTAATATGTAATAAACCATAAAATTTATCAAATACACACATTTCAATTAATATGTAATAAAAACATAAAAATTTATCAAATACACACACATTTCAATTAATATGTAATAAACATATGAATTTATCAAATAATACACACACACACATATAATAATAGTAATAAACCATAAAATCTAACAAATACACACACACACACATTTCAATTAATATGTGATAAACCATAAAAATTTATCAAATAAATACACACATTCAATTAATATGTAATAAATCATAAAAATTTATCAAATACACACACATTTCAATTAATATGTAATAAACCATATGAATTTATCAAATATATACACACACACACATATGAATTAATAAAAACCATAAAATTAACAAATACACACACACACATTTCAATTAATATGTGTGATAAACCATAAAAAATTTATCAAATACACACATATCAATTAATATGTAATAAACCATAAAAATTATCAAATACACACATTTCAATTAATATGTAATAAAACATAAAAAATTATCAAAAATACACACACATTTCAATTAATATGTAATAAAACATAAAAATTTATCAAAAATACACACACAATTCAATTAATATGTAATAAAACAAAAAATTTATCAAATACATACATATCAATTAATATGTAATAAAACATAAAAATTTATCAAATAATACAACATATCAATTAATATGTAATAAACATAAAAATTTATCAAATACATACACACACATATCAATTAATATGTAATAAACCATAAAAATTTATCAAATACATACACACATATCAATTAATATGTAATAAAACATAAAATTTAATAACACATATCAATTAATATGTAATAACCATATAAATTTATCAAATACACACAATTAATATGTAATAAACCATAAATTATCAAAATATACACACACATATTAATAAACATGTAATAAACCATATAAAAATTATATACATTAATACACACACATTCAATAAATATGTAATAAAACATAAATTATTAAATACACACACAAACATCAATTAATATGTAATAAACCAAATTTATACAATACACATACATATCAATTAATATGTAATAAACCATAAAATTTATCAAATACACACACATTTCAATTAATATGTAATAAACTATATAAATTTATCAAATATATACACACATATTAATTAATATGTAATAAATCATAAAAAATTATCAAATACACACACATATCAATTAATATGTAATAAACCATAAAAATTTATAAAATAAATACACACATATCAATTAATATGTAATAAAACATATGATTTATCAAATATACACACACATATACATTAATAAACATGTAATAAACCATATAAAATTATATACAAATACACACACATTACCAATTAATATGTAAATCATAAATTATTAAATACACACAAACATACCAATTAATATGTAATAAACCATATGAATTTATCAAATACACACACACATATCAATTAATATGTAATAAACCTTAAATTTATCAAATACACACACATTTCAATTAATATGTGATAAATCATAAAATTTATCAAATACATACATACACATATCAATAATATGTAATAAACATATATACACATATCAATTAATATGTAATAATAAAAATTTATCAAATACACACATAAACCATAAAATTTATCAAAATACACACACATCAATTAATATGTAATAAACATATAAAATTATCAAATACACATATCAATTAATATGTAATAAACCATAAAAAATTTATCAAATACAATACACATATCAATAATATGTAATAAACCAAATTTATCAAATACACACACATTTCAATAAATATGTAATAAACATAAAAATTTATCAAATACACACACAATCAATTAATATGTAATAAACCATAAAAATTTATCAAATACACACATATCAATTAATATAATATGTAATAAATCATAAAAATTTATCGAATACACACACAAATCAATTAATATGTAATAAACCATAAAATTTATCAATACACACATATCAATTAATATGTAATAAACTATATGAATTTATCAAAAATATATACACATTTCAATTAATATGTAATATGTAATAAATCATAAAATTTATCAAATACACACACATATCAATTAATATGTAATAAACCATAAAAATTTATCAAATACACACACATTCAATAAATATGTAATAAACATAAAAATTTATATATCAATTAATATGTAATAAACATAAAAATTTATCAAATACACACATATCAATAATATGTAATATGTAATAAATATAAAAATTTATCAAATACACACACAAATCAATTAATATGTAATAAACCATAAAAATTTATCAATACACACATATCAATTAATATGTAATAAACTATATGAATTTATCAAATATATACACATTTCATTAATATGTAATATGTAATAAATCATAAATTTATCGAATACACACACATATCAATTAATATGTAATAAACCATAAAAATTTATCAAATACACAACAATATCAATAATATGTAATAAACCATAAAAATTATCAAATACACACACATTTCAATTAATATGTAATAAACCATAAATTATCAAAAATACACACATTATCAATTAATATGTAATAAACCATAAAAATTTATTAATACACACACATTCAATAAATATGTCAATTAATATGTAATAAACATAAATTTATCAAATACACACATATCAATTAATATGTAATAAACATAAAATTATCAAAATACACACACAATTCAATTAATATGTAATAAACCATATGAATTTATCAAATACACAACACATATAAATAATATGTAATAAACCATAAAATTTATCAAATACACACACATTTCAATTAATATGTAATAAATCATATAAATTTATCAAATACATACGCATACACATATCAATTAATATGTAATAAAAGCATATAAAATTATCAATTACACACAAAAAATACCAATAAATATGTAATAAACCATATAAATTTATTAAATACATACAAACATATAAATAAATATGTAATAAACCATATAAATTCATTAAATACATACAAATATACAATAAATATGTAATAAAAACATATAAAATTATTAAATACACACAAACATACCAATAATTATGTAAGAAAACATATAAATTTATTAAATGACACAGATGGTTCCAATCGATGTACGAAAATCATTATCAAACCATCACCAATCTGAAATGGAGGCAATGGCTCAAAAGACTGGTACAAAGTATCCAGACATATATGCAATATTACAAAAACGAGTGGATGGATGATTTTAATAAACTTTATTAATCAGATTTTATTTTATTTATTTATTTTAAATAGAAATGTGTTTAATTTTTATTAAGTATTATAAAGATTTTATTAAGTAATTAAATATTTAGTTAAAGTTGATGAATTTTAAAAATAATAATATATAGACAAGGAGATAAAGTCTCATTATAATAATAATAATAATAATAATAAAGTGATAATAATAATAATAATAATAATGATAATAATAATAATAATAATAAATAATTGTGAGGGAAAATTTAAATAAATTACAGTGATTAATATTTTTTAAATATTATCCTGTTAATTTTTTAATTTTAATAAATATTATCTCTTGGAAAATTTTTAATTATGAACACGGATACGTTAGAGGATTTGAGGTAGGTACGCCTCACACATGGTGGCAGCGGTAAATACCGACTCCATTACGGAACTTTACTTCCAAAAGTATATTGTAAAGGCGAGGATATTGAGCGTTTCATTCAAGAGATGCGAACTATATTTTTGACGCCAAAAGAATTTCCCAGAAAAAAGACCAGAAAGATTAGTCTTGTGCTTACTAGATGAAGATTTAGTAGAAGAATATGCAAAACTGCGAAGGAAAACAGATGGCTTTCAGGCACGCTGAGATTGGCGTTCGAGAAGAAAAAGATATTGTTCACGAGTTTCCAGAATTTAGTAAATGTTAAACGTGGAAATATGGAAAATAGATGTATATATCAAGACAGTAGAATCGATGGTAGACAGGATATCAAGAATAAGATTTTTACAAAGGAGAATTCTGACAGCTAAAATCCTAGTATGGGGGCAAGAAAACAGGAAAGTTGAAGAAGAAGGTGGTATTAAGAAAGTTAGAGACTCCGGAAGAAATTAAAGAAACATTAGTTTTATTAGATCGAGTAGACAAAAAAAGGGAGCAAATTAATGCAGTACGTAGCTACGCGAGAGTCAGTGAGTACACAAAAAGACAGAACCAATAAGACAAGGATACACTAAACAATTTGGTGGAAAAGGAGGAAAGACGGGAGATTGAATGTTGGGATGTCATGAGAAAGGTCACGTGAGAACACAGTGTCCCAAAAGTGAAGTAAGAGATTGTTGGACCTGCCAGCGTCGAGGACAATCTCAGTAGAGATTGTCCAAGAGGGATCAAAGGAAATTTTTGGATGCGGAGAAATTGGCCATTTAAAAAGAGATTGTAAAGAAAGACAGATGTTTTCGTTGTGATTAGGAACGGTCACAGAGCAACAGGGTGTCGAGAAATATGGGAGAAATAGAATTGAAGATAGACCAAGATGGGAAAACAGAAAAAATCGATATGGTTACTTTAATGCATGGAAGCACAAGAAGAAAACGATCGACGAGAAGACGAAATAAGTGAGAATGGATCAGAAGCACTTTACCCAAATGGAGGCTCCACCAAGGAGGAAGTGGTAGGAGCCGTTTATTAGAAACTTCAATCAAGAAGGATCCTCATGGAATGGAGAAGTGGGAGAATAGAGAAAAGGTTTGTGAGAAAAATATATAGTTTTCTGAAAATGAGACGTTTCGAGGGAGGTAATGTTGGAGAGTGGATTGGAGTATTGTCAGACGGTCAGCAGGTGGAAATTAGTTTTGATAAAATGCAAGGCAGACCAAGTGTAACAGTATTATTGGGGGAGTAGAGATGGAATGTCTTTTGGATACGGGAGCTCGTATTAATGTGATTAACGAGATATGCTTGCAGAAATGGCCGGAAGTAAAGGTGGAACCTAGTGGGCTAAAGTTGCATTGTGCAAATGGGTAGTGGATTAAATACTAAAGGGAAAATACGATTTGGAAGTTCAGCTTGGAGAGAATAGCAGAAATTGAATTTATAGTAGCAGAAAGTGTGTATCCGGATGTTATAGGAGGGATAAATTTTCAACACATTTTTGGGTTTCAACTTAAGAGGGAAAACAAAATAGTTGAAGAGAAGGATAGGAGAGAATTGATAGAAAACATTGAAGCAAAATTGGGAATGGAAGCTGCAGAAGTGGATAGATGGGAAAGAGTGAAAAAAGTGACGGATATTGTGGATGGAAGTAGATTATATTCGATCTGCAAGAGACTAGTAAATGTTTTTTATGGCTTCAAAAATGGGATGTAGGATCTACTCATCTGGAAACATAGAATTATAACAAATGGAGAACTATTAAGGTGAAACCATATAGAATTCCGTTACATTAGAAAGAAAATCATGTGGAGGAAACGATAAGAAACCTAGTAGAAAATGGAATATTCGGAAGTGTAATTCAGCGTGGAATGCACGCTGGTATGTATTTGGAAGAAAGAAAACTTAAAAGAGAATAGTTTCTTTGTATTTATTGTTAATATATAGTGATATTTTTATATCA
>JACMZG010001911.1:31574999-31705351 GCA_018340805.1 Microvelia longipes | reverse complement strand
TTTTAAAATATTAATTTGACCTTGTGGGAAAAGGTTGGAGATCGGGGTTTATATTATAGGACATTTTATTCCTTTTAAGGAGTACTATCAACTCCTTTTCTGGTTGACACTTTATATGAAACACCCTGTATATATATACATTTACTCTTGCAAAGTAGTTTAGTCTTTTGATTATTAAACGGAGAACCTTGTCAGGAAGCTAGGGAGGGTTTTAGTTTAAGTATTTTGAAATAGAATCAGTTTAACTTTTTGTTTTGTTTATTTCCTATTAATACACCACACATATGATTTACTTAACGATTTTGCAACTAATATTGTTCTTAAACAATATTGTTCTTAACGTATAATTGGTTTCAAAGGTTCATCTATATTCCATAAGCTTATAATTCTGTTGGTTACTTTTCCAACGTACTATTAAATTTTAGCGTATATTCATTTTTTTTAAAAAACCAGTAGCCTTTGGACCCTGGTTGCTTCCTGACAACAGCTCCGCGGGCTTAAGAACCGCTTAGAAAATGTCTGTTGTTGTAAACATTATAATCTTTTCTTGACTTCGTAATTATTATCTTTTCGTTTTAGCGAATTTCCTTTGGCCTTCGGGTTGGGATAGGCGTCATGGCGGAATTCGAACCTCGGACCACGACAAAAATCCGTTTTTTCGAGGACTTTATATATATATAATATATATAAATATATATATATATATAATATATATAATATAATAAATAATATATATATATATTATATATATTAATAATATATATATAGGTCCCTAATGACGAAAAAATACGTTTCGCGACTTTATAATATAATATATATATTATATATATATATATATATATATATATATAATATATATAATATATATATATATATTATATATTATATATATATATATATATATATATATAATAATTATTATATGTTATTTCTAGACACTTTCTTGTAACACTCTATCTTTTCGAACGAATTAATATTTTAATCAAACTTGGTACAAAAATCAAACCTTTGGAGGACACGAACCCTATTGAAAACCAGTTTTTGTGACGTCATTAACCCAGTTTGCTGAGTCACAAATTTTGAAAAAATCGGCAAAATTCAGGGTAAATATTTTTTGCCGCAAAGGTCACTATTTATGTTTTGGACGACGCTGAATCGAATGAAACCGGTCGAAGACGATACGACCATTCTAAGTGACCTAAAAATCGAAAAAACATTTAAATTACCAAAAACCAAATTTAGGTCGATAAAAAATAAATTTTAAGTAGGGTGTCGTTTTCTTGTAATTTTGGGCGCTGAATCGAATGAAACCGGTCCGAAGTCGATAACGACTACTTTAAGTTACCAAAAAGTCGAAAAAACCACAAAAAATTATAGAAAACCAAATTACGGTCGTTGAAAATTAAATTCGAGTAGGGTGTCATTTTCAATGTTTTTTGGGCCTCTGATGCCATGGGTCCGGAGTCAATACGACCACTTAACTCAGGGTACCTGGGTACACATCCTGGAAGGGTCGATAATTTTTTATCGTTTTTTACTTATATAAGTTTACAACTAGAAAATAATTTTGGCGCGGAGGTCCGCATGTCGGGCGAATTTCCTTTGGATGCGAGCTCTCAAACCCAGAGTACCTGGGTTCAAATCCTAGTAAGGACATAATTTTTAAAATTTACAACTAGAAAATAATTCTGGCGCGGTGGTCCGCATGTCGGGCGAATTCCTTGGATGCGTGTTTTTTTTACATAATTTATTTATATTATTTATTTGTTTAATAAACGGCTTTTTGCAAGCCTTTACACTTACAATGTTTACATAGGTAAAGAGAATTCATTAAGTAAAAATAACAAGGTATTTTTATAAAATTAAAATTTTCAACTAATGTGAAATATATCATTAATTTAACAAGCTTATAATTATTTGAAAGAAAAAAAAAGAAAAAACTGAAGATCATACATTAAATATAAAATAGATGTATAAAACCAAAATAAATTAAAAATTCTGGCGCGGTGGTCCGCTGTCGGGCGAATTTCCTTTGGATGCTTGTCTCCGTGCTTTTTACATTATATAAGTTTACAACTAGTAAATAAATAATCCGGCGCGGTGGTCCGCTGTCGGCGAATTTCATTTAGAATGCGTGTTTCCGTGCTAAACAACCCATTTCTTGCTTATGCAAGAACCATGCCCATTGCGTGGTTCCAGATCATGGCTTTAGAACCTAAGCATTACTCAATTGTCAAGCACTGCTCGTAACTCATTTTGTCTGTATTTTCCAAAGGAAATGCGCATAATCATCCAGTTGTTGTACAAAAACATGCCTTCTAAAATTAGAAGTACGCACTATTATTTGCACTAGATTAAAGCTTAGTTACTTTTAAGCTTTCAGTTATCTTAAAAGTTTCAGCGCATTTCCTTTGGAAATACAGACAAAATGAGTTACGAGCAGTGCTTGAAATGAGTAATGCTAGGTTCTAAAGCATGATCTGGAACCACGCAATGGGCATGGTTCTTGCATAAGCAAGAAATGGGTTGTTTAGCACGGAAACACGCATTCTAAATGAAATTCGCCCGACAGCGGACCACCGCGCCGGAATTATTTATTTAGTAGTTGTAAACTTATAATAAATGTAAAAGCACGGAAACAAGCATCCAAAGGAAATTCGCCCGACATGCGGACCACCGCGCCAGAATTATTTTTAGTTGTAAACTTATATTAGGTAAAAAACGATAAAAAATTATTGTCCCTACTAGGATTTGAACCCAGGTACTCTGGGTTTGAGAGCTCGCATCCAAAGGAAATTCGCCCGACATGCGGACCACCGCGCCAGAATTATTTTCTAGTTGTAAACTTATATTTAGTAAAAAAAAACGATAAAAAATTATCGACCCTTCCAGGATGTGAACCCAGGTACCCTGAGTTTGAGTGGTCGTATTGACTCCGGACCACTGCCATTCAACTTCAGAGGCCCAAAAAACATTGAAAACGACACCATACTCGAAATTTAATTTTCAACGACCGTAATGTTGGTTTTCTATAATTTTTTTGTGTTTTTTCGACTTTTGGTAACTTAAGTGGTCGTATCGTCTTCGGACCGTTCATTCGATTCAGCGCCCAAAATTACATAGAAAACGACACCCTACTCAAAATTTATTTTTTATCGACCTAAATTTTGGTTTTCGGTAATTTACAATGGTTTTTTTCGATTTTTAGGTCACTTTAGAGTGCTCGTATCGACTTCGGACCGGTTTCATTCGATTCAGCGCCCAAATTACATAGAAAACGAACACCCTACTCAAAATTTATTTTTTATCGACCTAAATAATGGTTTTCGGGTAATTTACCAATGGTTTTTTTCGATTTTTAGGTCACTTAGAGTGCTCGTATCGACTCGGACCGGTTTCATTCCGATTCAGCGCCCAAAATTACATAGAAAACGACACCCTACTCAAAATTTATTTTTATCGACCTAAATTTTGGTTTTCGGTAATTTACAATGGTTTTTCGATTTTTAGGTACTTAGAGTGGTCGTATCGACTTCGGACCGGTTTCATTCGATTCAGCGTCTCCAAAAACATAAATATTGACCTTTTTCGCGGCAAAAAATATTAACCCTGAATTTGCCGATTCTTTTAAAATTTCGCTGACTCAGCAAACCGGGTTAATGACGTCACAAAAACCTGGTTTTCAATAGGGGTTGTGTCCTCCCGAAGGATGATTTTTGTACCAAGTTTGGTTAAAAATATTAAATCCGTTCGAAAGATAGAGTGTTTTACAAGAAAAGTGTCTAGAAATACATATATATATATATATAATAATATATATATATATATATATATATATATATATATATATATATATATTATATATATATATATATATTATACACATATATATATATATATAATATATATATATATATATATAATATTATATATATATATATATATATATATATATATATATATATATATATATATATATATATATATATATATATAAAGTCTCACGAAAATTTTTTTTTCGTTATTTAGGGATCTCTGAAACGGATTTGTGTCGTGGTTCCGAGGTTCGAATTCCGCCATGATGCCTATCCCATTAGCGAATTTTTTTCCAAAAGGAAATTCGCTAAAACAAATAATTATTTTAAGAAATATGAATTATTCAGAATGAGAAAAAAATATCAATTAAAATGATTAAAGTAAAATTAAATTTAAGAAAAACAAATATTTGCATAAACAATTTTTTAAACTAAAGTGGAATAATTAACTTAAAGTAGGATTATGAAAACATAAATGATAGTAGAAATTAAAATAAAAATAATAAGCTGATTCAAATAATTAGAAAAATTAAGTATAATTATTATTAATAATAATTATTAACTATTTAAACTTAACAAATGATGCAAAATAAAATAAAATAAAATAAAATTATAAAAAAAAACAAAAAAACAAAAACAAATAACTTGGAGTAAGTCTTAAAAATTAAAAATTTAGCAAAAATTTAAGTTATCTTCTTCATATTAAAAGATTTGCAAAATAATAATTTAAATAATTTTATACGCAAATAAAAATAATTAAATAATTTTGGTTATTTTAGTTATAATGGTATTTATATTTCACAAGATTGTAGTTAATTTATTAAGTGTAGGCATTAAATAAACCAATCAATATTTAGTATTATTGAATACAGAATTTTTTATTGTTCTGATAGAACTGCAAAAATAATCAATGTCATTACAATTAGCTAAATAATGCATTTTTTCAATAGGAGAATGTTTAGCATAGTTGGAGTAGTGAAAATTAGTATGAAATATCAGAGGATTCCTAGTGGAAACAGGTGGAACATGGAAAGAGATTAAAGATAAGATTTGAGGACAATCAATTGAGTTATTAATAATTTTGTGTAGAGTAGTTAATGATGCGACAGTTCTTCTACAAGACAAAGTATGAAGCTTAACAAGGGAATATAGAGATAAGTAATCTATGGTCTCTAAGCTATTACCTAATTTGAAATGGACATATCTTAAAAATTTTCTCTGTACCCGTTCAAGAGCCTCTGCATGAATTTTATAAATTGGAGACCAAATTATAGAGTTAAATTCTAATTGAGACCGGACTAATGATACAAAGAGAATTTTTAGAGTATCTATATTCTTGAAATACTTGGTAGTTCTTATGATAAAACCTAACAACTTCATGGCTTTGGAAACAATGCCATTAATATGAGTTTCAAAGGTAAGTTTAGAGTCTAGTATTATGCCTAAATCTCTTATTTCAGAAACAGATTTTAAATTTACATTGTTAAGGCTATATTGAAATAGGATGGGGTTTTTAATTCTATAAAAAGAAATGGTTTGACATTTGAATAAATTTAAAGGCAAACAATTTTCTGTAGACCACCTGAGTACCCTATCAGCATTCATTTGTAATATAAGAGCATCAGCAAGACTTTTTATAATTCTGAACAATTTAACATCATCCGCAAATATTAAAACTAGCACATCAATTGTGATTAAGACCAGATCATTTATAAATAAATTAAACAAAAATGGCCCCAAATGTGAGCCTTGAGGCACACCTTGAGGCATATAAGTTTACACTACTAAATAAATAATTCGGCGCGGTGGTCCGCTGTCGGGCGAATTTAATTTAGAATGCGTGTTTCCGTGCTAAACAACCCATTTCTTGCTTATGCAAGAACCATGCCCATTGCGTGGTTCCGGTTCATGCTTTAGAACCTAAGCAGTTACTCAATTGTCAAGCACTGCTCGTAACTCATTTTGTCTGTATTTTCCAAAGGAAATGCGCTGAAACCTTTTAAGATAACTGACTAAGCTTAAAGGTAAGTAACTAATCTTTAAATTAGTGCAATAATAGTGCGTACTTCTATTTTAGAGGCATAGTTTTGTACAACAACTGGATGATTATGCGCATTTCCTTTGGAAAATACAGACAAAATGAGTTACGAGCAGTGCTTGACAATTGAGTAACTGCTTAGGTTCTAAAGCATGAACCGGAACCACGCAATGGGCATGGTTCTTGCATAAGCAAGAAATGGGTTGTTTAGCACGGAAAACACGCATTCTAAATGAAATTCGCCCGACAGCGGACCACGGCGCCGGAATTATTTATTTAGTAGTTGTAAACTTATATAATGTAAAAAGCACGAAAACACGCATCCAAAGGAAATTCGCCCGACATGCGGACCACCGCGCCAGAATTTTTTTATATAAGAGGTATGATCCGCTATTAAAGGTTCTGGTAAGGCTACATGCCTAATTTAATTTATAAATTTGTCAAGATGTATATATTTTAAACCAGGAGGACAAGTGGAATTGATTCACTCGCCCCCAACTTTTACCACCCGAACAACCTCATATGAGTCATTTGATGAAAACTCGCCACAACAAATTAGTAGTAATGTGGCCCATAATCTGTCACGTCAAATATTTCTACCATACCTAACAATGAAAGAGGTTAATATAAGCGCTTTATATTAACCTCCTTAAAGTTGGACGACGCTCATCCAATCATACCCACACTCAACGGATTGATTGCATGTTATTCTTACCTTCGATCATATATTTTTGTTTTAAGTTAATACTTCTAGAAAAAAACGAACAGTAATGTGTAAAGTATTTAATAGCAAGTCTACTTCCGTGGGGATACGTAGTCGCAAATGTTCACTGTCACAAATGGCAAAATTATTTCAAGGTCGTCATACTTGATCGATGACGCAAAAGGGCGATGTCACAAATGTTCGTTTGAGCAAATCTCATTTTTTACGTTATTTTTGCTATTTCGCGCCAAATTAGGGGAAAACTTGATAAAAATAAGGGTTTCTAGTAGTTTTTCTTTTTTAAAATTATCAAAAATAAAGCATGTCAAAAATGTTCGAATGAGCAAATCTTCTTGTTAGATTTTTAAATCTTCTCTATTGACACCTCATTTGGCTTCTCAGTTTCCATTGCCTTGATTTGCCTATGATTTAACTGTTAGTCGTTATTAAAGGACTAACTAAGAACTAACTAGAATTTAACTAATTAAAGAACTAACTGTTAGTTATTTAAAGGAAAGAGATTAAGAGATTAGATTAGGACCCATTTGTCTAGTCCACCTCCGGGAGCCATTTGTCTAGTCCACTTCCGGGAGCCATTTGTCTAGTCCACCTCCGAGGGCCATTTGTCTAGTCCACCTCCGGGAGCCATTTGTCTAGTCCACCTTCGGGAGCCATTTGTCTAGTCCGCCTCCGGGAGCCATTTTTCTAGTTTATCTCATGAATCCCTAGTAAATTTAGCTGTGAGCTTAGGTGAGAGTCTGGAACCCTACAGGAAAAGAGGATTCCATTGACATGAAATCCTGGCCTAGTTAAGTCTGAAAGATATTAGGGTGCTAAAAACATAAGTAGCATTCAGAGTTTATAACTTTATTGACAAAACTTAGTTGACATATTTAGGAACGCAGCTAAAACTTAGCTAGTGAACGGTAGTTTTATACATTGAAGCACCTACTGCCTCAACTACTGAACAGATTTTAATGTGTCAGGACTTTTTAGATTCGTCTTATGCTCAGAATAATCAAATGTTGAAAAGCAGCGCTCCTATTGAATCAAAAGTGAACTAAAAAAACACTATGCAGTGTTATAGTATTTATTGCGCTTAAACCCATTGAGACATATTAGCGTTATCCTCTCACTCAGCTAATCCATCCCAACATTCATACACACACAATCATCTAGGTAGCACACCCTCCGTACATGACGGCACATATGACTAGTTTACAGTATGCATAGTTTATCTAGAACAGCTAGACTCACCGTTCTGGCTAGTGTTAGAGCGGTGGAATGCTAGTATCCCACTAGCCAGAGGGGTGAGTTTGGATAGAGTCTGGTTGGGCAAGATGAACTAGGCACACTGTGGAAGAGTCATTTGTGCCGCCATGTACGGAGAGTGTGTTTCCTAGATGATTGAGTGTGTACAAACTCTGGGGTGAATTAGTTGAGTGCTTTTAAGCGTAACAATGAAGAAACATAGTTATTTAGAAAAAGGTTGACTTTAGTTCTACAATTATTTAGAAATAAAGCTATATATTTCAACCCCTTCACTAAATGTTGTTAGATGTTTCACTAATTAATTTGTTACAAAAAAATAGCGGTAAATATTTGTGTAATGTTATTATTTAGTAGTAATATCACCTCACTTGTTTAATCATATCAATTAAACAAAGTAATTAAAAATAGTACTAGTAGTAATTTTTCCAATTACACTTGGAATGGTCATTATTACCATTACTGATGTTACTCTTATTAATTTTACTTCTGTATTTATTATACACTACATATATAGCATAACACACGGTTAAAATCAGTTGAAAGCGGGGGGAAATAATGCAAGTAGGCCAATGAGGTTAGTTCTGGATTCTAAACGACACCTACAATTTCATATCAGGCCAACCTCATTGTTTCCTCTACACTAATTTCCCACACTGTCAACTGATGATACAGCGTGATACACTGTAAGTGAAATCGATCTACATGTAACATCTACATATAAACCCATGTTTTCTCATTTTTGGCAATTTGAGTCATAATATTAAATCAGATTCAACAGTCCCCTAAACCCTTTCATTTATGGTTTTGGCGGGACAGTCCCGATATTTTCACCTATGTCCCGCTCAAATTATAAAAAATATAAAATGCAAGATGATACTTACTAGATAATAGAATCTGGCCTCACTTTTCTCTTGATGTCTCTTTGAATGATTAGCTCGTCCACCAGTCAGTCTTTCAAAGGAACTGTGATCCTGCATCTGAAAGAAAATTCAAACAATTAATCACAAGAAAGGGCAAAATAGCAAGCGATTTAAATAATGTTATTTTATTAATAGAAATAATAACGGTTTACTTCAATTTAGGCCATTAGGTGCCACAAGTTATTTTGCCCCATCTAGTGTTTTCGGGAATTAAAAAAAGTAAGTATAGGGATATAAAGAGTCCCCTCCCTTGTCTAAGAAATTTATACCAGAAAATGATATTTCAATAGCCCCTTAAACCCTAATTTTCGGCAATTTTAGCCATAATATTATATCAGCTTTACAGTCCTCTAATCCCTAGTTCCTAATTTTGATAAGGTATTTGAGCAATGACAAACCATAATATCCCATCCCTAATTTTTAGTATTCTTATCCAATGTACTGTCATATCATTATGGCTTTAACAGCCCCCTAAACCCTATTCCTAATTTTTTTATTTTATTATTATTTTTTTTAAGAGTTGGTTAGTAAAATAAATAATAGGAAGTTAAAATAACGGTCGATAAATTATAAATCGATTAGGGTGTCATTTTCTATGTTTCTTTAAGTGCTGAACTAAACAACAATCCAATATTTGCTTAATTTTTCGATATATATCCACTGAGCAGAAGCGTCACAACTTATTATTTTTTTCCAATTTTCAAAGAAAATTTGCCCAAGGGGGGAGGGAGGCGGACCCCCCCCCCCTCGCTATGCCCATGCCAAGGAGGGAAAGAAAGAGAATGAGAATTTAAAGGCAAAGGGCACACACACTGCATCTGCTTAGTCAGAATATAGTGAGACTTACTCTTAATAAAATAGTTAAAGCAGATAAACAGCATTACTCTTAAGATGACAAAGTAATTTATAAAATAACTAATTATTCTTTAACTATTTCTCTAGTAAATACAAAATAATTATAAACTAATGATTTTAAAAGTAAGTCTAACTACAGTCCGTAAGCCTCCTCACCACGTCACGGTTAGATGCTTTAAAATAATATCAGTGAAATTTATATTTTTTTTACATTTACTTTGATTATAAATAAAAAATATGTGGAATAGAATAACGAGTGAGCCGACTCCCCTAAATACTAGTGAGAATTCCCAAAAATCAATGTTTAAAAAGAATAGAGTTTTCCTGATATTTTAACAATGTCTGTTGTCACTCTGTAACTGACGGAAGATTGTCAAATGTTATCATATTTTGTAAACAAACCTGCCGTGTTTTTATAAGTGTCCAAAGAAAATAAAATTTCATGTTTTTGTTATTGTTTTTTACAAATTTCTGTCACACAATGTAACTTTTATTAATGACAGGCAACATGACTATAATAAAAAGTTTAATGATAACTTACTGATGAATTCAAAAAATCTTTTGACTTCATTGCAAAGATTTGAAACGTGCGTTGGGAAATGTTGTGTTACTAGACTTACTTTTAAAAATTATTTATATCTTTCACTGATATTATTTCACTGTTTATTTAAAAAAAGATAATTTTTTATTAGATCATGTATAAAACATGAAATTGTGTAAAAAAATTATCCAGTATTAAACAAACACCTTGAGGAGGTCCATTCACACCGCGATGATTAAACGGGACTTTTTTTGAAAAAAAGTTTAATCACCGCTTACAATAAAAGAACAAATAGTTGGTAAATATTTTTTTACCAAGAATGTAGAGTAAAAATATGATAAAAAATCCACTACCAATCTATTTAACTTTTTATTCTCCATTCATCTCACAACATGGATATTACACTTACACTCAACTATCATGAATTTACTATAAAACAAAATAATATTCAATAAACAGGGCAGTTAGGTATTAGTGATAATAATATTTATAATAAATATTTTTACCACTAAAACCAAATTAAATGCACAAGTCAGAATTATATCAAATAAAAATTGAACTAGTGATTTCTATATATTCAAGTCCTAGACAAAAAAAAAATTACCCAATATACCAATAACTAAATCTTAATTAAAAACATATTTAATGACAAATTTACTTTCATTAATTTTTTGATGTGCGATAAGTAGAAATAAACGAACTCTAATGAAAATATCTATTGTTATTTCTAATTTTCAAGAGTCAACATTAAAAATGAAATATAAAATGAAAATTAACCCAAGAAGAGAATTAAATGTTAAAATTTAATCCTTCGATGATGTTACTAAGTAACTATTTTGAGTCAGGAAAAATCTAGTGATGAAATCATTTAGAATTTATAAATTATTCGTGATTGATCCTAGGTGCCATAATAATAAATTAAAGTACTGAAGTGTTTATCATTATAATCATCAATAATGCAAAACAGTTTTTTATAATAACTTAAAAACCTGTGTATTAGAAAAATGAATAACCCCTGGATACCTGCTAAAAAATAATTATGCCTCATAATAAGAAACCCACTTATCTTCTTCAGAAATTTAATCTATCTAACAAGATCCGTTTTAATATTTATATGAATGATCTGAAAACTGCCTTCCTCCCTTGATTTTTCTTCCAGGATACTTGTAGACAAAATTCAGCAACTCTGCCCCCATACACTGACTCTAACCCCAAAAACACTGACTCTAATTCATACATTGTATAATATGCAAAGTCATTTCTATATTTTTTTCTCGCTACACGAATCGCAGACGCAGTTTCATCATAGTTATGTTTAAAGTTTTTCTGATAAATGCTTATCAAAAAAATATCTTTATTTTACTCTTAAGTTCTTGATACTATATGAATTACATGAGTCCAACAGAGTTTTCTGTTTTTTCTCTAAACTTTTTGTAACAGTACTTTTGTCTTAAAAAGTTCTAAACCTAATTTATTTGACAGAGATCGTCTCTTTGTTTAAGGGATATCCTCAGATTCTTTTTATTTTTATTATAAGAGATTGTTCCAATCAATGATATGATGTTCTTGTTAATTTAATGTTTAATAATGAATATCACCTTTATCAAACACTAAGTTATAAAAGAGAACTTGGCAATACCTTTTAAAACATGGATAGAAAATATAAAGGATATAATAACCAAATAAAAATTAATTAAAGAATAAACAGTGGTTTGATTTTGATTAAAAATTAATTCTACCCCAGAAAAACACTGAATCTAACCCACAACACTGACTCTAACCCACAAACACTGACTCTAACCCAACAAAAAGTGGCATCAGCATTCTTTTTCTCCCAGCTGCTTCAGCAATACCTCATTGTAAACTGACTTCAGCAACTCTGCCCCCATGCACTGACTCTAATACCAAAACATATAAATTACCCCCAAAAAAGTTTAATAATAACACAGACCAGCTTTTTATCTAAAAAATAGCTATTACGCATATTGATGTTATTTAAAGTAAAATAAATCATTAATCGTAAAAAGTAGGATGTGAATAAGCAACAATGGATGAGAAAATAATTATGTTACATATTGATGACTTAAATAGTTATATTTTAATAAGATCTTGGTCCCTAGCCTACCTAACCAAATTATTTAACTGACTAAACCTAACTGAGTGAGCTCGTCCCTAACTGACCTAGTCCCAACTGAGTGTCTCTATCTATGCAAGCAAGCCTTAACCACCCTTTCCTACAACTAACTGATTTAGGTCTTATTAAAATATAACATTGAACTTAAAAAATAATATATTTATAGATTCGAACTCTACAAAGATTATAAAAACTGGCTTTATTAAAACCAAAATAAAAAAAACATGGCAAGAATTATTTTATTATTCATGTAGCTTGGCTGTGTTATAAATTTAGAAAATTGATTTTACCCCCTAAAACACTGACTCTAACCCATAAACACTGACTCTAACCCGCAAACACTGTCTCTAACCCCAAAAACACAGACTCTACCCCTCCCCCCGCAATACTGTAGCCTATTCAACCCTGCAGCCACATCAACAACCCAGCCAACCCTGCTGCTACATCATCAGCCCCCGGCTGCCACATCATCAACCCGGCTGCCACATCATCCTCAACCCTGCTGCCTCAGCTACTTCTGCCCCCATACACTGACTCTAACCACCCCGAAAACCCCAAGACCATTGTTCTTAATTACTTTATTTATACTGGCTATGATTTACTTCATGTCTTTCTGTTATTGCCAAGTTATCTTAAATATTTTTAGTATTCTTTGTAACATCCATTAAGAAATGTTAATAATAAAAAGAACAAACATTGAAGTAAAGAAAAATCTTTGATAAGAAAAATAAAACCTGAATTTCAGGAATATAAACAATAGAGGAGAACTAAATAAAATAAATTAGCTTTATTAATAACTTCAAAAGATAAAAATAGTGCTAACAAAAATCACAAGACAAAACAGATTCATGTTGAAATAATGTAAAACAGATAGCACAGGTATCATTAAAAGAAGTAAAACAAGATAAATAAGAGGTTAAACATTTATCTAACTATAAACTGAAATAAAATGAACAACAGCTTACGTCTGCGTGACTCGTGAACCAATGGTTGAACCCAATGGTTCAATTTACGGCTGACATGTCGATGAAGTGTGGATATATAAGGAGATAAATGAGTCATAACCCTGAGTCCCTAACCTACCCGCCGCGCCTAACCATGAAAAAATATTTCGGCTTAAACAACGGGTCATGAATCAAATACCTCCTAAAAAGAAGTGTACGGGTGCCTGATCAGAAGGTTTTTATTATGATTATAAAGTATAAGCGATTTTATTAGAAAAATAACAAAGCATGAAGTTAATAACTTTTTATCAGTTACTGCAGTGAAATTAGACATTTGACTTAAAACTGGAAACATTCTGAACAAGCCAATGGGTTAGTTTGTTTCATAAATAATGTATAGTGTTTAAAAGAAATACAAATAGCCAAAATAGAAAGTGTACATATTTAATTTTTTTTATCTAACTAGTTTAACTACAAAATATGAAATTTATAAATCACTCTAACTAACTGATCACAAACAGTTAAAAGCTACAAAATTTAGACAGATATCAGCGCTAGCGATGACCACTGCCGACAACAGCCTAGTTCAAAGACTGTCGTACCAAAACAAACAACAATGTTACCAAAAATATCATAAGAGACGTATGCCTCGGTCGGGGCTATAGGCAGTTACAATCACTACGTCACTCCCCACAGCCCCCACAAAAGCGTGACTACAGTATTTATGCTAACATTGTGTCTGAGTCAGCCCACAATCCCAAACCAGGCAAATTCCCGACAGTGACCACCTATAGATAATATCCATACTACAGTGTGATGTGTTTTATAATAATTAACGAACCAATTCGGCGTCCTCTTGAAGATCTTGTAGGCCTAGGCAGGGTCCGATAAAACCAAGACTAAAAGGGTTAGTGTCAATTGGTTAGATCGGAACCCTGATTACTTATCTTTAAAACTGAAACGGCGATCCCACGGAGGAAGCTCTCCAGCGAAGGTTGACACAGATAAAGCAAAGCAGGAGCAAAATCCGATCCTGCAACAAAAAAATTCAATGAATTTTTATAATAGATAACAAAAAATTATAAAAGGTAGGACAAGAGGCAACTTACTTCACTACTCTCTTTAATACTTAAAGATATAAATAAGTATTTATTGATACTTTAGATAGTACATAATTTCTATTCCAATTATAAATTAGTTATATTAAGAACCATTTCAGGCTAATCAAAGCAAAAATTTTCTCCAACTTTTAAGTTTATAAACTTTAAAATAATTAAAAATATAAATATAAGCAGTTCCTCATTGCAGTCTTGGTCGTCTATATCACACATTAGTGTATAGCGAAACAAAATACAGGGCAGAGTGTTACATTCCTTGAGGAGTGTACAGAATATCTGTGGTATCCCTTATCTAGAGTAATAAATAAACCAAGTGGAAAAACAAATGAGATTTTTTGTGAAACATGGCATGTAGTTCACATTTTGTCCACTAGTGAGTGGGCTCAAATTTTCCCAGATCCCCACTAGCCTCGACTCTTTTCATGGCAGGATTCTACGTTGTATCAAAACTTGATAACCTCAATACTTTTAACTGAACCATGTGTCGATGTTTCGTCTTGTTTTGTATCGACACTTGAATGTCAAGACATGTAAGTGTCGATACAACGTAGAATCCTGCCAGGGTCAAAATATTAAAAGTAAATATTTCCAGCCCTTACGGGGTGGGTCCCTCTATCTGTCGAGGCATCGTTAAACCATGACATGTGTCAATGTAACATAGAGTTTGTACAGGACGACAAATATATGTCATGAGACACCCCTGTCCTGATTCTATGCAAGATTGACACCTATACTAGTGTCAGGCTTTATAGTGTCAGTACCCTAGTACAGTAGTTGTCGATTAAACGTAGAATCCTGTCGGGGTATAAATATTAAAAATAAAAATTTTCATCTCCTAAGATGAAAATATTTATTTTTAATATTTATACCCCGAAAGGATTCTACGTTTAATCGACACTTGAATGTCTTGACACACCGTAACATCTACAAATGGTTCAATTAAAAGGGTCGAAGTTATCAAGTGTAGATAAAAAGTAGAATCGTGCCATGAAAAGTGTCAAGACATCATGATGTCGAGACTATGAGGCTAGCGGGAGACTCCGAGATCTACCCAAATTTTCCTAAGGGCGCAACCATCTTGTGTACCTTTGTAAATGTAAACAAACTATTTATAGTACTAGACATTATTGTTTTTAATTTTTTAGCCTAGAGATATTTAACTAGAGGTTAAATTTTGAAACATCGAGAAAGTAATCTGACCACCTCGCTTATATACGAGTATACAGTCAAATAATCAGTACAATATTTCAGTAACTTATACAGTAGAGCGTTAAAAATACAAATTAAAATACAAGGAATGTGCGGGAAGCCAAAAACAATTGATTTATAGTAACCTTAATTAATTCTAGGAGGGGGTTTCAATAAGGTTACACAGAGCACTTGAGAGCCCCAAAAGATGTTTCAGGCCTCTCAATGTAATGAGATAGGCTATGCCTCCTGTAGTATATATCTCTTCACTTTTTAGTACGAAATGTTTATAATTTGTGTAAAAAATGTATTTTGTCACATCCGATAGAGGTTTAAGTGATTCATTAAATACTAGGTTTGTTCAAATTACTTAAAACGAGCTCTGTGTAACCTCATTGAAACCTCCTTCAAAAGTGAATTAAGATTAAAATAAATCATTTGTTTTTGGCTTACCAGACATTATCTGTGTTAATATTTCATTAATATTAAAACCATGCCATCATCTGTGTAATTTAATACATTACCTCGCGTCTACACGATGCGTTTGGGTTGAACACCAGGTTGAATCCTCGACACTGATTTTACTTCGTGTAAACGGGGGTTGAACACATCGTGTAGACGAGGTGTGTTACTATAGTTTTGTTTTCTGTTTATTTGATTATATTGAAAGTCGAAGATAGGTAATTTTTTTGATGATTCAAAATTCAACCAATAGGGCTCTAGCAATAACATATCTATGGATTTTTATATTTTTGAGCCAGCAAACAGCTGATTACGCTTGTCCGAATATTTTACATGTGTCAGTTACTTCGTCCACACGCGGGGTTTGGCAGGGCAGGTTTCAACCCCAACTGTTTACACGGTATTTTTCACCGTAAAAATGAGATTCAGGGTTAAACCCCGTGTTCATTTCCGTTCACACGACAACTGAGGGGGGGGGAGTTAAACCCCCTGCCTAACCCCGAATCTGAACAAAGTTGATATAGGAGATTCCCTTCTTGGTTTATATATTACTTTTTGTTAAAAATTAATCCCTTAAAAGGGACTTTAGTTATGTTAAAGTAATAGCATGAGTAATAGGTTATAGTAATAGTTGCAGTTATAGGTAATAGTAATATAATAGTGCTTGTATTAGATTACGTTAGAGTGCCTGTATATCTTATTGTATATTGCCTGTATATCGTACTGTATATCGTATACAGGCACTCTAGGTTACGTTAGCAAGAGTTATAGGCTTAGGTTATAGATTAAATAGTACGAGTTATTGGTTACTGTAATAATAGGAATAGTAATAAGACATAGTATTGTATAATACTCGCCTAGCGCTTTATATAATACATAATAAATATTAATTAAGATTGGTTAGTACTAACAGGTATAGAGCTAACAATTATATTAGTATTAATAGTTACAGAAGTAATATTTATGCGAGTTATATTAGTAATTTAATATTTATAGCAAAGAGAATAATAGTAAATGAATATAAAAATGGCTAAAAATTCAATGTAAAAATATCGTACTTATATATTGCGATTTATTGTCTTATATAATTATGCAAAATATTTAATGATTCTAGTTAAACTTTAAATAAATGAAGGTATATGGATTAAAACGAATAAAAAAATAAAATTTTAAACTTACTTCACTTCATCGGACATTCCGCTCTGCATGAAGGCTGAAGGCCGACTGACGAGAGCCGACCGTGTCTCCCTTTTATAACCTATACCCCCCTCCGCCATCTTGGATATCACGAAACAAATAATTATGAAATATTCCATTTTATTTATGATAAAATTTATTCATAATTGTTAACTAATATATTTTTACAATTAATATTTAATAATTTATAATGTTTTTTTAAATTTTAGACCAAAACTTAAAAAAAATATTGATCTGACTAAAAAGCTTATTATGTATTTTTATTAAATTTACATAAAATTTCATAATCTTTATTAATATTTTTTTTAAAAATACGTTTTTTATTTAAAATTATTTTGAATTTAATGAATTTTAAAACTTATACTGAAATTTATCCGTTTATACCTCGAGTTAAGTAACCTCCATCTTAAATGTTTTTTAAAATATTTAACAAACATATTTGTTAAAAAACAATAATTAATTGATATTTAATTATTAGTAACTATTTAAATTATTACAATTAATTAACGCTCACAATGAGCCATCAAGTTTAAGTTTTACTTTCTTATTATTATTAAAGTTAGTTAAAAGTTGGGTGAAAAACTGTGTTTTAAAAAGACTGTTTGTTTACTTTTTACGTTAAATATCTAATTTATTACTGAAAATTGGTTTAAGTTATCATTATTTAATTAATCTGTACGCCCTTGTGATTGATTCAAGGATCATTTACACGTTTTGGACAATTTATTTCAATTTAACTTCGTACATACATAACTACTGTTAGACGTCAATGTTTATTTTATTTTTATTTTATGTTCAAATTTTGAATCTATTAATTGTAATCAGTTCAAATTGTTATTATTTGTACTCAACAACAGAAAGGTAATTTGTTTATAATAAAAGAAGTATGCGTATCAGCTTTTGTGGTGTGGAATATTAGTAAATTTGGAGATAAGTTTCTCAAGTCACTTCTGTGCTTCGTTGCAGTACATTATTAAAGTGAAATAATATTTTTATCATCTGGAAGACTTGTATGCTGGCTTATTTTAACTGATGAAGGTACATTGAGATGTTTGCACCATTTGAATAAACTTAGTGCATACATAAGAGCTGCTGTTAGACGGCAATGTCATTCACTTAATTTATGTTCAAATTCTGCTTTCAAGAGGATTATCTGAAGTCTAAACCTAACTTCAGGTAAAATAAAATTATCAGTTAAAGCTGGGCTCCGTGGTGCTGCGGCATATTATCTGAAGTTTGGACTTCATCGACTCTACAACTGTGAAGCGATGCCCACCTCAAGAAAATAAAGTTTCACCGGGACAAAGACTTAAAGGACGTCAGTCACAACCTTCATAATGATAATATTCCACTTTAAATAGGATTTAAACTCTTTTATTGTTAAAATTATATATTATAATAAAACTAAGCTGAATTGATTTTTTCTTTTTGTTCTAATTTCTGTATGACCAACACCAATTTAGGAGGTTTGTCATACAGGCCCCTAGGACACCCTTAATCTATATTATTTTTGACTTACCTTAGCATACTACATTTCAGTCAGACGCATACTATAGTTCTTAAATATGTGCCAAATAGTAACTTGGCATGGAAAGTGTTTCTCATGTTGCTTAGAAGTTATCTGGATAGAGAGAGAGAGACCTCAACCATATCTGAAGCTCGCATAGTTCTCGAAATATATGAATATGTGCACATTTATTGTAAACCTTTTTCAGGTCAAATGGCTGATCCAATTTTTTATGTGACACTGAACATTTGCGTCAACGGAGGCGACTCGTCTACTTCAAGTAATGAAAAATAAGAAGAATTAAATTATTTTACTCAGCTGTTGGAAGCCATTTTTGTTTATATTTTCAAATCGCATATGTGAAAACGGAAATATGTTGTAGAAATTTAAGTGTGAACAAATTTACTTTTTGTTTCTTTTGGAATTTAATATGTAAGTATATTTGCCATAATTTGCATAAAGAAAGTAATATCGAAATGTCAATCATTTGTCCTGTATGTATAGAACCTTTAGTGGTTACGTCTGAATGCCAGGTCGTGTCTGCTCCTTGTGGTCATGTATTTCATCATGCGTGCCTTTCAAATTGGATGACTGAAAAATCTTCTTGCCCTACATGCCGAAATAAATTTAAAGAAAGTTCGATAAAAAAGTTGTATTTAGAATTTGGCAGCCTCTCGAATGAGCATTCAGATGAAGTGGCGCCTTACGTCTGTCAACTTGAAAGTGTGTCTTTCGAACTTAAAATGAAGAAAAAAGACGTCGAAGATTACAAACAAAAAGCTTTAAAAGACGAGGAATTAAAAAAAGAATTGCGGCAAGAAATCCTTAAATTAGAATCTAAAGTTAGAAGAGTAAAAAGTGATTACGCTGATGTTTTTAATGCTTTAGAAAATATGAGAACAGAAATGCGCAAACTGCGTGAAAATTTAACACAAATGGATCAAATCAAAAACGAATTAAATAATTATAAAAAATTAGATACTATACTCTATGGAAATTTAGAAACGGCTGATGAAGTTTTGAAATCCTCAAATATGGAACCTGATAACTTAGTGTTGCTTGTTTCTAGTTTTAAATCAGCTTATGAAGATAGTAAGAAATCAGTTATGATGAAGGATAAAATTATTAGTAAATTAACCACTGAAAATATTGGCTTGAAGTCAAAATATGAAGATATACAATCACAAATGTCTACTTTGGAACGTGTAATAGACACTTATAAGAAAATGACTAAATTTGATTCTCCTTCTAAATCAGCTCTAAAGTCAAAGCTAGAGACCTCATTTGAAGATGAACTCAGTGCTCTGGATTCCCAGTCCCTCCAATCACCAACTCGTTCATTAGCTTCCACAAGTAAAACTCCTGATGTGCGGTCTCCTAAACTCGGCAATTATAAAATACCTAAGTTCAACTTAAAACGAAAATCAGATACCTCACCCGTACTAACTAAAAAAATTAAAGTTGTAAGTTCCAGACTAAAAAGACCATTCAATCAATCTTAAAGTTAAAAGCTTGCAAAAAATTGTAGCGAAAAAAATTCTTTTAGTCCATTGTGGACGCACCTCTTTGAAAAATAAAAATTAACTGTAGGAATCATTTGTCTTGACAGTCCTCATTTTTGAATATAGAGACCTCAGTCGAAATGCTTTATACGAAAGTAATATAGGAAAACCAAGTAAGAGAACATTCTATTAACCCATGTAAAAATAATCAGATATATGTGTTTTCGATCTGCTAATAGCTGGCTCCAAAAAGAGGAATCCAATCTAGTTGCCAACCAGATTCTTGTGTGAACCAGCCTTCCGCTTGTAATTTTTCAAATAATAATTACATTATTTTATAATTGTAGCAATTATTTATTGCTTTAAAGGTAAAACAATTCAAATAGTTTTAAAGAAATTTTTATTTTAGTGGCAATACGAAAATAAGATGGCTGATTCTTATTGTTGTTTGCCACTTAAATAAAATACTCATGATGTTTTGTTTACATTTAAGCGGATTTGCTTCACTCATTAAATACATGTGCAGCCAGAGAATGTTTTAATATTTTTTTATTGTATTTGGAAGTCGCCCAGACATAATATGAAACTCATGGCAAATCTGCAGAAATCACCCTTGTTTTCCTACTTGGTCTGTATATTTAAAGTGTAATGCTCTGTATAATGTACAGGGTAAAGATCATGTACATTATACAGGGGATTACTAACACTTGGGGAAGCAAATTTAAATTTCCCAATTCAAGGAATAGAATAATTACATATTGGTAGTTTTGATTTCGTATTTTTAATTTTTTGTTATAACAAGTTTGATAGTTGCATCAACTATCCTAAAGTATTTCCTTTAGCATTTGTCTGATGTTACTGATTTAACCTTTTTAAATATATCTAATATTAATTCTGGTACGATTAATTACAAAATTTTGTCATGTATATTAGTTTGTTCATTTTAAATTTATTTGTTGTGAGTGATATTTAAAAAGGTCTAGAATAACTATATAATGTTACAGCCATTGTAGGATTTGCTTTAGTTTAAAAAAATGGGGTAGGGGGATGTCTCGAAACTTTTCTTTACCACCATGGATTCGCTTCGCTCATCCTCTCTACTTTGGACTTGGTTTGCTCGTCCTTAGATAGTAATTGCTTTAGCTTCATTTCCAGTGGTCATCCATCCAGTCACTGACCACACACGATGCTACTTAACTTTTATGATCCATCAAAAGCCCCATAACATGTCCATATACATGTCTTATTCAAACAAAGCTTAGTATACTTATAAATTACGTAAAGAGTCACACTTGTATGAAATTTCAACTCAATTAGATCATTTTCTCATTTTTTAAAAATGTACACAAGTTATTCAACAAAAATTGAACTAATGCTGATAATAAGATGAAACTTAGAATACATGTTAGTCTTATACATAGATACAGGGGTGCTAAATTTCAAATTGATCACAACTGATCATAGCATATCATCATAGCTGAGATCTATGATGATTACAGACACACACACACAACTTTACAAAAACTACTTAGGAGACCTTAAAAACACCTGAAACGGATAATTCAAGTGGCATCCCAATTTTGTTTATATACTTACTGTATAAATGGGTTGACTCGGAATTTACTACATTGGACTCGCTTTCCTCAGACTCTAAAAACAT
Source organism: Microvelia longipes (assembly GCA_018340805.1). Classification (NCBI taxonomy): domain Eukaryota; kingdom Metazoa; phylum Arthropoda; class Insecta; order Hemiptera; family Veliidae; genus Microvelia; species Microvelia longipes. The sequence goes on along the minus strand of JACMZG010001911.1, from coordinate 31,683,495 downwards.
CCATTTAATTCCATGTGGTTACCCATCCAGGAACTGACCATATTAAAGCTTTTATCAGTAGTGATGTGACAGAAACTCTGATGTTTGAGCCATATTGAAATGAAACTTGTTACATTTATTTATTACATAAAGGAATCACTCATGCCGAGTGTCAACTCAATGACATAATTTTTCTCATTTTAATAATCTTTATTTAATAAAAATTTAACTAAAGGCCCGTCTAAAACCTTAAGTTAAGTTAGGAAGAATTGAAGAATTCCTCAGGAAGAATCGAAGAATTTCTCACTTAAAACAAACTATTTTGAAATTCCTGCTCTTTTGACTTTGGAGATCCGTAAACACGTCTACAACCTCTAAGTTGTTAAGTCAAGTTTTAAAGTTACAATTACACATATAGTTGTATTTAGACTACTTTTCTTTCTACTGTCAATACACATTGCTTTTTCAATGGTCTTTCCTTCCGTTTTTTAAAGACTTTTTGCAAATATTTTTTTACTTTACTTTTAAAATTTTCTAAAATCGACCGTATTTTATTTATTTTAATTAATAAATAAAATCAAAATGGATGAGGTAATTGTTGGGAGCGTTATTTTCCTTATCTCTAGTATGTCTACAGACGTAGGAACCTCATCCATTTCAAAAACTATATAATTCAAAAATAAAAATATTCAAACAACAAAACAATCACATATTCAAACAACAACAATCAAAACAATCACATCACATCGTTTACAAAATATTGTAATCATTCAAAAACAGATAACGTTGTGCATTCTTCTTTAAGAAACTTATAAAAAACCATTTCTATGGTTTTCTTAAGTCAAAAGAGTGGGAAAAAGAATTATTTAAGAAGAAAAAGTGATTTTGAAAAATTCTTCAATTCTTCCTAACTTAACTTAAGATTGTAGACAGGCCTTAAAGCTAATAATTAGTTGAAAATTGACTACACTAAATTTAAATCAATTCAAACATTTTCCATGCTACATAATTTTTAGCTGAAGTAATTTATGATAGTATTGTCATAAAAAAATTGTGTTCTAGGAAGCACAATTATACCTACAGATTGATTTTTGTTCTAAGTTTTATTTCTTAAGCATTACACACTGGAAGATATGATGATCACACTCATGTACAGACAGACTACTACACTTTTATTTCTTTCTTTTTTCTTTAAAAAATAATAGCTGTAAAATGTTTTGTAAGATATGACTTACAAAAAGGCTGTCATGCCCTGGGAGCAGGGGTGAAATTCTGGCTTCAAATAATGAAGCAAAAAAAATTTACAGACAGATGACTTGATAAAAACCACTCAGGAGTTTTAAAAAATAACCTGAGTTTCAGATTTTTAGTGCAAACGCAACACTTTTCCTAAATACCTTTTTTTCATAATATAAATAAGGAAAACTATTAAAATAATGTTTAATTTATGTAAATAAAGAAAACCAAATTGATGTTATGGATTAGTTCAAAATTTTGTCACAATATGGGCAATCATTCATGATTGCAAAAGGTCAAATGAGCATTTTTAATTTTCCTTATTTTACTATAGGTATATTGGAAAGTATTGTGGTTGAAAAAGAATCCGAAACCGGGATGTCACCGGGATTATCCGTTTCAGGTGTTTTAAAAGCTTCTTAAGTGGTTTTCACTAAGTTGTCTGTCTGCATGTGTTAGACTGTTACCATCGTAACTCCCGGTGTATTTAAGCTAGAAATTCAAAACTTGCTACAAAAACCAGTGCTTAGATGGGTATGCCTTGCTGGAAATGAAATGAATATATTTAACTATCTGAGGGCGAGCAAAGCGAGTCTGAAGACGAGTTGCTTTATAATTTAACAACTTGTATATTCTGAGGACGAGAGAAAGGAGTCCAAAGTACGGATGATGAGCATCGTGAATCTGATGTGATGGGGAAAAATCTGAGGTACCCTGTACCAGATTTTTTGATAATCCAAAAATGTGCAAATCACTCACTATAATAAACATTCCTTTGTTAGTACATCTACATTACATAATCTACCTTTTGTGTAAATTTAAGTTATTAACTGCTTTTTGTAAATTTTACATAAGGATTGTTTTGGAATTACTGTTCCACAGATAGGAAGTCATCAATTAGTACTCCACTCCTTGCAAGAGATCTAACTGCTACCTCATTTTTTACTTACACTTTGTTTTCACACAACATTCCTAGGTAGTGTGGTATATACTTTTGGTGTGAGGACTAATAACTAAATTTTAACATTTTTTTTTGGTAAATCTTAAAGCTTTTAATGTCTTACATCACAAAGAAGACTTTTTTTAACTAAACAATTGCTAACTGTGATATTTTAAGTTGGAAATGTATATTTGAAACTGTTTTAGCTACTGTGTTCATTTTATGTTATTAATTTGTTTTTATAATGATTGTTTGATTTAAATGTAAGTAATATTATTTAACTCATTGATACGAAGAGGGCAAATCAATCAGTGAACGTAGTCCTACTGCAGATAAACAATAATATAAGTTGAAATTGTGTCAGAGACACCCATGAATACAACGCTATATCTGAGAATGCTTGCCACCCTGGATCTTTTAAAGGAAATGCACTAAAACATTTTAAAATTAGCATAAACTGAGCATTATATGAGAGCAAATAAAGCTGTGCAGAGTCTACACAATATACTTGTGCGAGAGATTCATTGTGTCTACTATTCATGTTTTGCAAAGCTCAGTAGTATCAAATAATACTGTGCTGAGGCAATTTTTTAATAATGACCATAGTTTCGTACAACCTATGCACATTTCCTTTGAAAAATCAGGGAAAAAATTGTATTTCAAATCAGGGTAATGGTATTGCTCTGGTCATAGAGATATTATACTAGAGGGGGCATATCCTATCTCATTACAGTGAGAGGCCTGAGACATCTCTTTGGTGCTCAGGGGCTCCGTGTAACCTTATTGAAACCTCCTCCAAGAGTGAGATAAGGTTATAATAAATCAATTGTTTTCGATTTCCTGCACATTCCTTGATTTTGTATTTATATTTTTAACTCTACTGTACAAGTTACTGAAAATTTGTACTGATTATTCAATTGTATTTATTAGCGAGGTGGTCAGGTTTCTTTTTTGATGTTTCAAAAGTTAACCTATCGGGCCTCGCTAGTAATATATCTCTATGTCTCTGATTATTAGGCTTTAACTGGAAACTTAAACTAGAAATGGATTTTTGAGCGAGAAAGCACAGATTGCAAATAAAATTTGCCCGGCTTACGGACCTCCATGCCACAATTTTTAAGATATTATCAGTGTATCCATAGTAAAAAAATAAATTTTGTAGCTTTTAACATATAAAAAATTTAGTTTGAATTTAGCTGTTACTAGGAATTGTTTTCTTTGATTTGTTATATTTGCGTAGTATCTCCATATATTTGAAGAGTAGATTAACAATGTTTCAAATTTAAATGGAGAATGACACCAGATTTTTAGCTTAATAAAGGCTTTTTCTGTAAACATTGTTCTTATAAATCTATTGTCCATGATGGTAAAATAAATGTTAGTTTTAGATACAGAATACCTTTACCTTGTAAGCTTAACTTTGAAAGTGCTATTAATGAAAACTATATCTTGGAACATACATGTCTCTTTTCTCTAAATACTAGCTTTACCACAGATGGGATTCCAAGTTCGTTAATATCTATTGTGACTGTTATTTTATCTGATAAATCATGTTTTGATTATTTTTATTATAAGTTTTATATTTATAATTTGACTTTCTTTTGTACAGTATTGTTAAATATTAGTTAATAAATATATTAAAAAAAAGGTCTTATGATTAATTTCCATAGTACATTGTGATATTAGCCTAGCAGTTATTTATTATTTTGGACCTATTCCTTCTCAAAATCAGGAACAAATTATTATGCCCAACTACAAAACAACTTTAAAGTAGTAGAGATTATGACCTTTTTATTTGAACATTATTCTACGACATAATGTACAATAAATACTTTTTTGAGTCACTTAAGACTAAACTAGGAAAGTTTAACAATACCTAAAGATTGACTTTTATTTTGATTTTGACTTTTAACCTAGTTTTCATTCTCTAGCTTAAATACGATCTTAGGAGGTACAAAACTAACATGCGGACACAGATCAAGCATCGTGTTAAAGTCACTCCGGGGGTCTTAAAAACACCTCTAACAGTCAAATCAGGTAAAGTCTGTTTCAAATTTTTAATAGGAGTAGTAGGCGTGGCAAAATTGTATAATGTTAAAAAAATAGATAAGATCACAATAATTATTTTTTAAAGACTTCTGATAGTAATCCATTAAATAAATTACTGTTTAAGACCTCTCTGTTTATCCTCGCAGCAACAACCTTAGGTTGCTACCACTATGCTTAAAGTAATAAATAAATTTGGCAAAATTTTACACCTCAAATACCATTCATAAAAAATAAGAGCATATCTCTGGTGTAGAGACCCTTGACCTCTGACACAGAAATCAAGTACCTTTTCAGAGCATTACTGAAATTCAATAAAAAAAAAATAATATAAAATAATTTATTTGTTTTATTAAAAAATAATTAAGAAATAACAAAATATACAAACTTGTCTGTATACAGTATTTACAAGAATCATAAAATCAGTACTATTTCTAGTTCATTCTTACAAGACTAAACTAGAGCATTAAATTTTTATGTTATGATGACAATTTTGAAGCAATTCTTTCATACCCCAGCCTAGAACAAACATTCAGAAAATTCATTGATGATAAAAAAAGAAAAATTATGGTATATCTATTAGATTGCAGGAGATCTCTGGGCTCTAAATGGTTCCTGCCAATAATTCATGGCAGGAAGGCGCTGTTATCAACTATGTCAAAATTAATAGCCCTGGTTGAAGTGACGTCATGTGGACATAAATCTTACAAAATGTTACCATTAACTGATAAAGTTAATCATTTAAAAAACTTCAAAAGATTGATGTCCCTTTTTAAAAAATATTGGTTTTAAACTCATTGATTTTATTTTATTAGTTATTCAAAGTCCGAAGCAGCGCTACCGTCACTGATAAGAAATTGATAACAAAAGGGTGATCAACGTTATATTATGTTTAGGGGTTTCTAATTTTTGACGATTTAATTTTAAATTTTTTTGCAACGATTTATTTTAATTAACTTCATGCTGTTTTAACTCACTAAATTCACTCTTTCATTAGAAAATCCCTTTTATGGATTTCACATATCCATAAATCCCCCTGTGAAAATCACAGAAAGTGTTTTATTTAATTTATTTTAAATAATTTTAGTTTGCACAAACTCACTCTTTTATCCCATTAAAATATTTCAAATAGTTATAAGAAGTATTTAAAGTAACTGTTAATATGATATTTTCCAACCTTAGTGTTTTATTTCATTTATGTTATGAATTGTTACATTTTGTTTAATATTAAACAAATATTTTAATCATGGTTTAATTTAAAACCGTGTTTTATATTTTTAATAAAATTTAACCAGTTTATAGGTAAATACCAGCTTAAAAACAAAGAAATCAAAGTCTGTTGTGATAAGAGCCTGATTCTATATTTTAAATCCTGGAACATTCAAAGTATTAATCTATGAAATATTAACAATTTAGCATCATCGTTCTTTTAATTTTTAACTAATGTTTTACGAATTAAGTAAACATAAATAATTTTGATTGGCTCCCTTATGATAAAAAAATGGTTGATCACCCTTTCGTTTTCCCACCATTGGTATTGCCAACATAACAACTATCTCTTTGAATCGCAAATACGAAAGAATGACCATCCAGTGTTGCCGAGTTTAGAACTAGGAAACTTTGAACTTTTTTCTGTATGTTACAAATGTTTATCAACTCAAATTCGGTGCCAGCCCTTGAAAACTATGAGATATACCTTAACAAACTTTAAGTACTAAATTCCTAAAAGATTAAAAATAATCCTTGAAAATAAATTAATAATATGATAAATACCTGAGTACTTTATCATTAGAGACCCCTCTTTTTGTTTCTATAAGTCTTATGTTTTGAAGTAATTTAGGTAGAAACCTTTTCATTATATTTGGCACATAGTTACACAATATGAACAGAAAATCAAACAACTGTCTTGAAGACCAGGCTAAATTACTGCTACACAATTTGGATAACAAGTCTTCCACTTCATTACTAAAAAAAAAAATGCAAAAGATATATTTTTTGGTTATGCACTTTCCATCCTCAAAAAAGTAGGTGTAATTTGTTTTGACCGTCTGCTACAGTTAATAGTTTTTACTGTCGGTGACAGTAAAAGTTTTTTACTGTTCCAGGTGAAGTTCCTCAAATAACCACAAGGTGGGTGCTAGTTTAGTACAAGCAGGTAGTACAAGGTTATAATATTATATTCCTTGTTCTTCTTACTTTTTACTTTTCTCATTTATACCACTGGTATATAGGAAAAGTTTTGTTTTTGCAAAAAAAAAAATCCGAAACAGGAATGTCTGTTATCATTGTAGCTCCTAGTGTATTTATGCTAGGGAGGTGAAACTTTGTACAAAAATCAGTCTACCGCTGTAGTTGTGCTATTTGGAAAATAATTTTTTATAGCGTCACTAACCCGCATTAATCAATCAGTAAAAATTTTGAATAATTATAAAAATTTTAATATTTGGCACGCATGTAGCCATGTATAAGACTAACATATGTGTCAAGTTTCCTATCATTATCAGCATTAGTCTTATTTTTAACAAATGATTTGTGTATGTTTTTAAAAAAATTGTAAACAATCTGAAAACAATCCAATTGAGTTGAAATTTGGTACAAGTATATACCTGCATGTAATAAATAAGTAATACTAAGTTTTGATTCATTACGACAAGTATATCCATAATTCTTGTTGGTTCAAAAAAGTTAAGCAGCATTGATCGTGGTCAGTGCTATATGGGTGACCGGGGGATGCATTTACTATATGAGGACGAAGAGGTGCTGCATTATACATTTGGGGAATTGTAATTCTGAGGATGTGCCAAGCGAGTCCAAAGCAGGGAGGATGAGCCTAGCAATTCCAATGAGATGAGGAAGGTTCCGAGGTACCCCGTTCCTGATTTTTTTGTTTATCAAATAAGTAATCTAACGTTTTTGTTGACAAAGTTTTATTATTTTCAGAATAAGTTATTAATTACTCATTATCAAGTGTGTAATAATCATGGATAATGATTCAGACATTGAGAATACGCTGCCAAAATTGCAACTTTAGCCCAACAAGGCGATCGAAATAAGTGTCCCGACAAATTTTTTACAACACCCAAAAATAGCATTTGCTACATGACTGGGAATGGCTTTTTTTAGCCTTTTGTTAAGATGAACAATAAAATACAACATTTTATTGTGACATCATATGAATAAAAAACACTAATTGTATGTGTGTTCATGTATAAAGCCAACAGAACTCAGCTTTGATTATTTTTTTTTGGGCACTAAGTGGAACAAAGCAATTTTATAAAGATTAGTAGTAAGTAATTTTATTACCTGTAAGTAGATAAATTAACTTAATTTGAATTACCTTATTAGATTACTATGTTTAAGAGTATGATTATCAAAGAATAATTTAATAACATCTTTAGACATAATGTAGACAGTGGTTTTACTATCACAATACATAATAATATCACATATATGTTCCATAGAGTATCGTAGTAATGACAGTAATACAGATTCATTACTACTATGCTGTACCAAAACTTCCTTTATGAACCTGACACCCTGCGAAACAAACGATTACGTTTTAAAATAGATACAAATATTTTAAAATGACTTGATTTAATAATGATTGAAAGATTTAATTAAATAAGTAACAACTTAGATTAAGATAAAATAATACTAAAGTAGAGATTTCTACTTTATAGATATTGCCTAGAAGGTATAGTGTAAAACTTTTTGTATGATTGTGTAAGCTTTCTTACTGATATGGAAAGGAAAGTTCAAGCATGAAATTGAGTGAAATCTCTATTAAATTGTTATACATCATTAAATATTTTTATGTATTTGGTGACACAATAAACAACTTAAATAACCTAATACTTTCCTGAGACCACAAGAAATCAAAGTAGAGTGTAAGGATTTTTTTCTTATATATTTTTTACATCTTTAGGCAAAACATTTAAAAAATTGAAATTAACTTAATTCTCATAAATCTAAAAAATATATTAATAGAAATCAAATATACTTCACGGGCTTCAAGCCCCATGGGGGTTCAACCCCACTGTTCACATGGTAACTTTTAACATAACATTTAGACTCTTCCCCGATAAAAAATAAATTTCCAGGTAGAACCTGGCGTTCAATCCCGGTCACACGACAACTGCCAGGGAGGTTGAGCCCATTGCTAAACCTTGCGTGTGAATGAAGTAATAATATACCTCTGGCTGTGGGTACCAAACAAAGCCAGCAAAATTTAGTTAACCAACAATTAAAGAAAGCAATTTTCCATGAATAAAGAAGAAACTTAAACAAAGTGTACGTCTAGTTCAACACCAATCCAGTTCAAGCTCCCAATATTTTATGTTTTGGAAAAATATTGATTAAAATAGGAAAACCATTTTTAGAAACCAAACAAATTTTCCATAACTAGGAAGGTATCAAAGAATAAAAATATATTTACATGTATCGTATTAGGCAAAGGGTTCCTTGCTTTAGCTCTAAAAAAATTTACTGCTATATTATCTAAAATTGATTTATGTAAAGATTGATCAAACTCATTGCAGAGTGATACTAAAGAGAATGTAGCAATATGAGATTGAGAAGGCAGAGGTCCTGTGTTGGACAAACACCGGGGAATATAGACTAATATTAATTCTTTAATGCATCTGTTTATATATGGATCAGTAGAAGGACCTGAAACAGTATAGAATAAGTAATAAATAACAAAGTCTTCAGATTAAAACCAGGCATAGGGTATCTCGGAACATTTCCTCATCTTATTAGATTTACTTCGCTCATGCTCACCCCTTCAAATAGGGAAATAAACCAAGTAGGGAAACAAATGCGATTTCTGTCAGACCTGGAATGCCATTCACATTTTGTCCACCAGGGAGTTGGCTCAAATTTTCTGAGCCATCCATCTTGTTTTACCCTCATAAATGTAAACTAACTATTTATGGTACTAAAATTTTTGTTTTTATTACATTTCTTTGTACATTTTAGTATGAAATGTTAATAATTTGTGTAAGGAAAACGTTTTGTCACATTCGATAGAGGTTTAAGTGTGAATCTTTAAATACTAGGTTTTTAAAAACCTTAATTTAAATTAATATGTGTATATTCATATATTTTAAATATACTATTTTATTATACAAGCACTTTTTATGTTTGAGATAATTAACCCCATAATTCCCCTTCTAATCCAGGAGCCTGGCCTGAATGATGTGACACATTTGTCCTGCTACAAACCAAATTTTTTTGAAAGTATACCTTAAATGATGAAGAAAAGGCATAGTATGCCTATCCAGAGTGGAGCCTAAAGTAATATATAAACCAAGTAGGGAAAGAAATGTGATTTCTGTCAGACCTGACAAGTTCACATTTTGTCCAACAGGGAGTTGGCTCAAATTTTCCTCTGGGCACTGTCATTTTGTTTTACCCTAGTAAATGTAAACAAACTATTTACAGTACTCAGCAATTTTGTTTTTATTACATTTATTTGAACATTTTAGTATAAAATTTTAATAATTTGTGTAAGAAGTACGTTATGTCACACCCAATATAGGTTTAAGGGCGAATCTTTAAATACTGGGTTTGTTTAGATTACTTCAAACTTATAACGTGCTTCTAATTGAACTTTTTTTTTCGTGTGCACTACTTATATTAGTACATTTTTGCGAGTGATATTTGTTTCACCCCTTTAAATAATAATTGTAACTCAATAGTCTGTATGTTCTTCAAAACCTTAATAAAAACATGTGATTTACCTTTACTATAGTTTCTCTTTTTCTTTAACTAAATTATTTCACAGAATTTGATACAAAGACATTAAATTAGCACGTACATATTAAAGTACGAAAACACAATAAAAGTAAAACTCGTCTAATATTATCAGGGTTACCAATAAAATAAATAAAAAACCTAAATCCTAAAAGGATCATGCCCAGTAATTCCAATTTTAGCTATTTTTTATTTTTGAGCCAGCTATCAGCTAATTACGCTTGTCTGAGTTTTTTACACAGGTTAGTACAGGAGCTCCTTACTTGGTTTATATATTACTTTACTCTAACCATATATAACCATCTTATTTTCAGCGGTCGCTTAGTCACAGACGTCACTTAATGCTGCTTGACTAGCTATTTTGAAATATAACTTTGCATACTTGTTTATTACATAAAGGGATACTCTAGTGCCCAATTTCAAGAAACTGGATGATTTGTTTACAAAAAATACATGGCAATCGATAAAAATAGAACTAGAGCTGATAATGAAATTAAACTAAGCATGGTTAGAGACGTCAATGATGTCTACAGACAAATTTGGTACCAAGTTTCAACTCCCAAGCATAAAAACATCGAGAGCTACGATGATAACAGACACACACACTTTGACAACTTGGTAAAAACCACTCAGGAGGTCTTAATAACAGACAATTCAGTTGAAATCCAGGTTTTAGATTTTAAGTTCAGACACAATACTTTTCCTAGGTACCCACGGTATAAATGAGGAAAAGTAAAAAAAAGTGAGTCAATTTAGGAAAGTACTGTTAAGAGACTTAGCAAAGTCAACAGCTAGAATTATAGTGTACTGCAGTGATAAATTAAAATAAAAAATACCTAATTGATTTAAACCTTGAAGAAAGAGATGAAGTGTTTTTCTGATGGATGTTAGAATAAATGGATGTAATTTAAACTCATTATTATGTACTGACACAGGCAGTAACAGCAAACTAATTAAAGACTGCACCAGACTGTTGGGTTTGGACTAAACAAAACAGGTAAAAGGTTTGAGACAATTTTTAAAAAAAGTTTGATTTTAAAATATATAAGTTCTTTATACATAAAAAATCTAAAATTATTTTATAGCCTTCAGAAGGGGATCTCAAACTTTTTGTCAACTAGACGTTGTTTACACTTACTTTGGTTATCAATTTAAACAAGTGTACAGGTAGGTATTTCAGTATAGCTAGTGAGAGTGGTGGGGAGTAATATTCTTGAGTCTCCAGCAACCAATAAGCAAGAGTAACTATAGGGAGGATATTTCTTATCATAATAATATCAATATATCCTTCAATCAAACATCAAATTAATTTTTTTAATCACTTAACCACCTACACCTACTTTTTCCAAAAAAGAAAAATTGAACCTCAAAAAAGTGTTTTTTTTTTGTTAAAAAATTTAAAAAAAAGAGATAACACAATTCAAAAGCCTAACCGAGAAGAAAAAATAAATAAATTGGTGTTTAAACTTTCTTATGCGGATAATAACTGAGAATGAAAATGAAGACACAACTACGTGTGCGTGACATTTCTTTTACCGAATCAAAGTAAAATAATACAGATAGAAATCAACAGACATCAAGCTGTGTCTTCATTCATTGATTCTTATTAACTCTACACATTAAGATACAAAAAATACATACACACACAATGATCAATTTATTAATATCAATTCTTACAAAATGTATTAGATTTTTATGCGTGCCACCTAAAAGCCTAAACCAGCAGTGGTACGTGTACCACACTTTGAGAATTCCTGGTCTACAAGGTACATAATAATGAAATCTGATGATAAAAATGATAATCACTGTTTTTATTAAAATAACTTTGTTGTTATAGGACGCAAAAAAAGAATAAGTTTTAAAAGATTTTTATTATGGAAAAAGAATAATAAATAGCTGCATTACCTTAACATAAAGTAGATGAGATATAAGACTAAAAGTAGTACCAACTGTTAAATAAATATGAGATATATGTTGGCAAGACTGGGCTTGGCATGTAGATATTAGAGGTTTTAACCACTTATCTAAATCTTTTAAATAATTTGACACTTTATTGCATAACCATCCTTTCTCACTCTCATTCTAAAACATATATAATCATAATAAATTAGTTTCAAATATATTTATCAAGTTCAATACAACTACAATAAAAGTGATACGAGAGACTGAACAAACACTGAAAAGATATTAGGAGTGTGATGATGTCGCTTTATAAAGTCAGATTTAAATAAAATGTCTATCAAACTATTAGTTCATAGGTCGTGACAACAGATTATAATAACATGGCAGTGTGAGAAGTCATAATTGTTGCATGGATGCAAATGTTAGCATTTTATTCTTTTTTTTTTTTAATTTCTTGGCTCAGCTCTAGTACTAACGGTGAGGCTAAAAGTGATTAGGTGTTGCAAACAAATTAAAGATATCTATCGGTGCATAAAGATGGAAAGAAAAAATAAAACAATAGAAAATCTGGGAATAAAAAAAAATAATAATGTCTTATTCTGAACAACCATTTAATATAATTCATTAAATTCATCTACTTGGTTTCAGCTCCCAAATCAAATCCTAATCTTGTTAGAACATCATGTAAACCATTGGTTAATCATGTTAATTAATTCAAAATTGTAACACATAACTCTTTTGTGCACTAAAAAGTTGTTGTACATATACATTTTCGAGTGCAGTCTCAGCGTATCTAGGTTATGAATTTAGAAAAAATAGCAACTATATAATTAAATATACACATTTAAAATGTTCAATCCCCAAATGTAAACAGGTTTGAAAAAAATAAAAGTAAGTGATTAATAGTTAGTAAAATTATGCATGCAGTAATAGAGTAAAACATACAGTTATTGTGTTATAGTAGGACAAAACAGCGGAAAAGAACTCGACTAAAGGTTGATGCGAGTTAAAAACATGATGAGCATTGTCCCTGCAAATCCTCTTTATATCAGACATCTTACTCACTATATTACATAATGTCTTCATCTCACTTTCATCTATATCACAGACGACAATGTTTGACCTTATCCATGTCTAGAAACAAATTTATTTATAAGAATAAAATATTCGTGAAAAATGCAATCAAATAGTTTCTTTAATAACAAAAGTAATTTTATCATAGTGCTATGATAAAATGGGTGCTTGATATCAGTGATAAAATCCATATTTTGCAGCAGTCAATGAATGGAGATATCTTCAACAATAGAAGAGTATCTTCAATGCATTTTACAATTTTAAAAGGAAAGACTAAACATTTGTTCTCTTCAAAAAATTAAATGTAATACCAAAATAAGGAAGGGCTTAACCTCTCTTTGAAAGAAAATTGTTAAAAAGAGAAAATTGTGAAGTAATTTTAATGAGATAAATTTTATGATCCAACAAAAATCATGGATATACTTGTTATATTGAAACAAAACTTGGTGTACAAAGGTATACACTTGTACAGAATTTCAACTCAATTTGATTATTTTCTGATTTTATACAATTTTCTACAAAACGTACACAAGTCATATGATAGAAATTGAACTAATGCAATGAAATGAAACTTAGCACGTATGTTAGTCTTTTAAATGGCTATGTGTGTGTGCCAAATCTCAAATTAATCGCAACATTTTTTCGAATTACGATTTTTCAAAATATTTGCTGAGTCATTATTGCGGGTTAATAATGTCATAAAAATATGATTTTAGTTTTTTGTAGAAAGTTTTAACTCTCTAGCATAAATACACTGGGAGCTACAATTATAACAGACACACACATACAGACAGACAACCTTGTGAAAAACCAATCAAGAGGCCTTAAAAACAATTGAAACCGATATTTCCGGTGACATCCCAGTTTTAGAATTTTTTCAAACACTATACTTTTCTTATATACCAACGGTATAAATGAGGAAAAGTAAAAATAATAATAATGCTGGTTTCATGCAAACAGTATTTATCTTAATGAAGAAAATACTAATATTTATTTATTTGTTTCTTCTTAAGAAGAAATCTCGGCGTGCATAACCAGATTAATTGTACTAAACTTCTTGGAGAAAGATTAGATCAGAAATTGTGGTGGAACCGACCATAGAGTAATATAGTATAACGAACTAACATACAAATAATCTGATAAATAAGCTTCGTAAAGATATATTTCTTATTGTAAGACTAAAAAGTATGTATCTCAGCAAGTTGGAACTTCGAAAGCAGATTACGCTATGGATTAAGACTGTGGGGGTCTTGTTTATCAACAAAAGACATTTTATTGTTACAAGAAAGGGTTATCCTAAACAAATGGAAACTTGCAAAGCCCTTTTTATCAAATTTAGACTAACCCCTGTCAAATTCAGACTCAAAGCAAAAACAAGAAAATCAATATGAGACTAGGGGATGCTGTGACCTCAAAGTAGCATCCGCAAGACTTACTAAAACATAGAGGTCCTAGTTCTATGGAAATCAAAATATATAATCATCTACCAGATTATATAAGAGCTCTAAAACCTCAAAAATGTTTCAACAGTTTTTAATGCTTACAATTTAATTCACAATCAATTAATTTAACAATTAATTAATGCTATATATGATTAAAATGCATTTTTAAATTTAAGTGATTAGTATTTCTTGGGCAAACCAGAAGTTCTTGTAAATTTAATTGATGTGAATGATTATAAATAAAATATCAATATCAAAATATATAAGTGCTTCTGCCTATTGGTTTCGAGAGCAAAGAGGCTTAGTTTGGCAGTGGGGCAAAGAAATATAGGTTGTCTATACTTCACCTGCTCCTGCAATCAAGGCAGTTTTCCATAATGCAGTTTTGCTTTCCAAATTTTTGTAAAATGTATGGAAGGAGTAATTTTAAAATAAATCTTAAGTGATATAGGATATATATATATATATATATATATATATATATATATATATATATTATATATATATATATATATATATATATATATTATATATATATTATATATATATATATATATTATATAGAAAATATTAAACGTTAAAAAAAAGATTAAATTATCAGTTTTTAAACTAATGTAACTTAAATAACTATTATAAAAATTACCTCAACTATTAAGCTATCTATGTTAGTCAAACTCTCTTTAACTTTGCTACTATCATCAAGTAATTGTATAATAAACCTCTGGACAAGTCTGAAATATTCAATAAACAAGCAAATATGTTAGTCTTATAAATGGCTACATTTTTGGCATGTTTTATGATTTTTCTAAATTTTTGCTGTGTCATTATTGTGGGTTAATAACGCCATAAAAACAATTTTTTGAATAGCACAACTACAGCGGCAAATTGATTTTTGTATAAAGTTTGAACTCTCCAGCATGAATGCACTAGGAGCTACGATGATAACAGACACACAAACACACATACAGACAGACAACACATGACCTACAGGAAACCACTTATTCCAAGAAAACTAAAATTTGTGTGATTTTCTAAAGTTATAAGCATGCACAATCATATGAATGGCTCCACTCTGGATAAGCAGACTTCACTTTCCCTTCATAATTTAAGGTATATCTTCAAAAAAATTTGGTTGAAGTAGTACAAAATGAATAGTATTTTTTAGGCCTGGCTCTTGGACAAAAAGGATTGTTTAGAAATTTTTTTGAAGAGAGAAACTAAAAGTGCTTAATCAGATTAGGCCCGTTCATAATTCTCTCAAAATATTGCTTTATTTATTAAAAAATTTAATACTATTTTAATTACCTGACATCTGATGTAGTATTATTAGAAAATAATTGAATAATACTATTAAATCTTTGTTTGTTTGATAACGCTAAGTATATTGAAGCTAAACAGGCAGCTATATCTGACAGTATAATATAACTAGAAGAAGTTGAAGACATAAGATAACTGCCTAATTGACTCCAAACCCTCTCCACTATTTGACTCATCTCTCCACCTAAACAAAAATAAACAAGTAATGATTAGACAATTACAGATCATTTAACTAAATTTTTCTGAAAGTATACCTCAAATAAAGAAAAAGCATAGTTTGCACATCTAGACTGAAGTACTTCATATAATTGGGCATGCTCTAAATTTTAGTAAATAGTTTTTGTCTTCTTTAAATAAATGATTCCCTACAAAACTTGAAGAGGACATTATTTGTAGCTGACAAAAAGTTCTAAAAAGATGCATGTTTATACATCAAAATGAGATAACTACAACCAAAGTTATGCCATTTGCAAAAAAAAAACTGAAAAATAGGATAGTTTTGCAAGGTCTGGATAGACGTTTGTCTGGTTCTTGTTCTATAATACAGTCTGAAAGACAATACGATTATAATAAGACTAAAAGTATAATAAAGATTAAGAAATTAGAAAAATAAATACACTATTGTTATATATATTACATTTTATTTCAATTTGGTAAATACAATAATCAACAATAATACACAATTGTTTGAGACTTAACTTAAAAGCTTAAATAATAGAAGTCAAGAGTAAATAAATAGAAATAAGATTAGTTGAAAAACAACAGGCCTTCGGCCTCTGAGCCACTCCATACCCTCGGTGCTTCATGCCTCGGACGCTGCACGGCCAATGTGCCTCTCTGAGGCCGCTTTGCAGCCACGTGGTGGTTGTACTTTATCAGTTCATCAATTTACTGGTTTATATAAATGGCATATAAATACACGATTCGTTTACATTATATCCATCAAATACAATGTTTGTTTGACATATATATGCCTATCAATAAAGCCAAAATTAATAATTATAATACAATGAAACTTTGTAAGTTCGTGAACCATAGCAGTATATGAAAACACTCAGCCCAATCTGAACACTATAAGAAAATTTATGATTTTTTAAAATGTTTGAGGGGTCATTTTTGTGGGTTAATGACGTCTCACATATTACATAAAAAATAAGGTTCGTGATATTAATAAGGTTGATATTTGTAAAACAAGAACAGTTTCATTAATTAGTAAATATGAATGATGCTTACTTGGATCATTATAGATTTGATTTTTCACTCTATTTACTAATGACAATAGTACGTCCAGAAGTTTCAAACACTCTGACTGTGAGCAGTGAGATAGATATCTCCCAATCCATGAATCTAGAAACAATCAAGATTTTCTATTAATTTGATCCAAAAAAATAACTAAAAATAGAGAAGAAAAACCTGCCTCTGTGGCTGTGATTGTTGGCACCTGAGTTCCCTGGTTCGCAGCCCGGACTATGGTCTAAGATTATATAAATAGTATTTGTATAAAAACATTTCGCCAATTTTAATTAATTCTTAGTGGATAGTAGATGCAACCTACCTGAGGTGGTTCCCGCAGGTTGAATGGGCCAAAAGGCTCTAAAACAGGTTTATTTCAATTTTTATAGATATAAATAGTATATTATCCAGTGAAAATTTCTTAATAAACAGATATGTTATCTTGGATATCTTTTAGTCATGTTAACATTTATTTCCCTTCTATTTTATCAATGTCAATTTCATAAAATGTTTAGACACATCAAAATTCCTAGCTGATTTTCATTATATTTGTTAAACTGTTTAGCTCGCTTCAACTGTTCAAGCTCGCCGACTGAGGTCCTTCAAATTTTATTAACTTCTTACACTATGAATGTTGTTAAATTTCAAATGATTGTTTCACTACTTCTAATAGAACTTGGAAACCGTTTTCAATGAATTTCCAAAGGAAAAATTAGCTATATAGATAAATATTAGAAACAGAAAAAAATAATTGTTAAGTAAATACCATGAAATAAAAACATATTAACACATGATATGAACTCTATCTGATTTAAGTTAAATTTGTAGAGCAATAGCCTTTTAGATATATGTTTAAATTTCAAGATCAATTTTTAATTTGATCTCGACTAAACTTATACTTTAGAATACTCTTAGCTTTGAATGGTCACCTTAAGTCTTATTGGGATCTGTTTGAAAATAATATGGGTTTTTTAATGCAACAAAAAATTTTGAATCCTGACAGATCGGAATCTGATCAATGGATCTTGACCAAAATCTACACTAAAACGACTTATAGGTCATCATGAACACATATATGTCTCATCCATATTCCTTCACACACAAAAATAGGGGATCAGAGTAAAAAAAAGTTTTAAATGCTTGCAGATTAGAATTTAATTGATGGATCTTGACTAAACTTTAAACTTAGATGACTCATGGATCAGAATGATGATATTTTATGACTCATCAAGATACATGATAATGTATACATAAAATGTATGTTGGATTTTCCTAAAGTCATATCAGTTTTTTCACTCGTGAGAGTTGATTTTTGTACCAATCTTCACCTAATCTAGTCAAGTTGTTTGGCCATTGCCCTTTTTTACAAGAGAAGTGCACATACATACACAGAAATATACATATATTTTTTTGACCTGTAGGTCCTGAAATATGGAAATTTACTAAAAAAGTGGATGTCATATTTTTCTTATTTCAGTGCTTTTACCAGAGATAATTTTGCATTTTTTAAATGATATTTCTCCATTAAATATTACCAATGAATAAATGTTGTCCAAGAGCAATTGAATGATGATGATCCAGTATGTCAGCAAAAGCATCAATTGTTAACGAAAACAATTCTCTGTTTGCTTCTATGTCTATGCTGGCCAGGGTTTTAGTTAAAGGGGGTAAAAGACGTTCAATAGACTGGCCTCTTTCAATGCATAGTAAGCAAAGAGATAGTTGACCTTTCAACAATTCACAGCTTAGACTTCCTTTTGAACTTGTATATGCTGTACATACATCACTAAATTTATTAACCTGAAACATAGATATCACTTGCTATTTAACATATAGCGATAGATCCTCTAATATAGTAGAATTAACTATTAGATAAACTATGAAAGCGATTTTATTCTCTTTTTTGAAAACATTAGACATAATTTGTCAAAATAATAAAATAAAAAATAAAGAAATTTAAAATTCAAAAACCCGCCGATGCTTAAGTCCCTACAGGAATCGAAAGTTACAATGTCAGCTATTCGAATCATTACATCCATTTCCAATGCGCCCACTACAGTATGAAACTTAGTTTTTTCATCTGTTATACCTGCGGTGACAAACTGGGATTCGACCTGAATGAACCATAATGCAGGTCTACTTTTCCAGAAGGGTGGGACTCTTACTGCGACTCTATTAATTGACACTACTGCAGTTGGTTGGTTTGAAGTAGAACTGGTAGTGGTTGCAGTTGCAGGAGTTAGATTAGGGTCGTTATTTGAGCCGGCAGCGTTATCTCTAATTGTCATAATTAACTGAAGTTTCAAAATAAATAAAAATTGTAATATTATAAGATACTGATAATTGTTCACTCACGTGAGTCACCAATATAGCGATAGATCCTCTAATATAGTAGAATTAACTATTAGATAGACTATGAAAGCGATTTTATTCTCTTTTTTGAAAACATTAGACATAATTTTTCAAAATAATAAAATAAAAAATAAAGAAATTTAAAATTCAAAAACCCGCCGATGCTTAAGTCCCTACAAACATTCTCAGTAAAAACACCATTTAAATTTAAACTTAATTAAATTTTAGCTATTAAAAAGGTTTTAGAACCATAAAATCAAAAATATTTTGATTGATAAGTTCTAATTCAAATTGGTTCAACAATTAATGTTTTTGAAGAAAAGGGAGTTTAATCACGTGCAAGCTTAAGAATTGTAATTCATTGATATTTTTAGAACATTAAGTTTAATTGTCTAGGTTTTATATGATTTAGAATCAGCAACAATGGAGTTGCTCATAATGAATGGAACAAATAAAAGAGTCTCACTACAAAATTATTAATTTATTTAAAGCTCTTTCAACCTAACATGAGGTCATCATAGTGCCTGTACAAATAAGTGAAAATAATAAAAATTAAAACAGTTAAAATTTCTAAAAGAAGGCAGTAGAAGGGACGATGTTTCCCCTCTCACATTCAAGTTAAGTTCTCCCACTGCTTCCTGACTCCTTAGGATCTCTAATTTTACCAAGAAGTTTAGCTAACGTCCTTTATTTGCAAAATGAAGGAACCCAACCTGACAAAGACCATTCTTATGTCATTCAGCATTGATATGGTTGTAGAGCCTGCTACCTGTATTCTTTAGTGCTCCAAAGTACAGAGCACTTATCTGTGTCTAGGTTAACACACTTACCTGTGTCTGGGTTTGACAATTTGCTTATTTGAGTACTAGGATCATACATGTAAATGTACATTGTGCATCATCAAGTATCTTTCAAATTACCTTAATTTGTTTGCTTCCATGGACAACTCTTTTGTTTCATACGTAAAGACAAAAATTGTTTCTTTATTGACAAAAAAATGCAAAAGGATTGTAGGGTATCTTTTTATTTTATATAACACACAATTAAATTGATCATGACTTACAACTTGATTTAAATCAGCAGATACAGCCAAAGTTAAGTATAGTGATACAAAATGATGCTGACCAGATTGATTAAGAGATAATAATTTTGGTGGTGTTAATTTAGAATATATTCTACCAGTCATGAGATTCATATGTCTTTGATGTTCATTCACACCAATACATCTCTGCAAATGTAAACCTAAAAAAGTTATCAAACTTGTTAAGAAACAATATGGATTTTAAATGTCAAAGAAATTAAAAAACTAAGAGCAAATAGTTATTAACTTACCAAGGGAGAAAAGAGCGTTTTTGCTCTCAAGGCAGTCAAGTTGGTTCCTAAGGACAAAGCCGAATGAACCATATTATTGAAATCCTGAGGGGTGCCAAGGGACTTAATTAGTTGGTTCCTGAGGCTAATCAAGAGAACTATTTAGTTAACTCACGAGGCAGTTAATTACAGCTTGGGAGCAACAACTTATTCTTCTGTGGTAAGTTTAAGATTTCACATCTAAGAGGGAGAAAATACTATGATAACAAACAGCGAGTTTTAAAATTCTAGTATGCTTTATTAAAATTATTTGTTTGATTTATTGGACAAATAATTCCTTACATATTTTGCCTCTTCAATTAAATTTAAAAGTTCCCCCAATCGGGAAACATTCTCTACAGTTAATATAAATGTTTACATGTTTAAGAAATCACTCAAACTTATAGATAAATAAAAAAAATAATTTTGAAATTTTAATAAGAAGAATAAGTATAAGAGCTGTTTGCTAAGTCACTCAACTAAACAGTGAAGTCAGAATTTGTTATTTCTTTATTTTTATCTTAACAAAGATTTTGATAATTCTAAACCAAAAGTTTACACTGAGACTTTATATTGACAAATTATCTTTTTATATTTTTTTTTAATTTTTCACATAGATTATTTTTGTGAATGAATTCATTAGTTTGATTAACATAAATACTGCAAGTCATTTATAACAGTCATAAACTATTATTTTGTTTTAAGAATTTACTAAATAAAAGCTTAGTTAACAAATATTTTGTTTTGAAAGCCTATAATACACAATACACTTTACAATTATAATAAAATTTACAACTTTATTTGTTTTTAATTACAATTATTAAAATTCTTTTAAATAATATTGGGTCGAGGGTTTAAATCCAGCCCAGGAGCAGACCTTAATTTGAGGTACATTGTACCTTGTACCGTACACTCCGAAGTCTTGAATTCTAGGCCGGCCAACCCAGCCAGGGTTTTACATGGTTTCTTTGGCTGCTAATATGCAAATGCGGGGTTGGTTCCTGTTTCATTCGAGACAAGTTTGGATCCACGTTTCCGTTATCGATTCCGTTTGGATTGATTTCCATTATCGATTCGAGTTTGGATAAACGATTCGTGAGCTCCAAATCGTTATTTTTGGTACTCATGAAAAGTCAAGTTTTTTAATACAAAATCTCTGTCAAAACAACTAATGATTGAATAAAATAGTCTTTCACATATTAAAATAAATTTATACCTTAATAATGAATAAAATAGTCTTTCTCTTATTAAAATAAATGTATACCTTAATAGAGATATACTGAGTCTAAAGATATAATAAAATTGTCTTTTCCTCTAGAAGGGAGAAAAAATTAACTTTCCGCCCTACGGTTTTTCCTCAGGGAGGAAAAACCGTATTACGGCCTGTTTGTGAAAATAAGGGAGGGAACAAAAATCAGGGCGGAAAGTAAATCACTTTAATCACAGATTAACTATGCTCATGAATAAGATCTAAATACATTATTTCTGATCTGATCAATCTCACAAAAAATCTATCGGACCGGCTTGTTGGATTATTCACACGTGTACAGACACCTAATGGTTACAGTGTTAAATATGATTTATCCTTAAAAGGAAATTAAAAACATAAACTCACCAACAATACGCAGAAAATGCTCAAAACTGTTTTTAACTAAATATGGGTCTTCTAACCTTCCTTTAACTTGAGACAAAAAACTAAGGGCACTTTTTCTGAAAATTATAAACAAAATAGGCTTAAAATAGTAGACAAAATTTATTAGTTCTAAGAGAACACTTGTAAAATTAATAAAAAAACAACAAGGCTTAATATGATAAATATATCTTTATGAACTCTACATATTGGAAATTGTACTAATAATTTTATTTGTCAAGTGAAAAATCAATGTTACAACATATTTCCCAGCCACTCATACTAGCAAACATAAAGAGTAATAATACTAATTATTGAAGATTTCGGTCTTCCGGTGGTGACCGCGTCAATGTAGATGAAGAATCCGACGTTTTACTTCCACTGTGGGAGGCATCTTCAGGGATGTAGGAGATCATGGATAGAAACACAATGCTCTACAAAACTGAACAGTTCAGTTTTGTAGAGCATTGTGTTTCTATCCATGATGTCCTACATTCCTGAAGATGCCTCCCACAGTGGAAACGAAACGTCAGATTCCTCATCTACATTGAGGCGGTCACCACCGGAAGACCTAAATCTTCATGACAATAACCGCGGAAGCCTACACAGTTTAATACTAATTATTATTATTATATTTATCTAGGGCAAACATAATTACTGGCTTCAAATTTTGGGGAAAATGTTGTCAATGCTATAAATACATTTTTATTTATTCTACTTACCCAATAGTAACGACTGAATCTAATTCTTGCCCAGGTATATAAAATAATTGATTTAACCTCTTCTGATAATATTCCCATAGAAGTAGAATAGGCTCTGTTTTGACAGACCACAGTTCTAAAAATATTTTCTCAATATAGCATAAATATTTCCTCATATCTTCTTCTCCAACATCTTCAGATAAGAAGTTCTTTGATAATATCTCAATCAAACTATAGTTGCAAATTATTTCCTAAAACATTTTTTAAATACTTGTGAATTCAACGATGAATTGTTGCAACTACTAAAGGCTAACCAAAAACTTAGTAAAAATCAAGAGAGGGCACATGTCAGATTTAATTAAAATATAAACATCTCTAGTTTTTTTTATCTAATTTTAAGTTTGACTGACACATATGTTAATACTATAAATACATACACTATGGCAAAAGATGTAAATGTTTCTTTAAATCATACATTAAAAACTTTTGACATTTCCTCACCTACAAACGTAGGTCTAAGGAAAAGTATTGTGTTAACCCTAAAATCAAGGTTTCACAATAATTATCAGTTCTAAGCATTTTTTAGTGATACAGCACAGCAATAATAATATACTTATAATGGCTTGTAAGGAAAAAATTCCAGTGAGAGCGCTCAGAGGAGAGAATAAGAAATAAATTCATAAAACTATTTCATTTATATTTACCCTTTGGTCAAATGTATATAATTTAGCAAGACTGTAAGTTAACCAGATAGAAAAAATGTAGCTCTGAGATCTAGAAAAATTAGATGAATTGATTTTAAACTGGTTCACCATTTCTGGTCCATCTAGGTGTTGAGATGCTCTTAGTTTTAAAAATGACAATAACAAACTATCAAATAATGACCAAAAGCCCTGAAAACAAAAATAACAAGTTAAAAACAGTAAAAAACACATGTAAACTAAAAAAGTTCAAATCAAATGTCGTAATGAAATATCAATAGCAAATACACATAAATCGTAAAATTAAAAAAATCAGGTACGGGGTACCTCGGAAGTTTCCTCACCACATCCTATTTGCTACGCTCATCATTACCACTTCCGCCGCGCTTTACTTGTCCTCAGAATATAAAACTCACCCTATTAATTCAGCAATATGTGTCGGACTCTCTTTGCTCATTTTCTTACACCAAATATTTTAGTTTTGTTCCCAGCGGTCAGCCATCCAGGCACAGACCTCTCTCGATGTTGCTAACTTTTAAGATCTAACAAAAAAGCCATACTTGCCATATTGAAATAAAACTTAATTAACTTATTTATTATACACTTGAACCAAATTTCAACTTAGTTGGATTATTTTACGATTTTTTAAAAAACCTATACAAGTCATTTGATAAAAATTGAACTAATTCTGATAGTTACATGGAACTTGGCAAATTTTTTGCTACATTTCAAATCGATCAAAACATATTTTCACGTTTCATAAATTTTTATTTCAGGTTAATGACGTAAAAATGTAAATATTTAATGTATAAATGTAAAAAAAAAAATTAATAGTAAAACTAGAACTAAAAATTGATTTTTGTACAAAGTTTCAACTTTCTAGCATAAATAAGCTGTAAGCTATGATGATAATAGACACAAAAATACAGAGTGATAACTATGTGAAGGGTCTCAAAAACACTGGAAATGGATAATTCAGATTTTTGGAAACAGATTTTCTTGCAAACACAATACTTTTCCTATATACCTATGGTATAAATAAGGAAAAATAAAAATACACGAACTTCCATATAACGAACTTCTATACAACGAAAGTCTCTATTTTTAACATTCCCTTGAATTTTGTGTTTAAAAGTGTTTCTATTTAACGAAAAAAATTTCTATATAATGAACAAAATTTCCAGAAATATAAAAGATAAAGACAAGACCCGCAAACTTTCAAGGAATTGACCAAAACGGCACTTCTGTTTTTCTGTAATTTCCCAGAACAATTACTTATTGATTCTCGCCCTGCCTTATTTAATTTTGCGAACTCTTTCTTTACAATTTTCTATGAAATTAGGATTAACACAGCATAGAACTAAAAATCTTTCAGTTTTAATTTGGTATTCGGTCTGACAAGTTCATTTGTGAAACTTTTTATTTGTTTGTAAATCGAGTTTATTAAAATGTCAAAACGGAAACCGATGTCCCTTTCTGGAAAAATCAATTTATTAAAAGATTCTGACAATGGAGTCAAAAACAAAGACTTGTCTCTGAAGTATAAAATCGCTCCTAGTTCTATATCAACAATTTAAAAAAATCGGGAATCTATACTTAGGTTATACGAAACGAGTGGCGATTTAAAAAAAGTTCTCAAGTATGCAAGTATGAAGACATTGATGACGCAATTTCACAGTGGGTGACAATGTTAAAGGACAAAAATAGGCCTGTGACAGGACCGCTAATAAAAGAAAAAGCTGCTGAATATACAACTGCGAGGTTATTATTCATCCTAAATATACATTAAAATATCATAAAATAGTACAGAGTTCTATACAACGAAATTTCTATATAACAAATTTTTTCACTTGAACCTTTAAGTTCGTTATATAGAGGTCCGACTGTATTATAATTAATCCCTCAGGTCTACCCAGTCTGTGCAACGTTTGTTTTTATAGGCCCATTGACATTTACAACAAGAAACAAATAGTTTTATGACACCTAAACAGTTACTATTATTCTATAACACAATAATATTAAAAAATGATCAATTGGACTAGCTAGTAGAAGTAGAAAACAAAGTAAATTTAAAAGTCTCCCTGGGTCCAGTTAGTCATTGTAAAGTCTGTTTTGGCAGGTTCATTGAAGTTTACACATTATATATTAATAGTTTTATAACACATGAAAGGTTACTAGGGGAAACCTGTTTTTCCTGCAAATACTATCATTTTCAGTATTTAAAAATACATTTTTTTATCACCTTGTCGGAGTTATCTTTGGAATCAGCATCAGCAATAATTTGCAACATTAACCATAATTCTTGAACACAAGTGCAACTAAATGGTGATTTTTTGCTTAGATCTCTTTGATCAATCTGAAAAATTAAGAGAGACCTTTTAAAAAAAGCTTAACACTTGAAAGCTATTTGAAAAAGAACAATTTTTATTTTTTCTATCTATAAACTATCCTATTTAAAAGAAGAAGAAATATAAAAATATTTTTACAACTTATAAATAATAGGCTGGAGCTTGGCACAAGAAAGCAAGTCAAAAAATGAAATAAGCTAAAAATGTTAATTAATCCACTATAATACATTGTATTATTACTCAAATAAGGCTGAGGGTACCAAGATCCAGGACTTAAATCACCAGCAAAAATATTTTTAGTAGTATGATATTCTTTGATATTTCTCTTTGCCTTAACCCTACTGTAAAAAACAAATAAATAATTAAACTAATACATGCATATATGTGTGCATCTATATGTTTTTTATAAATAACCTCCTCCAGACAATATAGTGATTATATCATTTGATACTACCGAGTTTTGCAAAACATGAATAGTTGACACAAATATAATTGTCTCTCGCACAATTATATTGTGTCAAATATAGTGATTACCAGGAGTAGACAAAAAAATAAAACATAAAATTTATTTGTTAATTTTAATTTTGTAAAATATTTTGTGGTTAAATTTATTTGTATTCTTCTAAATAAAGCATTTTATTAATATTATCAATTTAAAAGTTTCTTTTTGTGGACATTTAAAAATAATAAATAAAAACAGATTAACTACACAGAAGTCCTATATTTTTTAATATACAACAAATAACTAATCTTTCGACTAAAAATTAGTCATCAACAGAGTTTAACATAATATAAAATAAAAAAACACAATTTACAAACTACTTCATATTTCACCTTGATATGGTTTGGTAAGCTTTGTTTAAAAAACTATTACATTGGAGAATTTAGAAAAAAAAACTTTTAAAAAAATTTTAGTCGAAAGCTTAGCTATTTATTATATATTCTATGGATTTAATCTGTATTTATTTATTATTACTACTATTATTATTATTATCTGGGCCTGGAATATAAGTATAATATTAATTGAAGTATAATGAAGAATTTAAAACTTGAAGACATTATTTGTGATGGGTGGTTATGGTATAAATCCAATGGGTAAAAGAAATATTCCTTGGGGAGGAGAATGAATAATAATCATATATATTTAATGTCATTAATATTATTACCACTACTATTATACTATTAAAAAAAACTTTTATCAGCAGACAAACCTTGTTAAACCTTACTAGGGTTAAATCAAACAACTGTCTAAATAAAGGAAGGTAATACTGGTGCAGATATGACGAATGTAAGGATGTATTTATAGTTTTATACTTATGTAAAGTAAACGACAAATGAAGATCCAACCAAAGCATGTCAAACCTGCTATGCATCACATGGTAACCTGCTTCCTCACACTGTAAATAAAGCAAGAATATAAAAAATAAAATTGCCCTGCTTTAGTATATCAAGTGTTAATTTCTCAAAATGGAAAGAACACCATATAAATTAAAATCAGATCTCATCAAGTGAAAATTTATATGAAATTGGGATTTCAACTAATAATTTCAATATAGATGAAATCAAAATGTACGTTTCTTTAAAGAAATGTATGTAAACATACCATAAGTAAATATAAGCATAAAACATAAAAAAATAACAATTATAAGAAACAACATCATAAGGGGTATTACTCAGGGGCTTATTTCAATTTCTATTTCCTATTCCTGTTTAATTTCCCTATCTCCCTCATTAAACCAATGAATATCTAACAAATTTATTCTAAAGTAGAAAACATATTTAGTTTATTTGGCTATTAAACCAAGTTATATATTTATACTTTTCAAACTGAGTTATCAGTTTAAAAAGGCTATGCCAAACACTTCCAAATAGGTAGAAATGAGTATTTAAAAAATATCTAATAATAAAAGAATAGGTTAATACATGTAGAAAACACATGAGTTATTAGATTAGATTATTATTGTCTAGCAAACAAAAAAACCTGTTGAAGTTAAAATGCAACAAGTGGTGGGGAGTAAAGTACCTATAAAATCAGAATACAGACAACTAGATACTCAAATGCAATTAGTGGAATCCAGAATATTTTTTCAAGAAGATGTAGAAGATCTTATCATTCTTTACAGATAACAAACAACTTTACTTAACTTTACTTAACTATAACTTAACTTTACAGATAACAAACAAGGTTAGTTATAACAGTTTTTTTTAACTTTCTTCTTCATATTTAACACATCCAACTGTTTTTAATATTTCTTGAAGGAAATTAAATCATTAAAAATAAATATGAAATATAATTACAAACAGGTTTCCAAATTTATGAACTCAGGATGCAGAGTCGAAATAAAGATCCTAATTAAATTCTATGTTCCTAAATAATTCTGAGCAATACAAAATATCATCATAGTTTAAAACTTGTTCCACTGTCTTTTCCTCTAATTATAAGGTACTGCAGTTAGGAATAATAAATTAAAAAGAGTGCTCAATCTAATGAAGCATTTTTATTATTCTCTCCCAAAATATCTTAACCAGCAGCGTCAACCTTTAAGTGATGCTTCAGCTTTTTGCTTAACATACATATTTTTAACACAATTTAAAACAAGTTTATAATAATTTAAGCTTACTTATATAATAAATTAAAACATAAAGAGGGTATAATATCATAAAAATCTACCTTATTACCAGAAGGATTAGAACAAAAAAGATAAATGTATTCAGGAAGCTGGGTTATATTTCCCAACTGTTTTCTTAAAGAATTCAGTCGTTTAGCTAATTTATCTACTAAACTTTCAGCAATCCACTCATATTCTCTATACATAAACACTCTAAAAAGAAAATTAAAATGTGAAAATCCTTAAAACAACCAATATGTGTATAATAAACTGCATAGGCTTCCGCGATTATTGTCATGAAGATTTAGGTCTTCCGGTGGTGACCGTGTCAAAGTAGATGAGGCATCTTCAGGGATGTAGGACATCATGGATAGAAACACAATTCAGTAGAAACACAGTTCATTTTCAGTTCAGTTTTGTAGAGCATTGTGTTTCTATCCATAATGTCCAACATCCCTGAAGATGCCTCCCACAGTGGAAGCGAAACGTCGGATTCTTCATCTACTTTGACGTGGTCACCACCGGAAGACCTAAATCTTCAATATATGTATGCATGTGTGTGCATGTATATATATAATTTTTTTACAAGAAGTGATATAAATGATACCTTGTTAATAAGAATTACCAATAGTGTATGAATTTAATTAACAAGTTCTCCAAAGATGGGAATTGTTATCAGATAAATGCATCAAAGCAATGCCCATTTGGGCCTTTGTTTTAGGGCATACAAGATAACTTAAGTAAAATCCAGGAAGGAACAAAAAGTGCCATGAACTAATTATCACTATGTAAAGCCCATAAGTTGAATGCCAAGCCAATCAAAACCAGGAAACTGTCTTTACAGACACTTAGTAGAATTTAAGGGCATTTAAAAACACGGACGGGTTAGTAACAGTGAAAACTTTTAACTGGACAGTTATTAAACTTCTCTAATAATAACCGCACACACACACACACACATACAAGAGAATGTTCCATATTACACCAAGACTCAAACATTTGCTCATAATGAAACATAGAGAAGAAGCTAGCGACCACCAAGTACTAGATAAAGTACAACCAAAAGTCTCAAGTACCTTAGGTATGTCAACCCTCGCTGACCGGTAAAATTTTCTGAACCTTAATAGACTAAAACTGTACAAAATTAATTAAGTAGATTTACTCCACTCTATAGGTTCAAGATATACTAAATTAGTAGAATATAAAATAAGACGTTAGAATTTAAATCAACATTCAAAAACTCAATAGTAATAAAATTAAAGAAAAAATATTTTCACAAATTTCATTTAGATTTTTCATTTATAATACAACAGAATTATAAATAAATTAAGTAGTAATTAAGTAAATTAATTACTAAATTTAAAATCAAAAATCCCATATCAATCAAAATAATAATTGCATAAAAACAAAACTGAACTGACCTGGACATAAAATCATTTACAAACATGATAAGTTCAATGCATTCAGTCCTGATTTGGTAATAATTCTTCTTGGTTTCATCTGGAGCAACTGAACCACACTGTATTACAGATGCATCATCCAACAGCATTAATTTCATTCTAAAAATATTATTTCTAAGCTAAGTAAAGTATAAACTCTAACAAATAGAAGAAATAATATAATAAATGCACACGTAAATGGTTTAACAAAAATCAAATCAATAAAATAAAATGAACCAACAGAATAAGGCTATAATTTAACCAAAAATGCTGAAAAGTCTTTTCAGCAAAGGATTACCAGCAAAAGAAAGGTTTTTTACATATATAGTTATAATAGGCACCTATCAAATGCTCCTTTTGCTAAGATAGATAATTACAAATGGTCCATGCTGATCACTAAGTAGATTTCCAGACATGAAATAAGAACAGTAGGCGAAGGGAATAATTTCGTACAAGAGTTGGAGTTAATGGTAGTGAAAATGAAATTTAGAGCGAACCTCCACATTCCTAGACTTAGTAGAAATTCACACAGTAAGAGTAGGGGGTGCGGGACACAGTGGTCCAAGTCCCTAGTTTCAGGTGGTACTAAAAAAACAGGGGCTACTTACATCAACTACCACAACGAGCGCTAGTTTTCATTTTGTACCGCCATTATCATTATAGTTATCAGTTTTGAATCATGACGTCTATTAATGTTTATAAAGAATGTAAACAAGACTTTAACTGGTATATAAACATTTTTAATTGTTTATAAGATTATTCCACAATAAGATAAATTTTGAATTTTTTTCATTAAAAAGACTAATAAAATACATAATGAACATGCAAATTAATTTCTATTTCTGCACGTCAGGGTTATCATGATATCAGGTCTAGTTAAAAATTAAACGTCATTTAAATTTGCATTATATTTTATAAAAATTTTACATCGAAAATAATTAATACAATTTTTAACAGTGTTACAAATCCCTTTACATAAATTTAATCTTGGAAATGAAGAAATAATTATTTTATAAATGAGGAACAAGGTGAACCAACTAAAAAACAGGCTCGTCTAAAACAGAGTATACTGAAGGAGTTGGACCACTGTGTCCCGCACCCCCACCCTAACAAATGAATTTCTTTATCACTTTACCTAACAACTTTTTAAGAAAATTGAGATTGGTACCAAAGTAAATAAGTACCAAAATTGGTACATAATAATGAGGGACCAAAATTATAGGAAATTGACTCTTCTGACCTTAGTTAAAGATTCTGATGATTCTTTGAGTTGTAATACAAATATCTAAATGACACTTATAAAATGATAAAGGTGTCTTAAAGGGGATGAGCACAAAATCCTAAAAATTATCTAGGATTTTTGGAAATCCAAGATTTCCAAAATAGATTAGAACATATATTAGATATATATATATATATATATATATATATATATATATATATATATATACATACATATTAAATTATTTTTTTTAATACTTACGAAGCTAATTTGAATAACTGTTCAAGGAAATTAAATAGACAAGTTCCTTTATCCCATGTTTTACCAAATAGAGTGATCTTTTCTATTTTCCCTCTGTCCTGATTTTGCTTGGCTAGTAACCTTTCAGGACCATACTTTGAATAATAATAACTGTTTCGACTGATTTGTATATCTTTAACATTGACTTCTCCAAGGCAGTTGAATGATGGCACACTAATCTCTTCGGCAAAAGGAACATCTAGAAAAGATAGGGAAGTTAAAAAAATGTTTAAGCAATACTTAGCTCAGATGTATATGACCAAAACCCCTCCCTCCCCTCTTTGGTATCAGTTTGTCGTATTAGTCGTTTTGTAAGTTTTGATTTTATGAAAAATATAAACTTATACGTGTCAAGTAAAACAATCATCACTAATGCTAATAATTTTTTTTTCACTTCCATTTTGTTCAGCATAAGCATATTAACTTTCAGCTTGTTCCAATAAGTTTTTGATTCAGCATTAAAGTATTGCAAATTTGCTAAAAATTACTTTATTACATATTTGAGTTGTAATATTATTACAACTCATATATGTTATTAAAACTTACTACAACTCATATATGTTATTAAAACTTACTACAACTCATAGCTAACCATTTTTGTTTTTCATAACTTTTTTACAAAAAAGAAATCTGGCACGGAGATCTACAAGCCAAGCAAATGTTCTTTAAAATGCATGCTTTCTTTTTTTAGGTTCTATATTTAATACATATATTTTAATGCATGGCACATCATTATTTGTACTCATTTGAAGCTTAGTTTATCCTAATTTTTAGGTCATTCTCTTTAAAAGTTCAAAAAAAAGAATCAACAATTTGGGATGCTATTGCTAAGGTTATTAAATAAGGAAATTTTGGATTGATAAGCAAGAAAGCAGGCGTTTCAAATAAAATTTGCCCAGCTTACTGACCTCTACACCTGAATTATTAAGCTCCAGCATATGCCGTGTTGCTTTATGCAGGAGCCTGAACTCTTCTCTGATTAAACAGTCCTAATCTTTAGTTAACCATTTTCTTAGGTACCTGATATAGAGGAATAGAATATCAAGTGAACCAACTCCCCATGAAAACTATGTATTTATTTTTTTTTCTTATTTTAAATGGCTCCAAGTTTGATAAGATAACGACAGATAAGAATAAAGATTTGAATAAACACACCCTGTGTGTTGTTATCGTTTTGTATGAATTTCTGTTACGGAAGAAATATCAGGCAGTGTACCACAATGCGCTACAGTTGACCTAGCGCACTGATAACATAATCCTATATGACAAGATTGTTGACTTCCCTCTTCTTCTACCTTTGACACTTTACTAGCACTAGCTCCCCAAAACAGCAGAAAAATGGAAACAAATGTGACTCCCTCCCGCTTTTTGACTAATATTTTTTTGATCTTTTGGAAACTAGCACGTAGTACCTTTTTGAGACATCCCAAAATGACACAGGGTATCATAATTTCTGTTTTATTTCCTATTAATAAAAAATAAACCAAAGAAAAAATGGCACTCAACTGAGTTAAAAAAATCAGCCTTAAGCTGTATTTAAAAATGTATAGTATGAATTTAAGTAACACAAATAGTAAGAGCATGTACTTATGCCTCATTGAAGTTAATAAGCAAAATTAAAAGGAATTTAAAAGAAATTATCAAAAGAAAAAACTAAAAGAAAATTTTTCAATCGAACGTACACACTGTTAAAAAACAAATTTTTGTAAGAAATGTCAAACAATCAACTAAAATTGTGTTCTCAAGTTTTCCTGTCACTCCGGAAATACACGAGTCTTACTGATTATAACCAACAAGCTTACTATTTCCTCTGCTACCTCGGGGGACCAGTGCTGCTACGGAACAAAAAAAATCTCTAAAGCTGGCCCCCCTGGCCTAGCTGATAAACATTTCTTTTTTTTGACATCAGCAAGCGCTTTGACACCACGAAATACGTTAGTGAAGTCACTTGTTGATTCGACTCCACTATACTAGCTGGCATAATTTTTAGTAAATAACCTTTAAAACAAAACTAATCAAATCCTATAGAACCTCAAAGTCAAACTTGGTTAATTAAAATAATCCTACAATGCAAAATATTACAGACCTAATTCATCAAAAATACTATTATAAGCATCATCCCCGTCAATAAAATCATCAAATAACTCAGTAGTATTCATTCCTTGTTCTGACATACTACAACACACTATTCCATTGTACACTTCAGCATAGTATCAAATTTCATTTCAAGATAAAAAAACTATAAAGTAAAAACAATTAAATATGAAATCAAAATTAAGAAAATAATAAAAAAAAATTAAACAAGGAATAACAACATGCGAAAAAACGATAAGAATGTCAAAACAAAACAAGGCGGGAAATCAACCTTATCATAGAGGTAAGAAAGATTAACTGTATTTATTCCAGCGCAGCTGCTTGCTGGAGCCCCCCCCCCTCCCCAAAGATCTTGAGATTTATTATTTATTCAAAGATTTATTATTTTTAAGAAATGTATTTATTTATTATTTATTCAAAGATTCTTTATTCAAGATCCTTGAACACCCCAAAGGCATTATTATATCTGCTGTAGCAAAAGCTTAAATAAGACTTTTTTATTTTTATTTATTTATTTATTTAAATTTAAACAATACACGGTCCTTGGACCATTTTACAATAAAAGTATTTCACAAAAAACAAAACATAAAAGTATATTAAAATGAAAAGTATAAAAACAATAATGAGAAAAGAAAAAAAAACTGAAACATGATTATAACTGAAATAATTGCTAAAAATAGAAATAAAAGAAAAAAAATCAAACTAAAAGAGAGAAAAAAACCTAGTAATAAGAAAAAACATAAAAATTTACATATCTTTAATAAATAATATATATACATATACACACACACATACATACACACATACATATATACACTCACATACATACATATACACACATACTGACATATATATAAAACACACACATATATACAATATTAATTTTATAAGAATGAAAAAAAAAAATAAAAATAAAAAATAAAATAAATAAACATAATTAAAACAAATAAAAAAGTAGTAATTAAGTGAAAAACTTAAAACAGGCAATAAAGAGATTTAGAAAGTTCAAAAAAAAATATTTTTTTACAACAGGAAAGCAAGTATATTAAGAGTGCAAATGGATAAATTATAAAAATAATAATAACAAATTAAAATTAAGAATAAAGAGAAAGATGTCATTTCAACAATCAAGTTATTACAACATTGAGCATCCTCTTTTTAAATAAATTAATATTTGCACAATTGAAAAAGTCAACATGACTAGATACTTGATTACCAAGTCTATGTAGCCTAGGTATTGCACTATGGTAGCTATAGTTAGTGGTGTAATGTGATTTACCAAAAATATCATGAGATCTAGTTTTAATAGGAACTTTAAATTGAATTAATGATAGAATGTAAGGACAATCAACTAAATAGTTAACTATTTTATAAAGAAAGCAAAGATCTAGAATTTCCCGTCTTGTTTTAAGGGGCATGAGAACTGAGTTAGACTTAGATAAGTTACATCTATAGAAAGAAATTTTAAGGAATTTATTCTGTACAGTTTCAATTTGTTGGATATGAGTAGCTAGGTATGGTGACCATATAGTAGACCCGTATTCCAACACTGGCCTTACAAGAGATGCAAAAAGAATTTTAAATGAATTTAAATTTTTGAATTTACTCGTCCACCTTAAAACAAAACCTGATAATTTTCTTGCCTTATTAATCATATTATTAATATGTAGCCCATAATTTAGAGATGAAGTTAAATAAATACCTAAGTCCTTCATAACATTAGTTGATGTAATGATAGATGAATTTATCATGTAAGTAAAAATAATAGGATTTTGGATTCTATGAAATACCATAACAAAAGTTTTTTAATATTTAGTTGCATTTCATTTGTTATGCACCAGTTGTTGTATAGATTAATAATGTCTTTTTGTAACTTAATACAATCTAGGACAGTTTTAATTTTTATAAAAAGTTTTATATCATCAGCATAAATCAAAGCTTTAGCATATTTTATACAGGTTAAGATGTCATTCAGGAATATTATGAAAAGAAATGGTCCTAGTAAAGAACCTTGTGGTACTCCACTAGATGATATGAAAGACTTGGATTTACAAGAGTTTAGTTTAACAGTCCATTGTCTATTGACAAGATAAGATAAAAACCATGAAAGCAAATTACCTGTTATACCATAACCTTGAGTTTAGATATAATGTGCATAATTATAACCTTGTCAAACGCTTTAGAAAAATCTAAGTAGATACAATCTACTTGATAATCATTTTCAAAGGAGTTTAACAAATAATCAGTAAACAAAGTATATTTGTTACTGTAGATTCTTACTTCTAAAGCCATGCTGTTCTGGACATAGGATTTGCTCAAATAAAGGTTTTACTTGATCTAATATCAAGCCTTCAAATATCTTTGATAAAACTGACAATATAGCAACAGGTCGGTAATTTGTGACATCATGTTTGTCTCCATTTCTTTTGTAAATAGGAACTATATATCCTTGTTTTAAAGTGTCAGGAAATATTCCTTCTGATAAAGATTTTTTAAAAAGTATTTCCAGAACAGGAGCTAAACCTATGGCATTGTTCTTTAAAACAGATGCTGGTATATTATCAGGGCCAGGGCTCTTGTTGGTGTCAATATTCTGTAATTTTTTAGTATGCCTTCTTCTGTAATCTTTATTGATGATATGTTCAAGTGAGTATTAAAATTATAATTTGGGGGGGTTGTGTTTGATTCAACATATACACTAGCAAAATAGTCTGCAAAGATATTTGCAATATCTACATCATTAGTAGCTACTTTATTTTTGATTTCATCATTGAAGGAATATTTTCTGATCTACGGACATTTTAATAAAACCCAAAAAGCTTTCATGTTATGTGGCATAATTTTTTCAACATTGAAGATATAATTATTAAAACATTTGATAGATAAAAGTTTACATTTTCGACGAGCTTCAGAGAAAGCAACATAGTCAGAATGAAGCAGAGTTTGTTTGAATTTTTTATGGAGAATTTTTTTCCTAATGACAGCTTTTTTTAAATCTGATGAAAACCAACAAGGAAATAGAGTATTACCTGTTTTCATCTTAGGTGTGTGTTTAAAAATTATATCCGTTAATAAGTTTTGAAATAAATTAAATGCTTCATTAGTACTTTTGTCTGAAAGCATGTTCACCCAATCAACATTATTGATTTCACCCTCTATTGCTTTTACATCTGCTTGTCGAAAATTATAAATAGAACAGTGAGTCATTTTATCTCTTATGTATTCACAAGGCATTTCAAACTCTAGAGGAGTATGGTGAATTTTTCCGGCAGAAGTGAAGATTCAGATTTATTGATTGGTAGATGTACTAAATTAGAGAAAATTAGATCTAAAATCACACCTCTTTGATTCGAAACTGAATTAAATTGTTGCATGTTACCAATTGAGAATGCATCCATGATGACTTGGGCTTGAGATGATAATACTTGTGAAATACAGCTGTTCACATCAATACCATGTAGGTTATAATCGCCTGCTATTACAGAATAATCAAATTTCTGGTTGGTTACAATATTTTCAACAGTTTCAGCATGTTTGTTATATACTTGCAGAGCAGAGTTAGAGGAATATATACACAACCAAATAGATATGATTTCTTGTTTACATGAACTTTTACATAAATTTGTTCAACTGATTTTTCAGATATATTTACATTTTCTGAATGATATATATTGTTAATTGCAATTAGTACTCCTCCACCTGATTCTTTGATACTGTTGTTTGATGATCTGTCTGCTCTATAAACTGTGTAACCAGGTAACTGTAATTCAGTTGAAGATATACCATCATACAAGTTTGTTTCAGTGATAAGAATTACATCATAATAGGAACTATTTACTGCTGTAGCAAAGTCTGAAAGTTTAGTCCGTAGTCCATTTACATTCTGGTAGTAAACATGGAGTTTACTACCAGTCAATGCCCGTTTTTTGAAGTGATTATAGTAGGTACACCGTTTAAATATCTTAGGGATAAGTTTTTTTCACCTGCGAGTGTCCGAGCCTTCAGTTCGTCTTGTCGATGTTTAATCAATTCCCTTTCTAATTTGGTTCTATCAGATGATATAGATAAAGTGGAAATTATGTCTTTAAAATCGTTATCAATATTAGAGTCAGTTGTTTTGTTCAATAGAAATTTCTTGCATGTTTTAAGAAATGTTAATGCCACCTCCTTTGATTCAAAAGTAACTTTAATTGGTTTAGGTTTGGTTTTATCATTACCAAATCGTTTAAAATGAATCTTAGTAAGGTCTAATTCTGGTTGAAAATAACTCAATATTGCATGGATCATTTCCTTATCTGATTTGTATTTAGTTGCACTGTCACTAGAGATTTTTTCTAAGTCTTTAATGTTGTAAAAAATTAAATTTTTGCCTCTCCAATCTCGCTCATTGTATTCTTGAATAAATTCTGAGATTTCATTTCTTCTATCAATTTTAGTAGATTTAAGCTCCTGGATGGCTATTTCATTGACAGAAACTTTACATTTAAGGTCAGATACAGATGATTTTATTAATGTTACCTGGTTTAACATGGAGTCTATTTTCTTGTTTATAGATTCGTTGGTATTTTTAAGTTCTTCAGAGTTAGCTTTGCCTTGAATTATTTATGACTTCAGCGAACTCATTTAGTTTGTTAATTATCACTTTAGAAAACTCTATAAAATCGGAAGGAACTTCATTAGATGATACCTTGTTTAACTTATTTTTCGTTACTTTTTCAGAGGAGATCAATGATTCATCAGAATCAGAAATTCCTTTATTTTCACTGGTGCACTTTGGACAAATGTAGTTTGATTTGTTCTTATCTAGGTAAATTTTTAATTTATTGCGGTCTAGATTACCACAGGACAAAGCGTGTATCCATGATGCACACGTGCCCGTACACTTTATCTGAGACTTAATTATACAAGAACTTTGATTTGGTCATTGGGTTCAGAAAAAAATTGTGTAGAGATATCTTGGAACGTTTCCTCACTAGGGTTACTTTTAAGAGGGGAGGGGGGTCCGGGGGAGTAACCAGGATACCCTTGGCAAGTAAAATTAAATATTTTCTTCCCCTGTTCCGCAGAGCAGTAAAAACCTTGTAATAAAAATTTGTCTCTTGTCGAGATCAAAATTTTAATTTACCATTATTATATTAATAACTATTACCCAAATAAATTAATTTTAACATATTTAATTTTATTCTATTTTGTAACTTTGAAAAGTTAATTTATATGATACCGTAGTATTTAAAATTAATTT
Source organism: Microvelia longipes (assembly GCA_018340805.1). Taxonomy (NCBI): domain Eukaryota; kingdom Metazoa; phylum Arthropoda; class Insecta; order Hemiptera; family Veliidae; genus Microvelia; species Microvelia longipes. The sequence goes on along the minus strand of JACMZG010001911.1, from coordinate 31,644,584 downwards.
TTTAAGTAAAATATTTTGAAGGGTAGAATATTGACGGTGACGCTGCCATATGATGTGATCTTCTTGTGGCTAATTACATTACACCAATCGGGAGTGGCTAACTTTTAAATTGATATTTCTAATCATATTTCTATTTTAAATATTAATTTCTTATTCTCAGCGGTCACCCATCCAGGCACTGACCCAGCTTGTTGCTACCTAACTTTTATGATTTGATAAAACCCAAAGATATACTTGCGCCGTACATGATCACAACTTAGTGAACTAATTTCTTATATAAATAAACACTTTATTATTTTGTACTAAAGATTACAAAATTATTTAAAATATATAAATTATAGTATTATTTGTGTATTATCATTAAATTACATATTTAAATTCTATATATTTATAGCATATAAATATCAAAACATCACTTGATCATTCCCACCCAATTACTGTCACGTTTTAATGATTAGGACTTTAAACTTCACTGTTTACACCAAAAAATAATTAGGGCCCGTATTCAAAGACATTTTCCTAACATTCTCCTTGTTCCTTAAGGAGAATGTTAGGAAAATGTCTTTGAATACGGGCCTTAGTGTAGATGGCAAAGGAAAAAGGGTTAAAAAAAAGGTCTTTAAATGAAAAAAACAACAATATTTTCAATAAACATATTTTCTATTAATATATTTATAGAATGTTACACATTTTCAAAATAAGTTAAATATATTGCCATAATAGACATTAAGTGCACTTTATAATTAATTATGATCAATTCATCCAAATAAAAAATCGAAACTGCTCATTTAATAAAGATTTAACTAAACAATTATAAGAGTAATAAAAGCCACACACAATATATATATATAATATATATATATATATATATATATATATATATATATATATATATATATATATATATATATATATATATATATATATATATATATATATATATATATATATATTATTAAGTTGATACTTAATAATAAAAACATTTTTTTAATAAAACTGTGATTTTTGGGCTCTATGTAAACAGCATGCTTTAGTTTACAATTTTAATGTGGGCGGAAGTTGTCTGATATGCATGTATAGATAGGTATGAGGCCTCTAGTAATTTTATTTTAAAATTTAAACAATTTTTAAAATTATTTTAGATGTAAGAAGAATAGAACAAAACAGTGTTCGTATTAAAATAAAACTATAGATAGAATGATTGCATTCTATATGCTTTAATAATAGCCTAATACAATAACGAAGGTTCCTTCAAAATTACTTTGGAGGGTAAAGGCACACAAGATGATTTTAACACACATCATACATCATTATTTTAATGAAGTTTTTATTTACAGCTATTTTTTATTACTGAGGGAGATTTTAATAAGAATGTATTATTTTCTCAGAAGTTAAAATGTAAATATTTATTTCTATACAATGAACAAATATTGTTTTTTTAAAGATTAAATCACACCCTCAGATGAGATATAGCCTTATCCATGACATCTTTCTTAATTCGAGGGTGTTGCGGGGTATTTCTCAGCACTATTTGGCAAATAGATATAGCTTCTGGATAACGTTTACTTTTTAAATAATTCAAAGCTAATTTATAACCAAGTGATGAGTCCTTCTCTCCACTAAGAGTCCATGCTTTCTTATAATATTCATTTGCATCCCCTGTAAAAAAATAAAAACATTAAATTTAAGTTTTTTATTTCAGATTAAAAAATCAGGTCCCAGGTACCTCAAAACTTTTTTCGAAACATTAGATTCGCTAAGCTCATCCTCCTTCGGACCCACTTCTCTCGTCCTGAGAATTTACAAATCCCCAAATAAAAACTGCAAACCCATTAAAACCCCATTACACATTTTTCTGTGTTTTATGAATTTAAAAATTGTTAATGAAGTCATAAAAAATTGTTATGAATAGCACAACTATCCCAACAAAATATTTTTGTACTATTACTAAATTTAAACTCTCTAGTATTAATAAACTTGGAGATAAGATAATAACAGATAGACAACTTTGTGATAACCACTTAGGAGGTCTTAAAAACACCAGAATCAGATATATCGGGTGACATACCCGTTGCAGATTTTTTAGCTAAAACAATACTTTTCCTTTATACCTATGGAATAATAAATGAGGGAAAGTAGAAATACAATTGCCTAAGCAGTTTATTCCCAACAAATAAATTAGTTATAGTTAAAGTAATATATAAACCAAGTAGGGAAACAAACGCAATTTTCAGACCTGGCATGTAGTTCACATTTTGTCCACCAGGGAGTTAGCTCAAATTTTCCTATGGCCGCGGCCATTTTACAGTATTTACGGTACTCAAAGTTTTTGTTTTTATTGCATTTATTTGAACAGTTTAGTGTAAAATATTAATAATTTGTGTAAGAAATACATTTTGCCACATCCTATAGTGGTTTAAGTCCGAATCTTTAAATACTAGGTTAGTTTAAATTACTTAAAACGAGCGGCTAATTAAACTTTTTTTTTGTGTGCACTACTTAACTTAATACATTTTTGCAAATGATATTTGTTTTTTCCCTTTCAAATATTAATTGTAATTTAACAAATTTAACCTATTTTTTTAATGTAATAAAAGCAATCGTAATTTTAAGGCAATGCACTGTCGTCTGCATTTTATTTAAATCTTAATAAAAACATGTGGCTTACCTTTACTATAGTTTCTCTTTTTCTTTAACTAAAATTATTATAACAATTATTTAACAGAATTTAATACAAAATCATTAAATTATCACGTACATATTAAAGTACGAAAACACGATAAAATGTAAAACTCACCTAATGTTATCAGGGTTGCCAATAATATAAAATAAAAATACCTAAATCCGAAAAGGCGCATGCGCAGTTATTCTAATATTAGCTATTTTTTATTTTTTGAGCCAGCTATCAGCTGATAGGGCAGGTCTGAATTTTTTTACATGAGTCAGTATAGGAGTTTCCTACTTGGTTAATATAATACTTTAGTTATAGTAGTTACAAGAGACTGTAGGATAGATAGTGATAAGGTGATAGTAATTAGGGAGAGTGTGCATAGCAGTAGGAGGGTGATAATAATCACCTTATGGTATGCATAGTTAATTAATAATAGTAGATCATTATATTAGGAGGTAAAGTGGCATTTTATTGCTGCCAAAATTTGGGTATTGACAAGTAATAGCAAATCAATTAATGGTTTTCAAAGCAATAAAATCACTTTACCGCCTAGTAAAGTATACTATTTTTTTGTATGAGGTGTAATGAGCACATTAAACCTCACTATCAATACTGATTATTAATTAAACAAATCAAATAAAAACAATTTGCTACAAGAAATATAAATTATGAATAATTATAATAAAAAATAAATGGTGTTTATTTGTTGTTACATTTCTTCTTCATGCCCCAAACTAAATTATGATATGCAGTTCTTACTTTATAATTAATAATGAACTTTCTTTGATTTTTGTTTATGAATATGTAAAATGTACGTATAATTAATATGTTGGACAACAATTACTGTCGGATAACAACTTTTACTGCCAAGGCAATAAAATTTGTACTTTATCGACTTGGCAATAAAATTGCATTTGAGTCAGTTAAGTACCTACTTTACTGACAGTCTCAAAAGAAAAAAAATCATAGTCATTGTTGTAATTTATTTTTATGGATATATTTATCTCAATAAGACAAAAATAACTATAATAAAAATAAAATTATAATTTCTAACAATACTAATTACAATTACCATATCTCTGCTCCTTATCAGCTAATGCAGCCATGAGTTCATAAGCTCTGACACATGATTGATTGTAAGATATAACTCTAGACAACAGATCTGCCACCATATCGCCTTTCCCACCTGTTGTAATATATGTCTCTGCCAGCAGTAACCAAGAGCGTTCCAAATATTCAGCTTCTTCAGGGTTCCATGATGCTTTAGCAACGCGCTTTAAAACATTCTTGACTCTAGCACTTTGTTTTTGTAGTTGATAACCCATAGCTAACCCAAGAGTTGCACCAATTCTAAAAACAAAGTAGCAATCACTAAAATAACAAAACATTATATCTAAAATCATTAAATAACAATAAGATAAATTGTTATTGATTGATTTAATAAATTTTCAAAACTGTTTTATCATTAGCAGAAGTTAGCTGAAATAATAGATTATATTGAATCTAATTATTCTTGTAATGAATTAAATGTTTCTTTTATAAAATTACTTACTTTGAAGGTTCATACCATAATTGGCTTTGCCTGATCAAAAATTCTTTCTTTAACAAAGAATATAAGATGAGAAATACAAACATATCTTTCATTCTTTCTATGGTAACCAACAAAGCAAAGCCTGTGTATGGGGGGGGGAATAAATTATTTTATTCGGTACAATCTCATTAGCAATAGCTCCAGTTAATTGTTGGTAGGATAATAATCAGTCTTACCGATGATTGTGTCATCAAAACAATCAATAGAAAGAAATTGTTAAAATAGTTTTTACAAAATGAAATACAAAATAATTTTTTTTCTCATAAGAATAAAACGTATAATATACCGGTGAGCATCATTATTAGCCAAATGAGTGAGGTCTATAACAGCTCTCTCAACTTCAGCTTTGTCTTGAGTTGCTAATCTAAGGAATGACACAAGGAGTTGTAGCCTGGCTTCCTGATCAGGGCTGGCAGGTCGCAGAGATGATAGCAGTCGCTGAGCTCCGTCGATACTGTTCCACTCAGTACACATTTCTACCATGTTAACAACAGCCTGCGGTCCCCACTCGTTATCTCCTCTACAAGCATTAAACTTCTCCATAGCTTCCTTCCTTTCGCCTTTATACCAGCTGTATAAACCTAATCAACAAAAATATAGTTGAACTCACTTAAAAACAACTAAATCACTTTCCACAAAAAAAGAAAAGGATTTAATAATTTAAATACTACAAAACATAGATGTTAGATATTGAGCAAAATTGAATAGATAGAGAAACACAACAAACCTACCCTGACAGTAAGATAACCCAGGTTGATTTGGACTGATTTTAGCAGCTTTCTCTAAGTATGGAAGAGCTTTGTCCACACAAGCCTGCCTTCGTAAAACCTAAAAATAAAGATATGAACTTTTAGAATCTAATACCTGAATTACTTATAGGAAACAGTAAAAGTAAGTGTCAAAAGTTCATTTAACTAGCCAGTATTTTTAAATAAGAAATTTGATCAGTTAGAAATTAATAAAAGAAAACAGATGAAGAAAAGTAAAAAGGTATTAGTCTGCATTGATTTTTTAACTAATTAGAGGGGAATGGCAAATTTTTACATGGTCAACTTTTTGGAACATTTTGATACAGAACAAAATTGGCAAATTCACAAATTTTTAACCCTAGCTCATAAAAGATAAAAGTATTATTCATTCTATAATTTTCCAGAAGATATAAAAATGAAAAGAAGTCAATTCTGTAGTTTATTAGCAACATAATAATATTCTTTAAAAACCTGTATAAGCCTGGCTAATGCAATCCAACAATCAGGAGTTTCATCAAGCAGTCGTGTGAAATGAGAAGAAGCTTGTACAAGATCAGCTCTACGATAAGATAAATCTGCCAGCATTAATAAAGCAGGTTCATTACCACCATCTTTAGATAAAAGTGTTGAACAGACACTTTCACACATCGACCAATCGCTTACCTGTAACCAATAAGTCAGTGCATTTTAAAAGATATTAATGCCAAAGTAACTTATGAAGCCATTAAGTATTTTAACTATTAAAGTTTTTTTTATAGTCCAAGAGCCAGATGCAACAAATTGAGCATTGAACCCCAATAGTTAACACTCTGGATTGACTTTTTATGGCTCCCTGATACGGAATCAGGTGGTCTGCTATTACAGATCTAGGAATTTTTGTCACTGAGCTCCTTTAGTGTCCAAAAAATGACCCCAAAATCAGTTTTTTCCCAATAACGGTGCTTCAGTTAGTTTTATCAAAAAAGTTAAAGTTCGTGACAATCAAGTTTCTAACCACTAAGATTGGTTCTATAGAGCCAGAGAAATAACTGTTTAAGAATTAAACATAAAACACACAAAAAAATTAAAATTGCATTTTTTCCATCTTATCAAGTTTCAGATACAAGCAGACTCAAAAACCAAGCAGATTCTATCAAACTACAGGTAATATAGAGTTGTTTAAGAGATAGAAAGCAGAATATATCTCATATGTATGATGATTTAATGTTTAACATATAACGTCACATCTTTAGAAACGAGTACCTCAGAACATTTCTGATACAAGATTATCTTCTTGGAGGCTTTTTTGCAGTACTTATATGACAAAATTATATCAATGTAACTTATGCTTTTTGTAAATTCTGTAAATTATAAATTGTACGTAACTGTTTGTATTGATTATTATTAAAATTAAAAAAATATTATTATACCATTTAATGTAACACTTTTAACATTATGAAATAAAGTTTTACATTTTTTTAAAATTTTTGTTACAAATGGGCTAATGCCTTAGTTCCAGTTACCAGTTATGTGATTTGAGTTCAACTCTATGCTTAGATTTAATTTCTTAATATTTAACACACTATTTATTTTTTTGTACACTATTCATTTTATTAACTTTTTCCATTTTTATAAAAAATTTCTTTTAACTTTAATTATATACATTCTTTTTTTACATATACATTCTATTTATGTTTATATTTACTTTGCCACTAATTTTTGTGTTGCCAAGTCTATTAGTTTAATTCCTAATATAATATAATAATATATATAATTATATTAGTAGAGATAAGTTTGGACAAAGCACCTACATTGATCAGCAGATGTGAACTCCATTATACTTAATCTAAATAATAAATTTAAAAAATCAATTCCAATTTAATGTCATAGAAAGGACCATTAAGTCTCTAGTTAAAAGTACCTGGAGGTATAACTTGGCCAATGCAATCTGTATATTGATGTTGTTAGGATTATAAGCAAGAGCTTTCTTATAGAAATCAATAGCTCTATGGAAATCCCTAAGGGCTGTAGCATAAACAGCTATTTGGTGGCAAAGCTTAGAACTAAGTTCAGGATCAGTTCTACCATATTGTTCATACGTTGTTTTAAGGGTTGTCAGTGCTCTATCAATGTCTCCTGCTTTCTCTTGGATCTGAAAAAAAAATATGGAAACATAAGAATTAAAAATTTATTTTTAAAAATTTCAGTCTTAAAAAGTATTTCTGATATTATTTGTTTACATATTCTTTAAGTAATAAAATTAATTTTTAAAAATGAAATTATACTGTAAATGTTATTATTTTATATTTAAAAATAATTTTAACATATATTAAAACCCATATTAGTATAGGGACAAAAAGTTTATTTTAGAATAATTACAGAGCAAAAATTAATTACATTTCTCAGTAATAATTAACTATAACACTCAGTAACTTATCACTCCAGCATTAAAAAATATGGGTTTAAATCTAAGACAAATATTCTACATCAGAACTTAGCAACGGAGGTAAACTTTAATCCTTTATTAGCCAGATGCTAGAGAGCAGTATCAAGGAAAGGTTTTAATACTAGGTACAATTAATTTGTAAAAAAAGGAGTAAAGATTATAAGGATGTTAAGATGATCAATTTCCTTTAACACAAGAAAAGAATATGCATAAAACAAATAGTTAAGGAGCAAATGACTACATTCAAACGATTCAGAGGAAAGTTCTAATCAATATTTTTTTTAACTTTATTGTTATTTTTGAACAGTTCAAAAACCAGGTTTCCACAAAAGCTTAGTCAAAAATAAAGAATAAGGACTAGAATCACCTCTAGCTTTTTGTCTCTAATAACCCTTTTATTAAAACTACAAAGCAAAACAAGTCAAGGATGTAAGAAGGAGAAAAACAAACCTTAGCTAAGATAAGAGCCTTCCTAGCCAAAGGCACCCCAGCCAATGAACTCTCGGCTTTGTCTGTTTGTCCAAGTTTTAATAAAAGTTCTGCTAACTCCAAGCAACCTTCTTCACCTACAGAATGAAATTATAACTTACAAAAGGTTATACAAATTCTGGTGCGGTGGTCCGCATGTCAGACGAACTTCTTTATGCTTTAAAACTCGAGCAGTTACTCAATTATCAAGCACTCCTCTTAACGCATTATCCTGTTGGTTATACAAAACTATGACTCTGGCAGTGCATTCCATTATTTGCATTAATTTAATGGTCAGTTGGTGTTTTTTTAAAGGTTTTAGTGCATTTCCTTAGAAAAATTCAGAAAAAATGAGTTACCAGTAGAGCTTGATAATTGAGTTTTAGTAATTGTAGGTATAAACTTATATAATGTAAATAAAACGATAAAAGAATGACAGCCCTCACCAGGATTTGAACTCAGGTACCCTGGCTTAGAGTGCTCGTGTGGACTCCGGACCATTTTTATTTCACTCACAGAGCCACCAAAAATAAAAAACGATTCCCCACTTGAAATATGTTGTTTACCGGTCGTATTTTAGGTTTTGTATAAATAAGGACCTTTGTCCAAAAAACAATATACTTGGATATTGCCAATTAATTTGAAAATTTTGCAGACTCAGCAAACCCGGTTAATGATGTCACAACAACCTGGTTTTCAAAAGACTTCTTGTCCTTCCCAAGGTTGATTTTTTTACCAAGTTTGATTTGAAAATATTTTTCAGTTTGAAAGATAGTGTGTTTATTATAAGATTTGCCAAGCAATTAATATACAAACAAATATATATGAATATATAGATATATATAGTTTTTGTAAAACGTATTTTATTTTTTTGCTAAGGACATTTGAAACGTAAAAGAGTATGGTTATGGTCTAAGGTCCGACTCCTGCCATGATGCCCATCCTATTAGCAGTAGTAGTAGTAGTAATAGGGTGGGGAGGCAAAGCCAGGCAAATAGGCCACGTAAACATCCTATTAGCAATTTTTTCCAAAGGAAAATTGCTAAAAGATACAAGAAAAATAAAGCTAAAAAGAAAAACAGATAATTAATTAATCATTAATTACTAGCATAGTTAGTGATTAATAACTAGTTGCTATTAAAAATAAGTAGTTTATATTATGGTAATTTATAAATTTCTTAGTTCAACAATTTTAATGTCAAGGTTATAGGTTACCACAATAGAATTAAGTAACTCCTTAGTTTATAAACACCTTCTCAAGATTTTATATACCACACTAGCAGAAAATAAATAAATGTTTTAAATTAATAATATAATTACCTGAATCCCTATAACACTTGATGGCCTGAGCATACTGATGGCATTTAACTAATAATCTAGCTAATCTACAAGACAATGTAGCACTCTGCGTACTGCCCTTCATAGCTTTCTCATAACTTTCTACAGCTAACTCTGCATCCTAAACCACACTCAAAATTAAAAGTAACTGCGATGAAATGATGGTAATCACAGTCATAGTTATCACTTTCTATACAAATATACAAGTTCTAACTTGTATATTCATAACTATACAAATTATTTAATACAAATTGAACTAATGCCAACAATAAATGAAACTTGGTGCAGTTTGATCTTATGTAGAACTATATGGGTGCGAATTTCAAATTGATCTGATTATTAGACTGTATTTTATGAATTATTGCAGATAATGATGGTTCGTGGCATCATAGAACAATATTTTCCATATAGCACAACAACATCTAAAAATTGATTTTGGAACTAAGTTTTAACTCTGCAGCATAAACGCATTGGGAACTACAATAATAACAGTAACACAAAGCTACACACTGAAAATTTGGTAAAACTACTTAGGAGGTCTTAAAAACAACTAAAACGGAGGTTTCAGGTGAAACTCTGGATTATATAGCCCAAACACATTACTTTTCATATATACCTATGGTATAAAAGAGGAAAGTAAAAATAAATGAAAACTCCAATGTAGCAACAGGTAGAGTTAGACCTATCAGGCCAAAGAGACCAATACTTAGAGGGAGGAAACAACAGCTCTTATCATTACTTGGGTAACTAGGAGCCAGAAATGTACATTGGTGACATCACTTTTTGACTTTTCATAATAATTACAAATTTCACATAAATATTTTAGTCCAAAAGTCAGGCCTAAATAATGTGACTCATTTTGTACTACTTCAAACCAATTTTTTTCTGAAAATATACCTTAAATTATGAAGGAAAAGCATAGTCTGCCTATCGAGAGTGGAACCCTGCATATTAATACCCTCACTCAAAATATTAGAAAATCGCAATAATTCCAGTTTTCTTGTTATAAGTGGTTCCCTGTGGTTCACTTACAGGTCACTTACAGGGACCACCTATTGCAAGAAAACTGGAATCTGTACGATTAAATAAAATTTTGAGCACGTGCAAGCATATGAAAGGCTCCACTTAAGAAAGGCAGACTAGGGTTTCCCATCATAATCTTGTCTTAAATTAAGTAAAATGAATTTAAAATAGGGTTTAATTATTATATACAGCACAAATTCAACTGAACACATATTCAATCTAAACAAATATTTAATTGTCTGCGTTGAATAAAGTGATTTAATGTGGGGACTGTGTTTGTAGAGTGCATGCTCCCCAACCCCTCTTCAATAGGGGTTGAAGAGAGGTGGGGAGTATCTAGCCTTTCTCTAGGAAGACTATAGTAGGGGTGAAAACAGTTATGGCACCTTACGGAAACTGTCTTAGGCAAGTTTAGCAGTAATTCCATCACATTAGCAGTTATGTTATCATTACTTTAATTGGTCTATTAAGGCCCGTATTCAGAATGATCAAAAGTTTCAAAAAAAATCTCTCCTAGGTTCTTCGTAGGTTGTTCCTAGCTTTTTCCTAGCTTTAGTGTCCATTTTAGAACATTTTTAACCGTCCCTAGGGCTAGGAAGAGATCTCTCCTAGGTTTCTCCTAGCCTTTTCCTAACTTTGCACCTTAAATTCTAGGAAAAGGCTAGGAAAAAGCTAGGAACAACCTAGGAAGATCCAAGGTAGGTAGAGAGGTACCTTAAATCGTCCCTAGATTGTCTCTAGTCATTTTTTGTTCTATTTTAATAATTGTTTTTGAGCTTAAAATCCGTTTTGGGTAAACAAGAGTGGTTCAGGGCGAAAAATGTTTTGGTTGTCACCATATAAATTTTGGGGGTGCTGACCCCAAAAAGTCAAATTTTTTTTATTGCTCCAAACAACTTCTTTTGACCTAAAACGGATTTCGAGCTAATAAAACAATTTTTTGGTCGGCTCCTCCTTATACATTTTGGGGTGCTGCCCCAAAAAAATCAAAAATTTGTTTTATTGCTCCAAACAAATTCTATTGACCTGAAACGGATTTTGAGCCATTAATTTTTTTTTTTTGTTGCTCCCCCTTATAAATTTTGGGGTGTTGCCCCCAAAAAATCAAAAATTTTTTTTATTGCTCCAAACAACTTCTTTTGACCTCAAACGGATTTTGCGCCAGTAAAAAATGTTTTTTTGGACGTGTCCCCTAATAAATTTTGGGGGTACCACCCCCGGGAAAATTACAAAAAAAAATTACCGGAATTTCATTTTATTAGTATCAAATGTTCAGAATATGACGCAAAGGTTTGCTCCAATATAATCTAAAGTTACTGTAAAAAATCACATATTGGTAATATGATGACCATACATACCAGACGATTAACAACATAATAATTGGGTATTCAAACTTCCAGTTGTCAACTTAGTGGGGTTGTAACGAATTTTATCGCGATAGCTCCATACGAAGCTGAGTTAATCAAAGTGATGTATTGGTGAAATGCACCAGTGCAGGGTGAAATGCACCACCCTGTATATCTTCTTCATGAGCACTATGTTAATCGTCGCGAAAGTGTGACGTCACAAAATACATATTGGCTCATATCAAAACAAAATGAAACAAAGGATCCTATTATTTATTTTTTGTGATCCTTAAGTGACCAATAGCATTGCTTTGAAAGAAACGTTCTGCAACAAAACGTAACTTCCGTGACGTATTTATATTTGATATGGTCGATTATATACCCGAAGCAAATTTTTTACATTCCATTTACATTTTTTAATTTTTTGTTAAGCTATAAAAAATGTTTTTCCCTAAGCACTAGGCTTATGAATACTATAAAAAATACACACAGTTCACGACGTAAGGCCCGTCTACAACCTTAAGTTAAGTTAGGAAGAATCGAAGAAGTGAAGAATTCCTCAGGAAGAATCGAAGAAGTGAAGAATTTTTCACTTAGAACAAACTATTTTGAAATTCCCGCTCTTTAGACTTAAGAGATCCGTAAACACGTCTACAACCTCTGAGTTGTTAAGTCAAGTTTTAAAGTTACAATTACACATATAGCTGTATTTAGACTACTTTTCTTCCTACCGTCTACACACATTTTATTTATTTACTTATTGTAACAACGAGCAGAGCTCAATAACAATTTTTATACAATTTAAATAAACATAAACTACTAATAAACTACTTTTCTTTCTACCGTCAACACACATTTTATTTATTTATGGTAACAACGAGCAGAGCTCAATAACAATTTTTATACAATTTAAATAACATAAACTACTAATAACTACTTTTCTTTCTACCGTCAACACACATTTTATTTATTTATTTATGGTAACAACGAGCAGAGCTCAATAACAATTTTAAATAACCATTGCTTTTTCAATGACCTTTCCTTCCATTTTTTAAAGACTTTTTGCAAATATTTTTTTAATTTACTTCTAAAATCGACCGTGTTTTATTTATTTTAATTAATAAATAAAATCAAAATGGATGAGGTAATTGTTGGAGCGTTATTTTCCTTATCTCTAGTATGTCTACAGACGTAGGAACCTCATTCATTTCAAAAACTATATAATTCAAAAATAAAAAGAAAAATATATATTATAGGTATAAAAAAATATTCAAACAACAAAACAATCACATATTCAAATAATCACATATTCAAACAACAACAATCAAAACAATCACATCACATCGTTTACAAAATATTGTAATCATTCAAAAACAGATAACGTAGTACATTCTTCTTTAAGTAACTTATAAAAAAACCATTTTAATGGTTTTCTTAAGTCAAAAGAGCGGGAAAAAGAATTATTTAAGAAGAAAAAGAGATTTTGAAAAATTCTTCACTTCTTCAATTCTTCCTAACTTAACTTAAGATTGTAGACGGGCCTGTAAAGAAAATCGTGATCTCTACGTTCACAACGTATGAACTCAGAGATGTTTAATGCTGATTTGATTAGAAAGATCAGCTAAGTAACAATCATAACGGGGATAGTAAGCATTGTTTACATTATGTTGGTAGAGTAAACATTATACTTATTGATGTATCTCCCCATTAAAATGTGGGATTCAAAACTCTGCCTTAACGTGGTAGTGTTGTATATTCCCATCTAGAATGAAGTAGAGCTGTAAACTGTTTTGAAAATCCCCGTTTTGAGCGACCGCCTTCTTGATTGCAATAAATGCTATCAAATATTATAAATGGAAAGTATCATAAACTTGATGAAACCTTATAGAAAATAAATAAAATAATACTAGTGCTGAGTATATTTTATTGAATATATAATAATTACTGGAAAAGTCTAAACTAAACTAAATAATTACGGGCAAATTGGCTAACTTATAGAAGTAAACAAGACTGAAAAGTATATTATACATTATGTTTGTTTTGTGTAGTTTTTAAACTGTTCACAATATCAACCGCTTTTAAAACGCCTAAAACGAACTAATTGCTACGTAAACTAATTTGACTTTACGTGATATGACTTTATAGATCAGTGTGAAAAATGGAAGTACCAACTGTAGGGTTTATACAACCCTATAATATGATGATTTATTTATGTCAAGTATAATAATTTCTCCTATAAACTTACAATTCAAAAATGTGGCACCCATACACTCTACGAAAGTTTAACCTGTTTTTATTATCACTAACTATGTTATTGTAAAAACATTTAAATAGTACATTAATGACATATAATGATTTCTTCATAAGTGAAAATAAAATGCAAATCATTCTCTAGTTTCAAACCTTCACTGGGTCAAGGTCACGCACATTCACATTAGATATACTTTAAAATAATCGGCAACTATAAATAAGTTTGTTGTCATTACAAATTTACGTATTTTAAGGGAGTTTATTCTGTGCCAGGTTTGTTTACACATTATTTGTTTATTTTTGTAGAATATCTCAATATTATTAGTTTTACAGTTTTCTACTAGGTAGCGCTAGTTGTCAAAAAATGTCTGTTTACGTAAAATTGAGGTTCAAATTATTGTAAAGATAAATAATAAAATTAAGTTATAATTAACTCTAAAGTAAGTTTTTATTCTATTTTTGTTATATTAACGTTTTAGCACGAATAAATTTACGTAAAAATCATTCCTAGGGTTGATTTTTTAAAAGCTAGGAGAAGGCTAGGAAGAAGCTAGGAAGAAGCTAGGAACAACCTAGGAGAGATTTCAAAAACTGATTCTGAATACCGCTAGGCCTAGGAGAAAGCTAGGAACAATCTAGGAGAAGGCTAGGAACAACCTAGGAGAGATTTTTTTAAAATGGTTTTGAATACGGGCCTAAGTATCAGCTTTTTAAACAATATAAATCATTCTAACCTGAACGGCAACATATGCATCTCCAAGTAATATCAAGTTCTCTGGGCTTGGATCATTATCCACTAATATTTTAAAACATTCTGTATAAGCTTCAGCATCATTTAATTGATTTAAATAAATGTCAGCTTTCATCTTTTGAGCCTATTAATATACAAAAAAAAAAATAATTAAAAATTTGTGATAAAAAAATTGAGGGATGCCATCCAATTTTATAGTTGTGTTTGGGACTCACCAATTTTCAAGGTCAAGAATAATAATCCAGGAGCTGGACCTGAAAAAACGTCCTCAGTTTGTATAGCTTTACACCATTTTTTTAAAAAAATATACCATTGATTGATAAGCTGTTTTTATTGTAGATTTAGAACTATAAGCCATTTTATTCTATTTATTAAAAATTGAAAAAATAAACAATGTTTTTGTTGTTTTTCCTAATGCCATAACTTTGGTGGTAGTTATAAAATTTTGACGAATGAACACTCAATTAATTGGAAATTTTATCAGCTTCTAAAAATGTTTTCATCAAGTTTTGCACACAGTCAGCTGGAAACCATTTATTTCAAGAAATCTAAAGTTTGTCCGATTTTCTAATAAGCATGTGCAATCAATCATATGTAGGCCCCTAATTTGGATAGGCAGACTATGTTTTTTTTTCATAATTTTTTCAGGTATATAATTTTTCAAAAAAAATATAGTTTAAAACAGTACAAAATTAGTCATGTTTTTTCAATTCAGGGTCCTGGACTATTAAAGATAACAATACAGACAAGGAAAGTGTCAACAACCTAGTTTAACCATTTTGCATGTTTATTAACGGATTATTATTATCAGTGATCATTAAATGCAAAATTTTCAATGAGAAGATTTTCATGTAAAGTATGACGGTATGAATAACCGTCATACTTGAAGTGTAAAACAAGTGTCTAGAAGAAATTACAGAAAGAAAACAATCATACCTAAGAAATAATCTACCTTCTGCTAATGATCTGTATGGCAGTTTACCCTTCTTCAGAGTTGACAAAAATAAAACTTACAAATTTAATTTGATAAAATACAATTATTAGTAAACTTTTGTAAACTGTTCAATCTGATGAACATTGAACTACAGTCTATTGTTTAATTTAAAAATCCCCAAGGTCATAAGTATTTTGGGGATTGACCAATCAGAGAAGCCACTGCCAACCCCTCACTTAAAAAGAGAAAAAAAATCCCTACCAACATAACGCTGTAGGGAAAAAACCTTCTTCCCGGCAATCGTTCACTTTGCTTGTGGGGTTCTTCTTTTGATTACATAGTTTTGAAAACTTCTTTCAAATTAATCTTAAAAATTAAATTTTAAAATAAAACTACACAAAAGAAATGTAAAAAAAACATCGCCAAGAAAATACAGGTAAAATAACCTGATTAGTTTACATGGTTTTTTCCCGCTTCCTTCTTACAAGAATTTTTTTCTTAAGAATCAGTGGTGTCTAAACTGACTTGTCAAGATTTTTAAACTAAACGATAGATTGTAATGCTGATAAACGAGATGAAACATGGCACATAGGTTAATCTTATATATGGCTTTATGCGTGTCAAATTTCAACATTTTTATGATTATTTAAAAATTTTGCTGAGTCATTATTGAGGGTTAAAGAGACCATATAAAAATTATTTTCCGAATATAGAATGATCTTTGCAAAGTTTCAACTCTTTAGCATAAATACACAAGGAGCTATGATGATAACAGATACACACACATACATACAGACAGAAAACTTTGTGAAAACCACTCAGGAGGCCTTAAAAACCCCTGAAATAGATCATTCAGGTGACATCCTGGATTCAGATTTGTTTTCAAACATAATACTTTTCCTATATATCTATGGTATAAATGAGGAAAAGTAATAATACTATCTAAAACTTACCTGAATGTAAAAAGGACTATTTTTAGGTATTTTAGTAAGTATATCAATTGCCCTGGCAGGGGGAGTAGAGGTTAGTTTAGCCCTGGCTAGATACAGATGGGGCTCACTGTTGGTACCTAATAGTTCATTTTCTCCGGTATTGAGAACTGTTTCAGCCTCACTTTCATTGCCAGTCATACTTAGTAAGGTAACAAGTTCAAAATAGATCATACCAACTTCATCTTGACTAAGTTTGTTATCTCCCTCTGTCAAAAATAAAAATAATCAGAACATTTTTTTTGTCATTTATTGATAAACAATAAATTTCTGAATTTAACAATAAGATAGTAAACAAATATTTTATACTAATTTTTTTTAATGTTGAGTCCATCAAGACCTCAACCATATCTCTGGCTGGCATGGTACTTGGGATATTCAGGTTAAGAATACAGGGGAGCCAATAATTTTCAATGATATAAGAAATATGAGGCTTGGTAGAATAATTCCATTCTGTTCCATCAATAAAAAACTAACACTTTAAATTTTAATTTAAATATATACTTGTTTTGTTTTTATTATAGTTTTAAAATATGCCACATAGTGAGCATTTTGTTCTGTTAAATTTTTATATTATAAGAAAACAAACAGCATTGGATCATTGTTTATCATTTATGATGAACATATGACAACAATGACAACATATGAACAATGACATATTTAAATATGTTATGGTTTATAACATATAAAAATATATAATATATAAACATTAAATTCGCACGATTTGAGAAAATTACAAATTAAACTATACATATTTACATGTTAATAACTATTGAAAGTATATAGATAATATTAAAAGAAATAGATCTATGATTTTTGGAAAATTTTGATTTTCCGAAGTCAAATTTTTGATTTTGGATTACAAGATCTATGAAAATTGGAAAATTATAATTGGTTTTTTTTTTAATTTACATATTTTGTACTATTTAAAAAATATGTTTTTACATATTTAATTAACCATAAATTGGGCTCAAACCCATTTTTGTGTAAATAAATAAAAAAATATATATTCTGGCATATTATAGAGCTTCTGAAAGAGCCACTCAGAACCAGAGTTCTGAGTGGTTCTTGGAGTTCTGAGTGGTGGACTTTCATTTTTGGATTAAACTTCTTTGGAATTTTAAAATTATTAAAATAAGATAATAAAGCCTACCTTTATTAAGTAAAAGAGCATGTTTAAAACTTTCAATTGCTTTAAAATGATCGTTTTTATTTTTATAAATCAGAGCCATCTGAAAATGATATTGAGGCATTTCTCGCACTCTGAGATTATTACTTAAACCAAGTTCCAGACTTCCTTCTGCTTTGTCATATAGTCCCTTAAAAACATAAATAAATTTAAAAATATTGATCTGCCTTCAGTAAATCAGGAGGCAATACCAAAAGGCCATGATAGAAAAAAGAACTCAATTTCAGTATCTGAGAGTTAACTGACCACTTTCACTGTGTTAAGTTTTTAACAGGGCGAAAGTGCACTTAGTATTTGTAATAAGGGATTATGACAACCAGAAGAGGTACTACAGAATGTATTCATTATGTAGAACCTCCTCTGGTTTTCCTGATAGACCAAAAGAACATGAAAAATTTTTTTTTTACTTCAAATACATATATCATTTCACCATGATATTTAATAAAAAACACACTATAATTAAAACAATTAATATATTGTCAACCACAATAGTATAAAAACATTATAACTGACCGGTTTTGACTTTTCATTATCATCAGAGCAGTTTACAGACTGAGAGTAGTATCTCAATCTAGAATTGTTTTTAATTCTAGTGTTTTTTTTTATTATTAAACATCATGGTGAGTCTATACCACAAAATCTCCGTCAAAGCAACTAATGATATATCATTTCATACAAGTTTTATGATTTTAAAAACATCAAATAACTTGTAATAAACCAATAAAAACAAAACATATTTTGTTCATACAATTATGTATAGTAGTTTCTAGTTATTTTTACATATTTGAAAATGGTCAACATTTCAAATTAACTATTATTTTTCATTTTTTTAAATTTAACAAGTGGACCAGAATATAGACTTGTGAAGATTTATAAACTTAAATGAAATTGCAATAAAATCAAAGATACAATAACTAATAAAAGAGAAAGAAGTCTCTCCACAAAAATATATTCTTAATAGCAAAGCGCTTTCAACCTAACAAGAGGTCATCATCAGTGCTAGCCGTTGGATAAAGAAGAGAGTCAGATATCAAAGATAGATAGAGTCTATCTTTGATATCTGATCTATAAGACTCATCTATCACTCTCTTCTTTATTCAACGGCTAGCACTGATGATAACCTCTTGTTAGGTTGAAAGCGCTTTGCTATTAAGAATATATTTTTGTGGAGAGACTTCTTTCTCTTTTATTAAGATGAACTCCATTAACGCTCACCTTAGCTCTTCTTTTTTATACAATAACTACTTTATTCATTTTGCACAATATTAAGTACTAAAAAATCGGGTACGAGGTACCTCGGAACTTTTGTCATCACATCGTATTCACTACGCTTATCCCTCTCTAATTCAGACTCGCTTCACTCGTCCTTAGAATATACAAGATGTTAAATGTAACTGCAACACTCTGGATTATTTGCCAATTTTTTAAAATTAAAAACATATACAAGTCATTTAATAAAAATTGAACTAATGCTGATAATGAGATGGAATTTAGAACATACATTAATTAGTCTTATACATGGCTACATGAGTTCATGTATAATTTTTTTTACAAATTTTGCTGAGTCATTATAGCAGGTTAATGATGTCATAAAAAATTATTTTCTGGATAGCAGAGCTACACCTAAAAAGTTAACAATTAAAAAAATGTGTCAAAGTGCTTGCTTTGCAAGCATTTTAAGGGTTTCTCTATTGACAAAAATATCATTTATTTAGACTCTTTGAAAATTAAACAATGCAAATACAAATTTGTAAGTACCTAATTTTAGAGCTTACTCTATGCTAGAGTAAAATTGAAATATAAAAGAAAAATTAAATACAACATAATATTCATGGCTTGCTTCACTCGCCTTTTTATGTGTTTCTTTATCTGCACCTAATTTACAGCAAAGTTTAAAATAAAACATAATACTCAACTCTATCAGAACTGTGTCCAGTTCTGAGGTAAAACCATACACGATTTTCTAGCATTAAGGTTAGTTATTCAAACCTTTCCAGGCATTACTATCTCTGATAAAATTATAATATAAAGCAAAAACAAACCTGTTCGATATATATTTGAGCAGAGAGTAAATGAGCTTGAGGATTATTGGGATCTATATTGTCTAAAATATTTTTAATAGTCTCACCAGCTAATACAAAGTCTCCAACATGTATCTGACTCTGGCAGAGTGATAGAGCTGAAACCAAAGCACTCATGAAATTAATTACTTAAATATTTTTTTGACAATTGAGAAAATTAGTAATAAAGTAACCTCAAGTATGTAAATAAATAAATAAATAAATTTTAGACTAAATGGTTTATTTTATAAAGTTAATTGTAACCTATTTATAATATAAGAAACACTTCCAAGAACTTAGTCATCATCATGGCATATGAAAGAATAGAAAATGAAGAAAACACTATCACTATACATATATAACAGCACAATACAATACAGTTCATACAACAGCATTATTATATTGGTTTTGTAAAATTTACACATGAAAAAATAATTTCTATATAACATCTAAATACAAATAAATTTTAAAATAAATAAAGATTTGGAAGCGTTTTTAAATAGATACTTACCAGCCTGAGCATTACCAGGACAAAGTTCTACAATCATACCAAATACAGCACATCGTTTTTTCATACCATCTTTCTGAAAATTAATCTGAATATTAATAAACTATTTGAAAAGATAAAGCGAAATGTGAAAATAATAATGAAAACTGAAAACTAATAAAATTTACAATATTTAAATAACAAAGAACTGACCAAACTTTAGCCAAAATTATTAAATATTAAAATAAAGGTCACAAGGGGCATTCAACGGCTGTACTTGTAAAAAACCAAAATATTCCTTTGCAAAGAAGGTAAAACAGGAGTGACACCTGTTACTTCTTAAACAGGTTGAAGAAGTAACTTTTTGATTCTAACTGTTCAGTAAGGTAGTACACTATAATGCCTCTAAATGCAGTGTTGTCAAAACTAAAATTGGTTACAGACAAGGTCCAGTACGAGGATATCTGTTAAAACCACTAGGTCCTAAGTAAAATTACTAGGTCAAGTCATAATAACTTATTTTTTTCTGTTTAATATTATTTATTTATTATACAAATTTTAAATCATAATTATACATAGAAATGCAATGATCTAGAATAAAGGGGATGGCGCATTATAGAACTTTATTGACCCAACGGACGTTGTATGGGGGAATAACAATATAAGGCATAAAACACAGGTTATGTAATAAGGATAATCAAGTTTGCTCCTCAACTTTCTTTTGTGCTTTTTGTTTGGTGTTTATTATGATTTTAGTTACCATTGATGATTAAATCAATTAAAATAAAACAGTTAAAAAATATTATAAATATTACAAATATTAAATATTTCTTTTTACTATTCGTTTATAACCTTCTCAATAAGCCTTAGTTTCACTTTTAAGTTTATTGAATAAATTAAAAAGAAAGACTTTAATTCCAACAGAAAATGTTGGAATGCTGGCCATGCATGTGAAAGCTATGACCATTTCACACAACCCTCAGGCTAATTTTAGTTATTAATGTAGATTTTAATTTTATCAGCCTGATGATGTCCACAGTGTTGAGTGAAGTGACCAAAGCTTTATCTTATAGCTTTATTTTCTTATAGAATTAAAGATAAATGTTTCTTATTCAAAGCAAACTATCAAATGCCTAAAACAGCACTTTTATAATTGAAATTCATAACTTATTAAGCCTTACATTTTGGGAAGAAATATTTTTATTGTAATTCTTAAAATGAACTTCTATTTCTGAAAGGTTGAAGTAGGGCTCTTAAAAAATCATAATGAAAACGAGAAGAGGAAAGTTGTTTTACATTTGTTATATTATACTTATAAACAAAGATATTTACATTTTAATAGTTTTCTTCCTTCAGTGGAAGAAATAGAGAAATCAGTAAAACTTACTGTTATAGGATAAGATTGAGCAACTGAATTTATAAGATCCAAGTCCAGCAAGGCAAGATGTTCAGGTCCAAACGGATGAGACTGAGCAATTGACTGCTGGGCAGATATAGCCCTCTCCAGCAACTCAGTGTTACCATCTAGTTTCCCCTTCATCCACAGTACAGCACCGACATCGCCACTTACTTCACATAAAAATTCAACTTGTTCTTTTACCTGTTAAATCATTTTGAAATACCATTATTTCTTCAGCCAACAATAAGGAAAGAGCAGAAGTGAGTGGAGGGAGATTTAAAAACTCACATTATAATTTGAAACCAGCCACCTTAAAATAGATAAGCATTAAAGTAAAAACCAGAGCCTTTGGCCTGTTGGCCGCACTGTGGCCACATGATTGTAATAATGATGGAAACTTAGTTTTGGATTTCATGGGTGAACATAATACTTTTCCTTATACCTACAGTAGTAGGCAAGGAAAAGTAAAACAAGAGACATTTGGCCTCTTGGCCGAAGTTTGTCATGAATGAATGAATGAACCATTTATTAGATCAATACAAAAGAAATACATCTTTTATGATTTTTAACATATACATATTATTTTACGATCTAAATCAGCCTCAGCTGTGGTTATATAGTTTATATGTCAAATAAACTATACATATTTTTTATATAATATTTTTTCATTGTATAATTTATCTATTAATTTTGAATATTACAATTCATTTTTTTTCTATTTTGTTATTGTATAAATGATTATTATATTTTTGTAAATTCACTATTTATTGATTTAGTACTTAGTTTAACAATTTAAATGATGAGTTAATTTTTGCATAAATTTTACTTTTTTAATACAGTTAATATTTCACTGATATTTTTTTACTATCTTATTAATTACAGTTATTTAAATGATAAAGGTACTTATTTTTTGATCATTTGATTTTATTTTCTTAAATGTTTATAAAATATTTTTATTGTTTCATTTGTGTATCTATCATACACATACACGCATATATACATATACACACGTACATACATATACATATACACATTATATACTGATATATACAAACACATATACATACATACAAGATACACATACATACATAAACCTATTTACTTATACACATATATTTTATATTGTTTCATGCAATACAGTGCATTATAGTTTGTTTTACTCTGTCATCATAATTTCTTGCACAACATAATTAAGATCCAGTTTAGTAATTTCTTGAAGAAGTTTCAGACCATCGGTGAACATATGTTTGCCAACATGATAAAGGCCTTTTCCATCTATCCATATAAGCTTCTGTCCTTCTATTATAAGCTCGTCCCTTGAAATAGATGTTTTGACTGTTGGTACATTCTTTTTAATTTCTTTTCTAATTTTAACAATTTTTGAAAGTTTTTTCCTGGTTGAGGCCACAAGATCTCTTTGAATAGCATATTTAGTGGTTTTTAGTTTATGACAATTCTTCAAAACTGTAGCTACATCTTCTTCACTATTCAGAGTAATTTTTATGGGAGGTATAGTATTTTTGATTGGTCCTGAAATTTTAGGTAAATCAATTTTATCTATGACAATATTGTTTTCAATTTTTAAAGTTTGATTAAATATTTCTTTCAACTTATCCTCAACATTATCTTCTTCGCAAGGCATACCATACAACATCAGATTTTTATTTAGTTGATCATTTTGCAACTTTTCTACCATCCTGCCCTGCATTTCTAATTGAAACTTTACTTTATTTACTTCTGTTCGTAGCTGCTGATTTTCTAGGGACAGTTTATTAATAACATCAGTTAGAGCAATTAATTCTGCAGAAGTTGCCAATTTCTTCATATCCAGCATCTTACTAAAAGCTTCCAAAACCTGCTTACTGAATTCTTCTTGGTTGATTGATACAGAACATGCTTCAGCATTTAAATTGTTATTTGTTTTGCTTTTATTTTTAGTCATTTTTATGAGAGAAAATTTGATAACACAGTTCTGTTTGAAAAGGATGATGTAAATGGTATAGAAATTTGTAATTAAGTAGTAATACTAGAGGTGCTATCTAGTAGACAGAGTTAGAAACACAAACAGTCAACAATTAAAGTTTAGGAAGAGTAGGGTATCTTCAAGGTCAAATCTGTGTTGAAGATATGTGAGTTTTGTTGCTATTATTGGAACAAAGATCAAAACATTTGTAGCAAATTTACATTAATTAAAACTAAATTCTTAAACATAATTCGTAAAATTTAAATATTTTAAACTTACATGAATAATTTAAAATTTTGAACACACTAGTCCATTGAACACATAATAATTCACAGTTTTGCCAAAATTCGTGTAGAAGTATGCACTATTTCATAATAAAATCAAATAAAACCGGGAGACTGATATGAACTCTATCAAAGCCTAAAGCTATCTCCGAAGTAGTAGGCAAGGAAAAGTAAAACAAGAGACATTTGGCCTCTTGGCCGAAGTTTGTCATACTACTAGTTTATATAAGTGGAATACTGCCACAATATAAGCAAATTTCCAAATTTATTAGTAAAAAAACTTGATTTTTTTACATTATGTTATACATGTCAATAAATAAAACTGGAACTAATACTGATAATTAAACGTAACTATGTATTTTTGTTAATTATACAAAGCAGTACATGTGTACAAATTTGCAGCCCGATCTAAACAATTTTAGAAGAGTTGTGATTTTTTTAAATGTTTAGGGGGTCATTAGTGTGGGTTTAAGACGTCACACATATTTCATAAACAATAGGGTTTAGGAAATAAACAAGGTTGATTTTTGTACCAAGTTTCATTTCTATCCAAGAAAGTGTTCAAAAGTTATGTCCTTAGAAACGTCTAGGATCAAAAATCATGTACATACAACAATAAATATATTTTCTCAATCAGTGAGTTCCCCCTTCTAAAACATCCACCCCCACCTCTCCCTCCCTCCTCTGAGTCTAGCCTCATAACCTCATTTATTCTTCAAAAATTTGCTAAATGTAAAAAGTTACCTGAAGTAAAGGTAGGGTTTTCATTTGAACTATGCTTAAACCAATAATTGGATAGACAGATGTATCAGGATTAGCCGACGCCAAATCTCTGAACATTTTGCCAGCAGAACCATAATCTTCCAGTAAATAGTATTGATAAGCTAACTCTAAGGAGGGCTCTAGTGCGTCAGGTTGAAGCATTCGAGCAGATTTAGCAAGAGCAAGAGTTTGAGTAAGAACTGATGGTGAACGGCCGCAGGAGCGACTTACTGCCTTAGCACAAAGAATCAGCAGATTCCAAGCACCTAAACATAAAAATCAAAGAACTATACAATGTCTAGAGAGCTAACATAGCGTTTTGTAAGCAAACACTTAAAGTAGTTTATGACCTAAGCACACCTGCGTTTTTAACCTAACCCAAAAAACCAAATCACCTCTATCTTCTAGCGTCTTGCTTAGTAATCATCAAAATCATAACACATAAATTTATCAAATGAAGAAGAACAGATTTCAATAACAAAACAGATATTATATTATGTTATATTGAAAACTAGGTAAGAGATTTTATATTATAAAATTGGTATAAATAGAGGTAGAATCAATTACACTCAAAACATAAAGGATATTTTAGGAAGGTTTATATAATAGTGTAGTGCACTCAAACCCATATTTTGAGTGCTTTCAGCTCAGAATGTAATTGACAGATCATGACTAAACTTTCGGCTGAACTTCGGTATACGGTGCACCCTGTTATCAATACTATATATCGATATATTTTTAGTTTAGAGATATGACATAGGAATAATCGATACATGCCTTTTCTTTTACGTTTATGAACATATTTTATTATTTTTTTTAATGTTTTTTTGTTGTTTGTGTTTTTATTTATTTGTTGTAAAATGGTTTATAACTATTTTCATATTTTTTTATGTTTTTATAATGTTTTAACTATGTTTTCATAAGAATAATCGATGATACACCACATCTAATTTTATGTTACGCGTATTTTTTACGTATTTTTGTGTTTGTTATTTTCAGGTTTTTTATTATATTTTTGTTGTTAATGTTTTCATTTATTTGTTGTTTGGTTTTTTCTAATGTTTCAATTATAATTAATAATTTAACGACGCTGCTTATCTTTTAAGTGCT
This sequence comes from Microvelia longipes, assembly GCA_018340805.1. Classification (NCBI taxonomy): domain Eukaryota; kingdom Metazoa; phylum Arthropoda; class Insecta; order Hemiptera; family Veliidae; genus Microvelia; species Microvelia longipes. Next base: position 31,618,795 of record JACMZG010001911.1, on the reverse strand, counting down.
CAGTTCTCGTTTACGTGTCGCGTAACTAAAAATATATCGATATATAGTATTGATAACAGGGTGCACCGTATACCGAAGATTTACCAAACTTTCAACTACCACTCATATGTCAGAATAAACACCCTTTACACTTATCGAAATCTGTTCCTAAATAATATAGGGTATAGAGTTAAGTCATTTTTATTACAGCTCAAAATCTACTTGAATCATGACTATAGAGATATTATTACTTAAAGTACTTATAAGACAAAATAACCATCTACTAAGTCTCATCGAGATCCATTTTAAAATAATAGAGGATTAGTGTCATATTGGTCAAAATAGTATATAACCTTAAATAAGATATAAACCTTATTTGTTTAATTGAGGTCCGTTCTAGAGAAAAGCAGGTTTAATGATTAGGCTACAAAGCTGCATAAATAATTTATATAATTTTTATAATAAAGAAATAAGTAACTTTTACTAAAAATTTAAATTAAAATAAGTTTTTAAGTAAATTAAAATTTACTTAAGAACCAGTGTTTTTGAATGACATATAATTGTTTTATTGAAGAAATTATATCTTTAAAAAAAAATTAAATAGCTATACAAATATATTTGCATAAAAATTCAATTACTCAACAAAACAAACAATTTAAGATTTTAATTTTTTTTAATTGTCAATTTATTGAAACAAGGATCTTAGTACCAAGCAATCATAAAGCATAGCTAGACAAGCGCCGAACAGACAGGAATGTAATAAATCAAGAACTACCTTGCTGTCACACCTGTTACTAACTTCTATTTTTTGTACTCCTCATAGGAGTAAATAAAAATCTGTTGTTTGATAAATAAACTATTTGCCGAGCAAAACTCAGGTATCACTGCTAGTTCTAATATAAAAATCACCATATTGTGGTAATTTCATCCAAGCTATGGATAAACCATAGATACAACATAAATTTGTGTTCAAAGCTATAATAAAGAAGTATTTTTGCTCCAAATCAACTCTTCAAAGTTATCAAAAGTGGTGAAAAATTGCCACATTTGAGTAATGGTTGCTGAAAAATAATGGTAAATCTTAACTCACATAGAAACCTACAGGGAGCTGAGATATTAGGTAGTTAAAAATATACCTAATATAAAATATATTTTACTACATAATATATATATATATATATATTATATATATATATATATATATATATATATATTATATATATATATATATATATATATATATGTATGTATGTGTGTGTGTGTGAATAATTCTTTTAATTTAAACCATTACCCAATCTTTGAGCCTCAGGACCAAGCAACTGAAGAGCTTCACAGCAATCATCATATCTGCCGTCCAGTGCATATATTGTTGATTTAACCTGAAATAAAAAAAAAAACAATTACTAAATGAATCTGGAACATAACAGCTTATTAAGCAGTGTGTTTGATTTTTAGCATTACAAACAATATATCAAGTTATGATTAAAATTAAAATCTTTAGAGAAACGTATAAAAAAAATATGAGTAAATGTTATGACAAAAAAATTTCATCAGTTTTACTAAAAACTGAGTTTATAAAAGGGCTTACAAATTAAGGGTTATAATAAGAGCTTAAGAAATTAAGGTTGTTTAAAGCTTATTATAAGGGCTTAACAAAAACAAAATAGAATCACTCACCAGTAATGCATGTATATTATTTGGATCAACAGTCAATGCTCTATTTGCAGTTTCTACAGCTTGAATAAATCGTTTGGCTGACAGCTCCAAATACATCTTAGCAAGGACGGGAGTTATTTGTTTAGGATATCTAACTAATAAAGAATTAGCCAATTTAACACTCTCATTATAATCTACACAGCATTCTATCAAACCTAGCATGCCCAGAGCGTTAGATTCATCCTATAATAAAGATACATAAATAAGGAAAGAGAAAATGGGTGAAACATAAACATAAAACATAAGTAAAAAAGCTTTTATAATATTGCCACCTGTAACATAACATAATAAACCTGTAATAAGCTCAGCATATTTTTTTGGTCCAAGGCTTACACCCCCACCAAAATATTTAAATATAGTCCAGGATAGACAAATTATCAGCAGGATTATGAAAGCCAGAAGCCAGTTGTACAAGCTAAACCTCACTTATAAAAATAGTGACATGTCATGTTAGCTATGTGATAGGGATGATACAGAAGATAATCCCCACTTTATTCTTATGCCCTGCCTAGTCTGACTGTCACAGACTGCATTTAAAACAGCCGTTATACAGTGGCAGAATGTGAAAAACTTGCTCACTTTACAAAAAGTCTTTGGTCCTTAAGATTGATCTCTGTTGAAAGAATTGTTTTTTAATGATACAATTAATTTTCAATCATTTATTCATAAAAAAATGTACATATGTATAAATTAAACCTTATTGTAAGTGAACTGGATGTTGATATTTATTAATTTATGATTTGGTATAATTGATAATAAATGATTTGGTATAATTTATACATGTGTGCTAAAATAAAAATTAAAAGAAATATTTATTTAATTGTTAATTTTAGTCATCAAGTAGCCAGTAACCCTCTTCCTGGAGTTCAAATATGGACCTGGAGTAGGCTGTTTATTTGTTTTGTAATCAATTGTAAAAATAACATTATTTTTATACAAATAAACAGTATTCTATTCTATTCTAAGAAGTTCAGCAGGTTAAAAATACTTTCCTTAAGTTCACATCATTCAGAAGCTGTGTAAACACTTTATTCTACATTTATGCTTTTTGTCCATCACTAACCTACCTTGTTAACAGCTTGTGAGAACTCCTTATTAGCTAGAGATATTTTCTTATCCTGTAGCAGAAGCCAACCATGTAATGTATGTCCAATACTAGATTCAGGCTCAGCTCGTAAATGTCTTCCAATAAAATCTTTGGCCTTAGCAGATGCTCCAGTTAGATAGTAAACTAAAGCAGCGTAATAAAGGCTCAATGAATCAGCTTCTTTGATCAGTAACGGTGTTTTCTTTTCTAATAGTTCAACAGCTTCTCTATCAACAACCTGATAAAATAAAAATAAAATTTATCAACTTAAAATGCAATAACAATTCCACGACATTGTGCAGGAGGATATAGCAGCAGTATTTTTTGGGAAAATGATTAGTCAAATTTAAAACATTTTCAGATAAAAATTCACAAAAATGTATGAATGGATAGTTAATATGGTGTATATAGTTTTCAGTTCACTGATTGTGGAAGATCACAATGAATATAAATTCATTGAGGTAATGCACTGCCCATAACTATTCCAAAATTACTTTCTCTAGTTGAGGTAATATCTTGGCTGTTAAAGGCATCATATTCCAAAAGATTCCCATCGTTTAATTCCAGTTAGAATGAAGATAATATTTACATAAACTGGTTCAGAAGACTAACCAATCATTTTGAAAATATGAATCCACAGGTTGAGTTGTTTTCACAAAGCAGCGACTCTTCATGTTAATAGCATTTTTAGTGACTTATTATAAGACATGTGGCCTTATATTAAAGGAAGAGAGGCCTTGCTTGTCAGGCCACTTAGCAAACTAATTATACTTTTAATACTACTGATCACGATTATATAGGTCCAGCACATAGTATGTTCCATACAGCTTTTTCACCTAACGTGGAATCATATAAACAAGCTTAAGTACTTAAAGTCTAGTTTCACAAATATTCAACCCACATTGTTCGTACCTCGTAATAATCTTAAAGGTCTTAAGCGTTTCAATATAGCTAAGCACAAATGTGAAAATTTAGTAACAAAAAAGAATTTAATATAACCACAATTATTGCATACCTGGCACTGCTTATGAGTGTACAGCATAGCTAAATTGGAAGCTAATTGTAAAGATGGTTGTGACAGTGAAGATAAACACTTCAAAGATTCAGATGGTTTATCTATTAATGAATAAGCAATACCTCTGATCAATTCATCATTACAATCTTCTAACATCTCACCAAAGCATTTTCTTCTCCATGAAAAATGGCTTCTTGCCAACTCCATATTAGCAAATTATTTATTTTAAAACCTATTATTTTATCTAACTAAACACTTTACAGTTATGTAAGTTTTTCAATACTTATTCATTATTTTCTTTTAATTTAGTGTTCCACAAATTATTTTTTCTAATTAATGTTATCTTATAAAATAATTTTTATTTAAAGCCTAAATTGTTTAAACTAGGGTGTATATTCTTATTTTATTGCACACTTAGTTGCTTAATTATCATCTTTTCCTTTTTTTGTATAAATTAAATGATTAAATCTAGGATGATCCTTTACATAAGCACTGAGAAATGGACAGGATATAGTAATTTTAACATGATTCACTTCAATGTATTCAAACACTTCCTGAAATAAAATAATACAGACATCTATAAAATAAAAGAGTATAGTAGCATTTATTTACTTGGGTTATAAAGTTACCCATCTGACATTTATTTACTTGGGTACACCCTATAAAGTTACCCATCAAAAGAATGTGACATAAGGGTAAATATTTACTTGGTACCACCCTAAAAGTTACCCATCAAAAGAATGTGACATAAGGGTAAATATTTACTTGGGTACCACCCTATAAAGTTACCCATCAAAAGAATGTGACATAAGGGTAAATATTTACTTGGGTACCACCCTATAAAGTTACCCATCAAAAGAATGTGACATAAGGGTAAATATTACTTGGGTACCACCCTATAAAGTTACCCATCAAAAGAATGTGAATAAGGTAAATATTTACTTGGGTACACCCTATAAAGTTACCCATCAAAAGAATGTGACATAAGGGTAAATATTTACTTGGGTACCACCCTATAAAATTACCCATCAAAATAATGTGACATAAGGGTAAATATTTACTTGGTACCACCCTATAAAGTTACTCATCAAAATTGTGACATAAGGTAAATATTTACTTGGGTACCACCCTACCCATCAAAATAATGTGACATAAGGGTAAATATTTACTTGGGTACCACCCTATAAAGTTACCCATCAAAATAATGTGACATAAGGGTAAATATTTACATGGTTACCACATAGAGAGTTTTAATTGCTGTCTTAATAAGGGAATGTTGAAAAGCATTGGGGCTTTAGTGTGGGGTGAGAAAAAGGAAAGGTCAAGATATTGGGGGGGGGGGGAATAAAGATTTTTTTTTTTAAAAAAGTTTTTTCATTTAAATACAATATTAAATGACATTTATATTTTAAGAGTTAAAAAAATTTGAAGAAAAATTGTATTTAGTTAGAATAACATGGAAAATTTACAGAGTATAAACATGAAGAGTGTTATTTTATAGAAACCAAGGATGTTGAATAAAGGGGATGACACACTAAGTTGAATTGCCATTCAACAAAGTGACCCCATCGAAAATCACATATCATGTATCAGTGTACTACGCCTACTTCTTTTCAAGAATGTCTTATTGTGCTGCCTTGTGGGGAACCAGTACCAGTGCTCTAAATATTTTTCTACTCCAAAAAAGGCCCTGCGTATAATTTTTAACTTACAATATTCTGAAAAGTGTAAGCCCTATTTTAAGAAATTCTCTCTTATGACTCTACCATCTTTTGTTATTTATAACTTGCTTTTATCTATTCACATGGAAAATAACCACCATAGAAATATTGATAATCATAACTATAATACTAGATATAACCATATGCTAATAGTACCTCACTGTAGACTTCATAAAACTTTTAATTCGCCTAAAATAGTTGCCATTAAAATGTATAATTGCCTGAAGCCTAAAACTCAAAACTTAGAGTTAACAGCATTCGCTAAGCAAATAAAAAAATATTTGATTACGGAAGCTTTTTATTCTATAAACGATTTTATAAATAATTGTTCTTTGTAATTAAGTGAAGATTTTGACTCAGAGACACAATTGTAATTTTACTTTTGTAATTTTATGTATTTGTATTAACTCTTAGAAAATAAATAAATAAAAATCAAAACATAGAGAAGAATTCAACACGAAACACACATCAAAAACTTACTGCACATGCTTGGTACGAACTGCGCATGCTTATGATCCTTATAACAGCGCAGGTCTTAAAATTTAGAGGCAAACTTAACTCTCAATGGGTTTCTCATTGTTTTGCTTGCGAAGGTTATAAACAAATAGAAAAAAGTTTATACTTTTTTGCTCCTTTTTTTGTTAATATTGCTTAAAATTAACAACATTAAAGAAAATTAAGAACATTACAACCAAAATTGAATCTTGAAAACTAGCAAAACATTTCACTAGGCTAAAAAAACAAAATATTAACACATTTAACTTACTCTCTACAAAAAGTAAACGTTAAAGCTTCAATTACTCTCACTAAAGTTGCTACCTAGAGTCCAAAATGTAAAATATAAGCACAAATGACTTGACAAGCACCAAATGTAACAGTAACGAAAGCACTGAAGAAAGTTGAGAAGCAAACTCGACAACCAAGAATTGTATAACAACTCAGTAAAATAACCTGCGTTTGACACCTTTTTCAATTATAACCTAAGAGAAGGTAAATTTGCTCCTATTTCTCTATCTCATACAACTTCCATGGGGTCAGAAATGTTCCTTAATGCGTCAACCCCTTTATTCAACATCCTTGATAGAAAAACAAGAAAAAATGAAGTAGAAAATGTTTCAAGTGAGTAACAATAAAATAAAAGTTTTACACAGGGTGTAAGGCCATATATGTAAGAAATTAAAAGAGGCAATTTTAGACATAAATAGCAACAAATTTGGGTACCTCTTTGTTGTACCGATTTCTAACCATTTTGCTGCTGGTACCGTTTTGGTGTTGGTATCTTAGTTGTATAAATGGCTTATTAATTAGAAATTTAATTTTTGTGCCACAAAAATAGTATCATTTAAAAGCTTAAAAAATGTCCCAAAAATTAATGCCAATTATAAATTTAATATTCAATGAAATATGCTCTCAATTCTTAGTTGTAAGTAAAAAATTAAAATTAATATAATTTTCACTATTTTATGTGTTACAGACAGTAAGCAAATAAAGTTACAGGTTGTCGGATATCATAGAAAACTTCTTCAATCAAAAACTCTTTAAATCAATAGTCATAACTCTACCTCTTCATTTGCTGTTTCTTAAAGTAATTTTCATTTTAAGTTAGAAAAACATGCTTAAAATGCTTTAAAATATTATAAATAATTTACTAAATGAATTAACTTTGAATTTTTGATTAGTTTGCATTTTTTATTCTATCGCAATGCCTAACAGACTTTTCAGTTTTAAAATACTTGAAATGATTAAAAATGATCCAACATCCAGCACTAGAGCTATCTCTCAAACTTTAGATGTTCCTCCTGTGTATTTCTCACTGGAAAGACTGTTATGCAGAGTTGTTATAAATAAATAAATTTAAGTTCTTTTTAATTTTTTCAAAAGTTCAAAAATTCTTATATTTTTCTACTTTTTATGGACAGAAAAATATAAGCATTTATAAATATTGTATTATTTTGATTTCTAAAAAAAACTTGTATTTTTAAAATTTTAACTCCACTACACCTACCAATTGTGGTATATATAATTATTACTTATAACTTCAACATTCCTAGACAAAAAAATCCAAACCATTTTTAGTAAAATTTAGGATGGTACACAAGTAAATAAATACTGAGTATAGGTATAAAATAATTATTTTTCATTGGCACTAAAACAAACTAAAACATCCTGCCATTTAAATCTTTTGATTAAAAAAACAGTGCTTTCTAAAATTAACATAGATTATACAGTGAAAACATAAACAATCTCACATAAAATATATTTACAAAGATTCACAAGAAAAAAAATATCTTTGAGCAATCACAACAAATTGATTCACTGATAATTTATAATTTTCTTCATTCTAAATAGAAAACTCTTTTACAGCTAGGTTTATATCATTTGCAAAAAATTTCAAAAAACAAATACTTTTTTAAATAATATTTAGCATAATTAATTTAATTTAGCATAACTAATTTTGTGGTTTAGAGTAAACAAAAATTTTACCTCGGCCATTATCTGAGCAATTCCTTTTCCTCGATACTTTTTAGGAACGTGAGTATGATTTAAATCAATAACATTTATTATATCTTTACGAGGCTCATAAGTTATTTCAGCATTCTCACCTAAATAAAGAAAACTGTATTATTTCTCCATGCACAATTACATATATACACAATACAGTTGTGGCACCTAATGGATTTTGCCATAAAACCAGAGCCCTTATCACTGTGTTATTCAACCCTAGTTCACAGTTTAGTAGGTTAAGCCTCTATGTACCTGAATCAGTTGTTTTCTTGATTACTAATCAATATCACTATTTACTATTTAGATTAAGTAATAATTCTGAAATAGCAACTAGCTTCTTTCTTCTTTATAATTTTATAACTTGTTATTATTATAGCATATTTAATGCTCGTATTTTAATTTTTTAGTGAGTGGTTTATACTATTTATTTTATACGGACTTTCAATTTTCATTGTTCTCTAATCAACATGGTAAGCATTTTTATTTTTAATTTACTAAACAACCAATTTATTTGTATATTTGAATTTTAGATGAATAACATGAGTAAGCCTTGAGGAGAGGGCAACATAGAGTTCAGACGCAGAAGTCAAGAACTCTAGTTTTAGACTGTTAGTTTTGACTTCTTATTTTGAATACTATGAGGAAAAATAACGAAAACCCTTATTTTTTGTTTGGTGGTTCTACCAATGCCATAATTTTGGTTGTAGTTGTCCAATTTTGATGAATAAACACTTAATTAATAAAAATTTTTTTTGCTTGAAAAATTTTCTCTTAATGTTTTGAGATTAAGTAACATTTTATTAGATCCAGCTCCTTGACAATTATGTTTTAGGTGTAAATTTCAAGTAGTAAATCCAAACTCAAAAGAAAGACCTCAGCTAATGGCTGATTTAAAAACAATTTTCAATTATAAAAGATATATAATAATTGCATGAGTTTATGTTGATTTTAATAAAAGGTTATTTATTATAATCGTCTTTGGGTTAAATGAAACATTTTGTAACTCTGTAATTCGTTTAGAGCATCTCCCTAGTTCGAGCGTATGCGATCGGATCCCCTCCACATGGTTCATACAGTTAATATTACTGTATTGAGAGATCATATCCTATACGATCCGCGGATCTAGAAGTGTGTGTGAACGTACTAATTGTTCTTTTTAGGGTCAGTTCCCCAAAGATTGGATGGTGGAAGTGGCAGCCTTAGCAGTTTAATTGTAAATTACCTCCACTTTGCCTCTCCAGATAATTACTGTCACATACTGATAAAAAATTTCGACTCTGTACAATTCAATTTTCCAGACTAGTTACACAAATAATTATTGACCTTGAATAAGGAAAAATAAATAGAGTAATTTACACATAATAAAAAGTTAAGCTGGAGAACAGCATATGCAAACTGTTCCAGTGTATTATACTGGCTTTTATTTCTTATAAAATCCTAATTTTATTCTTATTTAATAAGTAAAATCTAAATGCAGCTCACCGCTCACCATACTCAATGCTAAAAAGAAACCTCCTGTTAGCTTTATCATGAAATATAATCCTCAAACAATTACTTAAACTGATCAACCTTTGGTTCTGTACTAATATAGAACCAAACTTTAAACATTTTAGAACAGTTTTCATACTAAAATACACCTATCAAAATTAATTGCATCTAGTGCATTCACAGCTAAATAAGTAAAATTAAATATTCCCGCTGCTATGACAACATAACATAAACAACCAGTTGTGTTCATAAATAAAGCTCAAGTGTTTACTTTGCTTAAGCAAAAGCACTTTTGATGGATTTTTAAACATGATAATAATTAAAATTGTAAATAAACAAACCTCGAAACTTGAGAAATAAAGTTAATTAATTGACTTGTTTAAATTTAAAGGAAATTAATTGTATATTTTGTAGTAAAAAATATTGAATCAGTTATTTAATAATCAGCTTAATAAATGTTATAAATAGTTTGGTTCATTTGCTAGAGAAGTTGCATTCATTGTTGATTGATTAAAAAGCCTAAGGTACTATATCATTTTTTTTGCTGAATTCTAAGGCTGGGGTAGGTCTTGTCGAACCAATTTTAGTCCGCTATAAGCTAGGCATTAATAATGTTGGTTACACATTCGGAAGTGCCAATAACTTTGTTTTAGTATTTCACTCTAGTAGAGTACATAGACAAGTGAACAGACATCCTTCAAAAACTTTGGCGAGTTTCAATCAGTACGCTCACACGGCATACTAAATCTGCGGATCGTATTTAGTATGCTTGTTAAAAAAACACTGTAAGAACCATGCGAAAGGGATCCAGTTGGATATGCAAGAACTAGGGAGATGGATTGTCCAAGATGAATCTTAGATCGATTGAATGTACCTTCAGAGGCCCGTATTACCCTTAACTATAACCTTTTTGACTAACTATTATTTCATCTAAATATTACCGCTAATTACCAAAAAACTTTTGAAATATTATTTTGTAATGTCACTTTATTATTTTGCAAAGAAATCACATTTTAATTTAATATACTTTTGTTTAGAATTTCCTTACAACCTGAGTTATAAGGTCACAGTTTCTTCACAATAAAATACAGGATTTTTCGGTGGGATCAGTTACGATATCACATGACTTGATCGACCTTATTAAATTCGTATTAAAATATGAACACCTGTTGAATATTCTGTGGGTACATAGTAAATGAAACTCAATTGTTGAAAATGGCTGCTAGAAGCAGGTTAAGATATCAACAGATAAGAATGAAAGATGAATGACAACTTTCAAAATATTGTATTGATGAACCCTTCATGTTTTTTTTACTTGTGCCTGAAAATAGAAAAGTTTTACTTTTTGTTATTGTTTTGGAATAGAGAATTAGTTTGTAAGGAGAACCTGACAAAAAAAAGTATTGAATCTAAATCCATTTCAGCCCCACAGAAGCTGTTTAGAGCAATAAAACAAATTTTTAGTAGTTTTTTTGGGAGACAACACCCCCAAATTTATTATAGGGGGGTCAGACCCTAAAAATATAATAAAATACATCAAAAATTATGAAAATAAGAATATATCAATAAATGACGTCAACGTCTGGAGATACAATTTTGTATGCACATTGGGAATAAAATGCTATTTTTCCCCTCCCAATTACCTCCCTCAGCTTTACCTTGTGAGTTAATAGTCTTAACTCACAAATTATGAGTTAAACACATAAATTCCCTTGGCTTTGCCTCGGGAGCTAAATGCTTTGGTTTCCTCGGTGTTTGCCTTAGGAACTAACTACTGCTCAGGGAAATAATAGCATTCTTATCTCCCTTGGTGCATAAATAACTATTTTTTAATTTATTCGTAAAGGGATTAATTAAAATTTGGTGTGATTACAATAAAAATTGCAAGTGTTGTTTGGGGAATAGAATTGAATTATTAAATGTTAAAAATAAGGCTGTGTAACATCAATAGGTAAACATTATGAAGTAAAAACATAATAAGATAACAAACTTAATGATCCAAGGTCAATTTAAAAAATAAACTCTCATTATAATCAAAAATTGTCTTAATTTTATTGTCAATGTGTTTTTCCTTTTATTTCTTTTAGTACACCCTAGTTAATTTTTTGTGTGTTTTTAACATTGGGTCAGTTCTCTTTTTTAAAATAAATTCTATAATCTTAATGTTTCAGTGCATTTAAGAGGGCTTGATCTTCTCATCAGTAATAGCTGATTTAAAAGTATTAGTTTGCGGATATTCATTATTTATGAACTGAAGAAGTAGTGGCAAAAGTCATGGATGAACCTAAGATTATTTTAGATTATGGTAGATTAAAAACAATAAGCAGTACCATAAAGAAATTGACTCACTCTGGTTTCCAAAAAATTGAAGTAAATAGACTGAGGGAAATATTTGACATTTGCCAGGTGAATAGTGGTTATGTTGAACATGCATTTACAAGAATAATGGTCATGTTAAAAGAAAATCATTCTGAAGTGCGGCTTGGCGCTGTTCTCCTGTGTCATCATTTCTTTGAGAATTTTGCATCATTCCGTTCTCTGTTGATCGACAGTTTTGATACATACTTTAAATTTACATTTGGTGAAAAATTTAACCAAAATTTACCTCTTCCCAAAGAAGCTGCTGCATTGGTAATAAAAACAACAATTAAAAATTTAGAGCTGTGGTTCCATAAGTATGGAAAGGATTACCAAAAACTAAAAACTACATATATAGACTTTAAAAACGAAAAATGTGTTGATTTTGAAAATTTAGAAATATATAATAAACTAGAAAGAGCAAAAAAAGAAAAGCAAGCTGCTGAATCTTTGAAAATAAATACAAGTTTATTAGAGAAATCAAATAAAGAAATAAATGGTATTGAAAGTGATATTATAAACTCTCTTACAACAATACAAACGTGTTTTGATTTACTCATCGAATTCCCTGAAAACGATAATGCAAAGAACTTTTCAGACAATAGTGCAGATGAAAATTTAAGACTCCATGGGGTTTTTAAACCTTATCAAAATGTAGAGATTAATTTAAATACAAAAGAGTTTTTTGAAATAAAAGTTAACGATGAAAATTCAGCTATCATTGATAATGCCAAAGAGATGTTTAGTTTGATTAACAAAAAATACCTGCCAAAAGTTAAAGCTTGGAAAATTTTATTAGAAAAAGTTGGAGGAAATGATGAACTTCTATATAAATCAAGGGATTTAGAAAATCAGTTAGAAAATGCTGTTGGCAAATTTAATAAATTAAAGTTTATTGATAGTGTCCAGGAAGAGTGTGTTTCTACAGATAGCGAATTAGAAGAAGTAGAAGAAGAAACTCAAATCCGAGAGAAAGTCAAAGTAGAAAAAGAGAAAGAGTTATTTGAAGAACTCCCAGATAAGAGAGACATACCAAGTACAAGTAAAGTTGAAGCCTGCCCTAGTAAAGTCAAGGAGCTTTCTGAAAGGAAAAGAGAGTTGTTGAAAATTGCTCCGAAAATTCCATTTGGTGCAGATTTATATAATTGGGAAGAGAATAAAAAACCAACAGAACTTATACTTCCAACTGCTGTAGATGGTCATAGATTTTGGGCTTCATCCTCTATAGATAGTATAGAGGTTCCTGCTGAATCAGCATCCTTGAGGGTTATTGAATTCTCTGGTGAATTTGAACCTGTTACTAGAGCTTGCAAAGCTCCTTTACCTTCTGGAAAACTTTGTCCTCGGCATGATCGAGTTAAGTGTCCATTTCATGGTACAGTTGTTCCTAGAGACGATACAGGTCAAATCATTAATAAAGAAGATGAGGAATTAGTGAGAAAATCAAAACCTGAAATTAACACCCCCGACTGGCAAGATCCTAAACTTCTTGCTGAATTAAAGGCATCTACTGGACTTGATTTAAAAATTGGCAAGAAACGCAAAAAAGTACAAAACCCTGGATTAACTGATATTAATAAAAAGAAGAAAGAAACGTCTTATGATAAAATAAGTAAAAAAATATTCAAAAGTTCAACTTTGAAAAAAGTAAATAAAACATTAGATAAGTTGGATTATAAGAGGCACAGAGATAAATATGGGGATCAATTTAATTATGTGCATGGCAGCTGACTTCAGTTTTTGTTGTTATTGTCTAAATTTGCAACTGTGATATTTTAAATGTATTTGACATTTAAGTGATTTTAAACTAAGTCTAAAAGTGAGGATAGAGGAGATTAAGTTACCTTTGTACCCAAACAATTTGACCTTGAACAGTACTGCAAAGTACTGTTGTGCATTAATACTCTCCATATGTTCATTCATGCATAATCAAGTTTACAAACTATTACTAAATCAGTTTTTAAATAATAAATAGACAGTACAGATTGTATTACAATTATTAGCATCTAAATTAGAACCTTATTGACTTAAAGAAAAAAAGAATGAATGGGACATTAATTATACCTGCTGGAACATTTCAGATGCACCATTACTGAATTCTTAAAAACAATGTCCTAGACTTACGAAAATGCTCTCTGGCCCTAGTATGTGGGCTCTTGCTAGTTCAAACTTACCATTATTTTTTTTATGGTAACTGTTACCCAATTATCGAAAGGTTGAATTGGATGATATCATCATTTAGATTGTTTTGAAAACTACATTAAACTGTAAGAGATATGATACCAATAGCATATGTTATGGTTATTTTTTATAAAGCTATTGTTTGACATACATTATACATTTTATGAGTTTTGTACAACTATAATTTGTTGTAGTTTTTCAGTATGTTGAAACATCTAATATGTTCCACCCTGTGTAAAAAGAGTTATTGATATTTCATTAATTTGTTATTCGTAAATCAAACTATTCTAGAGCACAGCTCTGTTTGTTGATTACATTAATGATAATGTAAGATAAGATAATATAATAACATTATATGAGAATACAATTATTCTGTTACTTTGTAAAAGGACATTAGTCCGTAAATTTTATAAATAAAATAAAGATAAAATTAATAACAGGAGGCTGATGCTTTTTAAAAGCTCTTATGGGAAGAAAGTTGATATTATTTCATCTTTAAAGATTTAATGTATAAATCTTTTATTGATTTATTAATAAATTTATTTTTTATCATCATTCTTATTTAACGATAAATAATGTGAGCACTCATAATCAAGGATGCATATCAATAAAAATTTTGTTTTCCCTTGCTAAAAATTTAGATCACTTTTTCGTTTTAAGGCCATTTCAAGGGTTACCATCCTTACACCTTAGCTTTGGAGCTAATTATTTAATCTGTTCCTTAGTATTTATATCTATATAATAAAGTACACGCCATTTAAGTATTGTAATTATACAATAAGTGCATACATTTTAAGTTATACATCAAGTACTGTTTAAGATCAGTTTTTTTGATAAAATTATACTAAATATTGATAGACATGAACATGGTCAAATAAATCCAAAATTATATTTAAAGACATATACTTTAACATCAAATGAAGTAGAAAATTCATTTCCTTTTTTTGTGTAAAATTTTGAAGTCAAAATGTGTAATGTGTCCCAGAAAAAAAGTATTTTTTTTTTTTATGATGAAATTTTGAAGCACAACATTGTCAGCTGATGCACAGAAGCCTTGTTGTAAATAGAAATGTGTTTATTTTTTAAATTTTATGGGTGTATATTTATTTATTTTAAATATAATATTGTATTATACAAGCACTTTTTTTTATGTTTTAGATACTTAACTCCATAATTTCCCTTCTAATCCTCATAGTCCAAGAGCCTGACCTGAAAAAATGTGACTCATTTTGTACTACTTCAAACTAAATATTTCTGAAAATATACCTTAAATTATGAAGAATAAACATGGTCTACCTATCCAGAGTTATGATTGCGCATGCTCAAAATTTTATAAAATTGCATAAATTCCAGTATTCTTGAAATAAGTAGTTCCCTGTGGGTCGTGTGCAAAACATGAAGAGAACGTTTTTTAAAGGTGGTAAAATTTTCTGTAAAACGAGTGTTTAATCATCAAAATCGGATGACTGCAACCTAAGTTATGGATCTTTAAAAAACACTAAAAAAATAGTTAATTTATGCAAAGTCAGCGAATTTCTGTCGAAAAATATTGGCTTTTTGTGGATTTTTTGGCCATTTGAGAAAAGTCATAATTTTAGTTGTATTTATCCAATTGAGACGAAAAAACACTCGATTTATAGAAAATTTTATCAGCTTTAAAAAAATTCGCTTTCATGTTTTGCACACGTTCCCACAGGGAACCACTTATTTGTGCGATTTTCGAATATTTTGAGCGAGCGTAATCATATGAAGGGCTCCACTCTGTAGAGGCAGACTTTGATTTTCCTTTATAATAATAATAATGCCCATTTAGAGCCTTGCGGCACATCAGGGATAACCCCTGCGGGAACCACCTCGGGTGGTATTAGCAACGGTTTCGCTCAAAGTGTATTCTAAAGCTGGCGATAATTTATCTAATCAATAATCTTCTATAAACTGAGAGCGTAACCTGGGATGCGATCCCCAGACCTCCGTGGGTGTCAAAGGTCAGTATATAGACTAACGCCTTAACTACCTCGGCCACGGAGGCGGCTGATTTTTCCTTTATATTTAAAGGTACATTTTCAGAAAAATTGGTTTAAAGTAATACAAAATGAGTCATAATTTTTAGGCCTGACTCTTGGACTATCATTTTGTACTGCTTCAAACCAAATTCTTTTGAAAATATACCTTAAATGATAAAAAAATTCCAGCCCGGTGGTCCGCTGTCGGGCGAATTTAATTTAGAATGCGTGTTTCCGTGCTTAACAACACATTTCTTGATTAAGGTTCCGGTTCATGCTTTAGAACCTAAGAAGTTACTCAATTGTCAAGCACTGCTCGTAACTCATTTTGTATGTATTTTTTAAAGGAAATGCGTTATACAAAACTATGACCCTAAAATAAGAAGTACGCACAATTATTTTCACTAGTTTAAAGCTTAGTTACTTATCTTTAAGCTTAGTCAGTTATCTTTAAAGGTTTTTGCGCATTTCCTTTGAAAAATACAGACAAAATGAGTTATGAGAAGTGCTTGACAATTGAGTAACTCCTTAGGTTCTAAAGCATGAACCGGAACCTTAAGCACAGAAATATGCATTCTAAATGAAATTCGCCCGACAGCGGACCACCGCGCCGGAATTATTTATTTTGTTGCTGTAAACTTATATAATGTAAAAAACTATAAAAATTACATTCCAACCAGGATTGTTGTTAAGCACGGAAACACGCATCCAAAGGAAATTCGCCCGATATGCGGACCACAGTGCCAGAATTATTTTGTAGTTGTAAACTTATATTAAGTAAAATAACGATAAAAAAATTATCGTCCCTAGCAGGAATGTTGTTATAAAAACCTCCGCGCCAGAAGTTAAGGTCTTTTGATTTTCATAATACTTTCAACTTGAATTAACCATAAAATAACCATACTTTTAGAAAAAGTAATTTTCCCAAAGGTGAAATATTTTAGGAATTGAATGTGGTCATCATTTTTAGACACCATGAATGAACGAATTTTTCTAAATTTTAATTAGTCATTTCAATTAAAGGACTCTTTGTACCAAGATTCATTTGTAATTTGGTCTAGCCGTGTTGTTTGTTAACCAGGTTGACGAGAAGAGTGAACATTCATACCTACAGTTACCAATTTTAGTTTCTTTTAGACATCTGTATGGGCTAAAATACAGATGACTTTTGATAAAAAAAAATGAGTAATATTTTTGCTATTACAATAAATAAATAAGATAATAGTTATTTATGCACCAAGGGAGTAAAGAATACGATTATTTCCCTGCTTAGTTTGGTTCCTAAGGCGTAAGCCGATGGAACCAAAGTATTTAACTCCCGAGGCAAAGCCGAGGTGGTTATAATAAAAAAAAGTATAGCTCCAAACAACTTCTTTTGATCTGAAACGGATTTTGAACTAATAAAAAAATTTTTTTTGGTCGGGTCTCCCTTATAAATTTTGGGGGTGCCCCCCCCCCCCCCCTCCCGGGAAAATGGCTAAAATTGATCGGTCACCTGTATAAATTTAAAGAATACCACTCCCCTAAAAAATTTAAAAAATTGTTATAATTGGCTCTAATAACCCAATAACAGGAAACACTTTTCACTCCCAAGGGAGAAAAAGTAACTTTTTCTCCCTTGGGAGTGAAAAGTGCTTCTTCGTTTTTACTCCCTAAAAACTAGTTAATAAAATTAACATTATACACTGTCTGGAGATAAAACAAGTTTATTCCACTTATTTCCATTACATATTTTTTTCAATGCTTCCCGTCCTTATATAAATAAGTATGCAAAAGTATGAAAAATTATTTAAATAAATAAATAAAATAAAACTAGGCCCTAGAGTAAATTAATAAAATAAATTTGATAGCGCCAGGGTAGGAGTTATTGCTCTTTTAAATTTGATTATTCATATTACAAAAGCAGTACGTAGTCGTCCCCACTAAATATCTCTTATGAAACTGATGATTAACACAACACTACGACGCGACATATAAAACATGATATAAGTTAAACTTAAAACCCCCATACTATTCTTTTATAGTATTGAGTGGTGTAAATAAGTATTAAGTGAAAAGAGTGCATTTAGAGTGGTTAATAAACTTTATTTTCGAATTCATATAGGTGAGTTTCAGTCATTTACAAAGGCACGTTTGCTTAACGTTAAAGGACACCAGTCATTATTTATAGTTTTCTTTGTTAATATAATTTGAGAACGAAAACGTATTTTGACCTATGTTCATTGTATGGGTTTATGATTATAGACCCCAGCCCTATTATTCTGTTTGGTATGGGTTATCATTTAAAATAAAAATTTTGGCAATAGATTTGTCGCGTGTAAGAATTATGCCACATAAATATGTACAGAAAAAAATAAATTCCATTAATATAATTTTAAATGAAAAGGTTAGTAACAATGCCTTTAAATTTTGATATTACGTATAAACATTATAATTATATAATATATAATTATATATATATATATATATAATATATATATATATATATATATATATATATATATATATATATATATATATATATATATATATATATAATATATATATATATAAACACGGGGTTGAACTCCCTGCCAAACCCCACGTGTGAACGAAGTAATTAGAAAAACAAGTTGCTCATTATGGAGCTAAGTTTACTTATCTCAGTATAGTCAAGAAGCCGGACATGAAAAAAATGTGACTCATTTTGTACTATTTCAAGCCAATTTTTTCAATTTTTTATACCTTAAATTATAAAACAAAAACATAGTCTGCGTATCCAGAGTGGAGCCCTTCATCTTCATATGATTGCGCGTGCTCATAATCGTATAAAATCGCACGAATTTCATTTTTCTCGAAATAAGTGGTTCCCTGTGGCTTGTGTGCAAAACACGAAGAGGACATTTTTAAGGGTGATATAATTTCCTATAAAACGAGTGTTTAATAATCAAAATGGGATGACTATAACCAACGTTCTGGCTCTTTCAAAAACACCAAACAAATGGTTAATTCATGCAGTCAGCGAATTTCTTAAAAAATAGTGGATTGTTATGCATTTTTTGGTCATTTAACAAATGTCATAAATTTTGTTTTAGTTATCCGATTTTTATGTAAAACACTGGTTTTATAGGACATCTACTTTAAAATATATTCTCTTCATGTTTTGCACACGACCTGCAGGGAGCCACTTTTTGCAAGCAAATTGTAATTTGTTCGATTTTCTAATATTTTGAACGAGCACATTCATATGCAAGACTCCACTCTTGATAGGCAGACTATGGCTTTCCTTCATAATGTAAGGTATATTTTCAGAATAATTTGGTTTGAAGTAGTACAAAATGATTCATATTCGTTCAAATCAAGTTTCTCGAAAGCCTCATTCAGAGTTATTACAAATATTTTCGCTGACAGCACGTCACCAGTCTGGTAACTCTTTCAGGTGTTATCGATTTTTTTCCTTTCCCTCATTAATACTGTATAGGTATATACGGAAAGTATTGTGTTTGCAAAAAATCCGAAACCGGGATGTCACCTGAATTATTCGTTTCAGGTGTTTATAAGAACTCCTGAGTGGTTCTGACAAAGTTGCCTATCTGTATGTGAGTGTGTCTGTTATCATCGTGGCTCCCAGCGTAATTATGAAATACATAGATTAAATTTGGCACAAAAAGCCATCTCTAGGTAGCATCTTTAGACCGGCAATCAGTAAAAATTCATACAAGCGGAAAAGTTTTCCGATCGATTTGATATTTGGCACGCATGTAGACACATATAAGACCAACACATGCGTTAAGTTTCATATCATTATCAGCATTAGTTCTTGTACCCGTTTTAAAAAATTGTAAACAATCGAATAATAATCAAATTGGGTCGAAATTTGGTACATGTATATCCCTTTATGTAATAAATAAGAATATTATGTTAATAATACGGAAAGTATATATACAGGTTTTGTTGGATTATAAAGCTCTGAGCGAGATCAGAGCTTCGATGGGTTGGCTAGATTATGGTCGGGATGATAACTGATGTTCTTGATATCGTCAACGATCACGATCAAGAATGAATAAAAGTGATTTACGGGGTCCGTACGGTTCCATCCACAAGTTAGTTTCTCGACAGAGTGTTACGACGACTAATAATTTAAGTTTGTCGACGGAATGATTTTCTAATGTTAAAGACCGGGTTGTTGCGTCGACAAATCATTCCGTTGTTCGTAGACAAATTACTTGTCGGCGATACGATTTGTCGACGGTACGATCTGGGTTATTGCGTCGACAAATCTTTCCGTCTACTGTCGACCAATTGAATTGTCGACGGAACTAATCCACACCGATTTAGCAACAGGTATATATTGGTACAAAGAATCTTTGACAAGAAAGCACACCAATTCACAAAACCGTGTAATTCTAAGAAAAACTAAGAAGCACATCGTTGCCGGCGGCTTCTGATAAACAGTAGGCTCATGTCGTATATTTGATAAAGATCGACTGACAAGCCAGAAGTACCTTGTGGATACAGGTACTGATTTGTCTATTCCAACAGTTAGTCAAAACCATTATAGGAAAGTAGCGTACGCATGGCTAATAGTATAGGTAGATGTAAATATAAAGTAGTTTGGGAAATATTAGATTTAAGTCACAAATAAAATTTCTAATTAAGTAAAATAGCAATTCGTAGTAGCTTATGTTTCAAAGCCAATATTAAGTACTGAATTCCTAGGTCATTACAATCTACTAATTGACCTTAAGAATCGAGCAGAACAGGTAGTGTTCGAATTTTTCAATAATTGGATATCTAGATTTTTAGTAGTAACGTTAGCTTTATATTTGGAATGGTTTTATTCAAATTTTCAATAAATTTTAATTTTTGACACTTTCATATAATGTTTAAAAATTTATTTCTCATATTCCTTTTAGAGTGCTCCAATAACTCGACAGTCACCACTTAACGATCTACTGAACATTAATTTATTTAACCTGATAGAGTTTATAAGGTGATTCCATTGGAGGGTTTTTATGAGTGAAATCAAATTTTTTGTTTGACTATGTTAGCTTATAGTCCGGAATTGATGTCATTGCAGGAATAAATAGTGAATTTTCAATGTTAACCGCCTGTAACGATTCCTGCAATGACGTCACACGTCATTCATAAAAAAAGTCCAGACTTTTTTATGAATGACGTGAATGAGGTTTTAACCAGCTGAAATCTCTGAATGCGTTTGTTTGTTTCCATCAAATTGAATCACCTTAGTCATTTCTAACATCATTCATTTTTTAACGTAACTTAGTAGTAATTTCTGTCATGTCGTCTGCCACACATGCTACATTTTAATGATCTGAACATTTTACCGCGTCATATGAATTTTTTTGCTAAATAACAGTGTAAAATTTGTTTTTATTTTCTTTCTGGTTGTATTTTTGTCATAAGAGATTTTTGTACCAAGGTTTGAACCTTGCGTAAACACACTGCTTCCAGTGTTATCATCTTATCTTCATACAATGAGAACTTAGATCCTCCCCCCCCCCCAAAAAAATCTACACAGGAGGTCTAAAACGCCTTAAACGTATAATTAGGTAACATCTCGGTTTCAAGTTTTTTTAGAGCAAACACAAAACTTTTTGTATATACCTAGGGTATAATGAGGAAAGGATAAGTATAAAAATAATGAAAAATTACTTATATGGTTGGTGTGCTATTTTCTTTACTAGCTTTAATTGTATTCCTCTAATAGCTGATTGCATCAGGATAATTTTCCACTTTTTTGCAAAAGAAAGAAATTCTGTTTTCTGTTATACGAATATTCTATATAATTATACTTATGTTCAAGGTCATCAATATTGATAAATTTAAACCATTTGGCTTGAGAGAAATCTTAATTTATCGTATCTAGGCGAGGAATGAACTCAAAGTCGGAGAAGAAGAAAGAGTACACATACACAAACCGTTATAAAGGCGAAGTTAGCGACCCATTTTACTTTGAGTACGACAGAGCAACTGACTTCCTCACTCATGATGTCATCCCGGCAATTATTGACGACATTCAGTCGTCCATTGATTTACTGACTGATATGTCACAACGGCATTTTTGGACTCATAAGATAAATCAAATTTTAATGGCCCAAGTAAGTAGTAACAATTTTTTATATTAATTGTAATAAAAAGAGAGTACAACAAGAGAACTTATGTACTCTATATGGAAATACATTTTGGACTGATTAGTAAGTATGAAAATAGC
This sequence comes from Microvelia longipes, assembly GCA_018340805.1. Classification (NCBI taxonomy): domain Eukaryota; kingdom Metazoa; phylum Arthropoda; class Insecta; order Hemiptera; family Veliidae; genus Microvelia; species Microvelia longipes. Next base: position 31,596,528 of record JACMZG010001911.1, on the reverse strand, counting down.
CAATTAAACTTCAGCAATGGGATACGGTTATGTTAATGGGGTGTAATAGTTATTTACGCACCAAGAGAGTAAAGTTAGTAACTCCTTGAGTAAATAAAGTAAGTAAGTAAAGTAAATAACTCCTTGAGCAATGAAATAGATCCCTGAAGGCGAAAGCCGAGAGGATCAGGAATGTAAGGTCTCGAAGTAAACCCAAGAGACTTATATGTTGGTTCCCGGAGTGACCATATTTTTAATTCCCAAGACAAAGCCGAGGGAATTAATTATTACTCTGAGAGTTGTGACTGTTAGTTCTTGTTGTGCGTACAAGATTTTACCTTTAAAATAGAGAAAATCAACAAATTAATGACAAAAATTCTTTTTTATTAACTTTACTTACCTTTTATTAGATTTTTTAGGTTACAAATTTAATTTGACTGCTCTAGCTTCTTGCACTTTATCTTCAGGTATACTATCCAATAGTGCATGTCATGTTCCGTTATGAATAAGTCTTCTCTATATTTATTTGCACACTTCTTAAATAATTTTATCAAAAGTTCACTAATAAAGTTAGTTTAAAAAACTATACTTAGTGCAAACCTTAAATATCGATGAGTCATCGTTTCTTAGTGTACAGTAATTTTTACAGTTAACAAGTTCACAAGGGGGCCAAGTCTGGGCCCATAACCCAGAGGTCCGTGGATCGAAACCACGCTCTGCTACCATTTAGCGTATTTTCATTAGAATTACTAATAAAGCTATTTCTTTGCTGTCTCAAACAAGACTGAATATATTTTTCTAATATAACAAATTATGACAATTATTTCAACCTGTTTGTCAATAAAAATAAATATGTAAAAATAAATAAATAAAGTCTTCGCTCCGCGACAACAAGTAACAAAAACCAGTATCAGAAGTACAATAAACATAGTCACCAAAAGAAAGTGCCCCAAAAATATATTAACCTTTACATTTAAAATGTTTAATTATTGTTTTAATTATGGTTTTAACATATTTAGCTTCCTTTTTTAACTGTAGCTTCCTCCAACCTTAAGTTTTTTAAGCTAGCTCCTTTTAGTAGATTTAAAAAAACTTAAAATTAAGTAGTCTTATTAAACAATAGCTGCTTGTTAACTGTTGTAGTTCTTAAGAGTATGCACTTAAGTACAGGTTCTTTGATGGTAAGAACATACTATGCTAAAAATATTATAATATCTCTTAAACGAAGTATTATGAGGCACATGGTACTTCTTTAGATAGTTTCTCCCTACTTGTTTAACAAAGACAAAGGATTTAGTTGCGATCTCATTCCATTCCATTTTGTAGGTAAGATTGGGTTTGACTATAAAAAGTATTTTCCTATGGTGGGTTATTTACTTTTTTGATAAGGAGCAACCAACTAAATAAGTTACAGAGGAGTAATAAACAAAATGAAAGTAGGGGAGTAACTATTGAAAGAAGTGCCGCATAAATAGAGTTTTCCGGTTCAGCTTAAGCCATAAAATCAGCAGTACCAATTAAATTGGGTCACTCAAAGAAAGTGTCTGAGTAAAATACATTAATCTTTACATTTAAAGGATTTAATTACTGTTTTAATCATCATAGTTTAAAACACTTGTTTTGCCGAATCATTCAGTATCGAAATGCAGTTGTCATACAATTTGTATACAGTTGTATACAAATTGTCATGGTGAGAGAAATTATCACGCGAGATATTTCAAGATGTGAATGAGTATTATTTAGTAAACATTATCCATGAGAGCAAATTAGTAGGTTAGTTTTAAAAAACTATATTCTATCTCTCTTCAAAGCAGAGGCCTGTTTCTATATAAAATTTCTCAATGAAAATATTCTCACTCAATGTAATAATCTCCCTATAAAAATTCGTTATTAATAATTAAAATTCAATATTAAATGACATTACCCGTTACTGGCCTAAGCAATGATCAGGGTATTTACCCTGCGGAAGCTATCTCAGACACATCAACTATTATTAAAGTTGGCGAAATATTTTATTACGAATATACGTTCATGGCTACAGAGCCAGACAAAATAGAGGCTTATGGATTATTCCTGATAAGTCGCAAGAGATTAAATATGATTACTTCTGAGATTGAGATTATTTAATCTAAAGTTGACGATCATTTATTTGAGCAATAATCTTTTATTAACTGAAACCGTAACATGGGATGCGAACCCTAGACCACCGTGGTGTTAAAGGTTAGTATAAATACTAACACTTCAATGATCTCGACAGTGAATCCGCTATAACTATAAGCCGCTATGTTGGCTGCTATGTTAGCCGTTATGTTGGCCGCTATATTAGCCGCTATAACTATAAGCCACTATAACTATAAGCCGCTATGTTAGCCGCTATAACTATAAGCCGCGATGTTAGTCAAATTTCTTTGACTAACATAAGTGTGAATCTTCGCGTATTCACGATAAAATTAATAGTATTATATAAGTTGTTAAATGAAAAAATTAGTACTTACACTAGAATTAAGAAGGTTGTATTTACCGCAAGTTGAAGAACCAATCGAAGAATCAGCTACCGTCAATACTTGCTGTTGGATATGAATATACCTAGACCGGTTTCGGCATAACGCCATCATCAGCAGGCGGGGCAACACTCGAGCTCTCAACAAATAAAGTTTATTTATTTATTTTATTTATTTGCTTAAACATAATGTTTTTACAAAGAAGTCTCGCCTTACAAAATGGCACTAATATTTAACACATTTTTAAAATAAAAATAAAGAAAAGTAAAGTTTTTTAAATGAAAAAAAGAATAATAATCTGTGATAGGAAAAGAAATATATCCTATAAAATTTTTTTTAAGTAAAGTAGATTTTAAAAGAATGTATATAATTAAAAATTAGAGGAAAAATATATCTGCTTTAGAAAACATTTAGTTTTGAATATATAGCAAATAAGAATACTTAAGTATAATAGTATTTTTAAATTTAGTTTCCTAGAACATGTCTCAGCTTAATCGCTTGAATAGTAAAATAATTAACTCCATTGGTGGTAGATTCATTTTTATTGTAGAGTAAGTCTGTAAGGTTTTCTGAGCGTAAAGTTAAGATGTATTTCTCTTTGAGGGCGTTTGACGGAGAGCATTCGAGAAAAAAAGTTGTTAAGTGAGTCTGTGCCAGCTGTGCAGATTGGACATAATTCGGTTAAATAAATACACATTAGCTAAACTAGAACAAGAGAGTCTTAACTAAGCAATAATTCTGATCTTTTGAATGACGTTCTTACATGGAGTTAGGTTTATAACGAACAAAGAGAGAGAAGCTTCTGAAATATTCTGAAATGAAGTATTTAGGGCTCTTTCTGTGTCCAAGCTAAATAAGTGGTTACCGAAGGACTCTATCAGATTTTTTATATTTTAAAATGGAAAAACTAGTACTTACACTAGAATTAAAAGGGTTGTATTTACCGCAAGTTGAAGAAGCAATTAAAGAATCAGCTACCGTCAATACTTGCTGTTGGATATGAATATCCCTGGACCGGTTTTGGCTTAACGCCATCATCAGCAGGCGAGACAACACTCGAGCTTTCAACAAATAAAGTTATTCCCTAATATAACTTTATTAGTTAAGAGCTCGAGTGTTGCCCCGCCTGCTGATGATGGCGTTATGCGAAACCGGTCCAGGGATATTCATATCCAACAGCAAGTATCGCGGGCAGTGATTCTTCATTAATCTATATAACTATTTTCTAATATGTTTTTAGTACCTTAGATGGATACACAATCCAAAGTGAACAATTCCATCAATTCCATGAAAGTTAGAGATAAACATTTTGAAAAGAGACCATTTAATTTATTAAAAGAAACAACACTGTACAAACACAAACATTACTTAAATCAAAACAACAGATTTCGTAATAATTATGATGTTGGCGATCGTAATTGATTTCATCGAGAATGAAAGTCATAACAAAAAAAGAAAATAGTTGCGAAATCTTTTATTTCTCTCCGACCAAGAAAGCGAAGTATTGTCGCAGTGAAATTCCAAACTCACCTTAATGAATTAAATCAAATTTTCAATCTATAAAAATTTGAAAGAGAAAATGTTGAATGAGAAATTTCATAGACTTTATAGTTGATTCATTTTCCAAAAAAAAAATAGATTATAATATTAAAAATTTTCTTAGGAATGAAAAATGACAACATATTAAAAAATTTAAATATACATATATATTTCCTGTGTAATATGTGGGATACCTCAGCTTGAAATAGAGAGTTTGTGACCTTTTCCTACTGCAATGTTCCGCTAGAGTTACTACTGAGTGGTATTAAAAATAGTGTTAGTTTGTGCCAAGAGTTAGATTATTTCAAACTAATCAAATCAAACCCTGTCATACCAGGATTACGCTCAGTCAAGAACCAGATAAATATCTCTTAATTTTAGTTTAAGTCTTTTTACGGCAACATGGTTAGTAAATACACAACAATTTTTAAATAGTGCATCAAGGAGTGACTGTTATTTATAAACTGTTTCATTACAATAGACATGTTTTTAAAAAACTTTCTGATTTGAAAAAAATCTTTTAAAGAAAAATTTGAAATCCAGTCCTCAGTTTTTCAAGAACTTAAATAAACTAAAATAAGACTCAACATATTTCTTTTTCTTTTTGGAGATAAACTTTTATCAATAAAATAAAATAAATATTACAATAACTTTTTTTGCTTTATCTTTTTATTTTTTTTAACTATATATTAATATTATTTTTTTGTGTTTTTATAACAGTTTCAAGAAGAAATTACATTATCAGTCAACCAAGTTAGATGTAAGTTGATAATTCTGTTTTGATTTAATTTTTTTTAATAACAATTTCTTAGATAATTTTTAAAAATTAAAGACAACGTAGAGTGTGAAGTTATTTTAATTTTGCGATACTTTTAACATGTAATTACTACTACTATCACTATCATATCTATGTATGTGTGTCCAGGATAAGAAAACAGGATCTCTTTTGTGAGGGCTGTTTCTACAAAGTCCTTTGATATGAGTATTCAATTTACTATTTGAGTCGTTATGAGATTCAAATATCCTCCCCCTCATATTTTGAGATTTTAGCAGTTTGAATACATTGCCATAACGTTCGTGATTATTTCTACGAATGAAAGTTTATAAAAATATAAATTTAAATGATTTGATAATAAGTTATGCATATATTTAGCCGTACAAACTGGCCCCGTAAAATCTTTGCAATGTCGAAATGATCTTCGCTACATCCAAGGATTTTACTGATCTTTGCCCTAAAACAGCCTGAATAGAAAAAATAAAACAAGACACATTATGATACAATGTAATGTGTTATGTAATTAAGTTATGTAATTAAGTTATGTAATGAAATAATTACAGTTATGCATATATGGCACTGGAATATGACGATATGGAATATGATACTCCTAATACAACCTATTGCTTACAACCTTTTATTATCATATTTAATAATTCTTTTGATTCGTTAGTTATCGAATTTGAATAAATAGATTAAATGAGAAAGTTCTTAAACAGACATGCAGGAGCAACCTATGCTTATTACTTAATTAATGCGATATGGAAATACAAGATAACCCATTATTAATTAGGAAATTCGCTGAAAACAGCTGAAATCCAAAAATAAATAATCACTTTGCGTGCAATAATTACATCAAAGATTAGTCACGATAAGCCAATCAATAAATTTTAATAACTATTTATAACCTAATGACATTTTTCTTCCCAAGTAAAACATTTTCTGACACTGGTCCAACATCTTCGACCGGAAACCATAGAAACCAACTTTAAATACCAATGAACTATTTAAACGGAGAAACGATAATTATTACTTTTTAAATCTCTGATTAGTAATATTATTACTAATCGATGGTAATAAATCAAATGAATTGTACTGTAGGCATTTTAAGTTACAGTTTTATGTTATGACCGCAAGTGTGCAAATGGCTACTGAATGGCCTGAATTCCTATCTATAGATAGGCATTAAAACTGTTAATATTAATTCACAAAACACAAAATTGGCATGGAAAACGGACATATATCTTGCTTGTTAAGCAAAAATATTCCAAGATTAACTCTGTCTTTATCAAGGACATGAAAAATTATTTTATGGGAATTATTCAATATTGGTTGTAAATATCGTAAACCAATACAATGATTTAGCCCAAAGAATGTATTTTTTTATGTAGTCTAGTTGATATTCAAGTTCAATAGTCTGTCAAGTTGATTGTCAATTTGTTACTTGATTTTTTTGTTAGATAAAAAAAAATAAGTTGAAAAGGTATTCAAAAATTTAAAGATGTTTAACTAACTTAATTAATTAATTAAGTAATTAATTACTTAAAACTTAATTAAGTAATCGATTAACCGCGACTTGATTTAACAAGGGGGCTGACCATAATATTAAAAGTAGAGGCTCAGGCCCATGGGGCCGCTGTGCAGCCCATATAAAAAAACAAAAACAATATTAAATATCCTTTAAAGAATTAATAAAATATTCCCAAAGAAAACTACTTTGCCAAATAAAAATACAAATGTTTCCACATTTGTAATGCTAATTGTAGAGGAAAGTGATGACTCGAAACCCCAATTAAATAATTATTTGATGTTTTGGATTTATAATTACATTATTTTGGGCTGTCGTGCAATAAATAGATTTCTCTAATTTAGATCTTTAGTTAAAAATATTAGTTACGCTAAGAATTACAAATATACTGCCTCAAAAATACTTAATTAGACCCTTAATAGATGAGAGTCATAATATTCTTCAAAATTATTATCTTAATTTTTTGGTGTTGAGAATCATTAAAGAGTGAAGAATGAAATCTTTTGACATTTAGGACGACAATCTAGACAATTTTTAATTTTGAATAAGAATTAAGAAAATTGACGTAGATCAAAGTCTTCGACTAAAGAACTTCAGAAACTATGAAGTTTCTTGAAATTCCAACAAAGACTTGTTGATGCATTGTCATTTATGGATAAAGCTATGGAATAATCGTACCCATATATATTTTTTTATTATTCTATAAATTACTTATATTTATAAATTATAATTTGATTTACTTTTTTTCAGTATTACGCAAAGCGTTTGGAGCATTTGAAAATGAAGCGAAGAAAACTATTCCTCTAAATGAAATAGGCACCATATTAGAAATGTTAGGATGCCCACAGACTCAATGGGAACTTGTAAATATATATCAAGAATTCGACCCATACAGTAAGTTTGTGATTATTACCCATTTTAATATTACCCAAAATAACTAAATTTTGATATGACTATCTATCATCTTTGACACTAACTCACTGAATGGCTTATTGTACCAATTGCAGACTATGGAAAGTCAGAATATAGGTTGATCGAACAACAATTATATTATCAAGATAATATAATCGTTGATATATTATCAAACGATATATATCGTTTGATAATATATCAAAGGATATATGTATATATAATAAGCCTATTAATATTTATCGAAGGGTTTATTAACTATTAATACATATCGGGGGCTTATTAACGAAGGGTTAATAAGCCTATTTACCATTTCAGGTCCATCTTAAATTAAAAAAACAAAATACTTCTGACTTGATGAGGAGTGAATGAGAAGGTTATAACTAAATTTTATCGCCTTAAAAATGATATTGTAATCAAATGAAGGGTTTAAACAAAGTCTTTGACTAATAGAATAGAAAACAAATAAAATTGTTTATAAATACGCTCATCCTATTGTATATTCTGGTTGTATATTCATATAGATGTAACCTCGATGTACATCGTAAAGTCAATCTAAATATAATAAGGCTTTTTATAATATATATAATATATATATATATATATATATATATATATATATATATATATATATATATATATATATATATATTCTTATTTATATATATTGCTTGTCCATTCTTTCAGATTCAGGGCAAATGAACTTTGATAATTTCTGTAAAGTAGCATCACGATTTTTACCTGAAGAAGAGAATCCACAAAAATTACAAGAAGAACTAAGGGAAGCTTTTCGCTTTTATGATAAGGAAGGTATGTTGTGATTAATCAGATACGTGGTTTGTGGTTTCACACAACCTTAATTATCAACAAATTTTTAACTTTAGTTTTACTATCCAGTGATAAAAGAAAAACAATACATTTCCTATATGCCTACGGTATAAATGAGAGGAAATGTAATATAAGAATTAGTATTCTTGTACTTTTTAGTACCAGGGATAAGTTGAAGATTTATGTATTTCGGTGGTCAATTTACACGAAGAATCCGACGTTTCGCTTCCACTGTGAGCAGCATATAAAGGGATGTAGGATATCATGGATGAAAACAAAACCCCCCCATTATTCAGCCGGACAGGACGCCCCTTCGCGACCTGCTGGACCTTCAAACCCTAATATCCTTTCTCATGACTAAAATCTTTGTCCACGAAGACAAGGTAGTCAGAGACAGGTATAAATAGGTCTCCCTCGTCTCCAAGATTCAGTTCAGTTTTGTAGAGGATAGTTTTCATCCATGATGTCCTACATCCCTGATGAAGCTTCCCACTATGAAAGCGAATCTCCATCGCGCATGTTCCATGATGAATATCACATGCACTTCAAGAGAGTTCAGGTACAAATGGTTTGAATTGTGATGGGCTCTGAATTTAAGGTCCTACATTCTAAACAACATTATATTTAGAGTAAATGATGTACCCAAAAGAGGTAATGCTGAGGTCCGGACATCCCTCTTTTGACTGTAATATCTGACAGTTTTGCTTTATCCTTAAATGTGAGTTTTTAATAATAACCGACAGCCTTTAATTCGAAATAATTATATTTTGAAGAACTTTACAGTGCGGAGTATAGCAATTAACCATAGAAAACTGTTTATCTTATGGTCCTTTACGATGGACTTTTTTCGGCCACCTTAAAAATTAATTTAAAATACAAAGATTGACAATTTTTTTTATTACAGAGTTAAACAATCAAAAAATAATAAAGGGTTTTAAAAAGTAAAAACCCTATGTGATGTTGCTTATGCACTTCGCAGAATTACTGATAAACCTTGTGAGATTCCGCTAAGTTCACAGCTAATGTATATATTATATAATATATAATATATATATATATATATATTATATATATAATATATATACATTCCTCATGTTATTTAATATATTTATAAATAATTTATGGGTCATGGTGCCGCGAAAAAGTACTAATTTAAAGTTATTTAACAATCCAGACAGGTTAGACTCCAGAAACCCAAATGGAATGAAAAAAACTTAGAAATAAGATTGATCAATTCGTATGTTGTTACGTAGGTAACGGTTACATTACTGTAGAAGTGATGAGAGAAATCTTAGCGGAATTGGATCATTCGTTGTCTGGTGACGATCTTGATGGCATTATGGATGAAATTGATGCTGACGGATCCGGAACAGTCGATCTCCAAGGTAAATTTGCCTTAATATTTATTTTATTTTAAAATTTTATTTCTGTTTTGTCTATCGATTAGGAAATGGATTTATCGGGATTGAAATTCTAAGACATCTACTTTCGGAATTGGATGAAAAAATCCCGCAACAGGATATTGATGATATCATTGGTGAAATTGATTCAGACGGTTCTGGAACCATCGACCTCGAGGGTAAAATATTGACAACTCCTTCTTTTCATTAACAGAAGGTCCTACCTACAGGGTATTAAGGTCCTAGCATGAGACTTTCCTGAATTAAAATAATCTGTCGTTTTCTATTTTTGAGTTTTTAATATGTCGCCTGAATAAATAGGCGTCATGATTTCTTTAAGTTTTGGTTTTATTTTATCGTTGTTTGATTGTTTGATCCCTTCAACACTTTACCAAAGAAAGCTGCTGCTGAATTCCAATTTTGTGGCGAGAATCATAGGCGCTTGTATAAAACTCAAAGAGAAATCGAAATTACTAAATAATGGATATGCTAGATTTTTTACAAAACAATCTAGTTTAATATTCTATTATCTGTTGTTCTAAATCAAAATAATTCGTAATTAAAGTAATGTAAAATGAGGGTTGGCGTAGATACAGTGTTCCGACTCCCTCTCTTTACACGGCCCTGAGCTAATTTGTTTTAGAAAAGACCAAAGTTAAAAAAGGTTTTAGAAATGTTTAAAAGTGTTAAAAATTGCGCTCTTTGTTGACCGTTGCTTAGCAACGGATATAATTCAACAAAGCAGGATAAAGGAACAAGTGGCGCTGATTTGCGGCATAGTAGTTGAACTAGATTCCCCCTGATTAAAAGCTCCATCTCACCCATAGGAAATAGGTGAGAGTCGGTACACTATCTCTACGCCGAACTCTCATTTTTACATCACATTATTCGTAATCATTTTTTTGATGATTGAAACTAAATTATACTAAATTAATTATTCGATAAAATAATTAAAACGGTATCAAATGGTTTCCGTCGAAATAATAAAACATTTTGGATTACCTTTTTCATGGTACCTTCCTTTAACAATTTTCAGAGGAGGAACAACTTCACTCAAAACTCACTAGAAATGATATAAAAGTAACGAAATTCGTGCATCGTATATTAGCAACAAAGATGCAGGGGGAAAGGAATATGAAGTGATCGTTATCTTCCCTTGCAAACGGGATACGTGGACATATAAATTCCTTTGTCAAATTAATTTTAGACTAAAAAATACCACAGTTTATTAATATTCCTTTGTCAAATATGTGTTTAACGATCACTTTACATTCCTTTATCAAATAACACATCCCGCATCTTTGTTGGGGATGTAAGATGTACAGAATTCGTTACTTTTATAATATTCCTAGTGAGTTTTGAGTGAAGTTGTACTTTCAAAAATTGTTAAAGAAAACAAGACAAAGGTAATCCAAAAGGCTTTACAGTCATAATGCGATCCACTGGTTACCGTATTAAATAGTTTACCAATTATTCGAGAGCCTAAGATATTATAAAATTGGATAAAAAAGAAATGTTTATTGTTGACTTGAATGAGTGATATTGAGTAAGTAGCTTAAATTTGGAAAGTGTTGCTTTTGTTGTTTCTTGACAATTTACCTTCCTGTTATTTAATTTCAGTTTAATCATCCACATTTCAGGTATTCCAAGGCTGTCCGTATATGTACAATAAGTATATAAACGTACATTATTATCTAACATTATAATGAAATGCGCTGCACATAAAAAATGAAACTGCCAAGAAGTAATATAATAAGACCTATTATTTCGTGTACTTCTTTCGATTAATAGGTGACCTATAAACCCTTAGTTCCCATCGTTCCAGTAAGATTGTAAATGAAAGGAAAATATGTCTGATTTATACTGTAATGTCCCCCACACACAAACCCCTTGGTACCCATCTAAACCGTAAGATTGTTTATAAAGAGAAGGAAAAAATATCAATGCAAACAAGTGACATCTTAAACATGGAATTGCCACATGATATAGATTGCTATGCTTTAGTTTAGGACAGGAGACTGCTAAGAGTCACTTAGACTAATGATGTGGTCAATTTTGATAACATTGAGCCCCAAATAACATAAAATAAATAATTAAATTAACATTTTCCTTATTACCACAGCATAGAGATGCAGCCGTATAAAATTAACCAGAAGCTTTCATACAGTCTTATGCTAAAAAATTAACGTGAAAATAACGTTGACATTATGCACATAGAATGTAATTCAAGCCCATTCAAAAATGATTTAGAGTTTTCAAAAAACCTTGTAACAAGTTAATAGTACTTCGTTCACACGTAAGGTTTGGCAGGGGGTTTTCAACCCCCTAGGGTTCAACCCCCCCTCTAAGCTATGTGTGAACAGTTGGGGGGATAAACCTCCAAGAGGGCTGAACCCTCTGCCAAACTCCACTTGAACGAAGTAATTTATTATTTAACTTATTATAAAAACCTCCTACGACAACTAAGTTAAAATAAGTTAACTAAACTAAGTTAAAGATCCATTCAAAGCCAAATACCAAAAGGTCGTGAAAATAATAGCAAAACAATAAAATATCTTGATTTACGTAATAATCTATATTTGTATTGATTTTTTTCAGAATTCATGGAAGTAATGACAGGTTCAGATGACTAACAATGTCCATCTCGTCATCATAAAATTATCATTCTTTTTACCATTTGTTATTCTATGTTGTATAATTAAAATAAATATTCTTTGATAAGTTCCGTAGATTGCGTGTCCAATACGTATTTTCTTTTGCATTCTACATCGGCAAATATATCTTATGTCACTGGCTGGAAAAATGACATTTCATTGCTCCAACTTCTAGAGAAAGCTATTCAATAGTTTGCGTAATATACTAGTAGTATTTTTATACTTTCACGAGCATTTTAGTACGCCGTTAGTATAGCAGTAATACTGCTGATTTTTCAGCAGTATTACTGCTATACTAACGGCATACTGTATTAAAGGTGCTCTTGTTTGTTGGTTTGGCAGTCAACCTAAATGTTTGATGTTGCTGTTTTGCCTTTGAAAAATAAATATAGTCACTTTTCGTGTCTTCCAGGTAGATAAAATAACATTTTTATTCCCGAAGCAATAATATAATCCTATATTTCTGCAAATACTAGAGTAGGGGCTTTCTGTCACTTAAAGAAATGATTTATCTTCTAAGTGTGGAAGTAAACCGAGTGGAAGCTTAACAATCAGTTTACTTCCACAAAAGTTTGTTAGCTGACACACTGACCAAATATATTCCAGTTTTGAGGATGAGCTCGTTATGGTTTTTATGTCCTCTGCAAGCTGCGCTGTCTCTGTTAGTTGTAGAGGCTTTACATTATCTAAAAATGTGAAAAATCTTGAACAAAAATTCCACTAACTGATAGAAATATCACATCCAATAATATACTTAAAAATAAAAAATAAAGACATTATAACATGGCTCAGCGGTATGAAAAAAGACTATGCTTTTCTAATAAGCAATTATACTCTTCAATTTTGTAAATAGATACACTCAAAGATTTAAATAATCAAATTTATTTTATTTGACAATTATTCTGCCTTTGGCTTTCTTTTTTGAGAACAAATTAAAAATTTAATGCATACTAATATTTTGGTTATAATATAAATAGATAAAACAGAAGCGACCAAAACTACTGCTGCAACATCAAGTAACAATCTCTCATACCACATTTGCTGCACTGATGGTGATTTTAAATACCCTAGTTCATTAGGATGTCTTAGAACGTATTCTATCCAGTACAAAGCTCTTTCTTGAGGGTTGAGAGGATCATCCCTAAATAGTTTTGACTTCTGCTTCATTTTAGTCATAATACTGCAATAAAAGAATTAGTTGACAAACTATGAAGTCCAGACTCACCAGCAAGAGCAGTGCTATATATACTATTGGTTCTAGTCTAAAGCCCCTGGTATTAAATTTAACCAGATCTCTACAAGGACCCACAAGAATCAAACTAGCTTTTTTACAGTTGAAAACTTTTTACATTGTTACCCGTAGAGACTTAAAAGGATTAAATAATAGCCTTAATCCCTATCTAGATCTTAATCAAGGACTCCATGTTATTATGTAAGACATATTAGGCACTACCCCAGTTATGGTTTTTGTTGGGTTCTACGAGTTATCCAAGGATCTTAAATAAAGGGGATGACGCATCAAGGAACATTTCTGACCCCATGGAAGTTGTATGAGATAAAGAAATAGGAGCAAACTTACCTTCCCCTTGGTTATAATGAAAAAAAGGCGACAAACGCCGGCTATGCAGCAAGGATGTCGAGTTTGCTTCTAAACTTTCTTCTCGTGATTGTAACATTTGTGGTGCTTGGTAAGTCATTTGTGCTTATTTAATTTTAAATTTTGGACTATATTTACCACTTCAGTAAGTCATAATTTAAGCGTGTTTTGTTATAACCTTCTTAAGCAATAATGAATGGGAAACCATTGAAAAATTAAATTAAAAATTAAACCATTAAAATTTAAGACCATGTTTCATGTTGAATTCTCTCTATTTTTTGGTTTTCGATGGGGTCACTTTTTTGTATGGCAAATCGACTTAGTGCGTCATCCCCTTTATTCAACATCCTTGGAGTTATCAAAGAAGATATTGAAAATTAAGGTATTGCATTGACTGGAGACACTAAATATCATCGCTTTATGATTTTTACCAATAACCATAAAACGTACATGACACCCTTTTTACAAATCCTGAGAACTAGAATAGTTTTTACGAATTTCCATCACAAATTGACGCATATGAGGCAGCATCAGCGTATCGTATCTAATTAAAAGTATTAGGTTCTCTTGGGAACGCATTTGAATTTTTTTACAATAGAAAGTAGAAAAGAAATTTATGAGGATTATATTTCCTAACCCGACCACTCTTCAAAGGGAAGCTTTAATCAGAACTTGAGTACGTTTACAGATTTACAACTTTGTAATCTATAAATCCCAGAAATACGTATGATATCGAACTGTGAACTGATTATATGATATATAGTAAGATGAGATTTTCAAGTGCTCAGCTTGGTAGCAGTCTATCAGAAGTTATACTATTATCGAAATATTGACTGCATTTGTATTATTTAACCGAAAAGGAGAATAATTGGCCTATAATTAAGGTTCTATAGAAATTATTGCAAATTATAAGAATGATTTGTGACAGACTTCTTAATTGTTGCCATACTTCAATTGCTCATATCTAAAATTGACATTATTATCATAAATTGTGTGTACATGATGTGTAAAAACATTGTGGATACACCCTTGAATCTATTCCTTGCAATTATACATCTAAACAATCTGCCAATTATGGAACAAAACTTCTCTTTCGATACGCATACAAATTATAATACAAGAAAACACACTATCCATTCGTATATATAAATAAAGAACAGTGCTTAGCCACCGATGTATTTAACGCCTTTTTCTACTCAGAAAACTTTGATTTGCCATTTGAGCGAAAGAATGTTTGCATATCCATACACTCATACATACATATACACACCAATTTTTTACAAATTTGAGAATTTTAGGTACTAAAATGTGGCCTTTTGATAAAAATTGGTGTTACTTTTCTTCTATTGTGATGCTTTCCCTTCCTTTAAAAAAATATTTAACAACCACTTAGAAGGTCTTAAAAACAACCTAAAACGGATAATTTAGGTTACATTTCAAATTTTAATTTTTAGTGCTGACACAGTACTTTTCCTTCATACCTACGATATAAATGAGGAATGTAAAAATAAAGAAACTTTAGCATCTACCTGTTGCTGGTCAAAATAATGTTCAATTTTTCTTTAATATATGCTTTGGATAATTTAGAGTAACTTAAATGGACGGCTACTCCATCCTTTTCTAATCGTTTGATGGTTGAAACTTGGTCAAATAGAATGGGCATCCCTAAGATAGGTACACCATGATGAACAGCTTCTTGGACACCTAGTAAACCTCCATGAGAAATAAAACAGCGAACATTTTCATGAGCTGTAACAGGTAAAGTCATAAAGTTGTATTTATCCATTAAAAGTATGGATTGTAAACCTTATAATAACAATTATGATTGCAATATGTACTTGATAACAAAGATTTATCGACGAGATAACGCTTGTGGGAGCAACTATGGTCCTAGTTAGCATAGTCATGTTTACCCATTAAAAGTATGGATTGTAAACCTTATATAATAACAATTATGAATGCAATAAGTACTTGATAACAAAAATTTATCGATGATATAAAGTTTTTAGGAGCAACTATGGTCCTGGTTAGCATAGTTACTACTGAATAGTTTCAGTGATTGTAACCTTTTCCCTTTTTGAAGTAATTGCATTTATGTCTAGGCCTAATTGGTATATTGTAATCACCAAATATTAAGAGTTTCATATTGTTTTTGTCCAAAGGCAAATAACTATATTTGTATGTTGTATAAGCAGATACAAACGAGTTTTATGATTAATTATAAAAATAATTTTTAAAACCTCATTTACAAGTATTTATGGTTAACCTACTAACACTAATAGGTTAATTAATTCTGAAAGAATACAATATAGAAAGCCTTAGTTGACCATCCATGCCTAAAACAGAATTTGACCAGAGCTTCTTAATTTTTGAAGAGGTACAACAGGCAGTGTTTTTTTTTATTAATAAATTATCAAAAACTCTATTAAGTATGAATCATAAGCAATTACAAGGCAACAAATAACTAACAAATATTGATAAATACATAGGGATGGTTGAGTCTGTCTCACAATGGTGTGAGACAGACTCAAAAGCAGTCCTGAAAGTAGTAGGACAAGTAAACATAACGTGCTTGACTATAAACTCATAGTTTTGACTTTCAATACTTTTCTTCTTCAAGATCAGTTAGCTGCCATAACTGCTGGAAAATCCTTGATAGCATCTCCTTCAAAAGGATTTGCCTTGTACCTGATGAAGGTTTTAAGTACATACCTAAAATATCATTTTGAGGCATCCAATTAGAGATAAAAACGTTCGGTGGAATGTCTGTTTCATCATCGAGCTCAAGTTTCCAAACAACTCTTTGAGGCAATTCTCTAAATACGCCAAGAAACATCTTAATGTTTTTTTTAGACATGATAATACTTTTTAAATTTGACCCCATACTGAAATAAATTACTCCATTCTTTGCACCATCCATAAAAGTTTTTATACCCTGTAAAAATTTTAATAAAGGTAAAATAAGCTCATTTTTCTTTTAGAAATTCGCTAAAACACATTGCATACCAGTAAAAGTTGATTATAAATTTTTTTTATTGACCTTTAATAGCTACATCTGAGGAGGGATTTGGATAATATTTAAGTGTTAAGAGAGTAAAGAATGCTATTATTTCCCTGAGTAGTTAGTTAGTTCCTAGATACAAAATCTCCAGACGTTGAAGTCAAATAATTATTGTTGACGTTGACGTAAAACCTTTAGTTGTATTTTATTTTACTTTTTTTGAGTCGGACCCCCCTTATAAATTAAGAAGGTGCCCCCCTCAAAAACGTCAAGAAAATAATTGCTCCAAACAGCTCCTTTTGATCTGGTTATTTTTTGCTCGGGTCTTCTTCATAAATTTTAGGGGTTCCGCCACCGGGAAAGTGTTAAACAATGTATAGGTCCTCTTTATAAATTTAGAGGATACCACTCTCAAAAATAGATAATATTGGCTCAAACCCCAATAACAGGAAACACTTTTACTTCCTAGGAAGAAAAAGTTACTTTTTACCCTAAGGAAGTAAAAAATAACTTTTTACTCCAAAGGGTGTAAAAAGTGCTTCTTTACTTTCTAAAAACTGGTCAGTAAACTTTACATCAATACTTGTTGTGTTGGCTTCATAAAAACGTAATAGTGATTAGGTAAGATGTAAGCTACAAGATTTCCTATAAAAGGTATTTAGTTGGCTAAATTAAAAATCATCTAAATCTTTTATAGTTATATTATCTTAATAGTCTTCAATACAAATGCAAGAATGAAAACCTCCCAAACATAATCATAGGTTATTCTATTGTAGCCTTTACATGTTCTTTCTTTAGAAGGTACAACGAAAAGTCTATTATCATTGTAATTTCAATGCATGTAAAATGTAATAGTTGCTCAATTTTTCATTTGTATTCTTAATGGTTATTATTAGCATTAGATTTGTAACAACTATTTATTTTTGCTAATCTCTTATCACATAGAACTATAAAGTATCTTATACGTACCTGAGGTAACGGCTCGACAGCATCGATGTGCAAACCAGCCAATGGAACAACATTAGGTGGTAAAGTTTTAGCCTCAAATAGAGCGATATGGTAAGTATACATTACCAAGCTGATACCGGAAACTAATTCCTTCAGATTACCAACTGATTTACTGAACGCCTCTTGAGCCAAAGCTTGCTGGTTTGGCAAAAACTTACAGTGGATTTTGTACATGTGATAAATCTTGTAAAAACAGTTGTAAACTTTATCTATTATTGTCATTTTTGAGTTGAAATTAGTAAAAGATGATGGGACGTATGATGGATTGTCATAAAGTCCAGCTGATAAATCTAAAACATTGAAGGGATCTGAATATGCAGTTGCTACAATATATGGCACGTTTTCAAAATAAGATGCTAAACCGTAAAATGCTTCACATCCCATATCAAAAATCATTAAATCAAATTTGAATCCTTTATAGTCTTTCAGAAAAGATTGAAAGCCTTTTCCTAAAAGAAGTTTTTGGCATCCTAATTGTTCCGGACTTGTAATAAAGTCTATGTTTCCTATTACGGAATAGTCATCCACGACAGATTCCATACTGATAGCACCGGATTTAATAGCGGCCATAAAATCCTGAAAATGGTCTAATGCACCCTCCATTAAATAATGTCCGAGTAAATTATTGTGGTTAATGTTTTTAGGAGCAATATCAAGAAATACCACCTAAAATCAGACAATAAATTAAATCAATTTCGTAAATAAAGATAATAACTATAAAATGTACATTAATTTTTTTTTCGGACATATATTTTTGGTAACAGGAAGCCAATCTGAATCGCTAATTATAATAATATATATAGATAATAAGATAAGTATAAAATATTTCTAAATCTATGAAACTCTTAGTATACGAACAACTGTTCTTATACTTACTAAGTTCTTTACAGATTTAGACATATTTCATAGTTCGGTAGATTAAAGCCCACCTGTAAGGTACTTCAAGATAATTTTAATATACTTTAAGATACTTTGACGCCTTCGTCATTTACTTTAAGGGTCATCATTCTTTTTCATGGGGCTTTGTCATTTACTTTTTACTTAAGTGAAGTGATTTAAGGGCTCTTCAAATATTTTCAACCCTAATTCCTTATTATGAGTGGGCCTGATCTCAATCCTAGAACTTCAATAACTTTTGAGATTTCTCGATGTACCGATCGAATTTAATTGAAGCCTACAATCTTTATAATAGAGATCCTAGGTTCGACAAACATCCTAGGTTATACGATCGGCTGAAGCACACCCGTTTTGCCACTAGTACAGACAAAATTAATATTAAAGATGATTTAATTATTTTTATAGCTTTAAAAAAAGCCTCACCTGATGTTGCTTCAGCAGTAAATTAACCAATTTATTATACCACAAACTATGACTAACCGATGGAATATTGGATACTACTAATATTTTAGCGCAATTATTTGGTTTAGGAGCGCAAATAATCACAGCGAGCCCTAATACTAGCCAAACATCGTAAATTTTTATACCCATTTTAAATTAATAGTTTAAGGATAAGAAAAGATGGTTTCAGTTTAAATTTGGTAAATCCTACTAAAATATCTAAGCATATTTCAAAAATATTTTATTAACACCGGCCTCGAAAAGAACACTGATAATTTCGAATGTGTATAAAATACTGATAGCGGTAGAAGATTGTTACTACAGCGGCTCAGTGGAAAAGCTGTCTAGTGTATTGAAAGCAAGGTCAAGATTATTTAGATGGCAGTATAAATTATAATATCCAAATACAATAAAAAGTGTGCCTCTTATACATACATTATGAAAACTCGTATATACATTATTGTCGCTCTCTTCTCTTTATCGAATTGAATCAAGTGCAATAATCTACGAGAAAGTTGGTATTTGGTAATACTCTGAGTGATATACTATCTTTGCCACTGGGTAACCGGGTAACCGTGACATTCCACGAGGACGAGCGAAGTCAGTTCAAAGTTGTGGGGAAAAGATTAAAGGTACACCTTTTTTAAAGTTTAAAAACCATTTCTATAAGGTTCATTATCATTAAATTTCAACTTGATACGTTACCTTCACGATTTGTAACGAATTGACTAAGTCATTTAATAACGACTTAAGAGGTTAAAACATTACTTCGGTCTCCTTGCGCTCGACCTTATAACAAAGTATTAATTCAATGTCTAAAAAGTTATAACTTCGGACTCGCTTCGCTCGTGCTCCGAGAAGGTATTAATAACCCAAACCATTAACTGATCAAAGTTTCAAAAAGTATTACATTGGATAGTCATTACTGTAACGTAGCTCAATAACTTTTGAACTAAGTTATTCAAATAAGTTTCCATGTTTACGAAAACCTTAAAAAATACCTTCAGTTATATTAGCTAAGTTTATTACATTTTTCATTAAAATGTAAAATCCAAGATGGGTTAAATAAATAATGTATTGGTCCTTACGGTGGGTCCGTCACTGACCCTGGCCTAACCGAATATTATATTACTTTTTTTACGGCCCAATATTACAGCCTGGGCCGTAGATATAGGACAAGCATGTCCTTGAAACAGTTTTGCCCGATCTAGCCTTCCAAATTGTTTTGTTGCCCATCCTAAAACTTAATGTAAGCAACGACCCAGCCAGAAAGGGATCCAAACATGTTTTGCCGGTAAATGTTCAATTCCCAGAACTAAAAATAATAAAAACATAAAAAAGCAAATTTATCAAACTAATTGGTCTTTTTATTTTTATTATGTATACTTTGATTTCTTCTAAATAATTTTTTAAATATAAAGTTGACTAGGTTATAAATAATACAATAGAGCAAAGCTATAGGAATCAGAACAAGAGCTGCCACGTCAAGCATAAGTCTTTGATACCAAGATAAATTCATAGAAGAGCATCTTAAATATTTTCTGATCTCAGCAGGATTCCTTAGTACATATTCAATCCACCAAATAGCTCTCTCATCAGGCCTCTTGAGGAGTGTCTTGAATATTTCGAGACCTCTTGCATTTATCACGATAACTGAAAAGAAACGATCATTTAGTTAAGTAAATAAATAGTCTCCACTAAGATGTATGTTTGTTAAAAAAAAAAAAAAAATATTGAGAGTTAACTTTGCCGCACGGCCATCATCAGTCTATAAAAGCCAGAAAAACAACAAACTTAAAATAACTAAAAGTTAAAATACAAACGTCTAACAAAGCTAAAATAATACAAAACAATATTAATTAAATTAAATCGGCGAGAAGACAGAACACGTACCATTCTCTGGAGTGCTATGACGATCGATAGTAACGATCTCTTTCCAATCTTTAAATGCACTTGCAACGAGGGATACCTACACAGCTAGGGCGTACTCCCTTCTCCTGAGCCATATCTCAGTGCATAGCCTTCGAACCTTTTCTTTGACATTAATGGAGGTACCACTTCAATCTTTTGAGAATTTCGTAGGCTCGAGAACATCGAGCCTAAGTCCTTATTTTCGTACCATAAAGTAGCCACTTCGTGGGGTCCAATAATGGTTTTTCATCTCTCATATGTTTATAAACCGGGTATTCCTTGAGTTAGATCTATGTTCAGCCAAGGGTAAAGAAAGAGCGACCTGTTTGACCTGTATAGGTGCCTGACAGACCCGGCGCGTATTCTATAACACCATACTTCAGCACTAGGAATAGGGTCTTTGACCTTGGAGATTAAGTTTTTTGTTACCTCACTTTTGAACGCTACCCGTACCTCACTTTTTATGACGTTAGCTACTTTATTACTTAGGGCGCTAATGAAAGGAGTACACACCATTTCATTGGTGTTCAGCCACCTGTTCAGTATTACCGTTAAATAATA
>JACMZG010001911.1:31553100-31568038 GCA_018340805.1 Microvelia longipes | reverse complement strand
GTTTATCCCATTGATATGACCAGGGCCTAAGTGATCAAAAGTTGTAACAGGACTGTGGCAAATATTTTTAGGTCAAACGGGGCGAACATTTTCAGCCTGATTAAAAAAAACAAATTAAAAGCTCCACGAATTTTTCACCCATATACCTAATATCCTCTTGGGACTTCCTAGTTGTAGTATTGACAATATTTATGAAGTAGAAATTTGTTAGATAGATTGAAACATCCAAAGTATAAGATTTTTTCTGTGGTTTTTATGTAAAATACAAGCTAGAAAGAAATCCATGGAATAAAATAAGATCAAGAGTAACAAGACCTCTTGCATTCAGATGTCTTTGGTTCTACAGAGCATGCAACGAGGGATAGTAAAATTAATTTGTAACAGCCTTTGATGATTACACTCATTTCGCTATGATGTATCAGGTAACAAAGAAAATCTAACGTAACCACAGAATATGAAGAAGCGGAGGCAAATTACATTTTCAGAGTACACTAACTGAGATCAGGTAATGTTAGAGAATAAAATTCAAGAGAATTTTCAGAGTGCTGTAAGAAGAAGACTGAATTAAAAATAGTATATTACATTACAAGACTGTGAATTGGGTCTTTTTTTACCGTGGCAACTATATTTAGTATTATTATTATAGTCACCACGGAAAAAAAGGCCCAATTCAGTCTTTCAACCAAATGCCCAGTCGCGTAGCAAATGCTATTTTTTTCGGGCGTAGTAATAGTAAAAAACTATTTAAATGAAAAACATAATGTATAAAAATGTGGCGGTATACTTCTTTCGGTTGCCTTGTTGGCCAAAAGTTTCAATTCTCGCGGTGTATTTTCTAAAAGCGAGATTTTATTTATTAATATTAACTCCCTTTCCGACGAGATGAGTGTCGTCTTGAGAACCGAACGCTTAAACTTTTTTTTATTACAATGTTAGTGTATAAATAAATAAAATAAATTAATTTAAACCAAATTAACGTTGTTTTAATAATTCTTTATCAGCTAACACAAAGTAGAGATTTTATAAACTGTAATCTATGAATATTACAAACATGCTACTGTAATACCTCCCGATTAAACTAGTTATGCTTTGCATCCGAAACTAATACATAGAAAAACGCATCTTTAGTCGTTTTTTAAACTTGTATGACAAAGTTTTTATATTAACTATGTGCACAATTTTTTTGGAAACACGATGGGTAACATCCGCTTATTTACCATTTAGCACCCATTTAAAAATATTGAATATGGATGGTTTTAAAATGTCTGAGAATCCAAATTTTATCAAAATGAGTTGAGTTCGTGTGTTTTAGGAAAAAAGCACACATTATACATTGAAAATCAAAACATCGCTGACGTTTGATGATGTATAATTGATATTTAGACGTAGTATTTAAGCCCTGAATATTGTAAATTAATATTATTTCTAAAAGAATATGCTTAACTTTATAAGTTTAGCAGCTTACAAACACGGTCCAAGTCATATACCTGAACATTATTATCATATTAGGTTTAGGTACAAGATAAAGTTAAAAATTTAAACTTTTATTAAGTTAAAGTTTAATAAAACGTTTAAACTTCTTGCACCGGGAATACATCGATCAAGATTATACGCAATTATTTAATAATCAAGAAATTAACGAAGTGTTAACTATACCCAAACAAAAGTCAGCTGATCAAAAACACAATTTTTGAATTTACCTCGTGTCCTCTTTGTGCTAATAAGTTAGCAAGTTTTCCAAACCAAATAGCATGACTGCCCGATGGTAAATTAGAAATTATAAATATATTAGCACTGTTACATAAATTAATCAACGAAATAAATACGACAAAAATACTCGAAAAGAGTAACATAGCGAACACTCCTAAATGTGCGTGAGTACGAGACTGATTACTATATCTTGAAAAAACTAAACAATGTATCACTCAAGGACGATGACACTCCCACCTATTTTAATTCGTGAATTACAATTGAAAAAATTAGGAGATAGGGGAGATGATGGTACGAATTGGAAATAATGAATGCGCTAACTACAAAGAATTAATATGTTTGTTAGATTTGATACACGCCTGAAAGTTTTCAAAGAATCAGCAGTTAGTTAAGCTAACAGTAATGTGTGGAGCAAAACAGAACTTCTGAAAACGCTCATCTTTGGAGGTTAAAGTAACAGTTGTCAACATACTGAAGAGAAATTACATTATTTTGTGAAAAAAACATTGTAAATAAAAAAACCAGGTTCGGGGTACCTCGGAACTTTTCCTCATCAAAATGAGGAAAAGTTTCGAGGACATAGTAAATGACCTGCTTCACTCGTCCTCAATAGTAAATGCACGTGTTTCATTCTCAGCGGTCACCCATACAGCACTGACCACGCTCGGTGCAGCTTAACGTGTAGAATCTAACAAAAATCATTGATATACTTGTCTTATTGAAACGAAACTTAGCTTACTTATTTATTATGTAAAGGTATACACTTGATCATTTCCCACGAGTCCTAGTTTTTCAGCATGACATTTACTATGGTGTCGGTGTGATTGGCCATATTTATTATTATTATTTATATTATTATATTATTATTTTTATTATTATTTTTTGGTCAGGTTTTGAGGTGGGTTCGCGTTGCAGATTTCTTTGAACGTCTAGACCCACATTAAAGCTCTGACAAAAAGAACATAGGGGGTAAGATGGGGGGAGCCGGAGGCTCAAGATAAGACCTAGCCTTGAAGTAATGTGAATAACGGTTCCAGGCTAGGTTTAAGGGGTTTCGCGGAGTGAGTTTTAGTTGGTATGAGGCAGACCCTGAGTCCAACACTGTTGACAGACGGTGAAGACCCGCTGGTCTTCGTGCGTAAATGCATTTTCTCTCTTTTTGTGGTAACATTTTTCCGCAAGAAAATTTTTCCAAAAAAAAAAAAAAAAAAAAAAAAGTATACACTTGTACAAAATTCCAACTCACTTAAATTGTTTTTCCAATTTTTTCCAATTTTTTAAAAACCATGCACAAGTCATGATAAAAATTGAACTAATTCTGATAATGAGATGAAACTTGGCACATATGTAAGTCTTATTTATAGCTACATGCGTGCCAAATCTTTTTCAATTTTAATTTTTCAAAATTTTCGCTGAGTCATTATTGTGGGTTAATGACATCATAAAAAAGTATTTTACGAATAGCACAAGTACAGCGGTAGATTGGTTTTTCTACGAAGTTTTAACACTCTAGCATAAATATACTAGGAGCTACGATGATAACAGACACACACATAGAAACAGACAACTTTGTAAAAACCACTCAGAAGGCCTTAAAAACACTTGAAACGGATAATTTTGGGGACATCCCGTTTTCGGATTTATTTGCTAGCACAATACTTTTCCTATATACCTACGGTATAAATGAGGAAAAAGAAAAATAATAAGTAGCGTAGCGGCTACGGGCCAAAGGCTCGTATTTTTAGGAACCGCATTGGAATTCGTATTCAAATACACATTCTAAGGAAACACTGCATCAGTGCAATATACTTTGCCTTGTATTTAAAATCCAAAAATTAAGAATTTTACTCTGCAGGTTGTACGCATGTATATGTAATTGGGATTAAAAATGTACTTTTATTAATTTTACTACATGATAAAATTATACTTACAATTATTTATCTACAAAATAATTCAATGTTATGGGTTGTAATTATAAATAAATAAAGTGGTAAAATAAATACAATTAATTCATGTTCAAAGAGACGCTCCTTACATAAGAGAGTCTTTGAAATTTTTTCCTTTAATTTGCCTAATTATTTATTATTCAATAATATTTAGATGTCTCATCTTATAAACAATTTTATGTAGTATGAAAATATTTTAATAAATGGGTATGTTTCCGTTTAATTTAAAGAAATGTATTAAATAAAGCAATTTAATATTTTATCCTCGTATCAAAAATAGCTATCCTAATGTCACTTCCAGGGTGGGAAAATCACTTTCCCGCTCTAGAAAGAAAAAACAGTGATAACAAAATAAATTGAATAAATAGGTTTATTTATGTTAATTAGTGATTTAAATTCATTGTTTTTAAAAACATTACAAAATGTTACATTACTAAAAAGTTTTATTTAAATATAATTAAATGATTTCAATGTTTTATGTATACAAACTTATATTATTTTTTTTACCAAAACATTTGCTTGTGGCTATAGCCACAAGCAAATATTAAAACGAGTCAACTTGTTGAACATAAAATTAACAACGAGTTTGATCTGTATTTTTCACAGATTTTGATCTCTGTTCATTCATGCTCTCAGGCATGCCTCGAGAAACAAAAGTGACGTTAACTCCTTTGAAAAGCCCCAGGAGTTAAATAATTTCTTCCTCAGCCGTTTAACCGAGGAAATTATCTCTTCTTGAGAAAACTGGACCTCATGCGGGAAACAATCTTTAGACACTTGTTGCGTAGATAACTATTTTATCCCCTTATTTAAATGAATTATTTTATCTAAATAGATTTCTTCATGCTAGAGTGTTTAAATTTAAATGTGTTTCAGCACACGAGGTTAAGCGCAGCGAGGCCGAAATAATACCACCTTATTTTGATTCTTTAGCTACAAAGAAGACATATTTACTTTCAGAAAATAAATCTTAGTCAATAAAATTTGTTACCAATTTCTATTACGTAGATAACTAGTTTATCACCTTATCTAAATTAATTATTATTTTATCTAAATTGATTTCTTCATGGTAGAGTGCTTAAATACAAATGTGTTTGATGTTTAGAAGTCATTGACATAATCTTTATCTTAGAGCGTAGCAGCAATGTAAAATTATATAACATCAAAGACATTTTAAACACCGAGGTTAATTAAAAATAATTATTTTAAATCACTTTTTATAATCGATATCGACCATAAAAGGTTATAATAATTAATCATTTATATTTCTTCACCGGAACTATTTACAGTTTTTGCAACCACACAGTCTATCTATGTTCAGCAAATAGCTGGGAAGAAGCAAAAAATATATAAATGTCATTGATACAAGACTGGCTAAATTCCAACTTACTAACCCTAAATACTAAACAAATAACATTAAGACTTTCTTAATGAAACCAAATGGACAACCTACTTGGACACTCAAAGATGTGTTTTGAGGACACTTAAAACACAACTTGCCTAAACAACATTAACTGTGACTGCCCAACTATAGAAAAGAACTATTCTCTGTACTGCGAATCTAATGAGCATCCTCTTTTTATTCGTCGTCAAATTTTATGCGACAGATTTTTTATTAAAAATTTATCATGTAATTCTACAGTAAGTCAAAAAATATCAAAACTAACTTCAGCTGTCCTCACGTTTCCCTTCTGGGAGCGAAAAAAATCTCCTCCTTTAGTCCATAGTTTTACTAAAACAGCTATATTCCGCAACGACATTCATATTTACCATTCAGTTCCGTACAAATCTACAAAATTACAACGCTATGATTTATTCCATACCCACCCATTTCATGGAGGATTTTTCAAAATATCCTCTGTCAGTCAGGAACAGAATGTTTTGGGACTGTGTATATTCTCTGTGGCCAGGCTTCCAATATATTTTTACCGATGGTTCTAAAATCAATGATAGTACTGGTTGTGCTATGTATGATTATTCTCAGAACTATTCCAAAGGTGTTAAGTTAAACAAATACGTCTCATCTTACACAACAGAGCAAATTGCAGTGGTCGAAGCTTTAAAGTACATTTCTGAATCTACCCATAATCATTTTGTTATCTTCACAGACAATCAAAGTTTAGTTTCCGCTGTTCAAAATAAATCGTTCTCTTCTCTCAATAATTATTTAACATGTCAAATTATAAACTTATGTTTCTCTATCTTCTTAAATAATAAAATCATAGTGTTGGTCTGGCTCAAGGGCCACGCAGGTATTACGCCTAACGAAACTGTAGATAATTTAGCGAAGGAGAGTTGTAACGATGATGAGTCAGCCATTCTCTATGGATGCAGTATAAAGTACCATACACAGATATTAATAGGCGAATAAAATTATCAGCTCTATCTAGTTGGCAAGTTTGGAAAAATAACCAACAAGCCGGTAGTTTTTATACAGCTCACCAGCCTGTCGTGGGTCAAGTTCCTTGGTTTAAAGGCCAAGCTACAAGTAGATATTTTTCAACATTTACGATTCGACTTCGTATAAACCATGGTATCTGTAAATCTTATTTAAACAAAATAAATTTAGAAAACGATCCATACTGCACTTTTTGTAATACAGTTGAGGATCTTGAACATATAATAATGCACTGTTCTCGCTATTCTCCCGAGCGTGCTGTATTGTTAAATGAACTACATGTTACTAAAAGTGTCGCTCAACCATTTAACTATATCTCCTTGTTATCTTCAAAGTCAATAGAAGTGTACAAATAAATTTATTTTTTTGCTAGTAAACTAAAAATTAAAATTTAGTTTTTTTCTAATCTAAAATTAAACAAATTTCATATAATATTAATTACAAAATAAGTATAAATAACAAATTAAATTACTATTAAAGTAATAAAGCTTTATCAAACATCTTACAAATAATATAAAAACAATTTTCAAAGGTTCATAATCAAATAAACAATTTACATGGAAAACAAATTTTCTTTTATCAAGAGTTGAAACTATATTAATAATAACTAATCCATAATATTAAAAGTTCTTTTAATCAATTAATTATTTTATTTTTATTTTTAATATTTTCTATCAAAATTTTTAACAGTTTTTTACTTATTCAAGTCATAAAGTATAGAATAAGTATTCCAGGCTGTATGGTCCTAGTAGACCGATGCCAAAAAAAAAAAAAAAATAATTATAGAAAAGAACGAATACTATCATATCTAGGAATGACTATAGACTGCTATCTCAACCAGAAACCACCATTTTGATTGCCAAATTAAAAAAACTTCGATATTTATTTTATAGACTTAAATGATTTCTAAAAATTTCGCAGCTAAGGGAAGTATATTATGGACTAGCAGACTCAATAATAAGATACGGACTAATAGCTTACGGTTATGCATCTGATACTATCAAAGAACCAATACTAACAAAAAGCTATTCTCAAAATCATTTGTAGAAAACAGACAACGATTCCATCTAAGCCTTTATTTAAAAAGCTATTCATACTTGACTGTAACAAACAACTAGACTACATTTGCCTGTTAAGAATTCATTCAGGAAAACATACTCTAAACCTAAAAACCCACGACAGACAAACTAGAGGCAAAATAAATAACACATTTGAAATACCTTATTACAAAACTATTAAAGGACAGAACCACTGGACTTACAAAGCAACAAACAAACTACATAATAGGCGAAACTTTTTGAAAGTTTCTATTACTTTAGAAACTTTCAAAATAATAAAAACTTTACTCATCGACACCTGAAACTCAATTTAAATACAAATACATACTCAAACCTAGTACATAGACAAGACAATCTACGTATACATTTATATATATTTTCCTATATTTATATATAATATATATATATATATATATATATATATATATATATATATAT
This sequence comes from Microvelia longipes, assembly GCA_018340805.1. NCBI lineage: Eukaryota > Metazoa > Arthropoda > Insecta > Hemiptera > Veliidae > Microvelia > Microvelia longipes. The sequence continues at coordinate 31,560,488 of JACMZG010001911.1, read as the reverse complement.
ATATATATATATATATATATATATATATATATATATATATATAACAAATATATATATATATATATATAATTATATATATATATATATATATTATATATATTATATATATATTTCTATCTAATATTTATTTAATATCACATATTTGATTATAAAGATCTGAGCAGAACTACTACAACGCCAACGCAATGTCCTTATGTTGTAAATTAGGAGCTCTTTATACTATTTTATAACCTTAGATGTTTGTGTTACTAATTTTTAATTTAGCATTTAAGATGTATAGTTTTCATATTTACTTTATATATTAAATAAATAAAGATATTTGTTTAAAAAAAACCTACTCCATAAGGAAAATATTGCGTTCAACCTATAAAAATCCGAATCCGAGGTGTTATTATAATTATTCATATTACAATCTTTTATAATATATAATAATACAACGTATTATAGTAATAATTTTTCTATATACCCACGGTGTAAATTAGGAGAAGTCAAATTTTGAAAAAAAAATATATCAAGAATGTAATTAAAATAGTAGGGAGATTGGAAGAGTCAAGGTCTTAAAATCACTTATGTTAGACTTGATATAGCTCTAGCTATTAGTATACGCTGAGCCGTGCGGTTATACTGTTCTATGAGACCATGCTAGTCTCAATGCGATGTATTTCTCTCTGCTTTTTAGTCGTCTTAAATTGTTTAAAACAATTTTATTGCGCACATATACTTTTAATATCAAATGTGGTATCACATAGCCATAGTATGTGGTACAATAAATTGGCCACGCTTTTAGTTCTCAAAGGCCATAAGGTATTAAACATGATGTTTACATCAATTCTGGAATTATATATTCCAGCTTACACGAAAGTTGTGAATGCACAAATTAGGTAACATTAGATAATATACTATAAACAAACAATCTGCTTTCAGTCCAAAATGTGATATCATCTAAACTCAAAAAGAAAAAATAACTTCTTACCGGTACTGAGAATGACTAAATTTAGTTGAATACTGGTTTACCATCATTACCTACGTTTATTAAAACTATATTTGTTGATAATCCTTTATTTGAAACCTAATAGTATGGATTCTATACTATTAGGTTGTCTCTATGACGCAAACGTTTTAAAAAAATAATAAAGCTTCTTTTGTTTTGAAATTTGTTGAGGGGTATGAACCTGAATAAACCAGGACATACCACTTTCAGTAGTGACTAAGAACAATCTGGGGGCACGGCAGTGCCCCAGCCAAGTCTTGCTTTACAAGGTACAAGTTTCATATCCAAGGCCACTGACGAACACCCTTTTCCCGAAGCGATTCGGAGCATTTTCTACCCCCTTGTATATTTTGACTGGATTGACCTAGAATTTTACAATTTGGCTAACGCAAAGATCATATCGCATGAATCTTACTTGTAAAATTACAATTTCACAATTAAATTTGTAATTTTAGAATTTAGTTATTTCATAATTATCTATTCTAAAAAACAAGAAATTTCGACCCTTACTGACTCACTCACTCATCATAATTCTAAGGCACTTCTAATACTCGTAGAAAATTTAAATTTGAAATGAGGTTAGGGTTTGTTTGATAAAGCAAGGAAAAATTGTCAAATTGGCAATATTTTAATTCGATCTCTTAAATATTGCCTCTGATATGAAAAATTAGTAGTTTATAAAGACTTTATCCATAGTATATGATTCATTAGTTGTAATATGAAAATATATATGTCTAACAAAAATATAATGACTGTATAATAAAAGTGATATATGTTTCTTAATTCTTTATCAAGTATGATAAGAAATTTAAACTTAACAGTGTATTGATGATTGTAATATGAAACATCCATTGGTAATTAGGTATCAACACATGCTAATAACAAAAATTTAAAACCCGTCTAGATTTATTATCTAAATGTGACATAAAGATGAACCAAGAAAGACAGAAAATAGGCTCTTTCAAAATCCACATATCTTAAGTTCAGCAGCAAAGTTAATCCAAATTACTTGCAAAAAGAAATGAGATCCCAACGAAAACAGTCCGTGAAAAAATGCAGCCAAGTCTTGTGTAAAAAGTTATGATATTATAGTTTACACCAAGTCTATTTCATTTGCTGTTTTCATAAATCTTGAAAGATATAGATGTTTATTTAATATCCGCAACGTATGCGCTCAAAAGCCTTACACAATTTAACAGTAAAGAAATTTCTGACTTGGCAAGAACGCTAAATATCGGAATTAGAAAAAGAATAAATAAATAGGTAATACCTATTTAGAAAAAAAATATTAACTTAAAGAAGAAATTCATGATTAATTAATTTAATTAATCATGTAATTTAATTAAATTTAACCTCTGCGTTTCTTGCCAAGTCAGAAATGTATTTACTTTTAAATTTTGTAAGGCTTTTGAGCGCATATTAAGTAAACATCTATACCTCTCAAGATTTATGAAAACAGACTTGAAATGAAATGAAATAGACTTGGCGTAAACTATGATATTATAACATTTTACGCAAGACTTAGCTGCATTTTTTCACGGAGTGTTTTTGTTGGGATTTAATTTTTCTCAAAGGAGTTATAGTTTAATTCCATAACTTGAATAAATTAAACAAAACTAGAGACGTTTTTGTAGGATATTTTTGCGGGAAAGTTAAAGTTAACTTTACCACACATTCTGTAATTTGTCCCGCTAAGAAAATTGTTACAACTCTTGCTTTGCTGTACACTATATCAAAAAAGCCAAGTCATTACTGTACTTAGCTTTATTACTCAGTATCTTGGCTCTGATATAAAATTAGAAATGAAATAGAAGTCACCATAACAAATACAAATGTGTATCAAACTTTCTTTCTATACAAATGTGTATCAAACTTTCTTTCAATACAAATGTTTATCAAACTTTCTTTCAATACAAATGTGAATCACACTTTCTTTCAATACAAATGTGAATCAAACTTTCTTTCAATACAAATGTGTATCAAACTTTCTTTCAATACAAATGTTTTTTGTTTTCCAGATTATTTTACTTGACACGGATCTATTAAAAACACAAGTTGGCAACGTCACTCATTTCTTAATAGAAGATGCTTATGCTTTTGGTGGAATGAACTTTACAGCTGAGATGATGGAAGACTACTCAGAAATGACAACATCAGACATAGGAAACATAGATTTCTACTTCACATTCTCAGATATCTTTTGCAATAAATTCATACATTCAAACGGTCTTAAAAACTTAATGAAAACATACAATGGCAAAAAAATCGATTTAATAATTATGGATTATTATTGCGACAGTTTTCTAGGGTTAGTGCCTTACTTTGACAATCCGCCGTTTATAATAGCAACAGCATTTTCCGATCCAGAAATGGTTTTAAGTAAAATTAGTTTATATGATAATCCATCTTATGTCCCTGCGCGCATGTTCTCATCGTTTCCAACAACAATGTGCTTCACCCAGAGAATGAAAAATACCTTAATATATTTGTATTTACACCTTAAATTATTGTTATCTTACGTTCCACACGAAGAAGCAAATGCTAAGTTAATATTTGGAAGCAATACACCGCCTTTAAATGATATTGGTCGTAATGTATCGTTAGTTATTGTTAATACACATTTTGCAATAAGTGGAGCTAAACCTTTGCCACCTTCAGTCATTCCAGTCGCTGGGTTTCACATTGAACCACCTAAACTTCTGCCTAAGGTAAGAAAATCTGCATATTCATTACAATCATGCAGTTTATATTTACGTTTATTTCGGGCGAATGTCTTGTAGTATAGTCTGTCTTTCTCATTATCAATGGTTAACATAATCACTGTAAACTTGCTGTAAATCATTGTTAACTGTACCTTTGTAAATTTACCTGAAATTTATTCCACATAATTGTGGTAGGACCCATCCACTTTGTTTGATTTATTCATTAGGAATAGAAAATTAATTTCATAAAATTTTGAGATTTGGGAGAAACTTTTTTCCTTTTCGATAGGGAAGAAACTAGTTAGAGAAAACAAAAGGGACTGTTAAAGTAGACAGTGTTTAGCTGCCAAGATACCAGCTATGAATTTAATGTTTAATGAATTATTTATATTGATTCTTTATTTATATAAAGAATCACACTTAAATTTTCAATTATAGATTTCTATTAGCATTACAAGCGTTATTCTATAGAAAGCTGGTGAATAACGCAGGCAACCTTCACATTGACTTTGATCCTTCCTGTTTTAAATTAAAAGCAAACCTCTGAATTTGCTACTACATTAGAATTCCTACGACTAGAATTCAACAAAATACATTTAACACGTAGATAAAAAGAAAGATATTTCTATACCTTGACACATTACGTATAATATTTAATGTAAGACAGAAAAATACTGTCACCAGACCAAGGCAAGTTCAGTTATCCATGTAGTCATGGATAACTGAACATTCCTAGTAGGACCTAATGGCATTTTATCAGGCCCTACCAAGTACCAACACTAAGATACTATCATATGACTCCAACAGGAGCGACACATTTGCTTTCATTATCGTGTGTGTCTGTATGCGTTTTTTACAATTATTCTTGCATTTCCTTTACAGAATATTCAAACATTTTTGGATGGCGCTACAGACGGTGCTTTATTATTTAGTTTTGGAAGCAACATAACACCAGACTTGATAACTGCTTCAAAAGTTACAATGTACATACAAGTATTTTCGTCTATTCCTCAGAGAATAATATGGAAATTTGATGAAGCCTTAGTCAAAGATAAAATACCTCCAAACGTAATGATCGTATCATGGGTTCCACAAAATGATATTTTAGGTAAGTGGGAGGATTAAGAATAAAGTATCTGTTAAAAAATATCAAATTTAAATAAATTCTTTTCGACAAATACCTGCTATAAGAAAGACTTATCTAAAGTATCGAAAACGTGGAACGAGTTTCCATGATTAAAATACTTTAATTATAAGCAATATTAAAATATTAAGAAAAACAATAAGAGTTTTTAGTACGTAAATTAAAAAAAATATAACTACACCTTTTCTTGATGTCAGTACTCCAGTTCATGATCCAGTCAGCTTATGATTTATAATGAAAAAAAAATCAATAAATTCAGAGACGTTAGTATCATCTTCTTTTCGCGCCACTAATACCTCTGCTTCCAATCGTGAAGAAAAATTATGGACAAGAGAATACAAAAATTCTATTAAAAGTATTATTAATAATAGGAATAAACAGGAGGTTAATTTTATATGATAAACTGGTACAATTATTTTTGCCAAGTAGACGAAAAAAGCTTACTTGAAGTTACAACTTAAAACTTACTTAAAAACGCACATTCACGCCTTAATTAAAAATTGTACTTAAAAATTATTGTAAATTTCTTTCTAACGCTATACAAACAGTATTATTATCAGTTAAAATAACATGAAATTTAAATAAATTCATTTAGGCAAATACCTGCAACATATAAGAAAAATTTGCCTAAATTATCCAGATAATCAGAATTGCTGACAAAAACGTGAACGAGTTTGAAACCATCCCCATGGCTAATATAGATTCATTGCAAACAATATTTTAAATATTAAGAGTACTCAAAAGCCAGTGTAAAGATAGTGAATAGCACTGTCTGTATAGCGCTAGGCAAAATTATATTACTGATACCATAAATCAGTTTGATTTCATACTTTCAAGGTTTACAGAACACGAATAGTTGGTACAATATAATTGTGAGAGAGACACTTTTTAGCAAGAAAAGGCTAATCTACATCTAGGAACCAAGCTATAATAACCAATGTTAAAAAATAAAACATTTTCCATGTGTAGCATAACTAGCATATCATTTCGCTTGCTACATTCCTAAAAGTGTTCTCGCTTAATTATAAAGTGTAATTTTAAGTTTTTGTTGGAATTTTAACAGCACACAAGAATATAGTTGGCTTCATTTCACACGGAGGTTTACTGGGGACGCAAGAAGCTATGTACCATGGAGTACCAATCATAGGAGTACCATTCAGCATTGATCAGGCATCGAATATTGAAAGAATAGCAAGAGAAGGATTTGGAATTAAACAATCGTTCAAACATATTACCTATGATTCATTAAAACAAGCTATACTGAGTCTAACACGTGATGAAAGGTAAGAACAACTTCTTTGATGTTTCTTTTGACAGTCATATACGTAAATACGAAAGATAGAAGGAACATTTCCCTAGTCATCACAAACTTGAAGAGCGCCAAAGTTGGCCGTAGTATATTTGGAAGACAAGCAGAACTTAGTATGCATTCTTAGCTTCTTACGATGTAAGCTTCAAGTTTCTCGAGAATGTTTAGCACACTAGCGTTCACGACTTTTAATAAAATTGATTTATGACAATATATAGAATAAATTAATTTTTTAAACACTTGTGTATATTTGCTATGTAAGGTAGGTACAGTAAGCATGAGCTTTCACATCAATCTATAGAACGGACCCAACTTCTTTAGAAAATATTAGTATAGGGATAAACCAATAGTATTTGTGCAAAGTTAGCGTTGACATTGAATTTTAATCATGATCATTCTGTACGAAATATCACTCACTCATAGTCTCGTGGCTCGGTAGAGACATTCTTGCTTAAGCTATTGTTATGAGAAGTTTCCACCTCAATTTACTTTGATTTTTGTTTTCGTTTCAGTTACAAACAAAAAATGATGGAACTATCGAGGATTATAAGAGATAGACCAATGAGTCCCAAAGACACCATGGAATACTGGATAGAGTACGTACTCAGAAACAAAAATCACCTGAAGTACATTCGCTCTTCCGCAGCCAACCTCAGCTTCTATCAACTTCTTCTTCTTGATGTTATATTAGCTATAGCCTGTCCTATCATATTCTTCATAATTGTAACACGATGTGCAATCAAAAGAGTCATGAGGTCGTTTAGTAAAAATATTAATAAGCCAAAAGAGAAGGTTCACTAATTAAATGTATACATTTTGTTAAGCGTAAATGTATGAGCACTTGTCTTGGGGTCATGAAACATATCAATCGGCTGAAACAATTCTAATAAATCTTAGTGCAACATCCAAACATAATGGCGACCATGTTGATTTTTTTAAAGTCAATAAATTGTTTACCATATTTCTTGTACTACTTTTAAGTGCTTTGAGTCCGACAAGACCTCAACCACGTCTGTGGCTTGTAAAATGTTCGGGATTGTTATATTTAAAATGAGGGCCACAAGATTTACTCTTTTTAGGGTCATTAAAACAAGCAATTTTAGGAAGTTAATATTTCTATCGTGGGAACCCTTTCTTATTAGGTAAGCTGTGGTATTGAAACTTCAAATATGAAGTTAAACGTAGCCTCTAGTTTCAAAAAAGCTATATAAAAGTACAGCTTATATAAAACACTAAAATCTA
>JACMZG010001911.1:31423310-31553090 GCA_018340805.1 Microvelia longipes | reverse complement strand
GAGACTCTGAATTTTCCGAAAATTACTTTTCATGGCTTTCCGGCCGAATTTCGGCTTTCCGGTGAGCACCGGAAGTGGAGGTAACTTTACGGAAATTTAAGGAAATCGAGTTTAAATTGCAAAAGTCGTTCGATCCGGAAAATTCAAATTGGGTCGTGTATATGACGGAAAATGAAGGGACGTCCCCGCTGACACTAGGGGTCTATCTCTGATAGTGACCCCGTCAACGTAAAAAAACCGGTCCAGACTCCGGATTTTCGATTACGTGCCGAGCCGCGGGGAAACGTCGTATTTAAACCGGAAAAAAAGTGACGTTCGATTCAGCTACTCCGGGTGAATAAAAAAGTCCGCGACAAGGGGTATGAAAATGTTTTCCGGTATACCAGAAAATCCGGTTTGAAGTTTTTCTAGATTTTGACAAACTTTGACAACGTTTTTCCGGGTCAAGGTTGGAGCTAGCGCTTCCGTTACTATGGGCGACCCCCCTATTTTGGGGATGGGCTACAACTTTTATCCGAAGAATTTTCGCCTACGGCCCCCGGGGGCGGCGCTATAAAGAAATATCGATTTTCGACGTTTGGACTTTTTTAGTTTTTCCGCCGGAAAGTAGCTTAAAATTGAGATTTCTAAATCGGGCTTTTTGGGGTATTTAGTGGACAAAAGGGCCTATCGATCCACCCCGGTTCCGTTTCTTAGCTATGTTTCGTTTCCGAGATATAAGTTTCCAAAGTCGAAAAATTTTCGGATAATTTAAGTTCAAAATTTTTAGGACCGACACGCAAATGTGATATAGCCGTTGGATGTAGGCGTTTTAACCGATCTTTTTGAAACCGGTGCGGTTGTTTAGTCGATAGGTTGGCATTTTCGGAACGGACAATCATAACGCTGGCATTTCCGGTTTTGATACTTCCGGGTTCAAGTCTTTTGAAAATTACATAAGTGTGAAAAAAAATTCCGAAATCGGTGCGTTTTTTAATGCGGTTTTGTTGGTACATTGGTTGGTTACAATATCCTAAATTTTCTTTGTCTTAAAACTTTCCGGTTAGGCGCCATAATAAAATTTCCGGTAGAAAACGTTCGAAATTTCAAAAAATCATATCTCGGTTTCTATTTGAGATAATTGAACCGGACAACTTGCATTAGTTTTCGTATTTAGTGTAGTTTATGGGAAAAAATATTTGCCATATGCCATGGTCCGCCATCCTGGCATTTATATGGCAAAATAGAGATGGCGGCGATTTTTCGGATTTTCGAGACTCTGTGGAAGGCAAAATATTAGAGATAGAGAAAAAAATTAAATTACACGGAGTTAGTTCTTTTAATTATCTACCTATTGCAGTGGGTAACAATTTTGTAACATGTACTAACGGTATCGTTTATGGGGTCACTAACTTTCAAACCGCTATAACTCCGTTCCGGTTGATGGTAGAGAGTTGGGACAAAATACGTAATTTGAGGCGTCACGTGATCTAAAAGGACCGATAAATAAAAGTTTTTCAAAATTTTTCGTTTTCCCGCCAGAATTTTTTAACATGATTTTTGAGCCATTTTTAAAGAGGTGTTTACGCCGGTCAGCAAAGGCGTTTTTGTGACACTACTTAGAATTTAACTATTAGCCGTTTTAAATAGTCAACAATATTCTGGGTGTAGTAGCAATATTTTAAACTTGATCAAATGGCGGGAATTTTTTTTATTTTTGGCGGAAAACCGGCTATACTTAAGGAACCAAAATGTTTGAAAATTGGATTTCTGAGATAGCCATTCTTTGGGCATTGACCAGGACTAAAAATCTGTCGAGGGAAATATTTTTGCCATTTCCGGCTTGGCCGCCATCTTGGATTTTATATCAAAACTTTAATGGGGTCTATCTCAGCTATTTATAAAGATATTAGAGTAAAAATAGTCTCTAACTGTTTGTATCGGCTATCTGAACAACTTTTATTTCAAAGTCTTTTTCCTACAAGTTTTAGTTTCGGCTATAGAGGTCATTGAAAAACAAAATCACATTGTTTCACTTTTGGCAGCCTGTAAGTCGTTACAAGTAAAAGGTATTAAAATATGTGAATCACAAAAGATTAAGATTACTTAAATATCTTTACAACAATACCAATATCGTTAGGGTGCATAATATAAATAAGAAAAAATTAAACAAAATTGTTTTATTAAATGCTGTAGGTTAGGTACTGATAAATAAATACACATAGGCGAGCGAAGCGAGCCCAAGGGTTTTATTTTATATTATTAAATATTCTATGTTAGGTGTTGATAAATAAACATACAAAGGCGAGCGAAGCGAGCCCAAAGATATTATTTTATATTTTTTTATTCAATGCTTTAATTTAGGTACTGATAAATAAACACATAAAGGCGAGAGCGAAGCGAGCCAAGGGTTTTTATTTTATATTTATTATTAAATATTCTATGTTAGGTGTTGATATATAAACACACAAAGGCGAGCGAAGCGAGCCAAGGATATTATTTTATATTTTTTTTATTTAATGCTTTAATTTAGGTACTGATAAATAAACACATAAAGGCGAGCGAAGCGAGCCCAAGAGTTTTGGGCTTGGAATATTTATTATTAAATATTCTATGTTAGGTGTTGATATATAAACACACAAAGGCGAGCGAAGCGAGCCCAAGGGTTTTGGGCTTGGAATTTTAAAATAAAAAATTCTATGTTAGGTGTTGATATATAACACACAAAGGCGAGCGAAGCGAGCCCAAGGGTTTGGCTTGGAATATTTAAAATAAAAAATTCTATGTTAGGTGTTGATATATAAACACACAAAGGCGAGCGAAGCGAGCCCAAGGATATTATTTTATATTTCTTTTATTCAATGCTGTAATTTAGGTACTGATAAATAAACACACAAAGGCGAGCGAAGCGAGCCCAAGGAAATTATGTCTCTTTTTTTTATTCAATGCTTTAATTTAGGTACTGATAAATAAACACATAAAGGCGAGCGAAGCGAGCCCAAGGGTTTATTTTATATTTATTTATATTCTATATTAGGTGTTGATATATAAACACACAAAGGCGAGCGAAGCGAGCCCAAGGATATTATTTTTTTTTTTTTTTTAATGCTTTAATTTAGGTACTGATAAATAAACACATAAATGCGAGCGAAGCGAGCCCAAGGGTTTTGGGCTTGGAATATTTATTATTAAATATTCTATGTTAGGTGTTGATATATAAACACAAAAGGCGAGCGAAGCGAGCCCAAGGATATTATTTATATTTTTTTTTTATTTAATGCTTTAATTTAGGTACTGATAAATAACACATAAATGCGAGCGAAGCGAGCCCAAGGGTTTTGGGCTTGGAATATTTATTATTAAATATTCTATGTTAGGTGTTGATATATAAACACACAAAGGCGAGCGAAGCGAGCCCAAGGATATTATTTTATATTTATTTTATTCAATGCTTTAATTTAGGTACTGATAAATAAACACACAAAGGCGAGCGAAGCGAGCCCAAGGATATTATTCCATATTTTTTTTATTCTATTCAATGCTTTAATTTATGACTTTTTATATATTAAAGTAAATAAATGATGTTGAATCTACTTTTGGTAACGTATGATTTTACAATTCTGATTAATTATCTTTGAATTGAATATTGTACAATTGAATATTTATTCTATGCATTTGTGTGCACTCATGACTGCAGTGAAGCTGCAGCCGCCAAGACTGCGCCAAAGGCGCAGTCTTTTTATATATTATTGTTTACATGTGGCTGCAGTGAAGCTGCAGCCGTCATATACTGCGCCGAAGGCGCATGCACAACTTTAATATATATATAGAGGGACTGGCGCCGAAGGCGCCGAGAGTGGGCGGGCCCACTCGTATTACCTAATTATCTCACACCCATCGTATAGTAAAATAATCTCCTTAGAACTCATGGGTAATGGCATTATAATTAAGTTATTGAACTTTAATTGGTCCTCAGTATGTCCACGACTTTAAAGAACCGCTCTTGCTTGACTCGCCGTGGCTTGTTGGAGATCATTTTTCTACTTACACACACACACACACACACATATATATATATATATATATATATATATATTATATATATATATATATATATATATATATATATATATATATATATATATAAAACAACAAACAATTAAGACATACTTTTGGTGCTAGAAAGCAAAACGGAATTGATCCTCCCACTTCCGTCATCCGAACAACCTCATAAGGGTCATTTTCAATATAAGTTAGCTAAAAATAAATTATTAAAATATAAAAAAAAAAATTACCAGGATTGTCGGTATATATCATAAGAACAGCATAACCTCCTGGAGGAATAACAACTGTATCCTTCAACACAGGACTCGCATTGTTTACTATACCGGATTCGACTCTTTTCGTTAAGTCAGCTAAGGATTCGTAGTAATTGTTACCCAGTATTCCCATTTCCATCACATAAAAATCATATCCATGTAAGTGAAATGGATGGCTGATTCCATTTATATCGTAAGAGCCTGAAATCATAGTTTCGTTTACCAATAGCCATCTCATTCAAATGATTCTGAAGAAAATTTACAGTTAAAATTTAATATGGGGCTCGGTTTGAAAGAGCATGCGAGGGGTCCAGTTGTGAAAAATAATATGATAACAAGGTCCATTTAAACGCAGGTTTAGAGGCAACAGTGCATTGTTATTCAACATAAAAAGTCATTTTTTTTTCACAAAATTAAATAAATAATTTCCCCAACAATGCATTTTAGTGAAATGTTCACCATTTTTTTTTCTTTTGAACACGGCTGGTTTACTTTCTAAATTGCTGGTTACTGTTCCCTGTCCTTTTTTCTGCAAACAGCAGAACTGTTAATTTCTAGAAGAGTCAAAAAATTAATATTTTAAAGCTTTTAGAAAAGTAATTTTTAACGTTCAAAGTGACAAAGAGGCATTATTAAAAAAAATGATGTGCGTAATGAACAACTAAACATTTTGACGTACTTCACATTAAATAATTATAACAATAATACACTTCTTATTTATATAAATATTGCACAATTTTACAAAACTTACAAAACTATTTATAAACTATCAATTTCACTCAGTTAATAAACCAGCAGTCTTTAAATAGAATCTGTAATGACTATTTAAAACATTCTAGGGTCTTTTGATGGATCATCTAGAACTATCTATCTATCCCTTGCATCCTTGATTAATGTAAGTCTATAACTAAATTTCAATCGAAATGACAATAATAGTAGAACAAAAAAGCATCTTCACGTATAAAATAAGTTAAAGTAACAGTCATGGGGAGGTACTTTTTTCTTTCGTCCAGTTAGGATGGACTAATTATACTCATCTTAGGACAAAACATCCATGGTGACATTTTCCTGACTAGAAACATATACTATAGTAACTATTATTTACTAACCAGTATCAGTAACAATGATATAAACAGTATTTCCAGTTGGTAGTTGTTTATTGTTAATGCAGTTGCAGTTAACATTATCTCCATATCCCTCGTAGCATTTCTCGGGACAGAATTCTTCTTTAGGAATGTCTTTCCTTTGAGTTAATATAGGAGCAGAGGGAAGAGAGAACGATATGTTGTTCACCAAAGATTTATATATCAATTCAGGTTCTCCGTTCTCTTTGACCACTGGTACTAAATTGAAATTATAATAAAAAGCAATAATTTAAAATATTTATAACGAGAGATTTAAAATATTTAAACTAACATATAATGAATGGCTATGGACCTCTAATAGCAGTGGCATAAGAAATTGGCTCGAAGGAAAATATATTTCCCTCGCTTTGAGCAGAGGAAAATCAGCTTACTCATCATATACAAAGAAATGAAGAACAGATCAAATTAATATTTAACAGAATAATCGACGTTCTTTTAGGAGTTATTTGTCTCATCAGTCAAATACTTTAAAAATTATACCAGAGGTCAGGTAAAACTTAACTGAAGATTTAAAATTAAAGTCTCCAAGATCTTCTGATCAGATGCTTAAGTTTTAATATGTTTATTAAAAATAAATAGAAAAAACGGATGCTTACTAAAGTATTTTTGATAAGTATTAGGCTTAAAGAGTTCTCCAATAGAAAATTCATAGAATCCAAATTGTATTTTAAAATATTTCTTTCTCGAATTTCGAGTTATGTGTAAAGGTAGAGGGACCGGACTCTGAAGTTGACTAATACAGATTGAATCGGACGATGAACTGTTACAAAAACTGTTCGGCAAATTTAACCTCTGTAAAAAATTAAAAAGTAAATTAATAACAACAGCTCTTTATAAATCTTAATTATTTCTGTAATGTATAAAAGACGTTACAAAAATGTATATATATATATATATATATATATATATATATATATAATATATATATATATATATGTATATATATATGTGTGTGTAAATATGTTGTGTGTCTTTTAATGTTATTTCGGATAATGAACATTTTTCCTGTCTAATCTTTAAAATAATAGGAGTACTATTATTCTATATACTATATTTCTATATACTAGTATAAAGAAGCGATTTTTTTGTACAATTTAATTTTCAGATTATATCGTCTAGTCATTAGTGTTTAAGATTCCAAATCGAAAATATGGGGGGCACGGGATTACTCGAAACTTTTCCTTACCTTATCGGATTTGTTACGATTATCCGCACTACTTTAGGGTCGTTTTAATCGTCCCTAGAATATAATTATACATCGGATTTATTACGCTTATTCGCACTACTTCAGGGTCGTTTTGCTCGTCCTCAGATATAATTATCGCTTTATCATCCGCACTACTTTAGGGTCGTTTTAATCGTCCCTAGAATATAATTATACATCGGATTTATTACGCTTATTCGCACTACTTCAGGGTCGTTTGGCTCGTCCTCAGATATAATTATCACTTTATCATTCGCACTACTTTAGGATCGTTTTGATCGTCCTCAGAATATAATTATCGCCTAATCATTCGCACTACTTTAGGATCGTTTTGATCGAAATGTACTAAGCTAAGTAGTGCACTCGAAAAAAAAGTTTAATTAGCCGCTCGTTTTAAGCAATTTAAACTAACCTACTTGGTTTATATATTACTTTAACCTAAGGTATAAATGTAGAAATTTAGAAAAGTGTAAATAGTCTGATTACACTTTATTAAGGTAGTTTAAGTTTCTGGCATTCTATTTTAACTGTTTGACTTGTACACAACAAATGCAAAACTTTTAGGGTCATGTTATTTCCTAAAGTGAAAGAGTTTTAGACCTTTTTTAACTTTTTGGACGCAGTCTACAAAATAAAATTCAAAGTTTTTAAGACGTTGGAAACAAATGTAACTTTTTTTTTGTAAGCACAATTTTTGTAAACTTTATAGTAAAGAGTAAATTATACAAACAGAACCAAGACAAGAGTATAGTACTTTACCTTAACAGGTCCATTGACAGAATTTAGATCACTAGAGGGAAGCTCATTAGAGTCATCATATCTAAGTAAGCCATACTGAGTCCAATCTTGACATGGAGGTAAACCTTTTGCGAATATCCAATAAGATCCAGATTCCTGGTTTGCGTCAACCACAACATCAAATCTGTCTCCTATAATAAGTATAATAGAACAATAAGATGGTGGTAAGTTTCACTTCATGAGAGTTTCTAGATCAGCTAAACAAATAGGTTTTTTTAATTGATAAATTTTCATTGAAGAAAAGTCGATTAATTTACTATCAACCACAAATTTTGTCATTAATTGATCAAAATGTGAACTAAATACGAAACTGAAATGTGTTGGTCAAGTAATAAACATCAAACCATTCGCAACCAGATAATTTTGCAATGGAAACAAATCCTCATGTGTTTTTTTCTCACATCGGATACTTTTCTGCCATTTATATACATTTTTCAGTAGAGCTTAAAGGGTTAATGACCAGTAAGTTGCTTATGTATAAGTATTCATTGCTATTTCTACAAGTAATATTCTTTGCTAATAGTTGTATTCTTTGTAAGTACTGTCTTTTTACTTTTCCTTGGCAAAGTAATATAGGAAACGTATTGTGTTCTTCCTAAAAATCAAAACCTAGGTTTCATCGAATTATCACTTGTAGGGTAACTTTTATGACGATTTGAGTGGTTTTCAATCAGACTTAATGCCTAGATATGCTGCTCGAAACAGGAGTTTTAGAAAAGAAAACAACTTTTTGAGTCATTAAAAATTTTACCGATCAAGTTTAAAAAAGACAAAAATGTACGTTTTTATGAGGTGAATCGATCTATGAAATTTTATATTGACACTGGGTGCTAGTTTGAAAATATTAATTTTTGAATTTTCCAACTTTGACGGGCAGTAACTTTTAATAGAAAAAAAAAAATTTTGTCGTATGACATATCGTCAGAGCGTAAAACAAAAAAATAAACTAGTAGTCAATAATTTTTTTATGTTATTTATTGGCTAAAACAGGAATTTTTCGGTGCGATACATAAAATTATATAAAAAAGTTTTTTATATGAAAACGCGACCGAAGTAGTACCACTCACATTTTTCATAAATAAATCAGAAGCGTGGAATAAGTTTTAGGAATAGGAGTTAAAAAGAAAAGACTAGCAATGTTATCTATCCGCTTGGGTTTGTCTCCCCACCCTATTACTACTACTAAAGACTAGGTGAAGGGTCAGTCAAGAGAGAACTCATAGTAAAATGTTACATTAATTGGAAACAAGAAGTTCTCAAGAAGATCAGCGATTCCAACTCTAGGGCTACATACCAAATTTGGGTTGCAGACAATTATTGCTAGGCCGTAAGAGAAATATTGGTCAAAGTACTTACATTATTCTTGAATGAAATTTTAAAATATGTAGGAATACTTTTTTATTAACTTTATTGATTATTGTCTACAATAAATGTATTTGACATAGAGCTCATACGGGTTTAAGTTCCTAGGCAGTGGTGATACTCCTTGGCATGGTAAGTGAAATGTTAATATTTTATTGTTATTTAAGAATTTGGCTAGAATTAAATTTGTGAAATAGAAGTTGAATTTAACAGTTAAATTTTCTGAAATGTTTTCCGTTTTTGTATTAAAATATTAATTAATTAACTTACTTCTTTTGCAAAAGGTTACGTGGCCACTGTGTCGACGGCGTCGTGGAGGATTGGAAGGACTGGTTCTGGAATGTATGCTTTGGACAAGAGGATTAGGATAGCAATCTAAATTCCAATGCAAGGAATTTTATCAAGAGGAAATTGTGTCTTTGACGACCGGAATTTCGAGGTCATTGTGGATGGTTTGGTTGGATACGAACCAGGGAGTTTGAACTATTTTGCGGAGAACTGAAGGATTTGATTACGATTAAGATTGGAAGATTTTGTAGAACCCCATACTTCAACACCGTATGACCATGATGGTTTTTTAATGCTTTCGTAAATAAGTAATTTGTTATCTAGTGTGAGGTTAGACCTTTCATCGAGAAAACGTTGAAGGATTCCGACACGACAGTTCCCTTCCAAATGATTTGTTTAGTGTGATGCGCTCATGTTAGTTTGTTATCGAAGTGTAAACCCAAGTACGTGAAATGGTGGACATAGGAATATAAGACTAGTTTAAAAATTGAGGTAGACAAATACCCCGTAGGAGGGAAAATGGTATAAAACAAAAGTATTTTATTAACTTGATTTCACAAACATCGATAAGAACTTAGGTCGGCTATCCCTCTTGTATTTTTGAGTTGGCTTCCGCTCTTTGTTAGATTTGTATGGCTCTATACGCAGTACAAGGGGCTGATGGTACCTTGTACTGCGCTTTTGGTACTGCTAGCAACTTGGGTACAGCGGATTCTCAAATAAAAAAATCTTTAAAAAACAATTTACCTCGCCGTGATCCGTTCAGGGCTAAATTTTTTTGTCTAATAGCCATTGAACGTTTTAAAATTATTTAGTATTACAATAAACTAAACTAACGAAACCCCACTTAAAATGGAAAGTTAATTAAATCATTTCTATAGTATATGTATTTTCCGATCACTTAGATTTATCTGATTGAGCTGAAACCGGTATTATTCAATTCAGCATGTCCAAAATTATGTATAATGTCACCTTGCCTAAACTCCCTCTATCATCAAGGTCAAATTTCAAAATTTTGATGACTTCTTTAGGTTAGATTAATGACGTCTTAAATCACATTGCTTATAAGCAATAGCTCTAAGTAGGTACATTGATTTTTGTGACAAGTTTATTTCCATTCCGATCAGGTTGTGGTAGCGTGAGTGTTAATAATCCCAAAAAACATTACTTTTTACTGGTTAGCCAAATCTAGAAGTAGATAATAGTTATTTATGCACCAAGGAAGTAAAGAATGCTATTGTTTCCCTGAGCAGTTAGTTGGTTCCTAAGGCGTAAGCCGAGGAACGAAAGTATTCAACTCCCGAGGCAAAGCCGAGGGATTTATGTGTTTAACTCCTGAGGCAAAGCCTAAGGATATATAACTATTAACTCCCGAGGCGAAGCCGAGGAAGGTAATTGCTAGGGGGAAATTTGCATTTTACTCCCAAGGTGCATACATTTTATTTCCAGACGTTGATTTTATTTTAATACGTTTTGTTGTATTTTATTCTAATTTGTTTGGGTCGGACCCCCTTATAAATTTAGGGGGTTCAGCCTTCAAAAAAAATATTGTTACATACCACTTCTTTGGAAATGAAAAGGATTTTGAGCCAGTAAAGAATTGAGGCGTGCTGCCCCCAAAAAATCAAAAACATTTTTTATTGCTCCAAATTATTTTATTTGACTTGAAACGGATTTTGAGCCAGTAAAAATTTTTTTGGTCCGTTCCCTCTAATAAATTTTAGGGGGTGCCACCCACCAAAAAAAATACAAACATTGATCGGTGACCTGTATAAATTTAGAGATTACCACTCCCCTAAAAATTGATATAATTGGCAAAAATAACCCAATAATAGGAAAAGTTTTTCAATCCCAAGGGAGAAAAAGTTATTTTTTACTTCCAAGGGAGTGCAAAAATGAATTTACCCGCTAGAAGATTAAGACTGGAGACATCAGTAGGTTTAACAAGATTTCCACCATCAGTAGTTATTAGAGTCATTCTATGAGATTGAATAGACACCTCTACAGCACAGTCTAAACATGTTGCGCCTATAAATCTTAGTCTATATTTGCCACCCTTCCGAACTCGAAATTCAGCCATTGGTGGTAAACCTTCCAAAGACTTAGGGGTTGGCAATTTTGGCTAAAAAACAAGTAATTGTTTCATGAAAGGCTGTCTAAAACAATTTAAAAAATAGTACAATAAAAAGATCTTTGTCTTGTTATTGTATTAGTGTTTGAAGTAAATTAATTACTAAAGAAGTGGTAAGTTAAAACAATTAGGTCAATATCTCAAGTAACTAAAAAAATGAAGCATGGAACATAATTATAAAATTGTAATTTTAATAATTAATAACGATTAATTCCAATACTCTAGACCACTAGAGCGCATGGAATACAAAATAAACATGCGCTGAAAAGTTTTAACAGTAATTACAACAAAAACAATGGTTCATTAAAGTGAGTTAAAACGTTCTGTACTCTGAGGAAACAGTATCTTAAATAGAGACGGAATCAATAATGCAGTAGAGATTTTATAAGACAAGAGAATTTAGAAGATGACTCCATGAATAACTGAATCTAAGAATAAAATATTGATTTGAATTTTGAATTAATATTCTTTAATTAGTACATAATTGTGTGTTATAAGTCCTCATAAACCCTGCGCTGAAAACAATCACAAACCTATAAAATACTTACTGAAATATAAAACACTCACTTGTCTTAAAACACCTTTTCCATTAATAAGAAAATTATCGGCCATTTGTCCCTGATCCCTAGTTAACATACCAGGTAACCTAGCATCTGCTAAGGTTGTTAACCAGTCAGATACAAATACAACGTGAGAAGGAAGGTCATTGTCGTAAAGATTAGAATGATAATCTTTTCCTTCGTCATCTCTAACAATTATTGGTCCCTGAACTCCGTCAATTTTTTGCAAACCTATAAAATTGATTAATAATAACTTAAGCTTTCAAATATAAATATGCAGCATATATATGTTTACAACAATTATTCATTTATATACATTTAAATATTTAATTCATCCTTAAAGTAAGAAGACCCATATAAATTCATATTGTAAACATTGTAAGTTTTAAAGCTTTTGTTAATGACACAGTACCCTTTTGATTGTCAGTTTTAATTGTATAAAAGCAAACCCGCCCCTTTTTGTTTGTTAATTATCTGAGAGTTTCAACCTCCTTTTCAATACAGTACAACCAAATAACTTATAAAGAATAGTAAATCATAATTAAAAATAACTTACTGTTGTGAGAATGCCAAAAATACGTTCCCGGAATCGGCACTTCAAAATCATATCTAAACGTTTGATCGCCTAAAATAGGACATTGGGTTACCATAGGCACTCCATCCATAAAAGGAGTTCCCACTTGTCTAACTCCATGCCAATGTATAGTTATTGCTTTATCGATAAGTCTATTTTCTAAATCAACAATAATTCGATCTCCTTTGCAAACCTAAAATAGTTTTGAGTATTAAATCGATCCATAATAGAAGAACCATATGGTAAACCAGTCTCTAGTTTACCAATGCTAAGAATCATTAAAAAATTATTTTACATTATAAAAATTTAGTCATTTATTTTATTTTAAACATCAGTGGAGAGCGTGGGGAAAAAAGTGTTGAGGAACCAATCAGATTGGCCTGATTTGAAATTGAGGGCGTAGTTTAACATCCAGGACTAACCTCATTGGCTCCCTCGCATTATTTTCCCACGCTGTCAACTAATTTTAGCCGTGTGTCGTATTATAACTAATGAACATCTTTCAAATAAGATAATCTCAAAATATTAAACGTATTATAGTTATTCTTACGTAAATAGCAGGACCTGGATACATTCTATTAACTGACAGCATTGGTTTTTCATAACTGTCAGCTGCTATACATTGTGGTAAAAAACAATCTGATGTCACATTGGGGCATCTGCCACAAGCTCTGAAAGTAAACATACTTCTGTATTTAATGTATTACAGCATAAAACAAGTTACAAGTCTATTTTTACAAAGCATCCTCTTAAAAAAGTATGATGACTGGTAAAGCGCAGTCCAACAGTCTTCTATATAAAGTAAAACTCAATATAAAATTTGGACATGTATTTTTTGTGTCAGGAAGTCAATCTGAATCGATCCCCTCCCCCACTTCCCCCATTCAACTTCCGTCTTCATAAACTCTTTGGATTTTGACAATTTAAGTTTGTAACTAAATTTCCTATCTTTATATCTATTATATTTATATAATTTTTTTATCTTTATAATTATTATTTCTACACATTTTTTTATTATGATTTTAAATTATTTATAAATCAATTTACGTTTTTTTCTGTATATATAAATATCTATAAGTATATAATTTAATTATGTATTTATTCAAGTTTTTTTTGCATATCTTGTTACTACTTAAAGATTCAAAATTTTACACATTTGTCCCTGTTAAATATAGTAGATAACACATGTAATATTTGTATGGAGCATGTGAAAAAAAAAAAATAAATGCATTTTAGGTAGGGTTTCTACCTAAAAAAAAAACTTCCGTCATCCTAACAACCTCATAAGCGTAATTTTCATGATGAAAATTCGCTAAAAACCAACACATCTCTACACCAAAAAATTTATTAAAAAATTAGCAGAGCCTGGTTTCGGCAATAATGGTACGTATGTTTGGTATCCTGGATTCATATTATTACAAGGAAAAATCCACAAAAACCTGTGAAGCTGAATTTAATATTTAAGACTGGGTTAAGTCTTACGTCGCTGGAAGGTTAATTTCTACCCCGTGTCTGAAGGTTATGAATTTAAAATGAAAACAGGCAATTGCGGGGAAATACTACAAAATAAGGTGTGAAAATATCTTGAATAATAAATTTCACATCGTTTTTAGGATAATGAGTCCAAATGTATACTACCCTAAATGTAAATGTTAAAACGATGGATGAAATTTTGCCAGATGTAAACAAACCAGATAGACGATGGGATTTTTAGTTTTATAATAAATATTCTTCTATGATTTTGAATCTACGAGTACGTATAGACTGAAGCTAAACAGTCGGTTTTCTTGCTTCATTACTTGATCAGTAATTGTACTGCTCGGGCCTCCACAAATACGAAAAGTATATAACAAGTGAGCACTACCTTATAATTGATCGAACCTCACATTAAAACCGTTTGGATTCAGTTTAAATTATTTCATACCCTATTATGAAGTAAAAATATTCGGACATGGGTTTCAGAAAGTAACCTTCTTACGAAGTCAGCTTAACCCGGTATAAAATCCTGTTATCACATTGGATCAAATTAATAACCTTAAGACGAAACTAAGGAGCTGAGTTAAATAAATAATACAACACGAAATTCTCTCCAAAAAAACAGAGTCGACTTTCTATCTCACGATGATCATAAGAGCATGACTTAACAAAAAGTTAAAATAAAATAACCAAAGTTAAAAAAAAAATAAATAAAAATATTAATAAATGATCAACTAAAAGAAATAAAAAATTGAGATGCAAAGAATAAGACCGCAGTCAGACGTTTAAGATAAAGTGGAATTGATAATTGTTATTACGGCTAAATTGAGGTAATTCAAAAATGCTTTCTTTTCTAATTCATACGAAATTTAATACCTTCGTGCATGGTATGAGGTTGACTTTTAGTAATTTATCAATTCCTCCATTCCATGCAAACAAATGTCGACATATGTGACCCATGCTATAACATATTTTATAGTATTTTTTGTCCCCAAAAAACGTTTTAAAAAATAACTCAGGAATACTTCAGCGCACAAAAATTATAAAGGAGATCCCATAGCTAGACCACTGTCTTAATTCACCACGAAAAGCAAAATGACTTCACCAGTGATAACCAGGGGGTTTTCCCCAACAGGTTTTTAGAAAGCAAATTCTATTTCAGCCCTCGAAAACCTTCACATTTTAAAAACTGTAAAGGAAAACGGCGAGAGAAGCTTTAATAAGCTTTTAATAAAACAGGCGAAAAATTAATAAATGTTAGGTTTCGTGTTGTCCACTAGTCCACTATATAATAACTCGATCTGAAATGTCGGATTTTAGTCATTATCTATCATTTTTATTTCTATTATTTAATAATTTATTTAGCAATTCTTACAAATTTTTAACTTTTAATTTTAGATAGTAATATAATCTCATTTCTCTATGTTTGTTGGGGTAGGCACTGATTAAGATCGTGAGGTAAAAAGAAAACTCTGTTTATCATAATAAAGCATCTTCAACGTAGCAGTAAATAACCCTAATTCTCAGCCAATAATTGTGTATGTCTACTAGCACGTTAGGAATACTATATATAGTTAATAACAATAAATTTAAAGTTTACAAGTGCTAGAGTAATATGTTTATCAACTGACATAACAACAGAGTCATTATTTTATTGCATATCAACTTGTCACGAATTACAAGGAAAGCAAATTTAATTATAAACACAGAGGTTATGAAACCTAAGTGAAGTTGTTGAATCTGAGAAGTTTAACATTACTTTCCTATTTAAAATGCTAATTGATAAGGTGCAAAAAAGAAATGGACTGAATTTTCAAATGGTTTAGAACCTATATGTGCCGAGAGCACATCCCTCTGATTGATATTACCACTGTAATATCAATCTACCGGTATATACTTTGAGGTAACATGCTGATGAGAGATTGGTCCGGTCCACAACTATGTTAATGTTCGTGCATTTCCCAGATGTATACAATTTAATACGCCAAAATATAGCGAGTAGGGTATGAAAGTGGACAGCGAGAGTTATGGAGGTATCAAGCAGTCATTCAGTATACAAGAAAGAGTCTCAGCGATCCCCTAGCAAAAAGAAACCAAGTGCACTGAATGTGGGCAGGCATCCAAGCAATGATTAGGGAATCTTAGTGTTGAGCGTATAATAGTCAAAGCAGTTAAAGGTAATGATTGAGGTAGGAACTCAGTAAAAATAAGAACTATTGCTGTTACAATAAATCAGATGATTAAGAAGAACTAAACCTATAAAAGCTAGCTTAATGCGGAGGACTAGATCATCAACGTTTGCACTGGCGTCTTAGAAGTCAAGCTATTAATAAGTGGAGGGTCCTCAGTATTTTGAATGCAGGCCTGGGAATATGCTGAGGTTATATTAGAAATATGAAGGAAGTTAAATCAACTTACGAGTTCATAGTATCATAATGTTCAACTATAAAATGATAATAGCAGAGTTTCGGCTTTCCATCGCATTTTCTAGTACAAAGGTTTGAGTTATTGGTAGGAAAATTATCATACCGTCCTGATAGAACATCGTCTGGCTGCAGATACGGAGTTAGATCTGATATAACTAGACAAACCAACGATCAGAACAGATAAATCAATATATTATTTTGAATTAATAATTATTATACTGCAACATACCAGGTGTAACATTTTTAGATGCTCCAAAAAATCTCAAAAAATAACAGAAACACATGTCTCTACACTTTTGGAATATGCTTAGTTAGTCAAGTTATGCGAGTTCAAATGTGTCATTATTTTTTGTATCTATTAGTCAAACATGGAGTATTGTTATAACCTTTGATATTTTTGAAAAGTTAAATCAGATCATACCATAATGTTAATTATTTTAGGAACCACATTATATTTAAATAGAATTATATTTAAAACAACAAGAAACAAAATTAGTTGGATGTAATCAGTAACGACGTTTCGGAACCAGATACTTCTTCCATCACTGGATTCGTCTTAGAAAGGGAGTGTTCTATGTAGAGTGTCAGGGTTTTGATCTGACTTAGTAAGCAACTTTTTAATCTTATATACCAGGGACCCCCTCTGATTTATATGGATATTAAGGTTCTTTATAAACTTCTCACTGCCTTCGAATAGGCAATACCGAACTTTTCCTAGTTTTTAAACCTGCATTTTGGCAAATTGGGGAAAAAATCGTTATTAGGGTATTTAACTCTTCATAAAACATTGGTATCCATAACAGATCGATCTTTATAGTTAATTGGCTTATAGGCTGGTGATCCGATGCTCTTTTTTGTACAAAAAATTTATATTATTCCACTCCGTTCTGTGCTAATTCTTTCAAGTCGAGCTATACACTCCGTACGTACTCTTTATGTTCCTGAATGCCAACATCTAGTGGTCCCCTGATTCCCAGTAGTAGATGTTTCCACACACGCACGGTATATGCAATTTTGTAAATCCTGGGGCTTATTTTAAGGTCTTGTCTTTGTTAGAGTCTTTCTCAAGGTTGTTTAAGATTGGGAATTGGTTCTGGTTCTGACTTTTCATGATGGTTTTGAGGGGCTCTTCTTTTCTTTCTGAATCTTGTATTTGAGTTTGAACAGCAAATACAAGATGGCTATGGCTCCTTGGTGAAGATACTCGAGTATTCCCACTTTAATGCTGTTAGAATGGTAGGGTGTATAATCCAGGTATCTGTCAGTGTGGGTTCGTTTTCTACATACTGATATCTTGATAACGTTGCTACTATCTGCACGTCTAAGAACGGCAGCTTCTTATTGGTTTTTATCTACGATATGAATTATATGCAGAGGTATAAGCTGTTAACGTGATTCATGAACATTTATATCTCATGCGGGCCGTGATGTCAAATTATAATGATGTCATCCACGTATATTTTTTAGATCTTTGACTTCTTGGGAGCTGTTCTAATCGCTAGTTCCTCCAAGTGCTCCATGTATACTATTGACGATTAATTACGTCTGTTCTTATAGGTAGTTCCCCAAAGTGTTTATATATAAATACAATTGACAATGGATTACGTCCAACTACTTGTACTCATAATTCATCGTTATCACAAATTTCTACATGTAAGAACAAAATGATATGATGTATAATAACTTGGTAAAAAAGTACTGAAATATGGTGATCTTAATATTACATTTCAAAAACATTAATGTTTATTCTAAAACAGTTAATATTATGGTATCCTAAAATTTATTTTTTTCGAAATGACCTAAACAGGTAACAAAACTACTTTATTAGGGTAAAACCTACCAAAGAGTAACAACAGATTTGAACTCGCTTGAGTAGACTTACAGAGGGTACAGACCATTTTCGAAAGTCTAGGATAATGTTTTACCCTTAATTTTTTAAAGGTCTCATGTTGGTGTATCAACGAGTCAATTGAGTACGAGTAGGCAATCAATGCTAATATGTATTGTGTACTTTTCTGTGCTCCATATCTCCAAACATAAAATCATCTGGGTAAAACAATCTGAAAAAAACTCAGGTTCGTCGGAACTTTTTCTAACAACGTTGTACTCTCTTTACTTATCTTCATATTCCCAACCACATTTAGGGAAGGGTTACTTCAGTTCCGATTAACTTGACCTTAAAATAGAGACTTATTCAATTTTTACAGATGTAGAACTTCAGACTCGCTTTGCTTGTCCTCAGGAATAACATACGCCAATTATAACTATATACCACTCCAAAGAAACTTGGCGCGTTTACATATGTAATTTTACATTAAGTTAATACTGTTAACAAGAAAAGTCGACAAGCGTCAGTAGTAAAATTAAAATAATAAACATAGTGTCAATGTATCTAACTAATTAAAACATATCTAATTTAATTTAAGAAACTAATATTTGTATAATTGACAACAAGAACAAAAATTCAATGTTATCAATAAATATTGATAACTTGATTAAAATAACAATCGAATAGAATATTCATACCATCGATAGTCGCATATACAAAGTTATTAGAATTAATAAAAAAAGCTAAGCTGAAAGCTGCAAGCACTTGTACATTCATGACTACCACTATCGAACTAAAATAAACAAATAGGCCGAATTATAATACTGATATCTGCTAATTGACTGCCCAAGACAGGGAAGCACAGTAAAATGAATATAAAAGCCACATAAAACAATTAAATACTATTACGTTAGTTTCTTGAAAATTAAACTTGCTCAACGCTTTAACTTTCAAATTAAGTTTCTAACAGCACTACGGCAATTGCGAAGATATATCACTATAAAATGATTAATTACTACAAAGCAAATAAAACCTAAGAACAGGAAAGCATACACATTTATGAATAATTTGATGCAATTATCAATAATGCTGATTAAATTTAACTATTGATCCCTTCGTAATTTTTAAAAAGGAAAATAATTGGAATAAACGCAAAATGCATAAACTAATGATTCTTAATTGGTATAAGGAACAGTTCAGTTTTTATTTTGCTCCTAATTAAGTTGGGATTAAAAAAATTCCCCCTATTTTCTTAACTATTGCTAAAAGTAAAAGTTTAAATAATGATTATCAATAAGCTGTTGTGTATGAAAAGGCATTCTAGATTTATTTTGTGTACATTATATCTTCCTATTTTATATATTAGTCTATTTGTATTTATGTATTGTTTAGCAAATTTGTTTGAGTTATATTTATTTACTATGCTTTAAAATGACATTAAATCAGGGTCATTTTACGAGATTTTATGACGTATAAGAAATACTAGAAAGTCAAGATATTTTGCTATTTTAAGCCTATGTAATTAAATTAATCTAATTTATCCTCGTAAATTAGGACGAATTTTGGATGACACATGAGATTAAGGCAGTCACATGTAAGAACAAAATTATATGATGTATAATAACTTGGTAAAAAAGTACTGAAATATGGTGATCTTAATATTACATTTCAAAAACATTAATGTTTATTCTAAAACAGTTAATATTATGGTATCCAAAATTTATTTTTTTCGAAATGACCTAAACAGGTAACAAAACTACTTTATTTAGGGTAAAACCTACCAAAGAGTAACAACAGATTTGAACTCGCTTGAGTAGACTTACAGAGGGTACAGACCATTTTCGAAAGTTTTTAACGAGCCCAAAGTTTGTAATAATTTGTAATTTTGCAGTTAAAAGTTTGTAATAATGCGCCCAAAGTTGTGTGTGTAAGTTTGTCCTCCGGAAAATCATTGGGCTTCATTACAAATGCAGCCCAATGATTTTCCGGAGGAGGGGGGTTAAATGACCCGTTTTGTCCCCTGCGGACGCCCATGGGTCTGCCTTGGGTACTTCACTATCTGGATTGAGTGCTAAGCTTTTTCTGAACAGCTTTTTTATCGAGTTTGTTCAACACCAATTTATAAAAGCGTGGGTCAGGTATGTGTGACACATGTTTTGTATGTGTCTTGTTAGTATGGATAACCTGATAAAATTTGAATTTTAAAGTACTAAACTTTTATAAAACCTGATAAAAGTACCTGAATTCATACAGATATTCATGCTTCATCTCAGCATGCTTGGACTCACAAGAGTGATCACATCGACCCCGGACCAGTTTCATTCGATTCAGCTTTCCAAAAAACCAAAAATAATGACTTTTTTCGCGGCGAAAAATATTAACCCAGAATTTACCGTTTTTATAAAAATTTCGCTTACTCAGCAAACTCCTGAGGAACCGGGTAATTTCTTTCCTTATTTTTTTATTTATTTTATACGTTTATTGCACAGCTAGTACGATCTCACAAGTAGATGATTTTAAGTAAATTAGTAATAGGATTTGCCCTAAAAGAATAATTGCTAGGCTTCCTAGCCAAGCAATTATAAAAAGCCCCCTAAGACTTTGTATTCTTAAATTTTTAAGAATAATTGTTCGATTATTTACTTTACTGCCAGAAGATCCGACAGAAATTAAACATTAGAACACAATTACGTATGCATACGATACATATCGTAGTAACGACGGAAAGAGTTTACAGTACACCTGTGAATTAAAAATAAAACTTTGCTTTCTACTAGACTTGGTGAACTAGCCTTTTAATCTGA
This sequence comes from Microvelia longipes, assembly GCA_018340805.1. Taxonomy (NCBI): domain Eukaryota; kingdom Metazoa; phylum Arthropoda; class Insecta; order Hemiptera; family Veliidae; genus Microvelia; species Microvelia longipes. The sequence continues at coordinate 31,532,196 of JACMZG010001911.1, read as the reverse complement.
GTTGAAACTAAAATATTTCTATTTCAGATAATTAATAATAATTTATATTAATAATAATTAGAATAATTATATCATTACTGCACTATTTGCTAATTAACGACGAAATATTTATCTATCCAACTCCTGTCAAAAAGCATTAGCTGGATTGTTTCTCTTACATTTCTCTTAAGCCAGAGATACTATATTAACTCTTATACTTGTAACAATAACTGTTATTGTATTCCTCAATATAAAATTTTTAAGTACTGCTAGTAATGTTGTTTAAGCAGATATTCTCCTTGTCTATAAAATCTTCAATGACCTTTATACATTTTTAACCTTAAATGGTAATCACTAGTAGACTCGTTACAATTAGTTTTAGTTTATTCCTTACAATTACTACTTCCAAAACATATTGTCCAGGAGAAAATATTTCGATCAGCTTTTAAACAAATACTTTTTTTCTAAGATGACTTAACTTGAGAGGTATATTTACAGATTTTATCATTAATGTCCTTATTTCGCACATTTTGGATTGAATAGTAAACTGTGATATTTTTCGCGGAGCCGCACGGGGAAGTAGAGGGATAGCGACTTTGATTAGTAAATTTAATTAAGTAATGGGTTTAAACCTTATCAGAATATTGCATTGTGTGCGACACGAGTGTTGTATATTTAATTGCTAAGGTTATTTAAGCCAATTATGAGATAAGACTGAACAAGGTCGTTACGACGCATGCCAAGCAGACCAGAGGAAAGTCTTTTATTTTCTCTAGGTGTAGCCCTAACCTTTTTAACACCAAATAGTTATTTTTTAATACATCCCGTAGAAATTATTAATCAAAATAAAGTCCGGGGCATGTAATCAATTTTATTTTTCAGTTCTTGTTGAAAAGCCAACTATAATTATTCAAAAGACTCAAATTCCCAGCCTTGACGAATATTAGTTTGAGTTAAACCTGTTGAATATATTTTAATTTTGTAACAGCATTAAAAATTTAAAAAGCTTGTAAACTGAGCAATGCACACTGCAAATTGCCTATGCTGGTGGGATCTTGTGGAGTTACGCTGGGTAAATGCTAGCTCTGTGCCATCACAGATTCACCGTAAAAACACATACGATAAACCAAATAATAGGATATTCATTGGAATTTTAAAATTACTTATTATATCCCAAAAAATTGGATTTTATGTTAATAATTGATATTATTTGTTTAATTAAACCAAAAATATCAAATACAGCTCTTAACAGCTGTGTCATTCGCACAAGAGTTATTCAGGCAGAAGCATACTACATCTGATCTCTTCCGTTCATCTCGCTAGTCAATACAGCAATATGTTTAGCTAGGGGCCAAGTATTTCTGGGAACATATTTACTCTTATAATGTGCAACATCTCTTATTTTGATTTCATAGGTGGGAGACCCATTTTGCTCCTTAGCTGTAGAATTTATTAATATTTTGCCCTCCAAAAGAATAATTTCTGCTAGGGGATCGAGAATTGTGGTTATGGCCCTTCCATAAAAGCAGATATTTCCATATCAGTGTCGGCAAGCCGGACTTGTTGCGCTTCTAACTCTTAATGGCGCCTCACATTTTTAACAATAATAAGGGAAGTCTAGCAGGCTTCCTTCATTTGATTAGGAAGCTAAAGTGTTGCGGTTAAGGGCTCTTTTAGCGAATTTCCTTTGAAAAAAAATCGCTAATAGGATAGGTGTCATAGCGGAAGTCGAATCTCGGACCGTGGCCTCAAGGAATGTGTGTGTGTGTGTGTAACTATGAATTAAGTACGAGTATGTTCGAAATTTTTGTTCCTAGACGTTTCCATGTGTGTGTGTGTGTGTGTATTCCTAGCCTATTTCTTGTACGCTATCTTTCGAACGGATAAATATAGTTTGATTAAACTGTTATTAGTCTGGGAAATTCCTAATCGTGGGGTAATCCTTTAGTATAAGTAATTCTTGTCATCATTCTTTTTAACAAGTAAGCAAGAAAAAACAAATTTATGATTCCATGATTCAAACGAGTAGAGAAAATAACTTTTAGTAGGCACTGCTGTTTTTTAAATAATTTAGTTTATTTTCCTTGTTTTTAATTTAAAACCGTATTTGGTTTGAAATCTTACGATAAAAAAGATATATGGTAAAAGATACTCTTTCAAGCCAAGCGAGGAAGAGAAATTCAGGTCTACAACTGCTCAAACTTATTTACCTCTCTTCTCTTTCATACTATTAATTAATCAAAAATCAAAAAATTCTGTTCATTTTATTATATTGAATTCTGTACACGCAAACAAATTATATTGGTACATTATGTAGAAATATTTTTTAGTATATTTAAGTGAACATTTAATCTTCAGTCGTTCAAAAGATATGAGTCCTCACTAAAATCGTCTTCTAAGCATTGGAACATAGGCTACTTAACTTTCCCCTTGATGACCTACCCTTTAACAAAGAACTAGCTGCGATTCATAACATAGTCACCGGTCATGGTCGACACTTTAATAACGAAAAATAATCGTAAACTGGCTCTTAATGCTATAGATGAAGAACAAGGAAGCAACATAAACAACAATCAACGGTGTTCCATTCCCTACCTTGGTAGTACTTCTCAACACATAGCTTCTGAACTTAAACGGAATAATTATCAAGTGAGCTTTTCCTGAACTAAAACCTTAAGGAATATTTTAAGCTGCGTTAAGGACCCAATAGCACCGTTATACAGGAGCGGAATTTACATGGTACAATGTGGCATATACCAAGCTGAGTATTTTGGCATAACTAACAGGAACATACTTACCAGGGCTAGGGAACATAAATCGAACAGTAAATTTTATCAACATTTACTTTCCGCATTTTGTTCGTAAAGGCCAGATAATGGTTTTTTTGGAGAAATTGGAAATTGAGTATTGGAAATTGAGTCAGAACAGAGTAGGTTATTTAAATTTGAATGAGAAGGGAGAGTCTTCATAGACTTGTTCTTTTTCCTTCTTAATATCTCACCAGTAATCACTTTAAAATTACGCTATTTAGATTACTTATTCACTTTGTATCATTATTTGGTTTTTTATTCTGTTGTACTTGTTTGTAGGTTTTGCACTGATGATAACCTCTTTGTAGCGCTTTGCCAATAAAGTTTTGTTTTGTGGAGAGACTTCGTAGTTTTCATTATGTGTAGTATTTGATCTAAAGATGATATGCTATCAGGTACATATACAGTGAACAACATTAACAGGGATTACTGCAATTAGATCCCAAATGGGACGCCCGTTAAAACTATCGGCGAGTTATGAATTTGGTAGTAGTTCCTTTATGTTGCCAACATTAGCAACATAAAATCAATGTTTAGCCAGGGGGTAGTATACAGTCAAAACAGTTTCGCTCCACTTTTTAGGACAAAAAGGGACATTAAAGTTCCTTATGCTACTCTGGACTAAGAAAAATGCAGGAATCACTCTCTTTACGTCAACAGATCATAGATAATAATCACAAATGCGTCAAATGCACTCGATCTATGTCAAGTGCAATATCCAATATTCTACATATTGGATGAGTTCATGAACATAAAATACTCATTTCCTCTATAAAGAAACTATGAGAAAAGAACTTAAGTTAATGATTCAACGTAGATTTAATTAACAATGTTGCAAGACATCGAATTACCTAATACTTACCATATTCACCACATAATAAATTAAGGACAACAAATAAGGAACAATACATTCGTTGTTAGATGCATATTATTTTATATATCACAGCCAAATTCCAGTTTAAAACATAACTAATTCTATGTAACACTATTCTCAAAAAAACTTAGATGATTAGTTGGTGCAGCCTTATAATTTATACAGACATTAATAGTTATGTCTCAGTTTAAAACAATAACACAGCCTCGATGAATGTTGATTAAACTTCTTCCTTAAAAAATTAAGTATATAACACATCTTTTAAAGAAATTTTATTTGTATCACGATTACGTAAAATGGTGATGTTTCTTCTGCAGTCTCCGTAGAAGAAGAAGAATTGTTTTTATTATACTGCAATTTATTTTATGTAATACTATATGTCCCATTGATGAAGATAATAATAAAATAAGTGTAGCACAAATAAAACAAAAATATTAAAAAAAGGATACGAAGTAATGAAAACTGTTTTCACTAATCTCTGCGTTTTTGATTAACATATCCAGCTAAAATGATAAATATTATTCAACGCTAAAGCGAATGAAAACATATTTACTCTAAGTAAACAAGTACATTAACATACATTCACATTTTAATTTGTCAATTTAAAAAATGGTCAAATTTACGAAAATTTTTACGAAATGGACAAATAGAGTAATTTCTTTTGTTTCTTCATCAGTCAATTTATAAATTCGCACGCGCGCAATAATTAAGGCTGTGGTTTGTTAAGAGCAGTACAGTGAAAGTTTTAGTGTATTTTATTTATAGCAAGTTTTAAACAACGACATCAGGTTTCCAATTATAGCATCTGGGAAATCTGGCGGGTGGCTGAGCCATTTGATCATGGTTTCCAGTCTGTAACACGCCAGCCATACCCATCTCAACATGGAATATAAAGTGACAGTGAAACAACCAGTAACCTAAAAACAAAAATTAAACAATTTAAATTTATAAGGAGCCTAGTTAGATAGTAACAAGATAATGAATTTGCTACACATACACCACTACTAGGAAGACTCGTCTTAGAAAGGGGAATAGGTACAATGTTGTACGTAAGAATACCTCATACTCACGCTTCATGATAAGCAATAAAGTCTTACATTAAGTAATGTTTAAGAGAGTAGCTGAAAGGATATATATGAAACACTTATGTCTTAGGCATTCCTCACATAGCAATGCAATGCCTTTGGGACATTCTATATCAAAGTAACATAGGTAAAAACAGTTGATGTCTCCGATTTAAATATAATTTGGCTGATAGGTAAGCACCATAGAAGAAAGAAAAAATCCAGATGTTTGGCTCATTTGGTGCAGCCATATTGCCGCAGTAGGGTGGTAAATTTCCAAAAAAAAGTTAACACTACAAAAATGGCTGTATCTCAAATTTTACGAAGGGAATGATTTTTATTTTGGTGACGTTTGAATGTTTGAAATTGGCCGTTTCAAATAGATTCTACATACGTTTGGATAAATTGTTACAAGTTTTTATTATAAGCAAATATAAAATAAAAATGCTAATATCTCAAAGAGCCAATTTTTAAAAATTTTGAAAGAAATCCTAAAAAGAGCTTATACTGTTAGAAAAATGTCCAGAAAGTTTCATTTTGGGACCGCAATGGGATTGGACACAGTAGCGCATAACGTGGGTCAAGGTAGGTCAAAGTTTAAAATAGTCACTTATTTTGAAATTTCTATCAATGATAATGTGATGAATCTTAACTTTTTTACAGTTTGACATACCTTGACAATCGTTAATTTTCATCAATGCATTGTACTTCTTAATCAAAATGATAGAGAATTACAAGGTGATTCAATTCGATGTAAACAAACTAAATACAGTCGGAGGTTATAACCTAAATTTTTATAAATAGCGTGTGATGTTATTGCAGGAATCGTTATAAGAAGCTTACATTAAACATTACTATTTATTCCTACAATGACGTCACCACTAAATACAATGACGTAGCATATAAATAAAAAAATGATAACAGTCATAAAAACCCCTCCAGCTGAATCACCTTATTATCACAAGAATAGTTATCTCAACTATTTTTGGACTGCTGTCCTCTTTTTTAAAACCTTTTTTCTCGTCATAATTTTTATAGTCTATTAATATTTTTATCGTTCACCCTAGAATCTTTACTAGCTTCTTCATTATTTACTTTTTCACACTTTAAAAGTTTTTAGGAATTGATAATTATGGTTTATGTTAAAAGAAGACTTTGTTTAATTGTATGATCATAAATAAATTGTGGAAGGACAGTTAGACTTAAATAAGCTTTTCATACACGCCAGTATTTATCAGATAGAAAATTATCATTGTAGTTGAGAGTGATAGTAAATATAAGTAATAGAAAACAAGTAATAAACAACAGACGTTTGAAAACATCGATATAGTAAATTACTAACAAAGAATGTTGAGTCAAATAGAAGAAGTTTTAAAAATAAAGAGACGAGTTAAAAAAAAATCTTTTACCTGGATTGTCCGTGTAGATAGTAACGACAGCATAACCTCCTGCTGGTATTCCAATGGTATCTTTAAGTATGGGCGAAGGATTATTAATACCTTGGGTGTTCAGTCTGTTGATAAGTGCATTTAATGATTGTTGGTAATTACCATTAAACACTCCCATTTCAAGAACATAAAAGTCATAACCATGCAAGTGAAATGGATGTGTCAAACCGTTAATATCGTATGGAGCTGAAACAAAGTTGGGAAATTTCAGAACATAATGTATTGTCGCAAACGAAAATAAGATCTAAGACTATCTTATCAAACTTCCTTCGAGGCACAGGAACTACAATTTTAAAAGAAATCTTTATAAGGATTAATGACTTGACACACTCTTAGGAATTATTGTAAAACTATTGAACATTCATAAAGGAAACAAACCTAAAACCGTTGTAAATAACACCATTATTAATTGTGTTAATAACACAATTAATAAAAGTGTTTTCAAAACTACTACTACTGCACGTAACGTTCGGTTCAAAAACCGAACGTTTTTGATCCCGTAAAGTTGGCTGCATTGTGGAGTCCATCTTATAATCCAAGAGGTTTGCAATAAAATACGTCTCTCCACCAATTATTTTATATATTAAAGAGCTAGCTTTCGGCTGCATCCAGCCATCATCAGTCTAGACGAGTGTTTGGTAGCAGGAAGTACCGATATCAGAGGTAACCAGCACACTCTGAGTGTGCTGGTTACCTCTGATATCGGTACTTCCTGCTACCAAACACTCGTCTAGACTGATGATGGCTGGATGCAGCCGAAAGCTAGCTCTTTAATATATAAAATAATTGGTGGAGAGACGTATTTTATTGCAAACCTCTTGGAACGTTTTTGAAGTAGTAGTTCTTCATATGCTCTATCTAATATTTTCAAAAGAGAACTAATTTAATAATGTTATGTTAATGAGAATGCATGAAAAAACAGCTAAGAAAAAATACTCCATTTTAACAATAGCTACCCAGAGTAAAAATACATCTTAGGTACGTAAAAGAAAAAGAGTTAACTTGAACTGCGTTAATTATGTAGAGGGATAAGTTAAACTTATACCAGTAAATTCTGGAACGGAAATCGAGAATTAATTAATTATATAACTTAGTCCGTAGACTCAAACCTTTTACAGCAAATGAAAGTTGTTAATTGAAGAACTTTCACATGTGAGTCAAGGTGAGTAATATATTTTGTGTTTAGCGTTTGATAGTCTTTATCTTATCTTACAATATGTATAACATGGTGTATAACATACTAACATGTATCAGTGATGATAATATTAACAGTATTTTGTAACGGAACATTGTAGTAGTTGAAGCAATTACAGTTAGCTTCGTCCCCGAAGCCCTGGTAACAGTTCCTGGGACAGAATTCTTCCTGTGGTATGTCGTTGATCTGATACAAGATGGGTGCGGATGGGAACGTGTTAGATATGTTGTTGATCATGGCTTTAAATAGCAAGACATCAGGAGTAACAGCCGGAACTAAAAACAAATTTATAACTCTTACAAGTTAATGATGATCACATTACTTAATACTACAATTAAGGTATTAACATGAGGGGGAATATAAGAAAAAATAGTAAGAAATGGGTTACATGTCAAATATCAAACTAGCAAATGTTTTCGATAAAGAAAGCATCTATGCTGTGATATAGCGTTCTTAGGTTTCAACAGCAAAGTAATAATTAAATTTATATTAGGATCTGGCGGGGGCACTGCCATGCCCCCATCAAGTCTAGCGGTCACTGGTGTATCACCCTTTACAGGAAGCTATTTCAGCTTTTACAGGAAGCTCCATCACGAGGCTATTTTCACACCCTTTTTATTAAGGACATTAAGACATTAATTCTAATTATTAACTAATAAAATCTTGTTAAGCTCAAGCATTGTATCGAATTCCATATCTTCCCCATTCACAGGTGTTGAGATATAATGGAACAAAGTCAGACACTTCCAGCAATTGTAGACACTTAAAATTTGGTATATATATTTGGTGAAAATCAATAAAAAATTGTCAAAATCAAACATTTTAGTTCCTTTAATCTAATGTGTTCTACGTAAGTTAAAAGGAAATCCTAACCTGAATTTGACGTGTAAAGAACAATTTTGACAACTAGCGCTACCTAGTAGAGTACACCAAAACCAAGAATAGTAAAAACATAGTAACCAGTGATGCTTCACAACTTTGATTGCTAATTTTACAAAAATACAGTTTTAAACAAAAATCAAACCCAAATACGTACTGTAGAATTTTTTATAATCATTCCTTCTAAATAATTCTTCTACAGTATACGAATGAAATCCGAATTGCAGAACGAGATTTTTCCTTTGATTGTTCTGTACTATGTGGCTTGGTGGTCTGTTCAGGCCTTGAAGTTGATTAAGACATAAAGCTTGAGGACTCGATGCATTACAAAAAGCATTTGGAAAATTCAGTCTCTGAAAATTTAGTAAATAATGTTATAAAAATACAAATCAAGTTTTACGCCAAGTAGGGTTATGTTAATAACAAGTATTAAAACAAAAAATATAATTTTAATAGTATAATAGTAGGATCTAGTTCAATGCAAAAAAATCTTCCTATCTTCCTCTTCTTTAACTCCCTTCTTTAACGACATGCATTGTCAAGCTTTGCTTGTTCATCTTTGCTGTGAAATAAGCAAGCAAATATGAAAAATTACTTTTTTAAGTATGTTTAGAGCTTATCATGTTTATTATCATGTCTTAAAATATTGCTTACTTGAGCCGGCTTATACTTACATCTCCGAGCGGGTTCAAGTTCAACCATAATGTAATGATATTTCTCAAATTAAAAGCACTATAACACACGCCGATAAAGCTGTAATACTAAAACGGTTAAACCAAAAATAAAAAGTTTCAAATAAACTGTAAAATAACACATGATATCTCCCTATTTTCCACACAGAAACAATTGTGGATTTTTTTCTTCTATTCATAATTGATGAAATTCTCACTCGATTTATGTCTTCTGTTTATTGCTTGACTGACGTGTCGAATATGAGATTATTTCAAATACTATCAAATCATGGGTAAATCTACAATAGCCCGCAGTTGCTGCACTAAGTTGGACTTACTCTTATAGGTCCATTAATGTTCTCAACATTAGAGGCAGGAAGTTGTTGATTAGTTCCTTCGTATCTCAGCAACGCAAACTGATTTAATCCCTGACCACCAGCACAGGCCCCTAATCCTCGCACGAATATCCAATAGGTTCCAACATTCTGATTTGCCGTAACAACAACATCAAATCGATCACCTATGAGCAAAATATAAAAAATTATAAGATTTCTGATTTAAATCCAGAAATTTACAGGTGAATAAAAAATGCAATAATAATATGATTTAGACGGACCATCACATCTGGTAAAATTTATAATGATCAACCATAACAAGTCGCTTCATTTTATACATTATTAAATGATTACTCAGGATAAATATAAATTCCTTTTAGGGTGTACACGTATTTTACCTGCTAGAAGTGAAACACTAGATACATCAGCTGGCCTAACAGCATTTCCGCCATCAGATGTTATCAAAGTCATTCTATGCGACTGAATTGATACCTCAATAGCACAATCTAAACATGTAGCACCAATAAATCTGAATCTGTATCGACCACCACGTCTAACTCGAAACTCTGCCATAGGCGTAACTCCTCGTGTAGTTCTTGGTGGAGTAGCAGACTAAAAAAAATTTAAAAATTAAAATTAAATTTTTAACAGTATTATAATACATTATATAGTATAATTACTAATCCTAATACATTTACTAATAAAATTAATGCTACGTATGAATATTAGTATTAGTCTCCATTATTATAGGCAATATGCAATAATACTCCTTAGTATGCATACAAATATTATTTGGAAGTCTTAAAACAATTAAAGTTTTATAGACATGAATATGCTATGTGAAGTATAGCGAAATATAGTCATTTAAATTAGTTAAAATTTATTAATTAACGTCCCATCAAGTGTCTTTATCATAAATTGCATTAATGCTACTATATAATAGTTCTTTGGCTAAATCCTCTATTCAGTTAAAAGCTGGGTTTACCAACTTAAAGTGCCCAAGAGCCATTCTGTAGATAATCTACCATTGTGTAGATGGATTCGTAAGCCATTGAGCAAGTTTATTTTGAGAAATGCAGAATAATGTTTGCACTCTCTAGGTCACAGGTGCACTCAATTCTTAAGAAAATTAAAAACTAAATGGTCTGGAACATTTAAAATAAGCAGAACAAGGTTTAAAATGAGAAAACTAATTCGGTTAACTAAACATTTTTCTCATAATGTAACTTTATAACTTACTTGAACTCCTTTCCCATTGACAAGGAAATTATCAGCCATTTGTCCCTGATCTCTTGTCAACATACCAGGCAACCTAGCATCCGCTAAGGTTGTTAACCAGTCAGATACGAATACAACGTGAGATGGTAAATCATCTAAATATTCATTTCTTTGAACGTCCCTACCCTCGATATCTCGAACTATAAGAGGTCCTTGTACTCCGTCTTCTTTTTGCAAACCTTAAAAGCGTTAAAGACTTGGATTAGACATCTAACAATCTAATGCCCTACTAAAAATTATTGAGACATTTTTCCTGTTATATTTTTCCATTTTTCCTGGTATTTTTTTCAGCGAAAATCCTTCAACATTCGGATAAAAGCTTATATTAGAACAAATATTAAACAAAAGGTCCCAAACACTTTAAATTATGACAAGTAAGGTTATTCCTCAGAGCCAATTAAGTTTATTTTCTACATGTGGATTTCTATCTTAGATAGGTTAGAGTTCCGGTGCAATGCATGATATTCTCTTTCAAAAGAAGCCTAAACAGTCGTAAATAACAGATTTAAGTTGTGCAACTGAGGCCGAATGGTAACAAAGATATTATTGTCAAAGTTTCCACAGTTCTAAATCTAAACAGCTTTCAGAATGAGATTCTATTTTTGAACGTAAAGATCAATATACTACATATACATCAATTCTCTTGACTACGTATTCTTATTTTGTATACGTATCTTATCTTATCTCGATATCTTATTCTTATCTTATCTCGCGATAAGAGTACGTATATTGCATGTAGAATAAACCTGATTATTTTACTAATCGCTATCATATAATTTTAATTAATAATAATAATAATTCTTTATTGCTCTCAAAAAGTACTTATTATATAGAAACAAAAACAATTCAACAATAATTAATGACACAAATTTACAATATAAATATTAAAAATAAATGAAATTATTTTTTATTTTTAATAATAAATTTATGTATTTATTATTCTTCAGTTACTATTTTATTTTTGTACAAACTTGAAGTAAACAAAATTAGCATTTAATACTTTTATCAAGATATTAATAATTTTTTTAATTTTAGTTAAACTTTAAATTAAAATTGCCTTAAACTTAAGGTAACTTTAAATAGCATCCATAGAGACCAATTGCAATAGTTATTTGAGATTCTTAGGTACTAAATCATAGAAATTAGAGAAAAAATAGATAGTCAACCCTATTACGATTGGTATGCTTTCCCTTTCAAACAGGAACCTATAGCAAAACTTCAGACAGAAAAGTATACTTCATTAAGACGAGAAAGATTATGCAACGACAAATTGTAATCACGATCAAATTAAAAATTGATCTAACTTGCTACCTATAAAAGTTTGTTTCGAGACAAACATTGCTATAATAATAAGATTTTAATGGTTAAAAAATAATTACTATTGTGAGAATGCCAGAAGAAAGTTCCTGCAACGGGTACTCTAAAATCATATCGAAACGTTTGTTCACCAAGTATAGGGCACTGTGTTACCATAGGCACTCCGTCCATGAAAGGTGTTCCTATTTGTCTTATCCCATGCCAATGGATTGTTATGGCTTTATCTATGAGTCTGTTTTCTATGTCAACAATAAGTCTGTCTCCTTTACAAACCTGTAGAACAGAATAGGCAAAACTAACAATTTTAAGTTCAGACTAAATCAAATACCTAAATTAAGGAGATATTGCGGCAAGGGTTAACTTTAAAAGGTGTAATAGGATCTTAACCACTATCTCTTGACCCTAGAAAAATAACTAACAAAAAAAACCTACCAAGTAATGTGGTTGGTTATGACGCCACTTTTTTTCGGTTAAACAATAACAAATTAGGCAGTTTAAGCTATAATCACGGATCTCCAATCAAGTAAGAGCCAAGAACGTACTTGGAGGAAAGGAAAATCATAAGACTTTAAGAAAGCTTAAATCTTAGTTCTTGAATCTTTCCACAAATTGAAAACCTATTTATTGTCAAATCCTTTTCATAGTGTTAATGGGTTTTATTAGTTATTCTTTAATTGTACTTGCCTTTTTACATGGTTATACATGTCTTTTTTTTAACTTCTTAAAATATTTGTAATTAGATTAGATAATAAATGTGATCTTATCACTCATCAGCCATAGGCTGATTTGAGCAAAATGAAATGAAAATTAATATATCAATGTAAAACTCTGAAGCTCAATAAATGGATTACTTTACTTTACTTTACTTTAAAATATTTGTCTACTGATACATTTTTTAATTAGTTTTAAGGGATTGTGATTTATGAATGTTTCATGTTTAGTTGTGTCTTGTTTATTTACTGTATTTTTAACTTTTTGGTTTTTAACCTTTTTTGACACTATTATGCCTAATTGTGCTCTTTAGTACCTGGTTTCGAAATAAAGATATTTATATGTTATGATACTATTTAAAAAGAGTAATAGGCTTACATATATGGCTGGACCAGGAAACATTCTGTTGACGGATATCATCGGTTTTTCAAAACCATCTGCCGCTATGCACTGAGGCAAAGAACAATCGGCTGTTATATTTGGACAGCTTCCACAGGCTCTAATAAAAGATTGTCAAATATAAATGATGCAGACATGAGATCTCAAAGCTTAAAATTAAAAGATAAAATTAAAAGGAGCATTATAAAATATTATCTTCGAGAAATATAATAGTAGGAAAAAATGGTAATCCAATAATTCATAAGTGATCCATTTTTAGAACCTTTCTACTAACGTTCTTATACATAAAATACCAACAATAAATATAGAACGTTGAATTTGGTCCGTTTCAGCAAGGAGCAGTTGCCGTCTGGAGAAGTTGAGCAGGCGAGGCAACAGTTAAAACCAGCAAGGTGAGGCATTGCTAAATACATAAAATATATAAGCTCTTCAATCTAGACCTCTGGACAGTATTTTTTTCAATGAACATTATGAGAGTTAATATACACTTTCTTAAAGTATATACGTAAGCAGTCAAAGGGCCGAAAATGCCAACTGAGGTAAAGGTCTCCAACTCCTGTGTTATATGAATTCGCGGGCCGAAAATGCCGGCTAAGTAGAGGTCGCCAGTGCTCGGGCCGAAAATGCCGGCTAAGGTAGAGGTCGCCAACTCCTGTGGTATATGAATTCTCGGGCCGAAAATGCCGGCTAAGGTAGAGGTCGCCAACTCCTGTGGTATATGAATTCTCGGGCCGAAAATGCCGGCTAAGGTAAGGTCGCCAACTCCTGTGGTATATGAATCTCGGGCCGAAAATGCCGGCTAAGGTAGAGGTCGCCAACTCCTGTGGTATATGAATTCTCGGGCCGAAAATGCCGGCTAAGGTAGAGGTCGCCAACTCCTTGGTATATGATTCTCGGGCCGAAAATGCCGGCTAAGGTAGAGGTCGCGTGCTATATGAATTCATATAATAGGTCGCCAACTCCTGTGGAATATGAATTCTCGGGCCGAAAATGCCGGCTAAGTTAGAGGTCGCCAACTCCTGTGGTATATGAATTCTCGGGCCGAAAATGCCGGCTAAGGTCACCACTCATATGATAAGCTTATACATTCCTATAAAGTTAAGTTGGAAATATCAGAATTAGCTGAAATTAACAATCTCTGATATACAATATATTAGCCTCGTATTTGGATAAGAGCTAATATAGCCTGGCAAAGCTGGACCCATGATGACGAAGAGTACATACATAATCAAACCCTCATCATTTAACACCCCAGAATGTTAACACCTCGAACACTACTACTCATGCCATGTCATTTACAAAAACAATTGAGGCCACACCTAAGAGACCGCCCTAAAAGATTATAAAGTGGGGGGAGATGGGGCTTATAAAATTGTAGCACCAAAAGTAATATACAAACCAAATAGGAAAAAATCCTATACTAACCCGTGTAAAAACATTCAGATGAGCGTGATTAACTTATAGCTGACACAAAAATATAAAAATCGTTATTGAAATAACTGCGTATGAGCCCACTAGGATTTACCAACTTTACCAAACACTGATAATTTAAGGTGAGATTTACTTTTTATCGTGTTATGGCGATTAATTTTTTGTTTTAAATTTTATAACTTATTTCATCCTGAATTAAAAAGTTGTCAGTTATGTTATTTATGTCAGTATATTATGTTACTTTCAAACACAAAAAAAAAAACAATTTAATTCATCATGCACCGCATCTAAATCTGCTTTTAACAGTAATGCGAAACACGGGTCTTCAATACAAATATAGACCGAGAAATATTACGGTTTTAAATAACTAGAAGTATTTAAGATTACTATAAAACATCCTAGATAAAAGCAATCTCTTTGATCCTGTTTATCTATCTATCTATCTATCTATCTATCTATATATATATATATATATATATATATATATATATATATATATATATATATATATATGTATATATATATATATATATATGTATATATATTATATATATATATATATATATATATATATATATATATATATATATATACAACATATATTGCGCTTAATTTGAGATCGCTATTAACTGCAAACTAATTGAATACCAAAATTTCTAAAATTTAAGTTAAATCAATTAATAACAATAACTGGATTACTTTCTTCGAAATTTAAACTAAACAATAAGGAAAACCAGTTTTCCGAACTAATTAAAGCATTAAAATTCAAATTGATGTCATTAAATTGTAATAAAAAACATAAATTATCCTTACGATAAAGCAACGTTATGATACGATATAAAAATTGGTTATTAGGAAATTACTAGTTAGTTAATTTTAATAGGCACAACGTAAGATTGATATAGAAAACAGCAATCATGCAAACGCATCATATATGCTCATATTCTATTCGTGATAAGCAATATTAGGCTAATAAAAATAAATAAGGATTAATGTTATTTTAACATTAACCTAAAAACGATGCGATAGTTCATTATGATAATAAAACAATTAAAAAATTTCAATACCTAATTATATCCACATAACAAAGGCCTGATCACTAATGCTTTAAATATTAATTAGAAAAATATGAGAAATGTAGAACGTAACAAGTTCTAAAATTCGGTTGTAAATAAATGGCAATTAAATACTCTGTATAAGCTTAATATTCATTTATGCTTTTAAAAAAACCTATCAAACTGGATGTCGGAAATTTTTCAAACTATAAATTTGAGGATTATAAGAATCCCTAAATTTATATTGTAACAATTTGTATAAAAATTTGAACTAATGCTGATGTTGAGATAAAAATCGGAATATATGTTAGCGTTATATGCTTATTTGGCAAGCATATAACGCTGGAATCGATAAAAACATTTTCAAGTTTTAAGAATTTTAGAAGTTTTTGGTGAATCATTATCACCAAAAGCTTCTAAAATCCTTGACGCCTGTTAATGACGTTATAAAAATATTATTTTCCGGATACAAATTAATTTTTGCACCAGGGTTTTAATTTCTAGCATAAATATACAAGGAGCAAGGATAAAAACAGACAGAAAACTTTATAAAAACCATTCATGATGTCATAAAACCTCCTAAAATGGATAATTCAGGGAACATCTCGGTTTCGGATTTTCACTGGAAACACAATACTTTTCCAATATACCTACGGTATATATCAAGAAAGATAAATAGAACAATATAAAATTAAAAAATAAAAACTATTGAGTTATGTGTTTTAAGTAAACTTTTCTTTAGTGTTGTTAATGCTAGTAGACAATTACCACCGTGTTATATGTTTTGATATAATATGTTCAACCTTAAATTAATAAAATATTCAATAATACCGATAACAAAAATGGAGTGTGAGATTTTCCTCATCTCATTACGCTCATTCTAAACCACATCGGACTCTCTTCGCTTTTCTCCATAATATGAAAATCGCCTAACTATTCATTTGAGAAGGGTTAATAAGCTCTCTAACAAATAGTAGTTTCAATCAAACAAGGCACTATCAAGTTTAAAAATGTTGGACATTGCACTGACATTTTTACGAGCGTATTAATCTGGTATTTTATTATAATCTAATAACCAATATAAGTTGAGCGTGTATGCAATACAACTCAAGGTAATACACATGATGCAGCGTGTTACAATGTTGTAATTGTAAAAATTAATTGTAAACAAGTTTAAAGTTATGGGGTTGTGTTGAAATAGTTTGGTCAATAACTTTTAATTAGCTTTGTTTTATTTCAGAATATATTTCCTATATTTTCCCTAATGAGGACTTTGCCTCGTTAGGCAAAATTTCGTTTGTAACGAAATTTGTTTACTTTTACATTTCTTCGTTTATGCCCTATGTATATAGGAAAGTATGCAATACTTTCCTAAATACATAGGAAAGTAAACAACAAATAAACTCAGTTTGCTTGGGTTATCATCATAGCTCAATGTGTGTTTAAGCTAGAGCAGTGCGACCCAACCTGTGGGTCGAAACCTTGTTCTTGCAAAAATTGCTTGGGGGGTTTGGTGTGATTTGACTCATGTGAACCACTGAGCTAGAGAGTTGAAGCTTTGTACAACAGTCAATCTTCAGGTTATCCAGACAATAATTGTTCAATTTTCATACATGATTATGCAATAATCATGTATTACGAATGTTTAATTCGTAACGGCGAGCGTAGCAAGCCTCTTTGCATATTGTCATGTATAGTTACGAAGCAATTTAGCGAGCCTTTTTTTATAAAATAGAATTTGGGCAATCTAATGGGTAAAGCGACCCCTTTTTATGTTAAACAATTTAAGCAATCTTGCGAGCCTTTTTTTATACATTTGCGTATATATTTATAGTAATCTAGCGAGCGAAGCTTAGTCTTTTTAATATACCTAATTACACACTTCAGGATTATGCAAGCGAAGTGAGCCTCTTTTACTACATTAATAAATATATGCATAGCAATCTAACGAGCTCTTATTTACGTGCTTAATTTTTTATGAAGTCCGCCTTTTTTCTATTTATGTATATATTTATAGCATCGCATTACTAGTTTATTATAGGAAACTAAAACAGAAATAAACACTGTGCCGTTTTGTGATATCTCAATACAGCTCAGAAAAGCCAATATAAGCCAGTTTGCAAAAGATCAAGTAAAAAGGCTGAGGTAGTGTCATTTTCACCGCTATTTTGGGGGACCAGCGCTACTAGTCTGTCTACGGGTAGAAGAAGAGGGAAGGTGGCAATCTTGCCATATAAGGTTATATTATCTGTTATTTATAGTTAGTTCATTTATTTTAATGTCAGGTTGTATTATTGTCATACTTTACTTATAAGTTTTTACGTTCATATTCGTGTTATATGTTTGACTAAATATGCTATGATACAGCGAATATAACAAATGGCAAAAGCTGGTTCGGCCTTTTTCCTTAAATTGAATCAAATTTTAATCATTTCAAAATTCAGAGTAGGCATTTCTGGTAATAGGTTTCTCATAATTATCTCGAAGTATTTGTGGCCGAATGATGACTTATCTGGATTAAGATTGCATTTACTGAGTTAAGTACTTACGAGTTCATGGTGTCATAATGTTCTATAACAAATTTATAGTAACATAGCTTTGGTCTTCCATCGCATCTCCTTGTACAAAGATTTGGATTATTTGTAGGAAAACTATCATATCGTCCGGATAGAACATCGTTTGGCTGAAGATAAGGAGTTAAATCTGACACAACTGTAACATAACATTCATTGTAAGAATACTCGTCATACATACACTAGATCTTAAGGACGTCCAACACTTCATAATTTCGTGCTCATTTTAGTAACGAAACTGCTCACTTAGGGTTTTCCATCTTTCTAACAATCTACCCAAGCATATGAAAATATAATAATTTTTCATATATCGACATTGATACAAGATATTACATAATTAGCTAAATAAGATTATAACCTACATTAAATATTTTTGCATACTTAAATATTTTTATTGTATACCTTTCTCTGAATATAATATCTTAATTGTACGTTGTGTAAACACAAATTAATATGTTTTAGCGAGAGATAAATAAATATTTGTAACAACAATATTATACTTATTTAAGTTTTTTAGGAATTTATATTTTTTTTAAATGAATTCATACAAGGAAATGAGGTTGAAAAATTTTATGACTATACCTGCAGCATATGTTGTAATATTAACTAATGTAAAAGCTAAAAAACACAATAAAATTCCATAACTATAACCCATAACGACCGCAGCAACTTAAATTTAGACCTAAGTGAACTAAGTCCACAACAATTAAAGAAACAAAACTAACTGATTTATACTCAAGTCAAAGCACCTATATAAAAAAACTTGATAATTTAATAATTATCAACGAATATAACATTGACCATAGTCTTATCAATTAAAAATTAAGACCCCGAAACCTACGACATAATTGCGTAAACGGAAAATAAATGTTTTTATTTAAATTGTTTTTTAATGATAATAATAAAACTTCTTTTAAACGAATAAACATTTAAATGAATCTAAAATAAAACAATACTCATGCTTAATAAAAAATATATGGTAAAAAAATTAAAGCTTATCAAAATTACAATTAATTGTTATTGATGCAAAAAAAATCTGTTTTGATTAATGTAAACGAAAAACATAAATCAATGTACTTTTTAATCGCGTTTGTGGGTAAATTAATCAAATTGGTTCAAAAGAAAGAAAGTGCTAATTATGTATTATTATAATACAATTAATTAAGTTACTCGAAGACATTAGGAAATGCTGTTATTGATAGTAAGCTTTCATAAACTATTTGTTGCGAAAAGATTTAAAAAAGAAGAAACTTTAATCTTGTTCAGACTTGTTGTGCTATTCATTAAAAAGACAAAAATATTTTACCTTACCAAGAGGCGTTTTAAGACCTCCGGAGTAGGTCTTAAAGCTACTCTAACCTGCAAGTTGTCTGTCTGAATGTGCCTGGCTTCAATGCACCTCTCGTTGGCTCGTAGCTGCTCATGCCAAAGAGTTGAAATTTTAGTACAAAAATCAATCTAAAGGTATAGTTGTGCTTTTCGTAAAATATTTTTCATGACGTTATTTACCGGCAATGCGTGTGTGTAGTAAATTAGTGACTCAGTGAAATCTTCGAAAATTCAAAAAAATGTTTAAGTCGCTTTGAAATGTCGCACGCGTGTAATCGAATATAAGAACAACATACCTTATTAAAAAGTTTTATCTTATTAATAAGTTTTATCATCAGCATTAGTTCAATTTTTATTGAATTACGTGTTAAAGTTTTTACTTTTCCTCATTTATACTGTAGGTATATAGAAAATTCAAAACCAGGATTTCACCTATGGCATTTTAAAAATTATTTGAGTGGTTTTCACAAAGTTGTCTGTATGTATGATTTAGAATGTTTGTATGTGTTGTGCGTGAGTCTGATATCAATGTAGCTCCCAGCGTTTTTATACTAAAGATATTGTTAAAAAAATCGGGTATAAGGTACCTCAAAACTTTTCCTCATTACATCGGGTTCGCTACGCTCATCCTCCCTGCTTCGGACCCGCTTCGCTCGCCCTCAGAAATATAGTTTGCCAAATTTATACTGCAACATTCCTTCGGATTCGATCCGCTCGTCTTCAGATGGTAAATGCATCCGTATCATTCTCAGAGGACCCCCATTCAGCACTGACCACGCTCAATACTCCTTATTTTTTATGATCCAAGAAAAGTCATAGATATACTTGTCGTATTGAAAAGAAACTTAATGTACTTATTTACTAGGTAATAATATACACTTGTACCAACTTTCAACTGAGTTGGACCATTTTCCACTTTCTTAAAAAACGTACACAAGTCATTAAATAAAAATTGAACTAATGCTGATAATGAGATGAAACTTAGCACATATGTTAGTTATATACAAAGTCACATGCGTGCCAAATCTCAAAGGGCACGCATCATCATTTTTCCGCGTTTTATGCTTAGTCGAAATTTTTGCGGAGTCAAATACACTGGGCGCTACGATGATAACAGACAAACACACATGCAGAAAACTTTGCGAAAACCACTCAGGAGGCCTTAAAAACGTCTGAAACGGATGATTCCGGTTTCATTCTGGTTTTGGTGCATAGGAATACTTTTCCTATAAACCTACTAGTCCAAGAGCCGGACCTGAAAAATATGACTCATTTTGTACTACTTCAAACCAAATTATTCTGAAAATAAAGCATAGTCTACCTATCCCAGAGTAGAGCCCTTCATATGATTGCGCTCGCTCAAAATTTTTAAAAGCTCACTAATTTCAGTTTTCTTGCAATAAGTGGTTCGAAACATGAAGAGATTAAAAATTTCCCATGAAACAAGTGTTTAATCATCAAAATCGGATGACTACAACCAAAGATATGACTCTTTTAAAGACACCGAAAATAGTTAATTTCTGTAAAAACATATCTGTCTTTTTGTGCATTTATTTGGCCATTTAACAATTATCATAACTATAGTTGCATTTATACGATTTTAGTGATCAAACACACGTTTTATAGGAAATTTTATCAGCTCTAAAAAGTGGTATCTTCATGTTTCGCACACGACTTACAGGGAGCCACTTATTACAAGAAAACTGGAATTAGTGCAATTTTATAAAATTTTAAGCATGCGCAATCATATGAAAGATTCCACTCTGGATAGGCAGACTATGCTTTTCCTTCATAATTTAAGGTATCTTTTCAGAATAATTTGGTTTGAAGTAGTACAAAATGTGTCACATTTTTTAGGCCTGGCTCTTGGACTATATGGTATAAGTGAGGAAAAGTAATATATACCTACGGTATAAATTAGGAAATGTAAAAAAATCTTTAGGTCTAGTTGTGCTATTCGGAAAAGATTTTTTTAATAATATTATTACCCGGCAGTAATGAATCGGTAAAACTTTGGCACGAGTGCATCCCTTTACGTTATAAATAAGTGTACTATGTTTAATTTCAGCACTAGTATATCTACGGGGTTTTATAGGATCAATAATGTTAAGTATAGAATGGTTAATGTTAACTAGGAAGTTTGGTTAACATTAACCAAATGTTAATGTTGGTTAATGTTTAAACTAAATAATTTTAAATAATTTTAAACAAAACTTAAATAATTGGTAATTATTTAAGTTGCATGATTATTGTAAAGCTTGCTTTTATTTTTGGTTATTCTGCATGTTTTATTAAGAAATTTCTCAACTTTAAATAATTTAGTAATTAATTAAATAAATAATTAAATTTTACCTTGTGGGAAAACGATTAGAGATTGGGGTTTGTATTATAGGACATTTTTTGTCCCCTTTGAGGAGTACTATCACCTCCTTCTTTGGTGGACACTTTATAAGAAACACCCTGTGTGTGCGTGTGTGTGTGTGTGTGAGTATATATATACATATATATAAATATATATATATATATATATATATATATATATATATATATATATATATATATATTTATATACATATTATATTTATATATTACATATACATTTATATACATTTATATATTTATTTATCTTCATATATATATATATATATATATATATATATATATATATATATATATATATTATATATATATATATGAAGATGGGACCATGAAATGAGAATGTGTTGTGGTAATGTTACATGGAGAAGAGTAGCCCTAGAAAGAAAAGAATGGCAAAGAATGGAAAATGTTTACAAGGAAGTTTGGTTAGGAAAAGAATTTTAACAAACCCTTTTAATTATTTAAGCCGCATGATTATAGTTTAGCTTATGTTTATTAATACTTTTGCATGTTTTGTTTAATTTTCTGTTAATTTTAATAATACTTCAATTTACTTTATTTTTAGTTATTCTGCATGTTTTATTAAAAAAATTCCTAACTTTAAATAAGTAGTAATTATTATAAACTTGATAAAATTAAAAATAGTAATTAAAAATATAAAATAAATAATTGATCTAAATCAATAATATTTTTTTTTTTATTATATGTAAAAACATATGAAATTAAAAAATATACAATTAGTAAAATAAATAATGAACCTGTATAATAAAACAAAAAATAAATCTAATTATCTAGTTTAAAAATATTGCTAAAATTATTAAATTATTACTTAATGATTAGAAAATAATATGTTGTTTAACAAGTATAAGATAATTAATTAAGCCGAACCAGCCTTTACGGCAACCACAGCTTAGGCTGATTAATGCTGTTACATTATATAAAATTGTAAAATTAGAATTGTAATCTAACATGTAATTCTACATTAATAAATGGTTTATTATTATTATTATTATATATATATATATATATATATATATATATATATATATATATATATATATATATATATATATATATATATATATATATATATATATATATATATATATATATATATATATACATATAATGTTGTATATATGCATTGTCCTTTTTTTCATAACGTGATTATTTTTTAGAAACAACAGGCCTCGTAACCCAACTTCTCGCGATATGCAAACTATGTTGTGATTTGAAAAAGGCTTAGAGAGTTATCGTTCGCCATACAAAAAAACAGCATCGAGCAAGGTCAGTGCGTTTATTGTTGCAGATGATGGACTACAGAGTATGCAAATTTTCAAGATTTCTATGGGTAAAAATAATTGCAAGGTATACGGAAACAAGTTTTCTATTTATTTTAATAAAGAGTCAACTTCTTATGGCTACGTAGATATTTCAGAAAATGATTAATAATTATTTTCAAAGAAAATGTAATGTTCAATGGTTTTAATAACTAATAACTGATTAACAATATTGTGTTATCTTAACTACCCGAAAATCCATTTCTATGTAGTTGGTGTAATTATATTAACAATAATAATATTAATGCCGATTATTTATAATACTTTCTTGGTAAAAAATACAAATATAGGCATGGTAAATATAATGAATATAACTAGGGAAGCAAATAAAGTTAAATTTGTCGTCTGATCTTGACAAAATTTTCTAATCAGCTACAAACAAATTTAATATTTTAAAATGTAATTCCTATTGGCGGTAAGTGCATTTTAGCGTATTTTCTTTGCGAAAAACACGTGTTGCAAACTTTATAATATTATATATATATATATATATATATATATATATATATATATATATATATATTATATATATATATATATATATATACTATATATGTACTTATTTTTAAGTATATTATACTTAATTTTCTGGACGGTGTTGTTTTCTACGGAAGTTTTATTAATACTTTAAAATTATTATATAGTTGATTTATTTCGCAGTTAATTTAAACATATTTGAGGTTAACCCCCTGTTTCAAAGGGTTTGAAGAAAGTATATTTGAGGCGTGACCGCACATTATTATAATTACCGTATTCACTTATTTCTTCATTAAAAGTTAACATAGGTAACTTTTAACCCATTTTGTAAATAAAATATAGAAAGAAGAATGTTAACCTAAAAGATTAATAGTAAACAAGAAAAACAAATTGTCAGTTAACAACAAAAATAAAGCGTCCAACTGTTGTTTGACTCATTGAAAACCCTCCCAAACAGCATTGCATATGCTTAGTTGAGGCCAAAGTTAATTCTAAGAGAGAGTGTCAGATCCACATACCTGTTGGCACTTACTGTATTTACTCTAGATATCAATTTGTTAACTAACAAAACCAACTGTCGTCAGTTGCTTTCTATCATTTAGTCAAATGCTCTCAGTTGAATTTGACCAGTATTTTATAGGCACACCGATTGTCAGGCCCATAGGGGCGTCATACCCTGGTATGGCAAACCTGAAGAGGCAAAACGAAGGACCAGCCCAACCTTAAAACTCAGCGCTAACTTAATCCTAAAATAAGGTAGCCAGACACAAAATTTAAGTTGAGCAAAAGCGATTTATTACATGCAAATAGAGCATACAAGTGAATATTAATAGTTGTGTTAAAGAAGTTAAAGAAATAAGCATAAAATAAGCAAAGGTTAATAAAATATAGGTAAGCTAAATGGCGGAGGTAAGCGATAGCGTCTACCATGAAGCCCTGCTGGTATGATGACCAGTATAATAAATTGATATGAATAAGTAAATATTAAAATAACGATAAAACACAAGCAATAAATAATAAACAAGGCACAGGCAAAATGGTATAAACTATAATATAAATTAAATAAAACCAAGCATATGCTAAAAGCACGTAAAACATAACCAAGCCCCAAAGGGGGAGGGGCGCAATTTAGCTTATACCTAATTAAAGCGGACTCTAACTTAATTAAACTCATACGATAATTATCTTATATAAAATTTGGTAATAATAAATAATTATTAAAATCGAAAGTAAACCTAAAATAAAACCTAAAATGGTGGCATGCACAACCATAAAACACGTTACTTTACGTGTTTTAAATCTAAGTTTAATAGCGCTAAATTATAAATTAATAATAATGAAAATAATATAAATAAATAAATAATTATGACTAGAAGCGTAGAAATCCTTATAATAGTTGTAAATTATTATTAGTGTAAATGTAAAGCGTGTATTTACGGCCCTTAAGCGAAGGTGATGAGTGAGATGGTGAGTGACGATGATTATGTGCGATAATCAGTCCATAAACTGCACAAACTTTATAAATGCAACGTCCCAGTTGTAGCGAAACTGTTCACTTAAGTGGTGTTACAGCGAAACAGCACTTAAACTCAATTAAATTAAATAAAACTTAATTAAAATTTGGCATCACATGCACAAAGCCGGCATTTTTGTCACTTACACAAGATAACGAACTCTTTCGTCATATTTCGGATGGTGATAGCGAATTACGTCATTTAATTAACAAAATTTAGATGATAATTAATGAGGTTCCGTGCTGAAACACTGGTTTCAGCGATAATGATGAGCAATTTGAAGCAAGTTGTGTGAAACAGGTTGGTAACACTGTCGGAAGTTTGCGAAACCTTCCCGAAGGTTACTAGATGAGGTTATTGTTGTGTGATATCGAAGCAACGTGATTCGATGTGAGCAGATTGTCTGTAGAATATCAATAAAATGAATAAATGTGCTGAGAAATATGATGAACGATGGCTAAAGATGTGGCGGAAGAGAAGAAAAGCTGAAAATAAAGTGTAAAGTGTCTGTGTGTGTTTGTGTAAAACCTAAATTCTTGGATGTGCCAAGTCCAGGTAAAAATCACGACTTTATCTTACAATTACATAAAAACATAAATGAAACATAAAAGGGGTTCATGTCCAAACATCACCACCTACCAAAATTAGCCTAGGGTAATTTTAAATCAAGTTCAGAAAGCGACTCAGGAGAGTCTGTTTCAGAAGAATGAAGGACGACTACCTTATTTACAGGACGCTTTAGCACAGAGTTAGAAGTCTGGACTGACACTACGCGAACAACGTTGTCAGCTCCTGGATGTGTCTCGATAACACGACCAACAGGCCACCGCAATCTCGGGGCGTTGTCGTCTTGAAGAAGGACTAAGTCACCTACCTGTAAATTAGGAACTTGTCGTCTCCATTTTGAGCGTTGTTGCAGCGTGGTGAGATATTCCTTGCGCCAACGTTGCCAAAAGTGTTGCGACTTTTGGTTTATAATCTGCCAACGCGTTAATCGATTTGAGGGTACCTGGCCAAGCGATTTCTCAGGAATAGCGAGCGGAGGACATCCTATGAGAAAATGGCCTGGGGTTAGAAACTCAAGATCCTCTGGGTCAGTTGTAAGAGGACACAGGGGCCTAGAGTTCAAGATTGATTCGATCTTGATGAGAAGTGTAGCCAGCTCTTCAAAGGTCATAACGTTTTCTCCGTAAGTCGAACGAAGGAGGCGTTTTACAGACTTGACGACGGCTTCCCATAACCCACCGAAATTGGGAGCATGTGGAGGGTTAAAGGACCATTGCACCTCATGCGATGTTGCGTATGCTTGCAGTTCATCTTGAGTGGTTCGCTGGTTAATCCACTTGTAGAGTTCAGAGATTTCATTGGCAGCTCCGACGAAGTTTGTGCCATTATCGGACACAAGCTCTTCTGGCAATCCTCGCCTACCAATGAATCTGTCTAGTGCAGCTCTGAAAGCAGGGGTGCAAAGCATATTTTTTTCCTCGATTAATGTTTTTTTGTTTTGTTTTAGCCTTCATTTGAACAATGGTGGCCTGTGAAGCTGGAGGTCAGAAAAAGGATATAAAATGTATTTAGGCCTTACCTGAACTGCTGATAGTTTTAGAAGGTAAACATAGCTTCAGAACATGGAAAGATCCAACTGGATCAATCCAAAAACTATTTCTATTTATGAGGTACATAATATTTGACATTGCTCGTATTAACTCAACTAAACCCTTCCTTCTATTAGTGTTCTGATTCACCCCTTCCATAAATATGGAAAAGGCTAAAAGGCTATTTTGCTAAAAATACTATTGCTATATAAAATGAGTGATAGTGATAAAATCCGTGATCATTTAAATAATTGCATGGATACTGTCGATAAGTTAAGTGAAATGAACATAACTATCGACAACGATCTACTCAGTATTATGATTCTGTACAGTCTTCAAAGTTCGTTCGAAAATTTTAGAACCGCGATCGAAGTCGGGATAATTTACCTCTGGTAGACGATTTAAAAGTAAAAATTATTGAAGAGTATAAAGCAAGAGGAGCAGGAACCTCTGCTTCGACTCATGAAGAAGCGTACTTTGAAAAAAATAAGAAAATCTCTAGAAATAATAAAAAGTATAATTATCAGTCGAGTGACACCGAAGATGAAAAACCTAATTCTCAGTTTATAAAGACAAAAAGAACAAAAATAATAAGAATAAAAATCAATCCTCTTTCATGGCGAATAAAGAACACTTGTGTTTATCGTCTCATACAGATGAAGTAAACTTAAAGTCATGGTGTCTCGATAGTGGAAGTAACTCACGCATGTGCTCAAACAAAAATTACTTTGTGAAATTTTATGAAAAAAAATAACTCTGGACCAATCGAGCTCGCATCTAAAAACCATACTGAAGTCATTAAACGGTACTGGACTTGTGAAACTTGACCTTGGTGATAACTTAATAAGTCTTCCTTATACCTTATTTGTAGAAAACCTTATCGGCAAGCAAAGCAACTAAAAAAGGATTTACTAAGGTGATTTTCATGAAAAATGAAGCAATGATAAAAAATCAAGAAGGTAGAGTAGTGCTTGAAGCAAAAAGAGAACATGATTTATACTACGTTATTCCGGAGAAGAAACAATCAAATTGGAATAGACCAGTTGCTTACAAGAGTACACCATCAAAGAACATTGGGACAGGTAAATGAGAATGACTTGAAGTTAGCTCTGAAAGAAACCCTTATTCAAGGATTGGATTTCAAGCAGCTTGTTTCGTTGAATGAGCTGTAGAGTGCTTTTGTTTATGTGAACGTACGACAACTTTGTCTCTTAACAATGGATGAAACTGTTGTTAATTTACTTGAAGCCTGGGGCTTTGGAGAGTATCGAGAAAACTTTACAGGTTAGTTTTAGATTTTTAAATATTTTATGTTATTACATGTCACTTCACTATTTAATAACTACTATACGTATTGTTAATTAATTAATTTAGGTACTTATTTAGTATTTGTATACTTGTTTTAAAAATTAATAATTGGACTATGCCAATTATTGGAATATAGACAACTGACACTTCAACTTCACTAAAAATGCCCTTCACTGCCTTATTGTTGCATTTTCGTATACTATTTATACCTACAATTAGTACGTTCACAGACACTTCTAGATCCGCGGATCGTATAGAATACGATCTCTCAATACGGTAATATTAGTTGTATGAACCATGCGGAGGGGATCCGATCGCATACGCTAGAACTAGGGATATGGAATCTAAATGGATCCCCCGATACGCTGTAAGTATATTTAGAGACGATCGTATTTAACGGATAACCTTCTCGTCGAACTTTTATTTCACTTCTATATTACCGTTTTTGATCAAGTAACTTTTGGAATATAATTTTTTTTTAGAGTAACTTTATTATTATGCAAAGAAATCACAATTTAATTAAATATATTTTTAATTAAAATAATTAAAATTAATTTTTAATTTAAAAATTTTTAAGAACAATGATATTAAATATTATTGATGTCACTACATTAATATTTATTAATGACTTATTTCTCCATGTTTCAGCAAATCGATGACTACAACTTCTTGTACAAGGAGAACTCCGATACTCTATCGGATGGCCCGAGAGTCTTTGGTAAAAAAATTATACATTAAGCGACGTACAAGTTGCAGCACGATCGCATCAAAAACAAAGTCGATAAAGAATTCTACCAAGGGCTGCTACAGTCAAAAATAAGTAATTATAACCCTTCTAAACGTTATAAAGTTATAGAGTAAAAGAACTTAATTTGGTCTCCTCCCCTCCCAATTATAGATGAATTTGTAATCAAATTTTTCTAGCTGCAACTTTTGCCTCTAATGATAATGTTACTTTTATCTTTAACTGTAAAGGAAGAGGTTGGGGGGAAGCACTAAATTTGGTTTCTTAACCCTAGCAATAGGCATGGTTACTTTATGATATATGTCAAGCTCAATGTCAAGTAATAGCCATGTTTAATATCAATTGACAGGTAAGGAAAACAATATTCTAGAACCAAATTAGGTTTGTCCTGGATGTTAAACCACGCCACAATGTATCTAAACAATCCTTATTGGTTCTTTGTTCTTCTACGCTATTTTTCCACGATGTCAACTGATTATAGACATTGCTTTCACTGGGGTAAAGGGAACAAATCCCCCTCCCCCATCTGACGAAGTGTATTATTTTTGTCTACAACTGACCATTCTCTGTTTTACAGAAAACTCTGAACAGGAGAGAAGCATAGCCCAGTGCTGTCTGAGCCTCCTTCTATTTTCGGCAATAACCAAGATAAAAGGTAACTCTTGGAGGCCAGCAAAGCCAGAAGTAAGAGATTCATTCGTCGGCTGCATCTCATCAGCCAGCGAGTTAGAGGATTTCAGACGTAGGAGATTACTTGATCACGATCCTGCAGAAGATTTTCAAGAATTAGTTAAAGAAGGTATTAATAAGTCTACTTTTTTCCCAGAAAATTTCTATAAGCCTTCTTTAAAAAATATGAACCCTTTGCCCCCAAGACTTTATGGTGCTCCTAAGTTTCACAAATTAAACATAGTATCGTTCTGTTTATCTCCGACTGAAAAGCTAGCTAAATACTTAAACAGTCAGTTTCTCAAAATTACTCATTTTGAAGCCCGTGACTCAGTTAAAAATTCTCTTGAGTTTGCTCGTATTTTTCAATCAATAAATTTACCTAAGCCCGTGATCAGTTAAAATTCTCTTAGTTGCTCGTATTTTTCAATCAATAAATTTACCTGAGAACGCTATACTCGAATCATTTGATGTAGACTTATTTCCGAGTGTTTCTAGGGATGTAAGGCTTACTCTGCTCAGTCGTATTTTACAGAAAAGTTCTTCTGATAAAATTCTTAACCATACGTTTAATGATTTAATTAAAATATGTTTAGATCAAAACTATTTCTGTTTTGATGGTCAGTTTTATTCCGGGGGTAATGGGCTTGCTATGGGCGCTCCGTTATCAGGACTTGCAGCAGAGGCTTTCATGTCTAGGTTTTACACTGAATTTATTAGAGATGCTGGTAATCCTTTTAATAAATACATTTATAAATGGCGGCGTTATGTGATGACGTATTTGCATTTGGACTGGCTCTATTGATGACCTTAACAGTTTCATGCAATTAAAACTTTATATATATATATATATATATATATATATATATATATATATTATATATATATATTATAAAACATTTTCTACCTTCTAGAGAAAAAATCTTGTAAGTACCACGGAAGAAAACAGTCATTACACCCCTCTTTAATTTCCTATCTCGGCTACGCCTCGGAAATAAACTTGCTGGTTTATCCCTATAAACCCCTCGGCTTAAACCTCAAGACCCAACAAATAATCGGGAAGTAATGACTCTGTTTCCTCCCTTAACTTAACTACAAACATAAAATAACTATTACAATATGGCACAAAGATAGCATGTTGATTGACTGCAATAAGTGCATAATTCAGTTAGTAGGCTCGCCATTCTTCGTCACACTAGTTAACGTACTGTTGAAGCTCTTAAATCTGAGCCAGTAATAAAGGTTTATTTGGATGCCACGGGCAAAAAATGGCGTGCCTTGAAGGACGTGTCAGAAAGTCTGTTTTATTACTCTTGAGTTGTCAATTTAAATACTGTGATGGTTTCTATATTAGAAATCTGCTTGACAAGGCAAGATATGGCGACAATTACAAACTGCTTAAACAGTTTTAAAGCTTTTTGTGTCAATAATTTTAATTGGACTATTAAACGAGTCGTTTCTGATTTCAGCCGTGCTCTGATGAATGCTGTTTTAAAAGGCTGGAATGATACTTCCCTGAGGAAGTACGTATTTGAACGTTACATACTCATTGAGAACCCAAACGGTAGAATCTGGCTGAATTTGGTGAAAGAATACTCTACAATACACATATGTGCCTCACATTTTCTCAAGTTTTTTCCCTAATTTTTAAGAGTGCCAACTCTTGGAGGTATAGAGGTGTAAAATATTTTTACTGCTGTGCCATAATTTATGTCATAGAAAGTAGGTCATTAAATGAGGCTCATAAACTGTTAGAGGCTATCTTTATTGTGAGTAGGTATCAGTTTCTTAATCAATCGGCGCGTAGCAAAATTAATTAATTACCGGCAATAGAAGTGATTTAAACATAGACGAAATGGAAGAATTTTTGGAATCTCGGGCTCCAATTGCTGAAATTACAACTTCATTGAGTAGTAATAGAGTAGATGAAGTAGCAGAAATGATGGAGGATCTCGATTAAGTGAACAACCAGTTTGTTCAGCTATTTCAAAGCACTCTGAACGATGTAATTAATCGCATGGATTTTGAAGATAAGGGCATAACCAATGGTGTACGGAATGAATTTTATTTTCCCTCTTTGCCAGATATAATTATTAAGAGGTAAATTGTTGCCTGACACTTTGGACGTGCATCATACACAATTACTTCCAATACGAAGATGGGCATTTAACAAATTCGAATGTAAAATAACTGGAATGGTGCAGTAAAAGAGACTTCACTTAAAGGTAAATTAGACTATCCAATTGGTTACTCTATTAGAGAAACATAAAAGTTTGTAGACTCCAAAGTGAGGGAGGTAAAGTTGAGAATCCCGCTAGTCCCGCTAGGAAGTATCCAAAGGAAGCCACAAAAAAGGTCATTGAACAAAATTGCGGAGGAAAAGTGGGGCAAGAGATGTAAGAAGAGAGGAAGCTATTTCCAAATTCGTTACTTGATTAACAAAACAGCAAGAAGTATTTAAATATCTGTCATAAGATGTTATTTTTGCAGTTTCCCATTTACTAATGAGACAGAAAAATATTTTCATGAAAGGCTATTATATATAATTTACGTTGTCAGTTATGCATATTTATCCATGCTCAGCTATATACCAGACCATGAGAAGTAGAACAGCAATTAAGGGGAAGACAGTGACCCTTGGGGGGTGAGGATGTAGAAGAGCCAGAGCTGTCCAGAGAGTGTTTTTACTTCCCTGAGGAAGTACGTATTTGAATGTTACATGCTCATTGAGAACCCAAATAGTAGAATGTGGCTGAATATGGTGAAAGAATACTCTACAATACACATATGTGCCTCACATTTTCTCAAGTTTTTTCCCTAATTTTTAAGAGTACCAACTCTTGGAAATATAGAGGTGTAAAATATTTTTACTGCTGTGCCATAATTTGTGGCATAGAAAGTAGGTCATTAAATGAGGCTCATAAACTGTTAGAGGCTATCTTTGTTGTGAGTAGGTCTCAGTTTCTTAATCAATCGGCGCGTAGCAAAATTAATTATTTACTGGCAATATAAGTGATTTAAACATAGACGATATGGAAGAATCTAGGGCTCCAATTGCTAAAATTACAACCTCATTGAGTAGTAATGGAGAAGATGAAGTAGCAGAAATGATGGAGGATCTCGATTTAGTCAACAACCCGTTTGTTCAGCTATTTCAAAGCACTCTGAACAATGTTATTAATCGCATGGATTTTGAAGATAAGGGCATAACCAATGATGTACCGAATGAATTTTAAGCTACAAAAAAGGTCATTGAACAAAATTGCGAAGGAAAATTAGAGCAAGAGATGTAGGAAGAGAGGAAGCCATTTCCAAAATCGTTACTTGATTAACAAAAAGCAAGAAGTAGTCAAAACACTGCAAACCCTGAAATTGATATGAGACCATTGAAGACTTTTGCATCCCTGACATTAGCTCAATTGAAGTCAGACAAGGGTTCTGCTAACCCGTCACCAATGACAGTTCATAATGCCTTGTTTCTATGTCCCGAATATTATTATGATCCCACCATGAGTTACAATTGTGTTATTGGGGTTGACAAAAATTACGCGTTGCATAAAATGTTTGGTTCTTTAGAGTCCTTGGGTATAATAGAAAGTCGTGTTCGACTTGATTTTAGATCTAAAAATCTACTAACAACCTACAACTGTAGCTGGTTAGATATTGAAGTTATTGACTGTGCTGCATTAAGTCTTATTAGCCAGTATGATTTAAAGCAAAGTGTCTTATATCTACATAAGAGCAAGAGAGGCTGAACTGCACCCCTGATGAGTTGAACCACAATAAAATCATTCATGCCCTCCAATTAATTAAGTACCAAGCTATAATAATTCCAATGCATGTGAACAACAACCATTCGTTGGTTGATATTGTTGATGTCAATAACAAAACAATCGTGTCATACGATTCTAGCAGCGTACCCGTGTCCGACGCTGTTCATCAACATAGGAGTGATTAGTTCGTTGCATTTGTAAGAAGGAAAGCAGAACTTGACAAACTTCTCGATTTTCCAAATGTTACTTGACACACAAGGGTTGTCAATCAACCAGTGCAACCTGATGGTGACAGTTGTGGTTTATACGTACTAAATTTCACTAAGCACTACCTTATGAGCCTCTGTAAAAGCTCGCATTTAAAAGTGAATGATATTGACAACGTACTTGTCTACCGAGAAAAAAATAAGATTGTTACTACTTCACTCCTCTGACGATATGAAAGAAGGCTATCTTCAGTGTACCGAGAGTGAAGGCGTGATGGTAATGTGTGATTTCTGTCGCAGATGGGTCCATAGAAGTCAAAGGCTTAGTAACGTTTCACTAAGAAGGGTTAAGCAAACACACTACGGTTGTACGTGTCAATCATGCCAAAGGTACTTACTAAATACAGGTAGGGTTCAAAAGAAAATTTAAGTATTTAGGTCATCATGTCAAACTTTCAGATTTAATATTTAAAAAAAAAAGGTTCAATGTTTTGTGACTTGACTCAATGAATAAGCACATTAAAATTATTAATTAGGTTCAGAATACTTTTAGGTCTAGTGTTTATTCTTTTATGTGGCTTGACTCAAAGAATCAGCACATAAAAATTATTAATTAGATTCAGAATACTTTTAGGTCTAGTAATCATTCTTTTTTTTGGCTTGACTCAAAGAAACAGCACATAAAAATTATTAATTAGGTTTAGAATAATTTTAGGTCTAGTGTTTATTCTTTGATGTGGATAGACTCAAAGAATCAGCACATAAAAATTATTAATTGCGTTCAGAATACTTTTAGGTCTAGTGATCATTATTTTTTGTGGATTGACTCAAATAATGAGCACATTAAAATTGTTTATTAGGAACACTTTTATGTAGGATCATTATATTTAATGTTAGTTCCGTAGTTAGAAATGTATTTATTATTAGTAATTTTGTGTAAATTATCAAATGTATATAATAATTAAATGTAGTTATTTTAGTAACGTAGCTATTATTATATTGTTTGTAATAAGTTATACACATACATAATATTTTGTGAAAATGTTTTTTATATTACTTGTATGTTTAAAAATTTTATGAGAGTCAGTATATTCTGGCTTGCATATTTAGTATAGTTTGTAGTTATATCATTAGTACTTCAGTATTATCGTTTTTAAAAAATTTAAATTAGAATTATTTATTTAAATACTTGTTTAGAAACAAAATACAAAACATACAGACAACTACAACAATACACACAACTAAATAACAACAAACAACAAAAACTTACACACAAACATTTTAAATTTAAAATTCTAATGTATTTAAAAGACACTATAGGGAATACTAAAAATCACAAGTTAATAAATTAATTATTAACTTAATTTAAATTTTCCTTTTAAAATTAATTAAATTCTCTTTACTTATTTTCCTAATTAACCCTTAATTACAGCTTCCTTTTTTTCGTTTTTAGGGTTTTTCGACGGAGATTATTAATCTCTGATTTCTAAGTTTTAATTACAACCTGAATTTTTATTGTAAGTTTATTTATATTATTTTTTAAAAATTAATTATCATTTGTGAAATTTAATAATTTAATTTAGTATTTGATTTGTTTAAAAAAACTTATGTTATGGTTTTTCTTCATTTTTGTATGTTTTAGACATGAATATGCCCCGATGCCTAGGGGGCGAAATATAGTTTAGTACATGGAGTAAGGAGTGTGTTTTTTAGTATTCCCTATAGTGTCTTTTAAATACATTATTATGGATAAAGGAAACAAAAAGAATGTTAAAAAATTTAAAATTCTATTTTGCATGTTTAATTTTTTTCCTAACTTTAATTTGATCTAATATTGTCAATGTATTTGGCTTTTAGAAATATATACGTGTGTGTGTGTGATGCACTTGAATTAAATCTCTTTTATATCTTGTCTTCACGCTTTGTTTGGATAATAACTTTGATTCACCTTTACCTCTGAATATACCATGTAGCATCGCTAAATGAAGTTTGAAATCTCAATACTTTTCACAAAATGCTATAATTAACGCTAACATACACGTATAAACCTACAGTCCGAGAAAACATTACTACAAAACAAAGTTACAAAGTGGGTGCTTTCGTGAAGGATTATCTGTTGCGTATAAAGTAAGAAAAATGATACCGCCGAAAAAAGTTTTGCCTAATTGTATACATATTCGTTCATTTCCCTAGATAATTTATCATATAATTCACGACCTGAAGAATCTCTTCGAGTTATAGCAAGATCTCTTCTTCACTCAACCTGTTACTGGTGACCAACTCCTCCGTTAAGCTCTCTCTCTCTGGCGAAGTCAACTGGAAGCAGGTATCAGCACTTTGAAATAGACCCTGTTTTCTTCCAGTATCTCAACGTCTCCCCTCGACTGTCATGCCAGCCTAGATCTCTCCTACTCTATAGGTAGCTGCTTGTTAGAGTGTGCTAATAAGCTTTCTGACCAGAAGTGCTCCGTGGGGAAAGTTAGGACCCGGGTGATTGTAGCCTTTCCGTTCGAGAGACCGGCTCAATCCAAGGCGTGTACTCAGGTAGCTTCTCTCACGAAGTGTACTTCGAGTACAAACGACAAGGTCATAACGGTCCTTTTCAGGACCACCATAAACTCCTTCAGCTCTCGACTGTAACGGAGCCTTATCATTTGGCGCCCAACGTGGGGCCATCTACAGTGTTATAGGGGACACAGCACGTCACCCATCTCTCACCTTGATGCTAGCTTTATTTTATATTTGTGTATACACTTCTGAGAGTGTCTTAAGACTAAGTAGTGCCCAACTTACATCATCTTTAAAACATCTTATGGTGCGCGGCGGACCATAAGATGTTTTGCTTGCGTTTCGGCATTACCGCAGACTTAGTCAACAACCCCATCCTGACTGCTACCAGGGCCAAGTTTTATTGAAGTGAAACCGGTCAAATACTGCTTCTTATGCATTGCTAAATGCTCCGTGGAAGATCCTAGGCTCAGTCTAATATAGAAGGTTAAGTAATCTACCCGCCGAAGAAGACAGCTATCTGACGGAAGTTCTCCCAGAATTTGATATAAACCTTTCTGAGGTCACTGAGGAACTCCGCAGCTTACACTGTAAACTTTTCCCCACAGGTCCAACGAAGCTTTACAGCCCTTCAATGCCTGGAAGGAGTCCCTGTATCTACACTCCTTCAAGTTAACCTCCATTTCTCTATACATTTCTTTTACGTCCAACGTTTCTTTACAGGACCATAATTTACTCAAGAACCGCATAGTCGTTGTCATTATTACATTCATATTTATTTCTACGATGAGTAAATCTAAACGAACATCTTCATCGCCAGCACCACCCCTCCGAGACCAACGACTTCGCAAGCCCAAATTTCTATAGCGGAAGCTCAACCTGTTGCGAACACGGTGGCTTCTTAGCAACAGATTTGGCCACAAGTATTGCTGAAGCAGTTAGGTTAGCGACGACAGTTTCATTTGAAGACCCTATTGATAAATTTTGTGGGGATGACGCAGGGAGTCCCACAGAAATCTTAACAAAAAATGAAAGATTCTTTCTAAAGAAGAAAATTCTGGAAGATCAACAACTGTCTTTTGTCGAAGGATATCTAGACAAATCCGCTAGGGTATGGTGGAACGATCGATGCATCATCGATCCTACACCTTCCAAATCTTGTAGGAAAAATTCATCCAAGAATATGACTGACCAACAAAACATGCCTTCATCTTGGCAGATTTCGTTCGGATTAAATAAGGGGAGAAAGAAGCGGTTAGCCCTTTTCTTCTTGGGAAGGTTGCTCTCCTCAGGAGAGCCCGGCCTAACATCAAAGAAGCTCAACTCATCGAAACACTGGAAAAGCTGTTACTCCCTAGGCTCAGTCATACAAGGCTCAGTCCGCTGTCCGACATAAAAGCATTCGAAAACGAATCAACCAGGATACGGTTAGGGAGATGCTCGAGCAGGACATTATTAGTATTATAAATGTTTTTCACTAAATGTAGTTGTTTAATAATCTTAAGAGGATATAGTAAGTTTTGTTTCGTTTGTATTTAAATCTTAATTTAGCTACCTTATTTATAATGTTTCGTTTTTGTAAAATGTTTTGTACTTTTTATTTTTATTTGTTGTTTAGGCCTGAAGATGACCCAAAGGGGTTGAAATATAAAGCTTTCTTTATAAATAATTGTAGACCTGAAGTCAACCTTGTTTTAAATAATTATAAATGTTATTATTATTTAATTAATTTTTGTTATAACTAGTTTTAGCTTTATATTCTGAACTAAACAATAAATAAATTAAAAAGCAATAAACCTAAAATCAGCGACAAAAAGCCTCATGTTTCAAGAATTTCTTCTTGGAGGCTCTTATACCCATGCGTATGAAAATTATGAACTAATCAAATAATTTTTTGTAGTGAATATCTGTAAATTATAATATTGTATGTAATATTGTATTGACTATTAAATAAGTAAGTATAAATATTATAGTTAATTAAATTAATGATAGTTAGTAATAATGTTAAGTTATAAGTAAAAGTTTAAAGAAAGTGTAATAGAATAAACAAGTGTTTCAGTTAGTAAAATGTTTGTTGTGAAAATAATTGTGATAGACCTGGTTTTAATTTGTGTTAAATTTGTTGAAAATATTATAGTAACTCTTGTGGACAAACGTTGTAAGCTGATTTTCAAAAGAGTTAGTATGAAAAAGTTGGAATTCACATTTTGGTAATATATAATTCCTCTGTCTTGTGGAAGTAATAATAAGATTTACGAAAATCTTTTTATTACTAATAACTATTAATAAAATCTTAGAGCATAGCTAAGATTTCGGGATCAGACCTCTGGTGCCGAAATCGAGTGCCTTGACAACCACGGCCACAGAGGCAGATTCTCCACTAATATAAAGTTGGATATCATGGTGTTATCGGGAATGTGTGGACAACATGTAGTGGCAGTACCTAGCGGTGATTAAGTAAATAAACATTGTCAAATAACTCCAGCAAGTCTCACCTAAAGGGAAAACCAGAGGAGATTGACCACTGTGTTAAGTGGTCAATTATGTAGTAAGTGTAAATATAAACAACAGTTTGGCAGCTTGGTGTGATAAGAAATGTAAATATGGTAAACAAATATATTAATTAATGATAGTTTATAATGTAATGAGCAGTTTTCATGCAAACACTTCAATTATTTAAAAAGTTGAATCTCTTTTAAGTTCATTTGTTATTATTTATTTAAAAAAAAATAATGTATTAGGTAACTAACTATGAGTGAGTTCTTTTGATTTCTTTTAATACTACTGAATTAATTTATTACTTTATACTATTAGACTCTGTAAATGGTTAATTTATGTAGTAAATTCTAATAGTTGTAACTACGTTTGTGCTCTTTTTGAATGGAAATAAAGTATTTTTTGGTTGATAAAAAAAATCCCGTCTGTCCTGGCTCATTCGCCTGGCAGACCTCCTTATGTTTTGTTTCTCAGTTATATGGGGCCAAGCTGTTAAATTAATTTCTTTTATTCAAAATAAAATAGTTCTTATTAACTTATTTTTTAAAGTGGACATTTGATTATTAAAAGTGATAAACTATTACTTTTTTAAATTCAAAGTGATTAAATTCAGTGTTTAGTGAACATTATAATAGATTTAATTATTTAGTGAATAGACAATTTTTTAGTGTAGAGACTTAATAGATTATTATTTCAAGAAAATACTACCAGCACAGCAACATCCTATTTCGAGCGATTGCTATGTATGTCCAGTAAATAGTTATCATTTTATTAAAAAAAGTAAACTGGTACAACATTTGGTAAAAGTGCATTATAAAGAATACGAAGAACGTCAAAAATTAATAAGAGAAACAGTCAATCATGATAATGTAAATATCTACATGAAAGAATGGAAATCAATAACAATTAGGCACCCATCAATAGAAAGTGAGGAGTGTTGGGACTAATTGTTTTCACAAATGGAACCTGAAAGTACAGAAGAGTTTCGTAGAATCTTAAATG
This sequence comes from Microvelia longipes, assembly GCA_018340805.1. Classification (NCBI taxonomy): domain Eukaryota; kingdom Metazoa; phylum Arthropoda; class Insecta; order Hemiptera; family Veliidae; genus Microvelia; species Microvelia longipes. The sequence goes on along the minus strand of JACMZG010001911.1, from coordinate 31,492,836 downwards.
AAGAAGAAGATATTTTTGAATCAATTTGCGGTTTCTGTGGATTGTATTTGATTAATAGAGAAAATCGATATCTTCACGAGACTTTATTTTGTCCCGAAAACGAAAACAATGAAAGAGACGAATAATTTATCCATAAGAATAAATTCACAAGATATCATAGTCAGACTTTAAGTTAGTGAACACGGACACAATGTCCAAGTGCGGTAAGTGTGATTTGTCTTTCACCCGGTTGGATAGCTTGCGAAGGCATGAAATGCCTGTTTATTCGGCAGAAGTTTAAGCTGTGATTCTTGCGGATCCAGCTACTCTCGCAAAGATAATCTCTTAAGACATATGAAAAACTGTTCACTCAATAAAAAGAAGAATGCATGTACCAAGTGCGGTAAAAATTTCAGCCGACCAGATTCAGGAAAGCGCCATGAAAGTGCGTGCGGAGCTGAAAATAAATTAGAGGGTGAATCGTGTGGTGAAACGTTTACTCGTTTAGATGCTAAAAATAGACATGAAGCCACGTGTTCGTTTCCTTTCAAAGGTAAGTGCGATTTGTGCAGCCATACCTTTTCAAATAGATACAATTTAACAAGACATCAGAAGAATTGTGGACAGCCACCTGAAAAGAAGAAGGCCGAACCGAAGATTTCAACTCTTCTGGGAACCAAGCCAGATCAAGAGGGGCAAAACAGCATACGCCGTACAAAACAGCATTTAAAAACAGGTTACAATCCTTTTTTATAAAATCTGAAACAAACAACGATTTGAACATTTTTCAAGAATCTGTAAGAGACATTGTAAAAATCAAACTCAGATTGCGTTAAGGAAACACAGTGTTATTAAGTTAAACATGCTAGTAGACTTTACGTTTTACAATAACGACGAGGTACTAATTCCTCGTACTTTTAATACAAATAATAGAGCGGTATATGAAGCTACCGATATGGACGAGTTTTTAGATCAAGAGTTAAAAAGATTACATAAGAAATGGACTGCTACCAGGCCAAAGGAAGTAGGCTGAAGTAGCTAGAAGGAGTCGACGGTCTCCGGTTAAAAATTAATAGATTTAAACCAAACATAATATCCTACTTAAGCAGAAGAAAGCAATTCCTACTTTAGCAGGGAAGCATAGTACTGCCGAGTGCAAACCTTAGTTAGTAGAAAACCAGATTTTAACTTTCTACAACCTTTATTGTTTTTACTGTCATAAGTATATTAAATTAAATTTTGAAAAGTTTACTACAAACAAAGATCTCCATTCACACAACACAAGAAATAAAGAAATTTAGTTGTTTTTTCACATAGGTTAAACAAGTCAAGGACTGGTTTTAATGTTTTAGTAAATTTGTTTAATAAGTTAAGTAATGATGTTAAAAGTTTATTTTATGAGTCCTTTATTAAAGTTGCCAAGGTTTTTTTAATCCGTGCTATAGTTTTAATGAGCTTCTTTGTCTTGTTTTCTGTTAATGTTCCTTTTTATGTATGTATTTCTATGTTATACTAATTTTTCTTGACTTGTTGTATACAAATTTTTACATTGTCTTAACAATTAAATACAAATTATTTATTATTTAAATTATTTATTTATTGTTACACGATAGATTAGTTCAGTACAACCCCCTGACTAGTATTGTGCATAAAATGACATGAATAGACATGTCTGTTCGAGGGGTAGGGATAGAAATAATTAAAGAAAGCCAAGCAATAATAAATCAGTATTGCGCAAGATGTCCACCATTTACCATCTAAGTGACGGTAAAAAGGTTTTAGTTTGTTTAGTTAAAGGTATAGCTTTCTTGAGACTAGAACATGGTAAAAGAAGTGTAAACATTCACATGTCCGATTTGAGTTGTTGAGATCCGCGAGAAATGAAATTGATAATTATTTTGTAAAATGTAAAGAAGATGTACAACTTGATCAAAAATTTGGTTTAATAAAAGTAAGATTGGTTAATCCTAAATTTCACGGATGTCAAGTAATTATTCGTCCAATTTGTTCGAATGAAGAAGATAAAAAAATATTTGTTGTTTTAAAAAAAACAGAGTGGGATTTATTTTCGAGTTTATTCTTAGGGTTTAATCATATGTTAAATAGCCTTACACTCATGTCTCAGCAGCTGCCGCAAATACGAGATGGAACTCTAGTATGGCGAAGGGTTCCTGGAGTGGCATAGCGACCCGTAAACTGCAATATTCCATCTTTTAAGGTCATTGGCGTGGCATAGCGTCCCGTAAACCTAAATGGCGCTAAAGAGATGTAAGTGTTTGTGTAATTGTAAATACGTTAAAAAAATATTTTAAAAAATAAATAAAAAAGTGTATAGAGGCGATATTTTTAAAGTGGATGGTCGCCATAGTAGAGTGCGAAGACGGGGCACTGTACATCTTCCCGATGTGTCTCCACCTTGACGTGGTGGGAAGGCTTTTTACTAAGTAAGACACTTGATAATCTAGGGTGGTCAAGTGGAAAAGTCCTACTACATCACACCTAAAAACATTAAGCCCCATCCTGCTTCTACCTATATGGTGGGGACCCTAAATGAGGCACAGTCCTCTTCAGGGCCTATTTTTTATGAAAGCATATTTAATGTCACTGTTATTACACTATGCAAAGCAAAACAAGTATAATGTAGAAAAGTATAAGAGTGGGGGGGGGGAATATGAATAAAACTATAAAGAGATGATTGAGGAGGAGGCGCTGGAGGTGGAGGCGGGCCCAGAATCGGTCTTTTGCCCCTACTCTCCAGCTACATTCCAAAAACTTATAACTCAAGAGGTACTGGTGGGTTACATGAGGAAGTTCGCCTATCTCGATGACATCATAATATACTCCAAATCTCTAAAGGAACATTTAAGACACCTGAGCATGGTGCTCGAACGACTTCGTCGACATGGTTTAACCTGCTCTCTATCAAAGTGTTCATTCATAAGAACCGAATTAACCTATCTAGGATATAGGGTTACGAGTAAAGGCAATGAGCCTCAAACTCAACGTATTGCTTTGCTTCAAGAAACACACCCACCTACGATGAAAAAGGAATTAAGAAAATTCCTTGGGATGTGTAATTGGCTGCGAGAATATGTCCCACACTTCGCTCAGAAGACAGCACCCTTAACAGATCTTCTGTTAACAAAAAGGAAGTGGTAATGGACCAAAAGGGAAAAGAAACCTTCGAACATCTAAAGCTTGTGCAACCGTTAGTCCTTCATCGATCTGAACAGGATCTACCTTTCTTTCTTCAAACCGACGCCAGTGGAATAGGTCTTGGGCTGTCCTTTACCAGGAAGGGACGGATGGAGAAAGGCGCGTGATCTCTTACTCCAGTGCCAAACTCCGCCCTTACGAGCAACGATACCATTCAAATGAATCGAAATGCTTAGCCATCATATGGGCTGTCCGCCAATACAGACCATATTTGGAAAACAGACCGTTTATCTTAGGACTAACAATAAAGCACTTACTTGGCTTAAATCCATGAAGAATAAGAACGCTAAGCTTATGCGTTGGTCTCTACAGCTTCAAAAATATAATTTCACCATAGAGCACGTCAAGGAGAGCAAAAATAACCTGCCAGACGCGCTGTAATGTTATTGTTATCAAAGGACCCCGCAAAATCCTAATGAAAAATGGCATCACCGCAACAAGTCCAGTGTTTCTACAGCCAGAGCAAGTTAAAACCCTGCTATTTTAATCACAATAATAAACAAGGGGGGGCTGGAGTTTGTTGGGATAATTTTATAAATATGCTAAAGCCTGCAATACATTTGTATGATTAAACCTATAAATAGGTTATAATTGAGAGGTTACTGTTATGTTATAAATATAGTGCGATCTTTCCTAAATTGTTTTATATTTTTATTATTACTTTAGGAGCCCACAACACGGGCTATGGGCCCAGGTACGGTCCTAGGTCCGGACCTTTTTGGCGCTTACTTAGCAAAATTCTATTTAATTGACATAAGAGGTCTAAAAATGTTTTCTTTCTGCGACGACACAATAGCTGTTTTCCATGCTAACACATGGAAAGAAGTTCATGAACTTGCTTCAGAAGGCGTGTCAGTCATTAAAAATTGGTTGTCGAAACATAATTTATCTTTAAATTTACACAAAACCAACTACATTACTTTTTCTCCGTCTAAAAAGAGTCAACCTGTTGAATCAAACCTCCAAATACACAACAACACTTGCATTCCTAACTCTGTCTGTAACTGCTACAGACTAACTCGTGTCCAGAAAACAAACTATTTAGGAGTCATTATTGACCAACATTTGCGTTGGGATCATCATGTTCTCACTCTTACTAAGAAAATTAGACAATTAGCTTACGTTTTTCTCATGCTCAAAAATTGTGGTTGCAACATTGCAACACTAAAGACTGTGTATTTTGCGCTTGCACAGTCATATTTGCAATACGGCATAGTTGTCTGGGGACCGTGCTCTCAGAACACACTAACACCTCTAATTAGAGCCCAAAATAATCTAATTCGAATAATATGCAAAGCAGATAGACTGGACTCCGCTGCCCCTCTGTACAAAATATTAGGAATTAAACCATTGCTAACTCTTTACAAATATAATCTGTTATTACATCTACATAAAAAATTGATACTTTTGAATCAATAGATCATGGTAAGAATACTAGAAATGAATCACAGGGAATATTAAAAACTTAAAGTCAATACTAGTAAAGCTAAAACATCCTGGCGTTACCAAGCTGTCTCTCTTTTTAACAATATGCACTCAGTTATAGGAAAAAATAATTACCTAAAGCACAAAGCATTCAAAAAAGTTATTTTGAATATTCTATCTGTACAGAGTTAAAAGTTTGTTTAAGCAGATGATCTATTATGTATATATATATATATATATATATATATATATATATATATATATATTATATATATGTGTATATGTGTGTGTGTATGTATGTATGTGTGTGTATGTATGTATGTATGTGGATGTATGTATATATATATATATGTGTGTGTGTATGTGTGTGTGTATGTATATATATGTTATATATATATATATATATATATATATATATATATAAATATATATAATATATAATTGTTGTAATGTATATGTATGTACGTATGTGTGTGTGTGTATGAATGTGTGTGTGCGCATTAAAATTAATATTAGGTTTAAGTATTATTTTGTTATGTTTATCTCTTTCCTTTTTATAAAATATATAAAGTATAGTTATTTATATAATATAACAATACATAGGCTAAATTTTTTGATAGTACTTGTTTAATATTTTAAATACTCCTCCTCACCGTGCAAGACTCTAGTCTTTTTGTGAGGAGTTCACAATTCTGTTTTTTGTAAGTCTAATTATTTTTTTTTAATACGTTGTATTGTAAAATAAATAAATAAAAAAAAATATTATGATACAATGGTCAGCGACCAGGGATAACATGTTTTCTCTGCAAAAAGCGAGGCCATGTTGTTGACAAATGCTGGGAAAATCCTAAAAACAAAAACACAAGAGGCAAAAGAGAACAAGAAGCTAAACTAGTTGAAGAAAGTAGTAGTGAAGCGGCCTGGATGGCTTGGAACACTTTATCAGAGGATTGGATCCTAGACAGTGGCGCTACAAGTCATATGTCCAGTAAGAAGGACTTGTTTCATTTTATTAATGATGATGAAAGAAAAATAATTTTGGCTGACAACCATACAATTATGAGTAAAATTAGTTGGACGTAATCCATTTTCAGTACTATTTACAATTAACGACGTTTCGGGAGCAGGTACTTCTCCCATAATCAGGTTCGTCTTGAGAAAGACGGTGTGTGAGTCAAGTGTTGGGTGTTAGGACTTTAACCTAACTTCGTAGGCAGGTATCAACGACTTGTTATGCACTTTGAAACCTAGTCTACGATGGGGCCTTCCCCCAAGACGAACGTCGTTTCTCAAGACGAACCTGATGATGGGAGAAGTACCTGCTCCCAAAACGTCATTAATTGTAAATAGTACTGACAATGGATTACGTCCAACTAATTTTACTCATAATTCACCATTGTCACAAACTTTCACGTCTAACCATACAATTTACTCAGAAGGAATTGGTGACATAGAGATAAGAAATAGTAACAATAGTATCATTATACTAAAGGACACCTTGTACGTCCCTCAGTTGAAAAGAAACTTGCTATCAGTAAGTAAATTTACTAAAGAAGGTTATGATTTAACCTTTACTTCTAATGGTTGTTCTATTAAAAATTGTGATGACAAGGAAATTATTTTTGCTATAAAGATAAATGAGTTTTACACTTTTAATCATAACATAGAAGAGGCCTTAAAGACTTAAGAGTCTTATACTAGTTGGCATGCCAGATTAGGCCGTGTTAATTATAAATACATGAACATGCTCATTGATAATGATATGTTATATGAATTTAAATGTCATAAGTCATATAATGAAGAACCTTGTGAGGAATGTATCCGTACCAAGGCTACACGTAAACGATTTAAACAGATTATTGTAAAACAATCTAAAGATATTTCAAATCTTATCCATGTTGATTTGATTGGACCATGTGAAGAAGCATCTATTGGCGGGAGCAAATATATTCTAAATATTGTAGACGATTACTCAAGAAAATATTTTGTTAAGTTTGTGAAGGAAAAATCAGAAGTTTTAAAAGATTTTATAATTTTCATAGAAAAACAAACAGGGAAAAAATGTATCAAAATACGTAGCGACAATGGTGGTGAAATATTAAATAAAAATATGAGTACATTTTTTAAACAACAAGGCATCTCACATCAGCTTACAACAACATACTCACCAGCTTCAAATGGAATAGCTGAGCGTGCTAATAGAACTATTGTGGAAAGTGCTAGGGCTCTATTAGTTGCGTTTAACCTACCAAAATCATTCTGGACAGAAGCTGTAGCTACTGCTGCCTACTTAAAGAACAGAACTCCAGCAAAGTCAAATGATATTAAAACACCAGAGGAAATATTTACAGGTAAGAAACCAAACGTTTCTCACTTAAGAATCTTTGGATGTAAATGCTTCTATATTATTCCTAAAATAAAACAGTAAAAATTTAATGAAAAGACTCATGAAGCTGTATTTATTGGCTATTCTCAAAGTAGAAGGGCATACAGGTTATATGATGTTGTAACAAAATGATGTAGTTAAGTCACGTGATGTCAACTTTCTTGAAAATAAGATAGGATCAATAAAAAACAAAAATGGTAATTTTATAAATAATAATATTGACAATGATATAAAAATATTTTATTTCAAGATGAAGTCAGCCTATTGTAGCAGACCCTGAAACAGAAAATAACATAAATCAAAATGAAATATTACAAAATAATAATATTAATGAAAATAATATTCAAGAGAACTTACCATATAATAATATAGCTGAAGAAGGGGATAATGGAAGACCTATAAGAAATAATAGAGCAGACATAAATTATTATGAGTCTCCAGTAAGACAACGTAATGAAATAGATAGAACATACTTACCTGGCAATGAGACTAACTTAAATGTTGAAAATGAAAATATACCAACATGTAGCTGTAGGTTGTTCTCAACCATTTTATGATGAAACATATGCTCCAGTCATGAAACCATCTTCATTAAGAATATTATTAGCTATTGGATCTCAAGACAGCTGGCATATAAATAACATAGATATTAAAACTGCCTTTCTTAACGGAAAGCTGGAAGATGATGTTTACATGTATCCACCACCTGGATGTGGGCATGAAGGCTTGATTTGTCATTTATAGCAAGCTTTGTATGGTCTAAAACAGAGTGGGAGGATATGGTACAACACACTCAACAAGGCATTGTTAGAAATAGGTTTTTTAAGATCAAAATCAGATCCTTGTGTGTATACTTATAAAAAAGGTGAGAATATTCTTTATTTAGGTGTTCATGTGGATGACATAGCATTAATATGTTCTGATAAAACTTTATGTGATGAAATAGTTGATAAGTTATCAACTAAGTTTGATGTTAAGAGAGAGTGATATCAATTTTTTAGGTATGAAAATTATTTATAAATCTGATAAAGAAATGATTTCTCAGGAAAAGTACATTGATCAAGTAATAAATAAATTTAATCTAAGTGAAAGTTTTCCTGTTCATTCACCTCTTGATCCTAATCAAGATTTAGATCAGTATAAAGACTCATCTAGTGTTGATGAAACTAAGTACCAAGAACTTCTTGGATCTATTATGTATCTTATGACCCGCACTAAACCAGATTTGGCCTTTCTGATTAGTGTTCTCTCTAAATATTGTCAAGACCGTAGGCTCATCCATATGAATGCACTAAAAAGAATTTTAAAGTATGTAAAAACAACTAAAAGTTAAGGAATATATTTTTTTCTTTCTTTGTTAAACCCTGAACTTATATGTTTTACTGATGCCAGTTGGAAAGATGGCAAGGGAGTTCAAAAATCCTCAACTGGTTACTTTTATTTATTAGATAAAAATATTATTAATTGGGTTTCAAAAACACAGCGTAATACTGCTTTATCTACCAGTGATGCTGAGCTCACTGCTTTATCTGATGCTGTGAAGGAGGAGCTATATCTTAAATGTGTAATTGAGGAATTACTTAATGTAAAATTAAATACTATTCAAGTATTTTGTGATAATCAGTCAGCTATTGTCTCAACCAAAAATGGTATAACAACACATAGATCACAACACATGGTGCGACAAATATCATTTGTCCATGAGAATTTAGAAAATAAATTGTTTAACAATACTCATGTTCCTAGCACTGAACAAGCTGCTGATTATTTGACAAAAGCAGTCTCAAAAGTAAATCTCTTAAAATGCTTAGATGCATTTAATTTTTTCAGAGTTTAAACATTATTTAATTAACTTTTATGTTTAATCTATGAATGATTAATTATTATACTTGAAAGAATTTTTTTTGGCACAAAAATTTATATCTAGATATTTTCCTTTAAATCTAATACTCCATACTTTATTTAATACTTAACATTTTGTTTCTCTAACTTCAATTTTCGAGAGTATTATTTTATAAGTTTATTTATTTTTAGGAGTTACTTGTTTTACTGTTGGGATAATTTTATAAATATGCTAAAGCCTGCAATACATTTGTATGATTAAACCTATAAATAGGTTATAATTGAGAGGTTACTGTTATGTTATAAATATAGTGCGTTCTTTCCTAAATTGTTTTATATTTTAATTATTACTTTAGGAGCCCACAACAGGGTTGACCTTGGCCATAAGCCGAACCCAAACACACCCGAGTCTGAAGAAGTGTCTTAATTGTGGTATGTGAGTAGATGTGCGCGAACGCAGATATTTAATTTTGTTTTGTGTGTGAACGCAAGTGTGTATTTTATAAACAGATAAGTTTTGGAAGGGTCTGACCCTGCTTGGGCTTATATTTAAAGTTATAGTATAGTACAGCACTAGGCTAGTTTTTTTTACAATGTCTAGGGCGCCAGCTGGGCAATTTGTTAGCACCAGCATAGATAATACAATTTCGATAACATACACACACACACACACATATATATATATATATATATATTATATATATATATATATAATAATATATATATAATATTTGTGTGTTGTGTAATATACATATATTACAACCAGATAAAATGGAGGTAACCGGACTTAAACATAGACGACCATTTGAAGAAAACCTGACGGTAACTGGACTTAAATCTTGACGCTAATTTATTGAAAGTATATCCTGACTGCAACGGAACTTGACTATACATTTTGTAAATCCTGACGGCAACCAAACAGCTCATACTGTCTGCAACAATTTCCCAGTGTATGTAGAACATATCAATCATGTTAAATAAAGTTAGGCAGCAATTAAATAAACTGAAGCATAAAATTGGTCGGGTAGATAAAGCATGCAATGGCTTACCTCACACATGAGTAGTGACGAGCATAAACTATATTTCTTCATTTAAAACAGCATACTGATACTAAAAATAATACTCCCCCGGGACTCGACTAATAGATAGGATATGCTCCTAAACGTAGGAATTAAAAATTTAAATACATAATTAAGAAAAGTATAAGTATAGTTCGGCAAGAACGCATGGCCAAGAATGAATGCGTATTCTTCCTTTTTCTCTTAGGGGAAGAAGCTCAGAGCGTAAGCGCCAAGGACGTAACCGCGACACCGGTACAGCGGTTGACTTGCAAAGAGAACTGGAGACACGTATCGGGGCACCTTAAAGTTACATCGGACATAGCTTCAAGAGGAACAAGTGGAAAGCAATTTTCTGAGAGGCAATGGTGGGAACGACTTTCGTAGCTTAAGGAGGAGCAATCGAAAAAAGACCAATTTCTAATCCTGAACTGCCAGAAGACATTATTTTAAGTAAGAGGATAATTGTGTTGTTTCATCATCTGTTTGTATTATTAGTGTATATCTTTTTAAAAATATACCTAATTATTTATAAATAGTTTCGGCAAAGTCCATGTCATCAGGACACAAGGGTCTTTCGTATTTATTTAACACAGTACTTTTAAATTTTAATACCCAAGCGATAATACTCGCTTGGGTATTAAAATTTAAAAGTACTGTGTTGAATAAATATGAAAGACCCTTGTGTCCTGATGACATGGACTTTGCCGAAGTATTTTAAGTTAGTTATAAGCAAAAATCGTGTTTGTCGCCGCAACTTCGTCGGTTGGATTGTTAAATTTTAAATTTATATTTTTGTTTTGTTTTTTCTTTCATTGACGAAATCCGTAGCGAAGGCTTTTGGATTATAGGGGCTCGTTCCCAAGTTGGAAAAATTCATTGCTACTTGTATTGAGTGTAGGAGACTTCGGGGACCTTTCTCCGGTCAACTTATGGCCGATTTACCCGAAGATCGTGTCAATCCTACAGTTCCGTCGACGTGTTCGGTCCGTTTTTCGTTCGACAAAGTAGGAATTCAGTAAAACGGTACGGCATACTTTTCACATGCTTAGCATGTGAGTTCCTTTATCAATGCATTTAAAAGGTTCGTGTGTCGCAGAGGAGGAGTTAAACTCTAAAGATTAGATATAGGCACTAATTTCGTAAGAGCGAACAATAAAATGAAAAGATCGCTAAAGGAAATTACTGACGATGATAAAATGAAAAGATCGCTAAAGGAAATTACTGACGATGATAATATGAAAAGGATATTATCAGATAATCTGTGTCGTTTCGAATTCAACGTCCCCAAGGGAAGTCATATGAATGGAGTAGTAGAACGACAAATAGGGACAGTAAGAACTTTTTTAGATCACCTCCTGAGGCATCAAGAAGGGATCCTCACAGAGGACGTTCTAAGAAACTTTTTAACTGAATGCGAACATACAGTAAATAATCGACCAAGAACCATAGAATCCGAAAATGACCCGACTACGTCTCCTTTGTCACCTAATCATTTACTCACTTTAAAAACAGGACCCGTCTTACCCCCTCCAGGACGGTTCGGAGAAGAAGACCAGTACACTAGAAAACGATGGCGTCATGTACAATATTTAGCAGATGTTTTTTGGTCACGATGGAAAACTGAATTCTTACAATCATTACAGAAGAGAGAAAATGGGTTAGGTCCCAAAAGAATCTGATTGTTGGTGATGTTGTTATATTTAAAAAGGATGATACACCTAGAAATATGTGGCCTATGGCTACTGTCATTAAAACCAGTCCACGATGTCGTCCTGTTGTTAAGCGAGACACAGGGAACGTCCCCGCCAAGGAGCCAGCTGCAAAGATAAGGAAATTCAATGTTTGAATTTGAGGAGCCATATCACCACAGCTTCGTCGGTTGGATTGTTAAATTTTAAATTTATATTTTTGTTTTGTGTTTTGTTTCATAGACAGTTAATATTTTTGAGTTTACAGTTTTATTTTCGATCTTTTAAAAGTAAGAGCACGGAGGCCCAATTCTTTTTACGGGGTTTTCAGTGCGTTTAATGTTCGTTGCGGAATAATACGGTATGGAATCTGTTTCACGTAAGACTTCATACATGTTTATATTAATAAATATAAGTAACTTGTTTATAGTTTGTTATAAAAAAGTTTATTTGTCCGTGTTTTACCTCTGTGAAAAAAAGGTCAATTTTGGACTCGTCGTGGTATCGGGGGCTAAAGTGTTTAATTAAAAAATAGACTTAATAAACTTAAGAGTTTAAATTGTTTAAAGATGAAAATGGTGCGTTGAAAGTTAAGACAAAATGAATCTTGAAAGAGTATGGGTGTGATTTTAGGTACCCATGGTGTTACCATCTGACCATGAAATTGTGCGAAAGCATGCAGGGGAGATTACAGTTATGGCCAAGCTAAGCGAGATTCTGGCTTCTGCTTAGGACCATCAAAAAAGCAATAAGGGACTGCACCAGATGAAAAAATGTTTGCGTCTAAACCAGCCGAGACACCCTTTGCTCTAGAAAGAGACATAATACTAACACAGCCTGCTTTTGGAACAACAGGTGTAGACACCGCAGGACCACTTTACCTACAGGGAAGTAAAAAAAATTAGATCTTACAGTTCACCTGAGCGACCTACAGAGCGCTTCACCGAGAACTGATTGAGGAACTTACAGCAGCAGTTTTCATCAAAGCACTCAGTCGGTTTATAGCACGCAGAGGAAGAATAAGTACCATCGACTATGGCACTGAACCAATTTTGTTGGAGCCAACTGGCTCTTGGGAGAACTGGATTGGAACAAATAATGCAAGAAGCAGCAGTAAGAAGAATAAATTTCATTGTGAAACCTCCTGCAGCATCATGGTGGGAGTATCTGGATAGGGTTATGAAAGATCTTCTTAAAAGAAACTTAGGACGTCGCACTGCTACTTTTAGAGAAATGCAAACCATTCTGAGTGACTGTGATGCCACTATAAACTTGCGGTAACTCACCTATGTTGAGGAAAATCCAGAGGAGACAGCACCACTCACTCCTTCATGCTTTTTGACTGACATTGGAGAGTCTCCCCTACCAGATCTAGATATAACAAAAGGCTAAAGCATATTCAAATAGTCAAAAATAAATCAAGGACAAAATTTCAAAAGGAGTACGAAGCGGCTCTACGTCATCGAGGCCGAGAAGGAAAATCTAAAAACACATCTAAACCTAGTGTAACTAAAAACTAGTGAAATCGTTTTGATCAGCAGTGACAATAAGAAAAGAATCAGTTCCCTTGGTAGAATATTCTAACTCTATCCAGGTCGAGATGGCATTCCTTGATCAGCTAGACTCAAGACTGCAGAAGGTGAATTGATCTGCCCGTTCGGCCATAAGTATATGCTTCTTCATAATCCAATTTACTAGCCATCATGATTTAATCCTCATACTTCTTAGGCAACTTAAGACTAGATAGATTTCATAAGGTCTAAAATCTGTGCCAGGTTTTAAATATCTAGCATAAACACAGCAGTAGTTTTGGAACCCCATACAGTATAATAGAAACCACTCAGAACATCATAAATATGCCTAAACCAGATCATTACGGTGAATTCTCAATTTTGGATTTTTAGAGTAAACACAATATTTCCTTGTACCAATAGTAATGTGATGAAAAGTAAACATAGAAAATGATACAACTTATGAAATTATTAATATCCTCAAAAATATCTGCCTTCGTCTACTTGTTCAGAAAACTTAAGTACAGAGTAACTATTGAAACCATGGTTACTGCTTATAAATCACTTGTACTGAGTCAAATAAACTATGGTATTCTCCTAATGGGCCATGTAAAATACCACAGACATTCTGTTGGTTCAAAAAAAGATTATTAGGATCATACCTGGAGCTAAGTATGAAGATCACTGTTAAAAATACTTAAAAAATGTAAAATAATGACAGTCACAAATTTATTTATATGTATACAGCTCCTCAACTATATAACAAATATAAATATATTCAATAAAAATATTTTTACTCACAATTATAATACAATAAAATAAAGACACATTGATGAACCCTTCTCAATCAAAGTCAGAAGTGGGACATAGTATATTAGGCATAAAACTTTTTAATTATTTAGAAGGAAATATAAAAAAATCTACCAGAAAAACAATTTAAGAAATATATAAAAAATATCTTGAAGAAACCCCTAATTATTCACTACATGAGTATTTTTGCAAAAACCCAAAACAAATAAGAGAATTAATTTATATATTGATGATTACTATAGCTTATATTATTAACTCTATGAGTAAATAGTATAATTGTTTTATAAACATACTTTTAAAATATTGACAATTTTCTAATGTTTTATCTGTATAAAATTTAATGAAAAAATGTTATTATTACCATTATTATAATTAAAATATATAAATAATGTATAATAACTAGAGTATTAAGAATAGAAGTGTACTTACCAAAACTGAGAACAGACCAAATAAAGCGAAAGAGGGTGAGAATGTAATCTTGATTAAAAACAATCTATAAATGAGCATCTGGATTATTATACTAGAATTAAAAGAGTACAAAAACATTTGTAGAGCCTTTCTCAAGCATAGAACATATTTACAATATGCATATTCAATATATTTACAATATGCATATTCAATACATTTGCCATGAGCATATTCAATATATTTACAATATGCATATTCTAATTTTAATATAATTCAACAGGTGATTTTATTTTAATTGGCTTGATTATATTTTAATCATAAGTTTTTATTTAATTTTATTGAATTTAAAGGCGTTCTGCCACTCAATAGCAAACATAAAATTTTCATCTTCAAATTTTCAAGATTTTTTTTAATTGATTTTAATAACCATTTCAAGAGCTTTCAAACAATATAACACTTGATTTTTTCAAACAAAATCAATTTTTCAAGAGGTCCGCCAAATTGGCCGCTATTTTTATCCAAAAACTATACAGCTGTCATGTAACTATAGTACGACACACGGCTAAAATCAATTGACAACGTGGGAAAATAGTGTTGAAGAACCAATAAGGTCGGCCTGATTTGAAATAGAGGGCTTGGTTTAACATCCAGAAATGACCTCAATATTAATGCTCTCACATTATTTTCCCACGCCATGTGTAGGATTTTAGCCATGTGTCGTACAATAGTACCACACAAACACCAAAAGTAGATCAAAATCGTTTTATTTTTATGGCAGTTATCACGAGACTTACAAACAAACTAACATACATACAAACAATCAATTATCCATACCATTTAGCTGTCTAATGAAGAACAACTCACTGACGTTCATTCAATAAGTTTCTTTTTTAAATCGGCCAAAATATAGGAACACAGGTATATAGGAAAAATTGCATTGCACCAAAGATCCAAAACCTGGATTTCAACTGAATTATCTATTTCAGTTGTTTGAAGACCTCCTAAGTAGTTTTTACCAAGTTGCCTGTCAGTGTGTTTATGAGAGTGTGTCTGTTAATGCAAGACAGTTAAAACTCAGGTCAAGTTGTTACAATCCAGAAAAAAAAAATATGACCTGAGCTTGTTAATTGTAAAAAATTAGAAAAAATGACTGCACTAAGGAGCCAGTCAAGTGGTTTAATGCTCTGGTTTAAACCTCTAAAAAACACCAAAGCAGTTTTCTTTCCATTTTTAAATGGAAAGAAAATTGTGGTTTCATGGGGCGAAAGAGTCTATGATCCACTTAAAGTGTAAAAACCAACAGAAACTAGTAATACTCACAAATTAATATAGACTTGGTGTGAAAATTTTATATACTTTTTATCTTCATAACTAAAATAATACTTTATTATTCAACTACATCATTGTATAATTAAAATAAATTCAAAGATTATACAATTTTATTTCATACATAAGTCAAAACATAAAATATCTAATCAAAATTGAGTACATTCAATACTTGGAAACTCTAAAGCTTAATTTTGCAAAACAAAAATGTAAAAATCTATATTTCAGAACCAAAAAGTGGTTTCTTTATTCAGTTTTAATTCTGCCCAATACTAAGCCATTTTTAACCATAAAGGATTAAAATAAAGGAATACAACAAGGGCAGTGATAGATTATTCAGATAGACAGAGTAGTTGTAAAAATGTAGATTATTTTGTTACAAATACAATGTAGTCAGTCACATATTATTTTTACTCATTTAATGTACATTTTATGTAATATATAAAACATAATAATTTTAAAAAAACTTGTTTTAATCATACTTTGTCTAATATCACTATAAAATACAACTAAATAGAGACGCGTTTCAGGAAGTATCCGATTACCAGTGTAGGTTTGACTACTGGTGATTAATATAAATTGGCCTTTGTAGCTTGAAAAGCATTAATAACAGAGTTGTTATTATATCAATGCTATTATCACTAAATCTCGGTCGAAATAACAAACTTTGTTATCAATGCTTGCCAAGCTACTAAAGCCAATTCATATCAACCACCTTAAGTCAAACCTACACTGATGATGGGTTACTTCCCAAAACACGTCAGATTAATTATTGTAATATTAGATAAAGTATAATTAAACAAGTTTTTTTTTTAAATTATAGTATTTTATTTATTATATAAAATGTGTAATTATCACAAAATCTCAGTCAAAACAATAGATTCGGTCATTTAATGTAAAAACGTACAAATTTAAAAACTTTTAAGAATTGTACATGTCAAACATTCCTAGTGTGGACCAGAATAACTAATAGTCCAAGAGCCAGACCAAGAAAATATAACTCATTTTGTACTACTTAACCAAATTTTTCTGAAAATATACCTTTAATTATGAAGGAAAAGCATAGTCTACCTATCTAGAGTGGAGCCCTTCATATGAATGCGCTCGCTCAAAATATTAGAAAATCACACAAATTCCAGTTTTTTTTGTAATAAGTGGTTCCCTGTAGGTCGTGTGCAAAACATAAAAAGAACTTTTTTAAATCTGACAAAAATTTCCTATATAAAACGAGTGTTTTTTTTGTCAAAATCAGATAAATACAACTAATTACGAGATTTGTTAAATGGCCAAAAAGGCACAAAAAGCCTATATTTTTTCAAAGAAATTCGCTGACTTTGCATAAAGTATCCATTTTTAATGTATAGAAAGATCCATAACTTTGGTTATAGTCATCCGATTTTGATGATTTAACACTGGTTGTATAGAACATTTTATCAGCTTTAAAAAATGTTTTCTTTATGTTAAACACATGGCCCACAGGGAACCACTTATTTTAAGAAAACTGAAATTTGTAAGATTTTCTAAAATTTTTAGCATGCGCAATCATATGAAGGGCTCCACAATGAATAGGCAGACTTTGTTTTTTCTTCATAATTTAAGGTATATTTTTAGAAATATTTGGTTTGAAGTAGTACAAAATGAGTCACATTTTTTCAGGTCCGGCTCTTGGACTATAATGCATATATAATAATATATAATGCATACTTTAGTACAGAGTAAGAGCATGACCAAGGAGTTGAAACAGAAATTAAGATATATTTTTACTTTTACTCATTCCTACAGTATATAAATAGGAAAAATGTTGTTGTTTTTTCTAATATCTTTTTATATATTATATTTGTTACCATCACAATTTATTTCAACATGTTTAAAACTAGATTTAAGTAAGTGCCATAGAGCACAGGATTTTGCAAACCTCTAGTGTGGCACACAATCATTTATGCCATATTTAATAATGTATTATACAATTTGTAAAATAAAGGAAATTTATAAAAAATAAATAAATAAAATTTACAAGCTGATGAGTCCATGCTCCAGAACCATCTCTGATAAATTTCATATCATCGATAAGTTTTAGCTCAAAATTTATACAAAAAAAAATGCAAGTCTTTTGGGTACATGGTCACATAAATTTCATATCAATGATAAGTTTTAGCTAAAGGCTTTGAATTCAGAGATGTTCATCTTACCAAAAGAAATAAATTTATGATAATACATATCTTCACAAATAAAAAATATCCAAATATTGTAATGCCTCTAATTTTTTGGAAGTCATACAAAATGAACTAAAAGGTTTTATCCACCTCAGAGTAATTAGTTCAATAATAATTTAAAGCATACTCAAATAAAGGCTTAGAAGATTGCATAACCTCTAGCATACCCTGTTACATATAAACAATATACATGATGATTCACTTTCAAATGTTATAGTATATAGTAACACTAACTAGACATGTTTATGATTCAAGTTGGGGGCCTTGTCATTGTAGTCTTGAGGAGTGTTGCGATCTTCCTTTGTTTAAAAAAAACTAGTGGTAGTGGAACACCACTAACACTTTCTTCAAAAATGAATTACTTTACTTTTTTTTATTACTTTTTTTAAGGATTTTTAAACTTAAAAAACAAATTGCTGTCTGAAAGAAAATCCCGTTCCGATACAAAGAGTTAACCAGTACAAAGAAAAAACATAAAAATATAAAATCTGATATCAGAAGAACAAATCCAGGTGGGAAGGTATCTCTTGTAAAGATGTTCATAAAATTAACATTGGGATTTTTTCCAAATACATCCATAAAGCTATTGGATTAAAAATATTTTCCATAAAGCTATTGGAAGGTCACTAGATCCATTGACTTCCCTTAATTTTAGTGCTAACTAGTGGATTAGAAAACTTAACCACCCTTAGCAGCCCGTTGTTTAATAAATAAAACATCTGAAAGTTTCAAATTCCTACTATAAGAGTGTACAGCTAGTTCTTTGAGCAACCTAACATTTTTGTTTAAACTTTTTAAGTTCCCCATCTATATTTATATTATTTACTTAGGTCCTAATGGATATAATTCACACATTATTATATAATGTGACATAATTAACATACTAATGGACTAACTAATGGACATAATTCAACCCCAAAATGAATAAAAGTAACCAAATAAAATCTTATTTCACTAAAATGGAAATAATTTTCTCAGTTTCCACTATTTAAAGTAAAGATATCAATATAATAAGTACAATAGTTAAGGTCAGTATCAGTTGAAATCCTGTCAAAGATTAAAGGGAAAACGTTCTTTTGGAAAATTCTTATCTCTTCAAGATAAATCAATCGAATGTCTTCTCTCACTCATTTTTAGGGGTCTGTCAACTGATAGAATCCATGCATGTAATTGTCAAGAGTCAAATGATTACATTGACATTTTCCTATAAAGCTAAATACTCTGAGATAAAACATTAACCTAAAATACACAACCTTATTCATGTTACAATTTTACATCAATTTAAAAATTATTTCCCAAAAAACTAAATTACTACCATTAACATTAAAATGAAATTTCACATTTTTATTTTTCAGATTCCATTAATATGTTCAACTGTATTACAATTTTTTATTTACACAGATTAAACACAACATTTGTATTATTTACAGAAATATTCATTACATGCAGCGAATTTAAAATGAAACAATTTAATAATTATGGAATAGTGGAGTTATTACAACATGAATCAATAGACAACAATATATTCCAAATTATTAAAATATAAGCATACAAGTAAAAAAGATAACTTGTAAAGAAAAAAGGAAAACTTATTTGAAAAGAGATTTTTAGTAAGAAAACAAAATTTTTATGTTCATAACAAGACTGATTAATAATTAGTTTACCAATTCATTCTTGCCATTTTCAGCCTTAAACTCATGCAAAAGATATAGAAACATAGTAGACTGTTCTTGCCTTAAAATAATTTAATTTTTACTGGTAATTTTGTACTAAAAATAAATAAAATCTTTTATTGACACTTTAAGATTAAATTTAAAACATTTGAGTTAACTTTAGATAGAAGGTTCAAAATTCAACCCAAGATTAAACCCTGTTCCAGGTTTAAGTTGTGGTTTAGATGATTAGTACTTCACTATTAGTCCTATAATTTTAAGTATTTTTCACCATTAGGGTTATTAATATTTATTATAATAATTATAATTTATTAATTATATAATAATAATAATAAAATTAATACATAATTACTGACCCAAATTAAAAGAATACAACTATTTTATCTAATACAAATGTACTTTTCAATTTAATTACTTTTTAAATTTAAATAAATATAAAATTATTAAAGCTTTGAAAAGGAATAGGTCCAAAATAATAAAAAAAACTAATTTTGCCGAAGCTTTCAATATAATTTATCTTTTTCAAGGCTTAAACATAATATATAATAACAAAAACAGTTACATGGTTGCTAACAAATAGATGTTCAGACAACAACTGTTTTTTAAAGACAACTGATGTTTAGACAACAATTTTTGTCTTAACATCTATTTGTTAGCGACCATGTAACTGTTTTTGTTATTATTTATTATGTTAAGCCTTGAAAGATAAAATTATATTGAAAGCTCGGCAAAATTAGTTTTTTTTATTATTTTAGACCTATTCCTCCTCAAAGCTTTAATAATTTAAAATAGAGGTCCCTATAAAGTTTATTGTCTAATAAATATAAAAATATACAGTACTAAATTTGAATTAAATATTATTTATAAGTGTATACTTAAAAAAAGTTTTAAGTTTCCTTTTAATTTAACTTCAGATTTTAAAACTGAAGTTATAATAATATTACTTTAAGACTAACCAAACTAATATTATTTCCAAAGTAAAAGACCAGTTTAGTATTAGATAAGATAGACATGAGCAAAAGTAAGTCCAGGACTAAACTTCCTTTCCCAATCTATATGGCTCCAGACAAAAACTAGTCTTGAGAAACTTAAACAAGACATTAATCTAGGTTTAAACATAAACCTCCTGCATAAGGCAAAACAAGACATTAATCTAGGTTTAAACATAAACCTCCAGTTTAAGGCTAACTCTTGAGCCTTACTACATGAACATAATTTTTAAAGGTAAAATCACAGGACCTTAAAACTTTAATTACAAAATTAACCACTTAGGTCAAAAACATAGCAAGATTTGAAAAAAAAATCTTTTAAATAATTATAGATATTTTAAATTAATAAAACCATAACTATATTTAAAATAAGCGTACATTTCTTTGAACGTTTTTTTTAAAGGACTGAACCTAAAAACAGTTTCTAGTTTGAGTTAAAACACATTTTTAAATTTGAGGGCAGTTCACATGCATGTAATATATTTATATTATTTCAGAAAATATTTGAGGGGGATAGTTTTTGCACTGTCTATAATAATTCAAATTATATTTATCTTTAAACGCACTATGAACTTAGTATTGTCTTTAACAGTACTATAAGATTAAGGATAAAAATCAATTAGAATTCACAAATTTGATTATGAAGAATTCACTAAAGTCATAAAAACTTTTTTAAATAATAAGTTTATAAGTCACTTAATTTTAAAAAAACTAGCACTCTTTTTGAATTTCTCCAATAAGTTTATACAACAATAAATGTTTTTACGATAAAATTTAAAAAAATAACTACAATTAGATTACAAGGAAACACACACGCACTGAAGTGAAACTTTAAGAATCTTTTCAAAACAGTATTAGAACACTTTTAGAAGATCATATTGGTGACAAGACGATGAACTTGAAGAGAAGATATGAACTTGATGACGGTTGAAAAAGATCTAAATTGGAGAAACATAGGTTTATTCCAGACATCCACTGAACTTAGATAAGTTGTTAAAGTTTGAAATCCTTTGCTGAATTTAAAAATAATTGACAAAGGTTTTTAATGTTTATCATCAGATAGTACTTTGCAAGAACTGTAATGCTAGGTTAAGTAATGTAATGAATTATATTTTTTAAAAATAACATTTGTACGTTTTTATTTGTTTAATATCATGTTGAGGAACTAATCAGGCGATAAAGAAGTTAAAATAAAAAGATTAAAAAAATTGAAAAGACACCAAAGCTAATATTATCACATTTGGTAAGTAATAGGGTATAAAAAGAGAACATATGTACAAATTAAATACCCTTAACTGACAACAAAGGGTTAAATTATTTTTAACGGGCTTATTATTAACGCTTATTTTTAAGGGCCTGATTTTTAAGGGTGGTTTCCCCCTCACTGAAAAAACATCCCGTCTGTGTAATTTATTTTTAACAAAACATTTCTTTTTTAAAAACACAATTTTAAATTTATCTGAAATCAGCCATTTATATAAAAAGCTGCACTGGTGTGATGCATAAATTAAAAGATAACAAGAGGGTAAAAGTATTCATTTAACCAGAATTGTGCTTGATGTGATTGCTCTCACAAGAAGTTATTAATTCTACATTTTGATTAAATGTAAATGCAATGTCATTATAAAAATGTTAACAAAAAATTAGTCACTGACACAACTGCACTTTCTTGACTAGCAAATACTAGTAAAAAATTAAGTAAAAAATAAGTTAAGAAAAGTATAATAAAAACATATTTTTACCCCTTTTTCTAATTTAATATGTAGAGTACATTTTTAATAAATAAGATTTACCATTATTTTATCATCAAGAATTACAGTTCTCACATTGAAATAATTACTATTAAATGAACAGACCTTTATTGTGCTTGAAGATAGATTGGTATTTGTTTGAAGCCTAATACTGGTGAGACCTATCTCTATCATCTCTTGGTTCTCGATGATTCTCCCTATGGTTAAAGTTATCTCTGTGATTGTAATTTTCCCTGTGATTGTCTCTGTATTGATCTCTATCTCTGTTATAATTGGAATTATTATGATAGTTTTCTTGGTGTTGTGACTGATGATATTGGTGATGGCCTTGATGGTGGCCTCCTCCTCTTTTACCCTGAAACATTACAATAAGATACATTAACCCTTTGACTGCAGCTGGTCTTATTATATAAGAAAAAATTTGGGTAGTCTTATAGGGTGAGACATCGGCTGAGTTCAATTTCAAAGTTGAGGGTGGGGGATTTATCTATACTGGAAAAAGGTCCTGCAAGTTAGTAAATAACTAACTTCTACATTGTCTCATCATTTCACTTTCTGTAAAAAAATATATAAGCTTTACCATGCATATTAATCTGATGAAATTAATCAATAAATTTCTGGTGCTGAGTCCACAAGCAGGACAAACTATAATTGGAATTTTTCATTTCTTGCTCAACAATACATGTATTGCTTGATTTTGCACTATAGGGTAAGTGTCTACTCAGTGCCACTTTGACTTGTCAGTAAATTTTTCTGGCTTTTTTAAAGGAAATGTGCTTATTTATTGTACACCCTGTAAACAAAAATTATGTGTTCATCTATACTTAGAAAAAATTTAAAAACTATTTACCTGTACCTTAAGTTCCACAAATAAGTAATAGCTTGACTCAATGGTGACTAGTCTGTACCCAAGCAAAATATTCCTTGAACTTACACCTAAGCAGTATAAATCAATGACTCTTAAACTTTTTGTTTGCCACCCCTGTCTAAACAGAACTATTTTTAGCGATCCCTAGATATATACATTTATATATATCATCACCTAAATTATAAAACCTCGTAACTACATTTTTTTTTCTTTTGTTTTCAATAGTTGGTAACACTGTGTATGCTCTAGTAAAACCTCTTAACTGTCAAAATGAATAGTTTGATTTTAAATAGATTTTTTAAAAACAATGTAACTCCTTAGTGGTCATACTGTAAAATTATAAAACCTCGTAACTGTTTCATATTTTATTGTAAGACCTCGTAACTCCTTATCAAGGTTAATCAGCTTAATAAAACAATAAAACCTCTTATACTGTTCCAGGGATATGACCTCCCTGGAACAGTTTTTATCAGTTTATTCTTATTTTTGTTAATTTTTACACATTATTTCAATTTTAATATCTCTTATCTATGATTAGTTTTAGTGATGAAAGGAACGAAGAAAAGAGTCTCTCCACAAAACTATTAATTTATTCAAAGCGCTTCAACCTACATGAGCCATCATCAGTGCCTTGTACAAATAAGTAAAAATAACAAATAACTAAAACAGTTAAAAATGTAAAAAATCAAGTCAAAATACAGGCTCTTTCTGGATAGGGCCAATGTATGGAACGGAACACCATCTCTTATCATCTAGAGATGGGTCCGTTCCATACATTGGCCCCTTATCCCAGAAAGTACTTCCGTCTTACAAAATAATAATTTTAACGTGAGTTTTAGTACATGTAGCACGCTTCGCAATCATTTGAGTAGGGTTAAGGACCCTGTGCCTAATAAATCAAAGAGTGGTGTTTACATGGTTCAATGCGGTGTTTGTAAGTCGGAGTACTTAGGTCAGACAGGTAGGAGCATAAGTACCCGTATTTCGGAGCATTTAAAGAATACAGGTAGCAGGTTCTATGACCATATTAATGCTGAAGATCATATGAACGGTCCGCATCAAGTTGGGTTCCTTCATTTTGCAAATAAAGGGCGTAAGCTAGACTTCTTGGAGAAATTAGAGATTCTAAGGAGTCAGGAAGCAGTGGGAGAACTTAACTTGAACGTTCAGAGGGGAAAGATCACCCCTTCTACTAGCTCTCCTGAAGGTACGCCCTCCAACCCAGTCTATCACGGCTCACGACATCGTTGAGTCGAAAAAGAAGAGGAAGAATATTACTAATTCTATTTAGTTTTTTACGTTTATAATGTCTTCTTTTAGCTGTTTCTTATAATTATTCCTGGTAATTTCATTTGTCTTTTATTTATTTACTTAATTTTATTGTCTTTACTGTATTTTGGACTTTTTTGATTTTTATACATTTTTAACTGTTTAAGTTATTTTTATTTTACTTATTTGTACAGGCACTGATGATGGCCTCATGTAGGTTGAAAAGCGCTTTGAATAAATTAATAGTTTTGTGGAGAGACTCTTTCTTCGTTCTTTCATTATGAACAACTCCACTAGTGCTCATTCAAAATCTAGTTTTAGTGATATCTTATAACCATAATTTTATGATTTTTTTACTTTAACACTGACTTAAAGGCGCCATTCTGTTATCATTGTCAACTTATTTTATTGGTTTATCTATTTTTTCATTTCCTTTGCTTTGTATCAAGAGTTTATTATAAGTGATCGTGATGATATCTCATGGAAAATATTTAGTGAATTTAGCATTACAACATGAAAATCAAATTAATAATATATGAGATGCACCTCTTGCAGAATAATGAATTGCAGGATTTTGATGAACTATTTTTGTGTTATCTTGATACAATAGCCTACTAGTTTTTATCATGAATGTATATAATTAACTATTCTCACATATCATAATAGTGATGAAAAACCACTACCTGGAAAAGTAAAGACAACCAGACCTACATGATGTGATGTCTGCTTAGGTATAAATACATACTGAGGCACTTTATATCATAGTTTATTATGTTATAATAAAACACAGTGATAATGTTACATTGTTTCAGATGGAAAGGAGAATACCAAATCTTATGACAATGAATTAATGAGTGCTGAAATTGAAAAATTTCCAACCATGTTGACAAACCAAGAAGTACAATCAGAAAATGATACGCACTGTATCATTGTTACAGATGAAAATGTCATCTTAGAGATTGGTAACAATATTTTAAACAACAATAATTACTTGAAAGAATGCAAAGAAACAAAAGCTGTACATTGTGATCCAACATACATTGAAAATAAGGTAATATTGTTTAATTTTAAAATATTTACTTGTTTCATTCAATGAAGCCTTTAAATCTAGAA
This sequence comes from Microvelia longipes, assembly GCA_018340805.1. NCBI lineage: Eukaryota > Metazoa > Arthropoda > Insecta > Hemiptera > Veliidae > Microvelia > Microvelia longipes. Next base: position 31,467,308 of record JACMZG010001911.1, on the reverse strand, counting down.
CCATTTTTTTATTTTGTTGGGATGTTAAAGAACTTTCATGTACTTTAAGACCATAGTCATGATGCACAGGGGTGTTTTACCCCTACCCTCGTCTCTTATAGGAATAATTTCTACCAAGCTCTACTGTGATTTGGTAGCAAAATGCTTAAAGTATGATTACAACACATTTAAGTTTACTTTAATATATCTGTCAAATGTGAATAGATAATTATATAATCATACCACACAAATATGCACTACAAATGTTAGAACAGTGTTGCATTGCATATTATACTAACTTTGATGATTGTAATTTTATAGGATGTTGGACCAGTTGTATCCTCAGAAACATTGAAAAGAAAACATGAATGTATAGAAGAAACTAGGTCTAGCACTACAGCAACTGAATGTGTTATAGCTCGAGACTAGAATGATCTTACAGGTGAGACATTATATGAGAAGAAAGGCTCTGAGGCCTGGGGAAACCATTTTGATTGCCTCTATGCAGTTTCTGGAAGACATAGACCAATCTGATTGTTTTCCCATTACACTGTTTATTAACTTACAAGTGTTTCTGTGTGTACCATTCACTTTTTTAAAAATTCCCTCCATAACGTTTTAATCAGAAAGAATTTATTAACATGTATTTTTTTCAGGAATAATGTAGAGGTCATTAAATGATTTATTATTCATGTTTTTAGGGTATATTATAATAATAAAAAATCTATAATTTATTTATTTTGTATCTATAAGTTTTTTTTTTTTATTTTCAGGTGAACAAAGAAAAAGGAAAAATCGACACCAAGTAGATTCTAATTTATGGGTCTGCAATAATTCAAAATCAAACAGGGAACATGGTAAACCGTATAAAGGCCACATACAATTGGAAAATGGTCTTATACAAAAGAAAGACAAGAAAGGAAGATGAAAGAAAAGAAATGTAAACACACTAAAGGGTTTGATTGTGCTCAGTTTTTAAAGATAGAAAAATAATAATTCAAGAATAATAAATGGGGGGAAAAGAAACCCTTTGTTCATAGTTATGTAGAACTAGGTTACACTCATAGACCCAGAGATCACAATGATGATTCTAAGTCTAGATGGCAATATTCATTGACATCTAGACAATGCATATGCATTACTTAATGCATACAAGATTGAAACAAAGATTAAAATTATGTAAATGTTTTTTTAACACTGTAGGAATCAGTGAATGGTCAATTTTAATTGGAAGAAAAATCAAGTTTATTTTAGTAATTTGATAACTTGTTTGATGGTATTTCACTTTTTGCTGGCTGCAGCAGCTAGAAAAAGATTTGTTACATATGTGTCACATTGCCAAATTTATCAAACTAGCAGCTTGAACAGATTTGTTACATACCTGTCACATTGCCGAGTAAAAGGGTAAAATAAGTATTTCTGTAAATTGTTTACATTTTTTATGTTAACATTTTTGTTTGTAGTGATTTTATTGGTTCTTATTTGTTATATTTGTATTTATATTAAAATGTATAAATCAAGAATAGATAGAATAATGGCTTTAGCTTTACTTCCAAAGCATGGAGCGGATTCAGGTGAAGAAGACGAAAATGAAGTTGATGAACCATTAGCTTTATCTGAAGTTTTAGAAGACAACCCTGAAGAAAATGTACTTGTAACTCCGTGTGAAAATTTTGAAGTATTGTCTGATCTTTCTGAAGATTTCGCCTCTACAGTTTGTGTAAGTAATTCGAGTAATTCTCATGATGTTTTGCTTGATCCCAAAAAACTCGCAGAAAAAATAATAGAAGTTGCTTCACCGGTAAAAGTCCCTAGGTTGACAGGAAGAATAAATAAAGTAAAACCTTTAAAAAAATATATAAATGAAGGAAGGATCCTTTCATTCATACTGTTGATGTACCTGAAAATAACTTTGAAGATGTTGATGAAATAAAAAGTCCTTACGAATATTTCTCCATGTTCTTTGATACAGAAATCATGGAATCAATTGTTGAAATGACAAATTTATATTCAGTACAAAAAACAGGTAGTAGTATTAATGTTGATATGAGTGACGTGAAAGATTTCATTTCCATTGAACTTATTATGGGAATAGTTTCTGCTCCTGCCTATACTGATTACTGGTCAGATGAATTCAGGTACCAACTGTAATGTATCTCTGATACATGTTTGATTTGAATTGTGGCGGGAGATTTTTTTTTATTTGATATTTTTGTTGGGCAACATTGTTTATTGGCGGGAAAGTGGTTTTGATAGGTTAGTTTTTTTTCTCTTGAGTTTTTGTCTTATTAAAAAGAACGTGTTTTTGTAATTTTCATTTTTTTCAAATTTTCATTTTTTTAACCTGGAATATACTGTACTTATTTTGAAATGAGAAATAGAGGTAGAAACCCTAATAATATCAACATGGAAGAGTTTATGCGTGAGTTACAAAACGATAGGGAGGAACGTAGAAGAGAAAGAGAACATGAGTTAGAACTGAGAAGAGAGTTTGAAAATGAACTTCAATTAAGGAGACAGGAGCAACTAAATGAAAGAGAAGAAAGAAGAAAGGAAAGAGAACAAGAACTTGGTTTAATAAGAGAAGAAAGAAGAATAGATAGGGAAAACCAGAATGAGTTAATTCAAAATTTAGTGCGCCAAATGACAGGTATGTTGCAAAATGTTTTATCAAATAGTAGAAGTGAAGTTCAAGTAATGGGAAATAATGATAGTCATGATGATGTGAGTCAAATACGCACAGAAGAAATAGTTTACAATAACAGACCCATAAATATTAAAATTTTACCTTTTGATGTAATTTTTTTGATGAATTACAATATAATCCCAAGATCTATATGGATAGACTTGAGAATTATTTACAAAGATACAATTTAGAGGAACGGTCCGTGGAAGTGGTGGAAAGGTCGCTACAAGGGTTAGCCGAACACTGGTACATAAATATTAATAAAAATATATCATTTCAAGAATTTAAAACCCAATTTTTAATAGATTCTGGATGATTTCTCCAAAGAAATATAAGGAAAATGGTAAAGTGGGATTATATACACACGAACACTAAAGGGGGCATAAGTAAGATTTAGTTATTTAGCATAATGTATGCAAACGCTAAACAACTAATTATGAAATTGTTTTGTGTTGTCTGAGAAATTATTTTAAAAGAAATTACTAGACATTTCGGGCAAAAGTTTATCGAGGCGTGTCGAGCAGCAAGAGCTAAAGACATTACCGTGAAGTTGAAATGATATTGAGGGAATTGAGCGATGAAGAAATTGCACAAATGAATACTAATAAGGAAAGCCCTAGTAAAAATTTATTTATGTACAGCCAAAATAATAAAAAAGATGCAGTTAATCAAATCAAAGAAAACCAAGAGAGAGAAATGCCAAAGAACGGTAACTATAGAAATTACAATTATAATAATTATAATTACAACAGGCCTACTACTCAAAACCAACCAATTCATGGAGAGAATAATAGAGTTCAACTAGAAACACAAAAAAATAAAACAGATACTAGGAGAGATAGAGACTATGGAGATGCTCGTCAAAATGTGAACCATGTCATGGTACTTCCTATAGAAGAGCCTGAGAGTGGATCAACCGTTAACAAACAGCAATATGAATGAAAAATTATCATGTTTAATTTAGTTTGTAAGATATAAAAAAAAACAAATTGTAATTGCATGGTACATTTAGATTTCTCCTTATTGAATGTGTTTAAAAAAATATGCTTCAGCATATTTTTTGTTAAGGGGGGGATGTATTAAAATCTGATACATGTTTGATTTGAATTGTGGCGGGAGATTTTTTTTTATTTGATTTTTTTTGTTGGGCAACATTGTTATTGGCGGGAAAGTGGTTTTGATAGGTTAGTTTTTTTTTCTCTTGAGTTTTTGTCTTATTAAAAAGAACGTGTTTTTGTAATATTCATTTTTTTTATTGTGAATTATAGTATTAAAGTATTTATATGTGTTTGTTTAATTTTGATAATAGGCGCCCGAACATTAATCTACGATAATTTGTAGAGTATCCCAAAAGAAATAAAAAGTTTACCTAAAATTAAAAGGGATATTACACAACAAATAGCTGATGTTACGTCTCTTAAAAGATACCAGTCAATAAGACGATTTCTTCATTTTGTTAACAATAACGATGCTGATCTAGATGATCGCTATTATAAAATCAAACCAATTTTAGAAGCTGGGAGGAAAAACTGTTTATCAGTTGAAAACGAAAAAGAACAAATCATCGACAAAATGATGATACCTTATAAAGGGTCACGAGCTGGGTCTCGTAAACAATATATTAAAAATAAACCCAAAAAGTGGGGATTTAAAATGTTTGCTAGATGTGGAGTCTCAGATTTTGTCTTTGATTTTATTATTTACGGAAGAGAGGATACATTCCACGATCGGCCACTCATACTAAAAGAGAAACAACTAGGTTTAGGTGGGTCGGTGGTAATATCATTATGTAAGATATTATGTTATATTATCCTTAGGAACTAACAGGGTTGATAAAAGTGCGAAATTGTCCTTTTAAATCTGACAAAGAATTAAAAAAGGACGGAAGTGGATTGTTTGAGGTGTATACATGCAACACAAAAAGGTTGGCATGTAAAAATATATTTATATATAAATGAATGTGTGTGTCTTTGAGAGAGAGAGAGAGAGTGCTAGAGGGGAAACCGCGTCATCAGTTGGGCGGTATTTCGGAATAAATGAATCCACCGTGAGATTTATTAAGAAAAACGAACAAGCAATACGGGATAGTGTCATGAAAGGGGCCCCACAATCATCAAAAAAATGTCAAACAGTTGAGAAATCCAGTCCTTGAATAAACTGAGAGGGCGTTAAACATTTGGATTGAGGACGCTTTACAAAAAAAATTACCTTCTTAGTTAGTGAAAGTTTCGTCAGATTCCGTGATTCCTGAACAAATCCAACAAATTGTTCAGCACTCCCATAAAATAGGTGGAGAAGGGTTTTCAGACCTGCAAAGTATTGAAGTCCTGGATTTGATCGAGTCACATTTAGATCCTTTAAATGAAAATTATTTAGAAGAATTTATGACTAACGATGTTCTCCCTATCGATGACGATGATGATACCTGCCAACCCGACACTGGATCCAATGTTGAATTAATTAAGGAGTGTACAAAACTACATCGCACGTTGGTTGACAATGCAGTAGAGTTAGACCCTGATATGCTAAGAAGCTTGCAGTTTAAACGAAAACTTGATGAAGCAATGGCTCCTTACTTCGAACTTTCAAACCAGCTTGAAATAACTTCAAAACAAAAATGTATCACGGATTTTTTTCAGCAAAATCTTAATCTGTTAGTCTTAATCTGCTAAACCTTAATTTCATACTTAATGCTTTTTTAAAATTAATTACTGACTAAAATTGATAAAAAATTGCTAAAATAACTAGTCTTAAAGTAAAATATTCAATGAAGTATGTATTAAACTTGATATTATTCATTAGTTGTACGTTTATAATTCCTTAAGAACGTAACCCCCTCTTTTCTATTAAAAATAGATCTCAACATTCGCGAATTCAGCATTCACGAATGTTTTTTGGAACATAACCCTCGCGAATGTCGAGGAATTACTGTACTGCCAAATTTGCCATCAATAGTGTTTGGTCATCCTTCTATAGCAAAAATGCCCTACTTGAAAAAAAATTACAAGTATATAAGTCAACTGCACAGGCTATAGTTACATATGCATCACAAGTGTGGGGATATCAAAGGGTAGAATCTACTGAATTACTGCTCCGATATTTTATTAAAAAAATATTTAGTCTCCCAAAAAGCACTCCAAACTATGTAGTCACAATAGAAGCAGAACTACCCCCAGTCTTTGCCACCTCTCTTAGGCTGAATTTTGATTATATGTTAGAAGTATTAGCTCTCTCAGACAACAGGTCAGGTGCCAGGTGCAGGTCAGGTGTGGTCAGGTGCAGGTGCCATATGTACTTGCAAAAGAAGTAATTGATAAAAATATTTTCTGGGTAAAGGAATGGTTTAAACTAGGTACTGAAATGGGAGTTGCATTGGAAGCTATATACCTGCAAAATCTCAGCAAACTGAAAGATTGGATGGACAGTGTGGTAGCTAGGGTTGAACAAAAAGAAATAGAAGTGGCTTTATCAAATGCTAAAAACTCTAACTACCACACTCTCTATTACCCCCTTGTACAAAATAAAATTTCTTTCAAATACATGTATTTTCTTAAAAATAGAAATTCAGCTAGCTGGGTGCTAAAAGCAAGGGGCCAACTACTAAGATTAAACTTCAGCCATGGAAGAAAAAGTCATCTGTGCTCTGCATGCAATCTGGGCTCCATAGAGGATAATTTTCATTTTTTAGCTGTTTGTCCGGTCATGGGTGAATTCCAAAGGAAGTACTTTGGAAAGTCACCCTTGTCCATAGAGGAATATTATAATTTTTTACAGGTGAAAACAGAGGAAGATTGTGTAAGATTATGTAAGAACCATTTGGAACTATAAAACGTATCTTGTTTCCAATTTTAATTTTGATAAATGTCATCCAGGCATATACATAAATGAATGTGTATATTTATGTATATGTATGCATGTATATGTGTATGAATTTATGGGTGATATATATATATATATATATATATATATATATATATATATATATAGATTTATGAATATATATTTGTGTGTATGTATATAGATGTATATATTATATGCAGTTGTATCTAGATGTGTGTATGTGAATATATGTATGTGTGCTTCTGAATATATGTGGTAGGCAAATATAAATAGACAATATTCTCCCCCTTTCCAAAGAAAAATTTTGGATCTCTTTTTTACTTCTAATAAAAAGCATCTAAAAATATGTATTTATTTAATAATATTTTTTTATTGATGGTGTAACATTATTAACATATAGTAATTAATATATTATAATATATATAGTATATAATTTAATTTATTTAATATGTATTTATAAAAAAAATATATAGAGAGTAACATAGTAACCTCCTCCTGACGGTCCAACCCACGGACCCTGGAGTAGGCTTATGAGTTGTAAGTATTATTTCGTAAATAAAAGTCATTTTTCTTTCTTTTCTTTCTACATGATTGAAACAAAGATTAAAATTATGTAAATGTTTTTTAACACTGTAGGAATCAGTGAATGGTCAATTTTAAATTGGAAGAAAAATGAAAGTATTGACAGTAATTCTGTCAATTCTATGATCTGTGAAAATCGACGAAATTCACAGCCTTTCAAAAATGAATGTATGAAACAATACTTTGATTCCCTTCTTTAAGCTGAATCTCATTACTGGAGGAAAAAATCTCAAAAAGACTATTTAGAACCTATATGGTCATCCAAAATGGATATATACAATAATTATAAAATGATTTTGTGAAATGAAAGGCCAAAAAGAACTATCATACACATCTTTCAATAAAATGTTTGAAGATCAAAACTTGGCACTGTTCAGACCCAATAACAACCTCTGTGAATTATGTACAAAACATAAAGTTGGGCAAGTTTCTGAGGAGCTGTACCAAAAACACCAGACAATGAAAGTGTCAGCACACAAAGAAAAAGAAGATGACAAGAAAAATTCACCTGAAAGAACTGAGGTTTACACTATGGACGTTCAGTCTGTTCTTTTAGCTCCTTCTTCTAATGTCTCTACCATGCACTACAAAACAAAACTTGCAGTACACAATTTTACTCTTTTTAATTTAAAAAGTAAAGAAGGGTATTGCGAAATTTGGAACGAATCTGAAAGTGGCATGAATTTGCGACTTTAGTGTGCAAATTCATAAAAGAGGAGGTTCTGCCAAAGGGTATAACAGAGATAATTTTATATAGTGACGGTTGTACTTACCAAAACAGGAATGTCACAATGTCTAATGCTCTTTTCAATATTGTTAAATTATCACCAGAGGTCACCATTTTTCAAAAGTTTTTAGAAAAAAGCCACACTCAGATGAAGTGTTATGTTATGCATTCTACTATTGAGTGCAAACTACGTAAAAAAAAAATATAAACATTCCGGCTGAGTACATAGACATTTGTAAAATTTCACACCACAACCAGCCTTATCATGTTGAATATTTAAGTCAAAATATAAGTACTTTTATTTATTTGATTCTGTCATGGCTTAGAAAAGTGTTCAACCAGGGTTCCGTAAAGGCGATCCAGTTCTCACAGATGTAAGAGCCTTAAAATAAAATTGTGAGGGAGTTGATTACAAATTAATTTTTGAAGAGGACGATCTTGCCAGTAAGAATGCGCTGCTACACTGGAACTGCACAGTTGCCTCGCCATCATCAAGAGAGACCAAAAATAAAAAAAGAATAGTACCAGCACTTGCAGGAACTGAAATTAACATCACCTAGTGATTTTCATTCATTCTACGATAATCTTCCATTCAAATAAAAAATATGAATGGAAGAGCATTTTAAAACCTTTTTTAATGCTCAAATTATTTTTGTGATATTAAAAAATCTAGTTTTATTTAACTGAATTTTTTTTTTTTTTATTTTTAACAATAAAAATTTTAAAACTGAAATAATTTATATTTCATTTTTTTTATTTTTTTAACTGAAATAATTAAGTTTTATAACTTTATATAACTAAGTATTAAGGAGTCATTATTATTTTTTTATTTTACACAAATTGTGATGTGTTGGAGAGTAAGTTATACTTTGTCTATGTCGACAGTTGTAGACCTTATATAGTTTTGCTTTTATGTATACTATTAGAAATATAATACACCGGCACAGGTTACACTCTGCTTATGGTTGTCTATTGAAAAATGTGTTCCCTTTTATTTTGTAGCCCCAAGGAAGCCCCAATATACTAAATTTCTATAGGTTATGGGCCCAGATATAATAAAAATTTTAAAAGTTCGGTTAGTTTTCAGTTTATTAGTCGGTGTGCTGTGTAAAAATCGGTTGTGATTGTGTAAAGAAATTTGGATAGAAATGGTTAACCAAGACAGCATTGTCTATCCAAAATTAAATAAAAATTGTGACTATCCTGTGTGGAAATTCAGGTTAATGTCAATTTTGGAAGCAAAAAAGGTAAAAAAACTTCTGTATAGCCAAAAAAGGATATCTTAGTAATGATGAAAGTCAACATTTTGACGTTCAATCAAAATCAATTACCATATCATGTCTGTCAGACAAATACATTGAACACATAAGGCAATGTAAAACAGCATTTGAAATGCTAAATGCTCTAACAAAAGTTTTTGAGAGAAAAAGCATTCTCTCTAGGCTCCATGTTTGGAGAAAGTTATTAACTTTAAAGCATAAAGATGGTACTGAATTACAAGACCATTTCATTGTCTTTGATGAAATTATAAGGGAACTTGAAGCCACAGGTGCTAAAGTAGAAGATGAGGATAAAGTGTGTCATTTATTACTAACAATGTCTGCCAAGTATGAGACAGTCATTGCAGTACTTGAGAACTCTACTGAAAAGTTGACAATGGACTTTGTTAAGGGAAAGTTGTTGGATACTGAAATTAAACTTAAAAGAAAAACCGGATTTTCAAGCAAGTTTTTTGAAAAACTCTTTTCAAGTTGGGAACAACAAGTGCTATACTTGTGGATCAGAGTTTCATTTTAAATCAGAATGTCCTAACAAAGATAAACAAAAGAATTCCTCGTCTAGATCGTTTTAGGCCAAGAGCCCAGGGGTGTTTTGTTAATAAAAAGTGTAATGGCTGGAACCGATCTCAATTTTTCGTAAATACCTTCCTGAACAAGGATCTGCAATTCTGCCGACTCGTACCGGATGGGTGTCCCAGGCAGAACCTTTGACCCCTGAAGTGCGTTCTGCCTGGGACACCCATCCGATACAAGTCGGCAGAATTGCAGATCCTTGTTCAGGAAGGTATTTACGAAAAATTGAGACCAATTCTAGCCATTACACTTTTTATTAACAAATCACCCCTGGGCTCTTGGTCTATTTAGAGGAAGGTTTACTGGAACTCTAGAGGAAGTAGATATAGAGGAGCTAGAGTACAAACAGAGGCTATAAAAGAGGAGCATACATAGCTCAGGAAGATGTAAGTAGAGAACTTGCATTTATTGCTTTATTAAATGAATCAAATATAAACAACAGTGAAAACTGTGTAAGCTTTGTGCTAGATAGCGGATGGGTGTCCCAGGCAGAACCTTTGACCCCTGAAGTGCGTTCTGCCTGGGACACCCATCCGATACAAGTCGGCAGAATTGCAGATCCTTGTTCAGGAAGGTATTTACGAAAAATTGAGACCAATTCTAGCCATTACACTTTTTATTAACAAAACACCCCTGGGCTCTTGGTCTATTTAGAGGAAGGTTTACTGGACACTCTAGAGGAAGTAGATATAGAGGAGCTAGAGGTACAAACAGAGGCTATAAAAGAGGAGCATACGTAGCTCAGGAAGATGTAAGTAGAGAACTTGCATTTATTGCTTTATTAAATGAATCAAATATAAACAACAGTGAAAACTGTGTAAGCTTTGTGCTAGATAGCGGTGCCACAAATAATCTTTCCTGTAGAGACATTGCAGATAAGTTAGATTCAGTGGAAAGTATCCAACCTGTTCAAATTAAAGTCGCTGATGGTAAAACTATCTTTGCCAAACAAAAAGGTATCTTAAAATTACCTTTTATTTCAGTTAAAATTGAAGGAATTATTGATGTCTGATTGATAGTGGAAGTAGTATAAATTTTATGTCAGAAGAGTTTTATATGAATAGTAAAAAAATGTTTAAAAATGTGTTGGTTGTACCAGTGTATGGTGCAGAAGTATCTTGTGCAATTCCAAAGTCACAGAAAGTTTCTAAGCAGATATTTGTGGAGATAAATATTAAAGGAATACATGGTTCATTAAATTTTTTAATTGTACCAAAATTGAGTATGAATATTATTTTAGGAGTTGAGTTTTTGTAAAAATTAAATGTAAATAAAAGCTTCAAGGAAAACGTTTTGACTTTGGAAGATGGAGATATAAAGGAAAATATACCTTTAATGGTCTAAAGGAGAGTACATCAGCTAAGATTAAATTAGTAAAGGGAAGTTTAAGGCCTAAGGAGTTAAAAGAAATATGTTATACCATAGATAAGAAAGAGAATGATAACCAAGAAATAGAAGATTTAATAAGAGTTATTGATAGTAAATTAAAAAAACATAGAAAGTGAAACAGTTAGAGAAAGGCTTAAAGATATATTATTAAAATATAAAGAGGTGTTTAGAAAGAAAATAGGATTCATATTTTCTTATATTCATCACATTGAAGTTACTGATAAGAGCCCTTCAAATTGTGTTATAAGAATGTTATTATTGTTAGGCATTGGATTTCCAAATAAAATATATACCTGGTCAAAATAATATTTTTACAGATATCATGAGCAGACATCCACCTAATAAGCATGATGAAGGAGAAGTTCAGGATAATAAAAGTTTTAAGACTAATTATGAAATAAATACTTTGTTCGATAAGATTCAGGTATTAGTAAGTTGCAGATGGAAGATAAAAAAATTCAGAAATTGCTGGCAAGATTGATTAAGATAATCAATACAGAAATTTTACCACAATCAATAATACTGTTAATGCCATACAGTTTGATGGAATGAAGTTATTCATACCATCAGCCATAATTATTAAACTTATAGATATGATCCATGAAGAATATGGGCATATAGGAATTACGAAAGTGCAAAAAAATTATCCAAGAACACTTTTATTACCCAAAACTTAAAAATGAGGTAACTAATAGAATAACCACTTGTGTTACTTGTTTAAGAATAAAGATTAATACACATCCATTGAATGCACCTCAACTGACTTTGATTCCTAAACATAAGCATGAATATATTTCAGTTGACTTTTGTGGTCCATGGCCATCATCAACTAAATCTAAATATAGATATAGACTAGTGATAGTTAATAATTTGACTAAATTTACAAAAATATATACTTTGAAAAAGGCTAACTCAAACAATGCTATAATGGCGTTGACTTCTTATTTAGCTTTGTATAAGAAACCTGATAATTTAATCTGTGACAATGAACTGCAGTTTCAGTCAGAAAAATTGTCAAAGTTCTTAAAAAACAGAGATATAAAAAAATAATGATTCCAATCAGACACCCAAAAGCTAACAGAGCTGAGAGGTCTTTGAGAGATATAGGTGAGATGTTACGAGCCTTAATGATGGACCACCATGAAGTTCGTGATATCGGATTAGCTATGAATTCAACTTATCAAGAGGTGATACAAATGACACCAATTCAAGCTCATCTCGGAGTAAGGCCTTTTCGTAAATGGGAGAATTTTGAACCTTTAATACCTACAGGAGGAATGGAGATAGACAGTGAGGATTTAATTGAAGTACTCAGAGAAAGGATAAGGATTGGAGGAGAAAGAAGAAATATAAGATTTAATAGAGGAACGAAACTAAATTCAAAGAAGGAGACAAAGTGTTAGTTAAGAGGCTAAATGTTAGTAACAAGAAAAATAATGTAGTTCCAAGCCTTGTAGATTTAGAGCGGTTACTTCACAAGTTTACAGATGAGGAATTATTTCAAGACAACCCACGGAATTCGGTGTACCAACAGAGGGATTTTGATAAATATCGTGTTAACAGAAATTCTGGAAATTTTGGTGACAACAGGAATTCTGATAGGTATGGGCATAGCAGAAATTTTACCCATTATCAGAATAGGAATAATAAAAATTTTAATCCTCGTAATAGAAATTATCAACCATCACATAACCTTAGAAGTAATTATAATAATCAAGGTAACTATCAACACCCAAACTATTATATTAATAGGAGACAGAATGGTTATTCCAACTACAATCAACGTAATGGTAATAATAATAATTACGACCGACATCAAAGAAGCAATGATTATCGAGCTAATAATAGGAACGAGTAGCGTCACGGAAACAATTAAAATCATAGTAATTATCAGCAACAAATTAATAATCGAAACAATCAGCCTCATATTAAATAATCAGCTGCTGTTCAAAATTTAAATATTGATGGGCCTTATGATGAGGCATGATGACAGGAATCCACATGTTGGAGGGCCTTTAAACTAATATCTGGGAAAGTGATGCCAACCTATAATGTTTTAGATTTAAGTATTAAAGACAAAAGAAGATGCACTTTTGATGCATTCGCTTTAGTGAATGATGTTGTTTTAGATTAAAGCTGTAATGATTATGTCTTGACTGCTGTGCCACTGGTTGATAACAGTGATAACATACATTTAGGAGCAGTATAGTATCTACTAGACCTGGTAGAATTGTCTCAGTGGATTTTTATGGACCGATTCCTACAGGAAGAGGAGGTAGATATCTTCTGGTAATTATCGATAACTATTCTAAATTTGTCAGACTTTATGCCATCACTAGAGAAAGTGCTTACAACGCCATAAAATGTTTATATATTAATTAATTTAGGGATTATATTATATTAATACAGTAGGGAGGATAAGCACTCTACTGTCAGATAATGGAACTTAGTTTACTTAATCTAAATTTAAAAGGTATTTAGAACTTTCCGACATTAAACATGTTCGGAAACCTCAAGCTAACTTGGCTGAATGTGTTAATAAATATTTAGAAAATGCATTTTAAATATTAGTTTCAGAGTATCAAGGTAAATAGCCCTCTGTTTACCCAATAATTGAGAGAATACTTAATGAAACCTATCATACAGTTATTTGTTGTACAAATGGAATCGTAGACCTCCAAGACTATGAGATTCACATTTAGAGATACCTCTACCTTCCGATGAAAATTTGGCTGGTAATACTGTAGTTGAAATTTTACAAATTGCCATACGAAAACGAAACAATAGACATTTAAAAGAAATTAAATATGAAAATAGATTTCAGCCAGGTAATTTGGTTTCATGCAGAACCCTGTGTGTGAGTAATGCTGATAGGGGAATTTGTGCTAAATTTCTCCTGAGATTTGAAAGCCCATTTACCATTTCTGATCTCTCAAGACTCCCTATTTAAGTGTTGTTGTTATACTCGAAAAAAATAAAAATTGGTGATTTTTTTCTGTGTTGGTCCTACCCATAGGTAGTCCAAAACGCCTAGTCTTAATTTTTTCTACAGCCTCCTTCATTTTCAAAAGTCACTTTTTAGTTCCCGAGTCACCCAAATTTTGCGTTTTTAGCCAATTTTTGAGGCTAAATATTTCGGCTTTGGCTCAACCTAGCTTAATGAAACAGGTCTCGTTTGAAAGTGTCCTCTTTGGGCTTTATCTAAGAACCAATCATTTTTGTTCTACTGCTGCTAATCTACTCGTAATTTTGCATAATAAATTTGACCACAAGGGCTGAAAATGCACTTTTTCATTATTTTTTTTAACAAGGAAGATAATTTTGGAAAAACTTATTATAGTTTTTTAGTTACTTAGATAACCTTAAGGAAAAAGGAAAAAATTATTTTAATGTTCCAACTTTTACCTTTTGGAGTCAATGAATAATTGAAAGTTGAGGTTTTCATGATTTTGGTGTTTTTCAGGGCGATCTATCGTCCAATGGGACTGGGGCGATTTTTTCAAAATTGGGCTTAAAATGACCTCTATACATAGCAGTCATACGCCCATTATGGTTCATATTGTTTATTTTGGTTTTTAGGTACTCTACAGCGTTTTTAAAATTAGCAGTTTTTCAATTTAAAAATTTCACAAAAATATGCTGATTTCTAATGGGAATAGGGTTTACCTTGGTGATCCTTTGCAAAATAATCAAAGTTTGTGGTATATATTTATTTTTATGTAAAACAAATTCATATAAAATGTATTAACAATTGTATGTATTTATATGCACATGCATATATGTATATAAATACTACTTATATTTATCAAATTAAAAAAAAACAATAATATATATATATATATATATATATATATATATATATATATATATATATATATATATATATATATATATATATATATATATATATATATATATATATAAGACATAATATATAATGATTTTAATACACAAATTCTTTTAATTTCAAGGAGCACAAAAAAATTATTTTTAAAATTAAGTAAGGAAATTAGGATTTAATTTTCTTTGTCCACAATACTAATAAATGCTCTCTTATTTATGAATGTAATATTCAAAGTTATAATGATATAGGATTTTCTTGACCTTTTTTCTCTCTTTATAATTCTGTAACAAAGTTACTTATATCATCCTTTTTCCTTTATGAATTATTGGATTATCCCTACAAACTTATTTCAATTGATCTAATAAAACCATATAAATCCAGGTATTTTATACTGACCATTATTACAATATTAAGAAATTATATTTAGTTTTCTGGTTCCTTTACTAGCAAGACTTTCATTTTTTTGTGCGTTCTAACAAATTTGTATTTATAAATTACAATTATTTATTTTAAAATGGAAAGCTGTGATGTTGGGAAAATTGCCCTTGAGGACTGCCATAAAAACTTTTACGGTATGGTCAGTAGAGATATTATAGTTTAAGTGAACTATGATGTTGATAAGAAACTTATTCAACTCAGAGTCAATTCAGAAGTGACCACTATATGTGTATCATAAAAAAAAAAATATTTGGTTAAATTTAGGGATATTTATGGAAAAAAATGTACTGATCCTTTAAAGCAACATAAAAAAACTGTTTTTAGTTGTCTTCGAGTGATACAGGTAAAACATCTTGACAATATAAACAAAATTGCAGGTGTTAAATTAGTCCCTGGGAAAGCTTTATGTACAAATTGTTTTTCTACAATTTTCAAAAAAGCTGATGGTGATGACAATGATAACTACAGTGATCGTGAGTGCGAAGATCATGAATATGAAGCCCAGCCCTCATTACCTCAAGATGTAAACGTCTTGGAAGTCGCGTGTTCTAGCCTAGGTATATCTCCCTTATCAAAAGTTAGAAAACTCAGTAAAGAGAGGCGGCCTACTGCTTTAATAGCTAAATTTAATAAAATAAAAGAAACTCTTGCTCAAAGCTTTGAAAGTTCCTTTGTTGAGTTAACGGATTTAGATAAAGACATTGTTCAAACTTATTCTGATCGATACAATTTGCTTATTGATTTGTTGAAAAAAAAATTTACTACGGCTTCGAAAGACGATAAAATTCGAATAATTAGTTTACTTCCTCAAAATTGGACAAGGGAAAAATTGGCTCAAGAATTAAATACTTCAGAAAGATTTGTGCGTTTGGCTCAAACTCTAGTACAGCAACAAGGTATTTTACCAACTTTAAAACAAAAACCTGGTAATTGGCTACCTCAAACAACCTTAGACCTCGTTTGTGATTTTTACAATGACGAAAACAGCAGAGTTTGCCCTGGTAAAAAGGACTGTGTGAGTGTTAAAATTGGCGGAGTTAGGGTGCACAAGCAGAAACGGTTATTGCTAATAAATTTAAACGAGCTATATGTTTTGTTTAAAGGAAAATACCCTTTAATTAAAATCGGGAGGTCGAAGTTTTTAGAGTTAAGACCAAAATGGTGTGTCCTTGCCGGATCTTCTGGTACACATTCTGTGTGTGTATGTATTTACCACCAGAACACTAAGTTAATGATCGAAGGTGCTCGTTTGAAAATTGATTATAAAATATTTCTTGAAGCATTGGTATGCAACATGAATTCCTATAATTGCATGATGGGTAGTTGTGACGAGTGTCCAGGAAAAGAAGCCTTGTTGCAACTCTTTTTAGAGGCAGATGAGTTTGAGATGTTACCTGATGAGATAACGTTTAAGCAGTGGGTGACTACTGATAGAGCTGAAATAACTACTGTGGTGATGGAACAGGAGGATTATTTTGAAGAATTAGCAGAGAGGCTCGAGTCTCTAAAAAAACATCATTACACCTCTGTTCAACAAAGCATGTATTTAAAAGAAAAAAAGGAAACACAGTGCATTGTACTAGCTGATTTTTCTGAAAATTTTTCCTTCATCATTCAGGATGAAATTCAAAGTTATCACTGGTCCAATTACAACCAAGCAACCATCCACCCTTTTGTGTTTTATTACAAAGAAAACAAAGATGAGCTACGTGCAGTTAGTATGTGTGTACTTAGCGACCATTTATTACACAATACAGTTGCAGTTTATACCTTTCAGTGCCATTTGATACAAAAAATAAAATCAATTGCTCCTTTAATTAAAAAAATTTATTATTTTTCTGACAGTGCTGCAAGTCAGTATAAAAATAAAAAGAATTTAATCAATCTCTGCAATCACAATAAGGATTTCAATTTAGAAGCCGAATGGAACTTTTTTGCTACTTCACATGGCAAAAATGCATGCGATGGAGTTGGAGGAACCATCAAAAGAATGGTGTCCAGGGCTAGTTTACAAAGAACTTCCGACAATCAAATCACAAATGTTAATGAGATGTTTAACTTCTGTAAGGAAAACATTTCTGGAATTACATTTGTATTTGTCCCCAGCCATGAAGTAAGGGCTCAAGATGAAAAACTTAAAAACAGATTCAATTTATGTAAACCAGTTGACGGTACCAGAAAATATCATCGTTTTCTTCCTCTCTCAGAGAATAAAATAAGATGTTTCAAAACATCAAACCAACTAAATAGCTATAAGGACTTCGATATTACCAAATAAAACAACTGTTCATTTTTATAATTTCTTCATGATTACTTCTTCATATTATGTTCAAATTATCATTATGTTTTACATTCTTTGTTATAAAATATGTATAAAACAAATATGTATACTTGCAAAAATATATTATTGTTTTTTTTTAATTTGATAAATATAAGTAGTATTTATATACATATGTGCATGTGCATATAAATACATACAATTGTTAATACATTTTATATGAATTTGTTATACATAAAAATAAATATATACCACAAACTATGATTATTTTGCAAAGGATCACCAAGGTAAACCCTATTCCCATTAGAAATCAGCATATTTTTCAGCAATAGAAATCAGCATAAAGAAAACAAAAATTTCTAGAGCACGGTTACAGAAATGCAGGCAAAATTGCAAGGAACTACACAGCAAATTAAATGACATTCAAAAGAAAAGTAATGAAGATCATCATAAAATACTTTTGAATGTTTTAAATTTTGATCAAGTCGAAGCTCTCGAGAGGAAATCAATGAGAGGCAGAATGGTCATCTGGTACTGTTACAAAAGCTTTACAGTTAAAATTTTCATGTGAACTATCAGACTATGAAAATGTTAGAAAAATCCTGCCTTTACCTTCAGTAAGAACCCTGACTCGCCGTCTAGAAAATTTGAAATTTGAGAGCGATGTGCTATCTGAGGTATTTGAATTTTTATCTATCAAGGCAAAAGAATTCAAAAATACTTTTGAAAAAGATTGTGTTGTTGCAATGGATGAAATGGCAATAGAATGGCAGGTAGAACTTACGATACCTCTCTGAATCAATATCTTGGGAAAGTTACTCGGCCTGGACACGATGGAGATGCCTCTGATGTCTTGGTGGTTATACTAGGAGGCATCTCTACAAGATGAAAACAAACGGTTGCCTATTATTATACCAATAAGAAAACCGATGGAGCTTTGTATTACAGCATTATTGAAGATATAATCAAGAAATCTGAAGCTATTGGACTCAAAGTTTGGGCTCTAACAAGTGATATGGGTTCATCGAACAGAGCGTTATGGTCCAAGCTAGGAATAAAGTCTAGTCGTTGGTGTGAAACTATAAATTCTATTACACACCCTCTTGACAAAACTAGACAAATTTATTTATGTCTTTGCTGATGTTCCTCATCTTTTTAAGAACATAATGAATATGCTCTGTTCAAATGAGTACATAACTTTGAGTAAAGAAGTTGTTAAAGAGCATAAATTAGCTCATATTAAAGAATTAATTTAGTATCAGTCTACTTTCAACTTAAAGCTTGCACCAAAGCTAACCTTAGAAGATATACATCCTGATCACTATTCTAAAGTGAAAGTATCATCTTCTTCGAATGTCATGAGTCATGACACAAGCAGCGAGTTAAGATTTATGGCCCAGGAGCTTAATAAGCCAGATTACTTGACCACTGCTTGGTTCATTGATTTTATTGTGTGGTGGTTCAACCTAATGTCCTCCAGAAACCCTATTTTAGCTCTAAGTATAAAGAAGCCAGATGTTTAAGCAGAAAGTGTGGCATTTCTGCCACACTCAGTGGCAGTGATGTCAGCCATAAAAGTTGGTTCCGGAGGAGAAAGGAAACCGTCTCAAACTGGCTTCATTATATCTACCTCATCTATCCTGGACCTAAAAGATATTTTTTTGAATTATAGATCATATGGGTTTTTACTGACCAGCAGATTTACTCAAGGATGCTTGGAAAACTTGTTTTTCTCTGTTTGAGCAAAACAAGCAAAACCTAATGCAAGGGAAGTCAGAAATAACTTAAAATTAATCACTGTCTCTCAGTACATGAAAAATCCATCAAGATCAAGTTATGATGAGGGTGATCATGAATTTTTAAGTGATTTTATAGATATTATCTCCAACCAATCCATCTCCATTTGAAGATGATATATTTGTTTCCATGACACAAGAAAATGACTTACCACTTTTACCAGATGATTTAGATACTATTTTAATTAAAGATGCTGAACTCAACAGTTTATACAATATATGTGGGTACCTCATCACTAGTTTAAATAAAAAAGTTAATTGTCAAGTTTGTATGTCTCTACTAGGAAGTTATACTTATGATTTATCTATAAAACAGGCCAAACTAACATCATTAAAAAAGTATAGAAGAGGCAAGTTATTTTTCCCAAATAAATATGTATTTAAATGTATAATTCAATTAGAAAAAACTTTATTGTTCTATTCACCTCATCTGTTTGGTGTTTCATTTAATATTAATAAATTTTTATTTAACAAAATGGAACATTTGGTTCCCTCTGCTATTGCAGGAGATTGCCATAACTATGCCATAAGGATCTTAAATAGATTTATTTCATTTAGATTTAGATCAACCAAAAATTAAAATCGAGAGATAGGTTTATCTGCCAGAACGGTGTCAAAACAAATAACCTTCAAGACCACGCTCAAAATGTAAGTAAACAAAACAACTCATACGAAACAAATGAAACAGAGAGTGAAAATGAGCATGTTGTCGATGATAGTCTCACTGTTGCTAAGTACAAAGCAATGAAATGTACAAGGTATGGAAGTACAATCAATGGAAATCAAGACAATGAACATTGCTCAGATGGTTGACTCACTAAAGCCATTGGGCAAAGTGATAAATATTATGATAAATTCATTTGCTGCAGTTCAAAAATCGATCATATTCCAATCTAACCTTTTACAAGATAGTCTTATAGAAATTCAAACAGTTTAAAAAAAACAACAAAATAGACTACTGAAGTGATTTCTGAGCATTCTAACACCTTGAAATCCATATTTAAGAAACAGGATTTTTCTGACATAAGAATGAATAAACTTGAACAACATATATTGTGCTGTAATGTGGAAATCAAAGGACTCCCATCATCAATCCATGTTGACTTAAAACTGCTGTCAACTCAACTAATCAGAAAGCCCACTTTAACATAACTACAACTAATTCAAGCAAAAACAAAAAAGAAATATAAATGTATGTACATAATTGTACATAGATATGTATGTATAGTTGTATAAAAAATTTAATTATATTATAAATGTACTATAATTTTATTTATTTAAACTTTAATTTTATTTTTTCCATTATAATTGTTTCCCCCACACTCAATCATAAGATTTGTGGGTTTTCATTGTTTCTTGTATCTTTTTTTTATTTATTGTATGGTAATTTTAAAAAATACAAGAATTATTTTTTAAAAAAAAATGTATATCACTCACCTGACACCTTCAAAAAAGTCGATTTTTGAGTTAGCACATTAGGTCGATAGAAAAAAATGAGCTCTACAAGAAGGTACAAACGAGATCATTCTAGCTATTTTAATCGCCGCGTGACAGCAGTTGTATCATTACTACCTCGGACGAGTAGAGGGGATAAACATTTTTTTTTTTACTGTAACAAGGCAGAAAGTCCCAGTGTCGGTCGACCCGTCGTCCAGGAAGGTAAGCTTATACAGTGATATTTTTTTAATTATTACATTATTTATTTGAAATTTATCTTTATTTTTAGTTGTCACATTAAGCCCTATTGGATTTTTAGTTGTTACATTACACCTTTTATTAATTAGTCATTTAAGTAATACATTAATACAGTAATTATTTTTACTTGTCACGTTGCTTGTAAGAAGTTTTACAACAATTTTAAATTATCACTTTTAGCCCCACTGGATTTTTAGCCCTTACATTACACCTTTTAGTAATTACCCATTTACGTAATACATTAATACTGTGATTATTTTAACTTATCACTTACCACGTTCAAAGTTTAGTTACTATTTAGAATTATCACTCTAAACCCGGTTGGATTTTGATTTGTAACATTTCAAATTTGGTAATTAGTGATTAAAATAATACATTATTGTAGTGATTATTTTTAATTGTCACATAGCTTCTAAGAAACTTAATAACAATTTTTAATTTTCACTCGAAGCCCGGCTAGATTTTGAGTTTATTCATAATCAATGAGTTCATTCAATCCATTGATGATGCATTATCACAGCATTGTTTTTTATTTGTTACGTCATTATTTTTTGTAAATTGATAGACATATTTGTATTTGTATTCTTTTATAATAAAGTATTATTACTTTATTTTCAAAATGTGTAGTACAGGTTTGTATAATTTTTTCAGGTTATAATGATGTCCATAAGCCGAGGAAAATTAATGGTTGAAATGATAGAGGTAGAAAAAATAAGAAAAAAACCAAAAAAAATAAATTTAAATTAAAAAGTAACAATATATTGGCAGCAATGTATGAAGAAAACGGAAATGTTTGGAAAGAGAAGAGTTATGAGCACAAACTGTTTTTTCCAAAAACTTCAACAGCTCAAAAAAGCACTTAATATAACTGAAGGAATTGGCTTAAGTGAGAAGCAAGCCTCTGAAGTTAATAGTTATCAAATTGCTTGTAACAATAACACATATTCAGACATAGGCTTAAGCAAGAAGCAAGCCTCTGACAATAATTGTTTTCTCGTAGCTTCTAGCAATAACACAGATTCAGATATTGGCTCAAGAGAGAAGCAAGCCTCTGACGATAATTGTTTTCTCGTAGTTCTAGCAATAACACGATTCAGATATTGGCTCAAGAGAAAGCAAGCCTCTGACGATAATTGTTTCTCGTAGCTTCTAGCATAACACAGATAGATATTGGCTCAGAGAGAAGCAAGCCTCTGACGATAGTTTTCTGTAGCTTCAAGCAATAACACAGATTCAGACGTTGGCTTAAGTGAGAAGCAAGCCTGTGATGTTGATTCTCTTAAAGACGTTGTAGACAGCGACAATGACATTGACGACCCGGATTATAACTCTAATATAAATGATGAAATGACTGATGTAGAAGGAACCTTAGATAAAGAGGTAAGTGGTAATGAACACTAAAGAATTTAAAGGAAAAAAAAGATAAATAAAAAAATGGAACTGTGTAAAGGCAAAAGAATTAAAAAATAAGGGTTTAGAATATTGGTCTAGACATGCAAAAAAGACAGTCAATGCTAAATCAGTTAAACCGCCGTGCCATAATTGTAACCTTAAATTCAATGAGGATGCTAGAAACAAGATTTTTAGTGAATATTGGGAGCTTGGCGATATAAACAAACAACGATAATTTATAATTTCACATTCTTCAAAAATTCAACCAGAATATAACTACCCCAAAAAAACCCGCAATTTGAATCATGCGTTCTATTTCAACAACGAGGAAGGTGCAAGGTCTCGCGTGTGTAAAACATTTTTTATGTCAACACTAGGGATCAACAGGCGAACAGTTGTTACATGTTTTGAAAAATATAAAGGAGGAGTTTTAATGGATGATCAACGTGGTAAACATATCAAAAAGGTAGTGGACGAATTGATTAAGAATGACATTCGATGTCATATTAATTCAATTCCAAGAATTGAAAGTCATTACACTAGAGCACATACTACTCGTGAGTTTATTGAGGGAAGCAAAAGTTTAATAGGAATTTACAGAGATTATAAAGAAAACTGCAAAAAAGTCAATAAACCCTTTGGTTCCTTTTCAGTTTTTTCAAACATTTTTAATTATGACTTTAATTTATCTTTCTTTGTGCCCAAAAAAGATATGTGCGACTTTTGTGTTGCATTTGAGAATTCCAGCCCAGATCAAAAAGAAAAGAACAAAAAAGAATTTAAAGATCATCATGATGAAAAAGAAAGGGCAAGGCAACAGAAGGAACAACACAAACAAGTTGCAATTCAAAATTCAAATACAATTGTATGTACATATGACTTACAGGCTGCACTCCCATGCCCAAGAGGAGATGTGTCAGCTTTTTATTATAGGAGCAAATTATTGACTTATAATTTTACTGTGTATGAATTTAATACAAAAACAGGCAATTGCTATGTTTGGCATGAATCAGCTGGAGAAAAAGGTGCTACGGAAATAGCCACCTGCGTATACAAATATATAATTGATTTCATATTTTACTCAGATAATTGCATACCCCAACAAAAAAATCAATATACAATTTCAATGTATATGTATGCATTGGCAAAATTCCCGAATATTAAATCAATATCTCATAAATATCTTATAAAAGGGCACACTCAAAATGAGGGAGTCCACTCTTTAATTGAAAGAGAAATTAAGAGAGCATTAAAATCGGGTCCAATTTACGTCCCATCCCAATACGTGCAACTGATTAAGAGCTCAAAGAAAAATGCACCTTACTATTTCGTTCAGGAATTGAGTTGTAAAGATTTCATAGATTTTAAAGGTCTTGCCAGAGAATTTGGAAAACAATTAGTTCCTAACCAACATCCAACATCCAAATAGTAGTTTTGCATTTAGTACTTTAAAATGGCTTAAATTAGAAAAAGAGGATCTCTTTACTTTATTTTATAAAACCTCATTTATGGATGAGGCTTTTAAATCAGTGGAACTTTTCCCTAGTCCGCCTAACCAAAAAGGCAGAAAACGAAGACAGGATGCTACTGCTTTATTGGAAGAAAAATGGTCTATTCTTCTTCGTTGGAAAGAGAAAACTGCATACATTAATCCATTAGGAATAGCAAAAAAATAAAAAAGATGATCCCATGTATCTTGCAAACGGAAATTACATTCCGAGTGCGTACTATAACTTTTATAATTCATTACCTATAAGTAATAATACTATGTGATTAATGTTACTTTTAACAATATCTCTGTTCTATAAAATTAACATTAGGAAATAAGTTATATAATAATTGAAGAATCAGCTACCGTTGATAGTTACTGTTGGATATGAACATCCTAGGACCGGTTTTGCCATAACATCATCAGGTGAGGCAACACTTGAGTGTTGCCTCACCGATGGTATTATGCCGAAATCTGTCCTGGGATATTCATATCCAACAGCATATTAAAGGTAGTTGATTCTTCAATTGCTTCTTCAAATTGTGGTAACTATAATAACCTGTTGAAAAATAATAATATATCAATCGAAAATATATAATAAACAATTTTTTATGTTGTCTAAATAATATTGTAAAAATATAAAGTATTAATCATTGAAATAAGTGCAATAAATAAATAATTTCATGACAAGAAATTTAAAAAAAATTCTAGCGGGTACACGTATTACGCTTATTGTGGCCAATATCTGAAGAACAGAGAGTAAAAAATTCTGGCGCGGTGGTCCGCATGTCGGGCGAATTTCCTTTGGATGCGTGTTTCCGTGTTTTTTACACCAACAAGTTTAAACTACTAAATAAATAATTCCGGCACGGTGGTCCGCTGTCGGGCGAATTTTCATGTAGTATTCGTGTTTCCGTGCTTAACAACCCATTTCTAAGGTTCCGGTTCATGCTTTAGAACCTAAGCAGTTACTCGATTGTCAAGCACTGCTCGTAACTCATTTTGTCTGTATTTTTCAAAGGAAATGCGAATAATTATCCAGTTGGTTGTTCAAAACTATGCCTCTAAAATTAGAAGTACGCACTATTATTTGCACTAGTTTAATGCTTAGTTACTTAATTTAAGCTTAGTCAGTTATCTTAAAGGTTTTAGCGCATTTCCTTTGAAAAATACAGACAAAATGAGTTACGAGCAGTGCTTGACAATCGAGTAACTGCTTAGGTTCTAAAGCATGAACCGGAACCTTAGAAATGGGTTGTTAAGCACGGAAACACGAATTCTACATGAAATTCGCCCGACAGCGGACCACCGCGCCGGAATTATTTATTTAGTAGTTGTAAACTTATATGGTGTAAAAAACACGGAAACACGCATCCAAAGGAAATTCGCCCGACATGCGGACCACCGCGCCAGAATTATTTTCTAGTTGTAAACTTATATTAAGTAAAAAAAAACGATAAAAATTGATCGTCCCTACCAGGATTTGAACCCAGGTACCCTGAGTTTGAGTGCTCGTATTGACTCCAGACCACTGCCATTCAACTCAGAGGCCCAAAAAACATAGAAAACGACACCCTACTCGATATTTAATTTTAACGACCGTAATTTTGGTTTTCGATAATTTTTGTGGTTTTTCGACTTTTTGGTAACTTAGAGTGGTCGTATCGACTTCGGACCGGTTTTCATTCGATTCAGCGCCCGAAAATACATTCGAAAACGACACCCTACTCGAAATTTATTTTTTATCGGCCTAAATTTTGGTTTTGGTAATTTACAATGGTTTTTTTGGACTTTTTGGTCACTTAGAGTGGTCGTATCGACTTCGGACCGGTTTCATTCGATTCAGCGCCCAAAAATACATCGAAAACGACACCCTCTACTCGAAATTTATTTTTTTATCGACCCTAAATTTGGTTTTTTGGTAATTACAATGGTTTTTTGGACTTTTTGGTCACTTAGAGTGGTCGTATCGACTTCGGACCAGTTTCATTCGATTCAGCGCCTCAAAAACATAATTATTGACCTTTTTCACGGCAAAAAAATATTAACCCTGAATTTTGCCGATTTTTTGAAAATTTCGCTGACTCAGCAAACCGGGTTAATGACGTCACAAAAACCTGGTTTTCAATAGGGTTCGTGTCCTCCCAAAGGTTGATTTTTGTACCAAGTTTGGTTAAAAAATTAATCCGTTCGAAAGATAGAGTGTTTACAAGAAAGTGTCTAGAAATACATATATATATATACATATATATATATATATATATATATATTTATTATATAATATATATATATATATATATATATAAAGTCTCGCGAAACGTATTTTTTCGTCATTAGGGACCTCTGAAACGGATTTGTGTCGTGGCCGAGGTTCGAATTCCGCCATGACGCCTATCCCATTAGCCGAATTTCCAAAGGAAATTCGCTAAAATGTGATTTATTATATGTGATTAAGTGGTACCTAAAAATTAATTTTATTTTTATTATATTTTTGGTTTTTTATGTTCAATATTTTTATATTTTATAAAAAAAATTAAGACTGATTTCTAGAATAAAAAAATGATCTTAATTTTTCGCGACTGCTTTTTTAAGACTATGTGAGTTCTAGTTTAATTAATAATTATTTTTAAACTATTTTTAGAAGCACTTCTGATTTAAAATTTATAACTCTAGTAGTAAGAAATTTGAAATGAATACTGCAAATAATATACAAATAATAGTATCATCGCTGAGTATTTGTACTTAAAATATACTTAATATTTGTGCCTAATACGAAAAATAGCAATATTAATATAGACTTTTTTGATATCATATTTTATTAGTAGCTTTTTTTTAAGTAATTTACAATTGCTTTTATTATTAGTTTTTTTTGTTGAATATCATAACAAATAAAAACTGTTTAGAAAATTATAACATAATATGAGATCTCTTCAGTATTCAAAAAGTGAAAATTCAGAATAAAATTTGCCTTTAACAGTTTTATTTTTTTATTTTATGTAAGTATTTTGTTGATTTTATTGTTTATTGTTTTAGCGAATTTCCTTTGAAAATTCGCCTAATGGGATAGGCGTCATGGCGGAATTCGAACCTCGGACCACGACACAAATCCGTTTCAGAGGTCCCTTATGACGAAAAAATACTTTTTTTGAAACTTTATATATATATATATATATATATAATATATATATATATATATATATATATATATATATATATATATATATATATATATATATATATATATATATATATATATATTATATATATATATAATATATATATATATATATATTTATATATATGTATTCTAGACACTTTCTTGTAAACACTCTATCTTTCGAACGGATTAATTATTTTTTAACCAAACTTGTACAAAAATCAACCTTCGGGAGGACACGAACCTATTGAAAACCAAGGTTTTTGTGACGTCATTAACCCGGTTTGCTGAGTCAGCGAAATTTTTCAAAAAATCGGCAAAATTCAGGGTTAACATTTTTGGCCGCTAAAAAGGTCAATATTTATGTTTTTTGAGACGCTGAATCGAATGAAACCGGTCCGAAGTCGATACGACCACTATAAGTGACCTAAAAATCGAAAAAACCATTCTAAATTCCCGAAAACCAAAATTTAGGTCGATAAAAAATAAATTTCGAGTAGGGTGTCGTTTTCAATGTAATTTTGGGCGCGGAATCGAATGAAACCAGTCCGAAGTCGATACGACCACTTTAAGTTACCAAAAAGTCGAAAAAAACCACAAAAATTATAGAAACCAAAATTACGGTCATTGAAAATTAAAATTTCGAGTAAGTGTCGTTTTCAATGTTTTTTGGGCCTCTGAGATGAATGCCAGTGGTCCGGAGTCAATACAACCACTCAAACTCAGGGTACCTGGGTTCACATCCTGGAAGGGTCGATCATTTTTTATCGTTTTTTTACCTAATATAAGTTTACAACTAGGAAATAATTCTGGCGCGGTGGTCCGCATGTCGGGCGAATTTCCTTTGATGCGTGTTTCCATGCTTTTTATATAAGTTTACAACTACTAATAAATAATTCCGGCGCGGTGGTCCCTGTCGGGCGAATTTCATTAGAATACGTGTTTTCCGTGCTAAACAACCATTTTCTTGCTTATGCAAGAACCATGCCATTGCGTGGTTCCGGTTCAGCTTTAGAACCTAAGCAGTTACTCAATTGTCAAGCACTGCTCGTAACTCATTTTGTCTGTATTTTCCAAAGGAAATGCGCTAAAACCTTTAAAGATAACTGACTAAGCTTAAAGATAAGTAACTAAGCTTTAAACCAGTGCAAATAATAGAGCGTACTTCTAATTTTAGAGGAATAGTTTTGTACAACCAACTGGATAATTATGCGCATTTCCTTTGGAAAATACAGACAAAAATGAGTTACGAGCAGTGCTAGACATTGAGTAACTGCTTAGGTTCTAAAGCATGAACGGAACCACGCAATGGGCATGGTTCTTACATAAGCAAAGAAATAGGTTGATTAGCACGGAAACATGCATTCTAAATGAAATTCGCTCGACAGCGGACCACCGCGCCGGAATTATTTATTTAGTAGTTGTAAACTTATATTATGTAAAAAACACGGAAACACGCATCCAAAGGAAATTCGCCCGACATGCGGACCACCGCGCCAGAATTTTATTCATGATTGGCCACAAGCATTGTTGTTCATTGATATTTTATTATTTGTTAAAATAAAAAATTGTTTTTCTTACTTCTTGTATTAATTTAAAATACATTCACACTGCATAAAGCAACAATAACCATTAAAATCCATTAAGAACACACCATGAAATTAACTATTTTAAGTAAAACATGGTTAAAAGTTTATTTTTTAAAAAATTAATATAATAATTCACGTTATTATTAAATTATAGGTCTTTCATATTTTATCACTACAGTGTAACATTTAAAAAATGGAGCAAGGAGTCAACATTATATATAGTGACAATTCAAAAGCTTGATGGAAAAACGTGAAAATATCATAAATTCCTAAAGCAGAAAATCTAAATTGGTCTCCGTCCTTTAGGGAAGTAACTAGACTATGACTTAGACTGGTTAAATCATTTATACATTGATTTTTTCAACATGAAAAACAAAATTAAAATTATAAAAAACTTTAAACTCATTTTTCTCAAAACTATGTTTTTTGACTTGTCACGTTATAATTCTGGGCGAGCAATATGTGTTATAGCCAAGAACTTCCCATTTGTTTTTCGGCAAAATGATCAATTGATTAAAAGTCAATTTTACTGTAATTTAAGAATACAGCAAACTTTATAGATAAAGGGATATATATTATATCACGGTTAAAACCAAATTTTAATTTAGCATGTGTCCACATTTTGGTATTGCATAAAGAAAGTGCATAGGACAACTATTACAACATAATAAACTGCATAAAAAATGTATGCTTTCACAAAAATTTCCATCTTTCATCCTGTTAAAATAAATGTTTGAATATCTCACCTTAGAATGATATTGATGTTGCTGATTAGATTGATGATTTGACTGATAATGATCTCTGTTGTGATCTCGGTTATACTGCTGATTATGCTGCTGGTGACTGGGAGGTGGTCTTCTATGCGTCACTTCTTGTTCTTGTTTCTTCTCATAATGTAAGAAATCGTCGAATATACTCGTTGTCTGTCTGTAAGTATGCATCACAGCTAAAACTTGTTTACCTCTTTCAAGCAATACTTCCTGAGTATCGCGAGAGTTTGTTACAGGTTTATTTTCATTGTTTTCAAGAGTGATATGTCTTAAAGCTGAGTTAGGAATATCTTTAACGTAAATCCATTTAACTTTAAACTGTCCTTTCCACTTATCTTGTGCCCAAACACTAGAAGAACAATCATAATCTACAGGGGATATCATCCGAGCAGTTCCACAAAAATGACCAGAACCATTGACAGAAAAGAACAAATACACAGATCCATTAGGTATAGCAGATCTTTCTCTAAAAGCTTGATCTAATCTTTTATTCCCATGCTCAGTGCTGCACCATATCTCATACTTAATAGATCTATGAATATCATCCTCAGAGTAGGATTTTATAACAAAAAATCTGGCTTGTTCGGGATGCAACTCAATTTCAGCAGGGTTATAGTTATTTTTCAAGATAAGCTGTTTTAGTATAGGATGGTTATGAGGATCTTCATCAGCTCCTTCTGTATCATTGTAATGTTCTGTTTCTTGATCCATTAGAATAGTCTTACACGTATAAAATGTCTAAAAAACAATAACTTGCTTTATTATTACATTCAATATCATATTTTTTAAATTTAAAAAAACAGGTACGGGGTACCTCGGAACTTTTTCTCATTATATAGGCTTTGCTACGCTCATCCTACCAACTTTGGATTTGCTTGGCTCGTCCTCAGAATATATTTATTGTGAAATTTATACTATAGCACGTCTTCAGACTCGCTTCGCTCGTCCTCAGATAGTAAATACATGTTTCATTCCAGGAGTCACCCATCCAGGCACTGACTACACTCGATGCTGCTAAACTTTTATAATCCACAATTGATGGATATACTTGTTGTATTAAAATGAAACTTGCTGTACTTATTTATTAAAACGTGAAATGCCTAGTTATTGCCAGAACCAATATACGTTTAAAGATCTTAATGGTTTGGCAGCTTGAAAACAAGGGTTTTTAGCCCCTAGACACTTTACAACCACTGCTTTGTGGTTGTAAGTATAAGATTAAGATTGTGTAATTTTCTAATTAAAATTTGCTACAAAATAAAATTAATATGGATTACCTGGTTATTTTTTCTCTTGGTATCTTCTAGACTAGTTATATGTAATTATTTTTAGATAAAATTATAATGATTTTATAAATATGGCACAATTTCAATTTTTCAGCAAATCTGAAAGTTTTAACAATAATAATTTTAACAATAATTATATATAGCTCCGGTTTACACAAAATAAATATTGTATCCTTTTGCCATAAAAAACTTGTTTAAAAAAACAATAATTATTCACAAAATAATAGTTTTATGTTCTCTTAATCCACTATAGTTACATTAGAATGAATTTGGGATTGAATAAATTATGGATATAATATAAATCCATGGATTTTTTTTTATCCCTTAAATCATCAATAATCACTTATCGCCCTGCAGTGGCTTTATAATCAAAAATAATTCAAGAATAATACTTTAAAGCTTAAGTAATAAAACCTAGCTAGTGAATTTAGAATACAATACCTAAACAAAATCTTTAATCCAAAAACATGGCAGGCCTCAATCACCATGGGTGAGTAAAGCGTGCCCCAATGAAAATTATACAAACAATTTCCAAGCATAACTTTAATCAATTTTCTACAATATGAAATATAAATATCCAAATGAACATCCATGAGTCCAAAAAATACAGGAAGATACAAATTAAAACCCCTCATTAATGTATTTTTGTGAAAATTTGCCATCACAACAATATTGAATAAATGGATTAGGAAAACTAAGGAAACAGCCAAAACTTAACTTCAGATATGAGTGAGTAATAAGATATAACCTACTTGTTATAACCGTAGAATCTTATATTGTATTGAATTTAATCCCCACAAACCAAATAATTATTTAGGATAAAGTAAAATGGAATATAATAACAAGTAAACAGACAATCTTCAAAAACTTCACGCAGTTTTAATGAAATACGACTTATCGTACTTCATATATACTAATACTCTAGGATAATATGCTGTGTGTACGTAGTAAATGTAACATGAATGTCAACAATCTGAATTTACCCTTAGTTTTATTTGTGCCCAAAAAGATTTTTTTATACGAAACTCTGTCACACAAACTGACCTTTATCAATTAGTACGTTCACACACACTCTAGATCCGCGGTCAACTAACTTCACGGTTCTTGCAGCGTATTTGTTTAGTCGATCAAGTGATAACTGATCCCACCAAAACATGGTGTCTTGTATAGTGAAGCTTCGCTTTTGGTTATAAGGAAGTTTAGAACAAAAAATATATTTAATTAAATTGTGATTTCTTTGCATAATAATAAAGTAACACTAAAAAAAATAATATTCCATAAGTTATTTGATCGAAAACGGTTATGTAGAAGTGAAATAAAAGTTAGACGAGAAGGTTATCTGTTAAATACGATCGTCTCTAAAGGTACACACACAAAAAGACAGCGTTTCAGGGGATCCATTTAGATTCCATCTCCCTAGTTCTAGCGTATGCGATCGGATCCCCTCCGCATGGTTCATACAGCTTAAATTACTGTATTGAGAGATCGTACTCTATACGATACTCGGATCTAAAGTGTGTGTGAACGTACTAAATGACAGGCAAAATGTAATTTGCGTAGCCTCCATTACAGTAACTCAAGACTCTAAATGTAGCCAAAAAAAATTTCTATGGACATCGGCACAAGTTTAGACAGCTCAAATACGTGAGTAAAGTCACTTGTTGATTCCTACAGGATAAAAGGGATTTTTCCTGTGCTTAGGATATTTCAATCAGCCTAAACTCAAATGATATTTAACATATAACAAAACAGGGACAGCTAAAAAAATATCAGAGGGCCAACTACTTGTTCGTGTATCGATGGGTCATAGTAATGAATTTTTAAAAAAACATATTATACCTAAATAAACAATTATTAAGATACCCATACAGGTTGTTTGTTTTGTACACATCCGGATTATGAGCTTGGTTTGACTAAGATTAATTTATTTCCAAATTAAGCTCTCAATAGTAAACTTAACAAAACTTGAAGGAAAAATACATACCTTATTCAGATACTTAAAATATTATATAAGTACAAATGAAGCGAAGTTTTTTCACCAGAAAATTAAAAAAATATTCCACAAATGGCAGTCGGCAGATTAAAAATAATTTTAAAAACAAAACACAGTGTAACCAACATACAAAAGTTAATGATTAAACTGCGTCTTAACAAGATTTTATCTTAAAAGTTCTGAACCGGATATATATTGATTTTTGATCATATTTATAACAAATCATGTTTTCAAAACCGCATAATTAATTATAATAAAACTAAAAAAAAAACTATGAACAAATACCAGCTGAAATGTAAGTACTGTCTAAAAAAAGACCGAACATTTTAACACCCGTTCATCGTTGCCGCTTTCCTCAGTAAACGCAACATCACTTCAATACGACTTCGACATTCTTTTTACTTTTCCTCATTTATACCGAAAGTAAATAGGGAAGAATTGTGTTTGCAAAAAAATCCGACACTGCAATACCACCAGAAAATGTTTTGGCCGGGTTGAGATTTGGCACGAATATAGTCATATATAAGACAAATATATGTACCAAGTTTCAGCCCATTATCAGCATTAGCTCAATTTTTATCTAATAATTTGTATACGTTTTTTTTCATCGAAGTATACTAAGTTTCGTTTCAATACGTCAAGTACATATATGGTTTTTGATGGACCATAAAAATTAAGCTCCATCAAGCGAGATCAATGCCTAGATGGGTGAACGCTAGGAATAAAACTAATGTAATTACTATCCAAGTAGTAGTTACTTATTGAGTAAAATTAGTTGGACGTAATCCATTGTCAGTACTATTTACAATTAACGACGTTTCGGGAGCAGGTACTTCTCACATCATCAGGTTCGTCTTGAGAAAGACGGTGTGTGAGTCAAGTGTTGGGTGTTAGGACTTTAACCTAACTTCGTAGGCAGGTATCAACGACTTTGTGAATAAGTAGTTACTTATTCACGTATATAGTTACCATATGTGTTCCAGTATATGTTTAGCGAATTGTATATTCAGTGGACGTTCGAAGCAAGTCCGAAGTAGAGAATGAGCATAGCTAATCCGATGTGGTAATGGAATGTTCCGAGGTACCTCGTACCCGATTTCTTCACATGAAATAAATTATTAGAGAGGTTATACCTTATCTTAATACTAAAGTAATATATAAACTAAGTAGGGAAACTCCTATACTAACCTGTGTAAAAAATTCACACATGCGTGACCAGCTGATATAAAAAATATAAAATAGCTAAAATTACATTAACTGCGCATGATCCTTTAGGATTTAGGTTTTTATTTTTAATTTTATTGGCAACAGTGATAACATTCAGTGACTTTTACTTTTTATTGTATTTTCATAGTTTAATTCATGTTTAATATGTACGTGCTAATTGCTAATTTAATGATTTTGTAATAATTTTTTTGAAATAATTGCTTTAATAATTTAGTTAAAGAAAAAGAGAAACTATAGTAAAGATAAATCACATGTTTTCATTAAGATTTTGAAGAACCTACAGATGACAGTGTAATGCCTTAAATATAAATACGATTGCTTTAATTATATTCAAAACATTTCAGGTTAAATTACTAATTACGGTTAATATTTAAAGGGAGAAAACAAATTTCACTCGCAAATATGTACTAAGTTAAGTAGTGCACCCGAAAAAAGTTTTATCAGCCGCTCATTTGAGATGATTTAAATAAACCTAGTATTTAAAGATTCGCACTTAAACCTCTATCGGATGTGACAAAAATTATTTCTTACACAAATTATACCATTATATACTAAAATGTACAAATAAATGCAATAAGTTTTGGTCTCACAGTCTAAGGCAGATAGAAAATAGCGGTTATATTGCCGTCTAAATGATACCTTAATTCCTGTGTTTTAATTTGTGGTGCAAGAGCACCCCCTTCCCCCCCCCCCATAAATTTTTGCTGGTCCTCTACTTATCTTATTTTAGTTACCGAAAGTGGTATCACAACACATTTAGTTCATAATTATCTGAAAGTTATAAGTAAATTTGGGGACACAGCTTGGAGTCAATTTATCATAAATCAAAAGCATTCAACTATTAAAAATGATTTATGGTTGATTACTGCTTATGTAAATTCTCTTCGTTTACTAACAAGTTTTAAAAATCTTTCTTGATCGAGATGTTGAGCTGTATCCCTTTTAACTTATTTTCAATGTTTATAGTCCAAGAACGGGATAATAAAAAATAAATTATTGTGGCAAACAATAAGCCACAATAATTTTTTTTGAGGTAGTACGTACATGGACGTAGCCAGGGGGGGTCGGGGGGCCCGGGCCCCCCTAGCCGAGCAGGGTTGTTGCAAAATATATAAAACTATGATTCAGGCAAGGAAAAACATTTTTTTTATAAAATTAATTTAAATTTAAATTTATAAAAAATAATTAATTAATTTTATATTTTTTTATTTATAATAATTTAGAGCTTAAAGGTAGCTTTTGTCTTAAAAATTAAATTTGTTTTTTTTTTAGTTCGACATATTTACTTTGTGGTTTTATTATTATTAAATAAAAACCATATTTAGTTCAGTTCAGTTCAATAATATTTGTATTTTGTTTAGGGGATTGTTTTTTTTTTGTTTTTCATTAACTATTTAAAAAAAATTGTTTTGATTTGTGTCCTCTAACAGCTTTGTTTTTTAGCGAATTTTCTTTGGGAATAAAATTTCGCTAATGGGAAAGGCATCAGTTTCTTGTAAAAACACTATCTTTCGAACGGATTAATATTTTTTAATCAAACTTGGTACAAAAATCAACCTTCGGGAGGACACGAACCCTATTGAAAACAAGGTTTTTGTAACATCATTAACCCAGTTTGCTGAGTCAGCAAAATTTTTAAAAGTCAGCAAAATTCAGGGTTAATATTTTTCGCCGCAAAAAAGGTCAATGTCTATAACTTCAGTGAGCGCCGTGGAATGGTCTACAATATTAACAACACCAACTTCGTCTTTCCACCAATAAGCTTTACTTTAACTCTGAGCAGAGCCGGCTTTCGGCAATATTTGAGAACAAGGGCGAAAGATTAAACTCGTTGGAGAATTTTGAAATTAGAAGGACTCTAGAATACAACGGTGATGATTGCTTAAATGATAAGACTGACGGAGGGGGCTCGGTTATAATTCAAGCTTTAGCGAGTTCCATTAAACCTCCTTCAGTCAGACTCCAAGAATTGAAAGACTCAACATCTCACCGGTAACTTCCCTTTCTTATTTTATTAATTATTTTATTTGGTTATTATCTTTATTATTTTTTTTATTTATTATTTATTTTATTATTTATTATTTTATTTATTTATTTTTTATTATTTTATTCATTTATTATTTTATCTTTATCTATTTTATTTATTTATTTTTTTATTTATTTTATCATTTTCATTTAATTATTATTATATTTATTTATTTTATAAACTTACTTATTTTTTAGTTATGGATTTTTAACTTTGTATTTAATTTTTTTGGACCTTTTATTTAGTGTGTTAGGTTATTAGGTTATGTGTTGTTATTATGTTATTATGTGTTGTTATTAGGTTATATGTTATTAGGTTATTATGTTATGTGTTATAGATTAGGTTATTTATATTAAGTTATTTTGTTAAGTTATGATTGTTACTTGTTTAGGCACTGTAGATGGCATTA
Organism: Microvelia longipes; assembly: GCA_018340805.1. Classification (NCBI taxonomy): domain Eukaryota; kingdom Metazoa; phylum Arthropoda; class Insecta; order Hemiptera; family Veliidae; genus Microvelia; species Microvelia longipes. The sequence goes on along the minus strand of JACMZG010001911.1, from coordinate 31,430,863 downwards.
TTGCCGAAAGCCGGCTCTGCTCAGAGTTAAAGTAAAGCTTATTGGTGGAAAGACGAAGTTGGTGTTGTTAATATTGTCAATGTCTATGTTTTTTGAGACGCTGAATCAAATAAAACTGGTCCAAAGTCAATGCAACCACTCTAAATGACCAAAAAGTCGAAAAAACCATTGTAAATTACCGGAAACCAAAATTTAGGTCGATAAAAAATAAATAAATTTCGAGTAGGGTGTCGTTTTCTATGTATTTTTGGGCGTCGAATCGAATAAATTCGGTCTGAAGTCGATACGGCCACTCTAAGTGACCAAAAAGTAAAAAAAGGTGGTTAATGCAGGAAAACCTAAATTTTGGACCCTAAATAACATATTTCAAGTGGGAAGTCGTTTTCCATGTTTTTTGGGCCTGTGTGTTGAATGGCAGTGGTCCGGAGTCGATACAATTACTCAAACTCTCTCCTGGGTTTAAATCCTGGTTGGGACGATATTTTTTATTGTTTTTTTTAATAAAATAAGTTTATAACTACAAAATAATTCTGGCGTGGTGGTTCGCATATCGGAAGATTTCCATTGGTATGCGTGCTTCCTTGATTAACAACAATCCTGGTAGGAACGTTAATTTTTATTCTTTTTTTTACATTATATATGTATATAACTACTAAATAATTCTGGCGCGGTGGTCCGCTGTCGGGCGAATTTCATTTAGAATTCGTGTTTCCGTGCTTAACAACCCATTTCTTGCTTAAGGTTCCGGTTCATACTTCAGAACTGATTATATATTTATTTGTTTTATATTTGAGTTTTGACATAATTTGTCATATGAATGTTTTGAATTCATTCAATATATCACAATTATGATTCTAACTTTTTGTAATACTTAGTAGTAAACTAGCGTAGTACATAACAGTGGCGACGAGGATATAAGGAAACATGGAAGACGAGTTAATATTACGTAAGTACATAAGAAAGAGAGCTACGATTAAGGGGCATTTTACAAAATTTCGAAATTTATTAGACACACGAACTGAGTGGGAAATATCTGAGTTAGAGCAAAGATGGGACAATTTGAAAGACAACTGGAACAAGTATAATGATATTCAGGACGAAATTGATGATTTGGCGATAAATTCGAAAGAAGAGGAAACTTATAGGAACAGTATGGAAGATGAAATGGTTAAAATAAAAGTGGCGGTTGAGAAGGTAAAAGCAAAGAGTAGAGAGAAAGAAAGTACTCCCAGTACGAGTAAAACTTCAGTAAATACCACTCCATCTACTTTCTCATCTCAGGTAATGTTAATTTTACATCTTACCAAATAGACGAGTCATTCACAAATTTTATTAAAAGATTTGAAGTATTCGCAAAGCTCAGAGGAATATACGAGGAACAGACAAAGTTTATATGCTCATTAATGCATTACCACCTTTAATGCACGAGAAACTAAATGACTTATGTGCACCAGAAGAACCTGTAAGTAAGAGTTACACAGAGCTAGTAGACACACTAAGAAACTATTACGACCCACAACCCAGCATATGGACTCTACAGCACAAATTTATGTCACGAGAACAAAGAGAACACGAGACTATAACCGAGTACATAAGCGAACTTAAAAAAGCAAGTGCAAATGCAACTTTAAATGTGAATGCGGTAAGTCCGTAGCAGAATTATTTTTAAGACTACAATTTGTAAGGGGGTACGAGATTCGGAAATAAAAGTAAAGTTATTACAAGAAAAAAGTACAAATTCATTACAAGAAGCAGTTAATTTAGCAACATCTATTGAATTGGCTAAAGTTGAAAACAAAAGTATGACGAAAATACGGATTATGAATCTAAAGTGAATCAAATTAAAGAAATAACAATAGAATAAATACGGAACGGGATAAGAACAGTGAGGAAACGCGGAATGCAGAATCTCTAAAGGGCAAATGTTTCCGATGCGGAGACGCTAAACATAGAGCTCATGAATGTAGATTTATTAAGGTTAGATGTAGTTTATGTGGAATTATTGGCATTTGGCAAGGTTTGTTTGGGAAAAGGAAAGAAGAAAAGGGCACGAAACAAGTAGAAACAGAACACGAGCCAGCGGACCAAGAAGAACAATACGAAATAAATTTACTAACAAAAAATCAAACTTCAGACAAGTTTAGCATAAATATTACTCTTGATGGTAGACCCATAAGCATGGAACTTGATACGGGAGCCGCACTAAGTACTATGTCGGTGTTGGACTTTGAAAAACTTAAGATAAAAAAGAAGATTCATGACACCGAGTACAACTAAAACTTACACTGGTGAGATTATTAAGCCAAAAGGAGTGGTCTATGTTAGAGGAAAATATAAGAACCAAGAATTTTTCGGAAAACTGTACTTGATTAAACAGAATGTTGACCCTATTTTTGGCAGAGAATGGATGAGAGAAGTTCGACTAGACTGGGCAGAAATCAAATTATTAAAGGAAACATCGAAACTAGAGTTAGATAAATTATTAGGAACATACAAAGACGTTTTCACTACAGACGAAATAGGAACGATACCAAACATAAAAGGGCACCTCTATCTAAAAGAAGACACGAAACCTGTTTTTCTGAAAGCACGACAAGTACCATTTGCTATTAAGAACAAAGTGGAAGAAGAATTAGAAAGGCTTGAAAAGTTAGAAATCATTACAAAAGTAGAACAATCAGACTGGGGGACACCCATAGTACCAGTGGTTAAAACCTAATGGAAACATTAGAATTTGCGCTGACTACAAAACCACTGTCAACAAAAATATAAAAGACGAGCAGTACCCAATCCCGTTAATAGAGGAAATTTTTACAAAAATGAACGGAGGTAAATTTTTTTGTACACTTGACATAAGCAACGCATATTTACACTTACTAATGGACGACGAAAGTTCACTGGTCCAAACGCTAAGCACTCACCGAGGTTTATACAAAGTAAACAGATTAATGTTTGGAGTAAAGGTGGCCCCAGCCATTTGGAATAAATTTATGGATAGATTACTACACGGATTGGAGGAGTGGCTAGTTTTTTTGATGACATAATAATACAGGGGGCAACAAGAAGAGACATTGCAACGATTGAAGATGGTACTAGACAGACTGAGAGATTATAATTTAAAACTAAACAAGGACAAGTGTGTATTTTTAAAGAAAAGTATCAAATATTTAGGGCATATAATTGACGAAAACGGATTACATACTACCCAGGAAAAAGTTCAGGCATTAATGAAGGCGAAAAGGCCAGAAAACGTTTCTGAACTAAAATCATTTCTAGGTCTTGTAAATTATTATAACAGATTTATTCAGAACTTGGCAACCATACTAAACCCGTTAAACAACTTACTAAAAAAGAGCTCTAAATTCAAATGGAATGAAGATTGTGAAAAAAGTTTTAACAAAGTAAAACAGGAAATCGCTAGTGACAAAACATTGATTCATTTTGACGATAAAAAGCCACTAATATTAGCTACTGACGCCTCACCGGTAGGGTTAGGAGCTGTATTATCGCACCGACTTGAAGACGGATCAGAAAGACCGATTGCATTTGCCTCGAGGACCTTAACTAAAACCGAAAAAATGTACAGCCAAATAGACAAGGAGGCAACTGGAATTTATTGGGGTTTAAAGAAATTTTTTCATTACTGTTACGGAAGAAAATTTACCCTGGTCACGGACCACAAACCTTTAGTTTCCATATTTAATCCTAATAAAGCACTACCTAGTATGACAGCAACAAGACTCTTCAACTACGCTAACTTTTTATCGGGATTTGACTATAATATTGAATTTAGGAAGACGGAAAGACACGGCAACGCAGATTTTTTATCAAGATTTCCTACTGAACAATGCAATGAAAATTACAAGGATGACCCTACAATATTTTGCATGAAACAAGTTGAGACTTTACCAGTAACTAAGGAAAGGATTGTTAATGAAACAGAAAAGGACTGTACTTTTGAAACCTATAGTAGAGAAATTACAACAAGGGAAGAGCTTAAAGACCCTAGGGCTTAATGATTGTGAGTATTCAATACAAGAGGGATGTCTTTTTAAGGGAAACAGAGTGGTGATACCTGCGTCGTTACAGAAAGAAGTACTTGCGGAACTACATACAGGGCACATGGGCATTGTTAAGACTAAAATGATTGGACGAAGTTATTGTTATTGGTATAATATGGACAAACATATAGAAGAGATGGTGAAATCTTGCAAAAGGTGCTGCCTAAAACAAAACGAGCCACCCCAAATAACACACACTTGGGAGAGACCAGACGCACCCATGGCAGAGGATCCATGTGGACTTTGCAGGACCTTTACTTGGTTATCAATTTTTTATTGTAGTGGATGCATTTACAAAATGGGTCGAAGTATTTGCGACAAAAACTACTACCACCGACTGGTGTACAAATAAACTCAGATTTTTATTTACAACTTTTGGAATTCCAGTAACCTTAGTATCAGACAACGGACCACAGTTCACTGCCTACAAATTTCAAAATTTTCTTAAGAATAATGGGATCCTGCATAAGACTTCAGCACCGTACCATCCAGCCACGAATGGCCAAGCGGAAAGATTTGTGCAAACTATAAAAAAGAATCTGAAAGCCATGGCTGAAGAAGGGGGAGATATCAATTTAAAATTATGTCGACTTTTGATGCAGTTAAGGAAGGCGCCAAATTCAACAGGGGAAAATGCATACAACTTAATGTTTAACAGAAACATACGAACGAGGTTAGACTTAATGTTAACAAATGCCCAACCTAAGAAAAGATGCCTAGAGGGACCGTTCCCAGTAAAGAGACATTTCAAGGAGGGAGAGAGAGTTCAAGTTAGAATGTATAGAGGGGATAAAGGAGTGCGCTGGAGTTTTGGAAATGTTATAAAGAAGTTAGGACAATTGCATTTTTTAATAAGGTTAGAGGACGGAGAGGTATGCAGACGACATATAAATCAGATGCTTTCAAGCAGATTCAGAGGGGAGCGATGATATATATTTATTTGTTTATATTTGAGTTTTGACATAATTTGTCATATGATGTTTTGAAATTCATTCAATATATCACAATTATGATTCTAACTTTTTGTAATACTTAGTAGTAACTAGCGTAGTACATAACAAGAACCTAACAGTTACTCAATTTTCAAGCACTGCTCGTAACTCATTTTGTCTGTGTGTTTCAAAAAAATGCGGTAAAACCTTCAAAGATGCTGACTAAGCTTAAGAAAATATAAGCTTTCAACTAATGCAAATAGTGCGTACTGCTAACTTTAGAGGCATTTTTTATACAACCAACTGGACTAATTACGCATTTTTTTGAAAAATACAGCTGAGTTACGACAGTGCTTTCAATTGAGCAACAGCTAGGTTTAAAGCATGAACCGGAACGTTAACCAAGAAATGGGGTTTTAAGTACAGAAACACGCATTCTAAATTAAATTTGCCGACAGCGGACCACTGCGTCGAAATTATTTTATTCAGTAGTTGTAAACTTATATAATGTAAAAAACTATAAAATTATCATTACCAACCAGATTGTTGTTTTCCAAGCATCCAAAAGAAATTCTCCCTAAATGCGTCCATCGCGCCAGAATTATTTAAAAAAACTATAAACCTTATACAACAGACACTCACACACACAAAACAAAACACACACAACACACACACACACACACACACATATATATATATATATATATATATATATATATATATATATATATATATATATATATATATATATATATATATATATATTTTATGATGGGCCCCCCTAAAGGCAACCCTGGCTACGCCCCATGAGTACGTAGTTAGCACTTTATTGCACCGTTTTTAGGATGAGAAGCCGATCATTTTGTTATAGGAGGTTATTTAGTACTTTTCACCTCCGAGGACAATAATGAATGTAAAAAAAAAACTGCTAGGACGTAAAGTATTCATATATTGCGCCATTACTGTAATGTATAGCGTGTTCAAAAAAAAAATCTGTGTAAACCTTCATGAGGTTTTTTTAAAAAGCGTTCATTTTGTTTCTGTTTTTTGTTCGTAGACTAATTTTTTTTCGTTTTTAAAAGGTGTTCTAATTGACAATTTTGTGTGTTTATTTGTAAAGCTTTTACATTTTTGAGTAAAAGTGTGAAGCTATAGATGAATTCAATGACGACGATAATATGGAGTTAACTAGACGTTTTTATTTTCAATTAAGTATATAGCGCAGATTATTTAATGAGTGCTACCTCAAAAAAATAGTGTATGCCATCCGGCTGAGAATGTCTTTATGTCACGGCAATTAGATTTACCGACGAGCGAAGCGAGTCGGGAAAATTGCCAACACTTCTCAGACTTATGGCATAAATACTATTTTATTATTCCGTTCTGGGACTATAAACATTAAAAAAACCTTTCTTCGAATAATCCAGGAAAATTGACAAACACAGTCAACGTAGTTTAACAAACCACGCCCACAATTTTATATCAGGCCAAACCTACTTGTTCTTCAACACTATTTTCCCACGCTGTCAACTGATTTTAACCGTGTGTCAATACAATAAAATGCGCCTGATTATCGTGTTACTACTATTTACCCTCTTTAATCATATGCATTGCAAGATTACTCGTACCATTAAAACGAAAGGGATCTTAAGCTTCCTCTTCGGACCAATCTATGAGTAATAGGGTAAATTTTGTACATTTGAATCCATAACATGAAATTATTACAAACATTACTTTGAAAACGTAAAGGTTTTGATTCGTTTGTCACAGAGATTATTCTTTGTTTTGATTTTATTTCTATAATAAATAAAACCAGTCGCAGAAAAACTTCCCAGTGTTCTTTATTAACTCATCCAGATTACTTCATTAATAAACCTGACACTTTATTAATTACAAAAAAAATTGCATTAAGAACACGATCTGAGACTTGATTTGTTTTAATGATACGTTAATTATAATTAATGTAATTATTTTTACATGTGATATTAAAAATGCCCTTTACAATTAATATTGTCATTAATATTAATACAAATTAATTTTAATTTAATATTATAATAATGAATTACATTATACGAGTCCAGTGCTCGAGGGTTTAAATCCAGCCCGGCCATATATATATATATATATATATATATATATATATATATATATATATATATATATATATTATATATATATATATATATATATATATATATATATATATATATTATATATATATATATATATTATATTATATATATATATATATATAAACACACACACACACACACACACATACACATTATTATATATATTATTACATATATTTATTAGAACAGACAGCAGATCAACCCTGGACACACTGAACAATACTAAAAACCATTCCCCATTAATAGTCAAAATAAGAGCTTTAGCTGGAGAGATTTCAATAAGTAACAAAATTTATCGTTCTCGTGGGTTAAAGCTCATTCAGGAATTAAATATAATGAGAAAGCTGATTCATTAGCAAAAAAGGCCAGTGAAGATGATTCACTTCCATCAGTGATTGGTATATTATATATATATATATATATATATA